>OX155901.1:14721404-15346404 GCA_944588485.1 Phosphuga atrata
CTCTCACGGAATTACACATAATCGACCATCTTCGTAGCAAAAACATACACTCAGCACTATGTAAACAATTAGAGTCAAAACATCCCGAAGAGTATTCTTCTTTCAAAATCTCTGTGCCGTTTGAGTTTTTAAATGATTTATATAATCCAGACACCTGGCCAAAATATGCATGCGTTAATCGGTGGTTTTTTCCGAATCCGAGAGAAGACAAAGTAAGGCACTAAAAATTAATTATAAAACAACATATACAGGTACTAACCGTCCATTTTCCCCTAAGTCCGCATCGTCTAGCACTATTACTAAAGTTATCCTTATAAATCAAAATGCCCAATCTGTCGGTAATGCGATAGATAGAATTGAGTATATGCTTGAAAAGTACAATCAATGCAAATTCCTAGTTATAACTGAGCATTGGCAGAACACGGATCAACTTGAATTATTAAGAATTAATAACTACGAACTGGCTTCCCATTTCTGTCGAGAAAAGGGAGAACATGGGGGATCGGCCATATACTGTAAAAAAGGAACAACATACAGAATCAGACGTGATATTAATACTATTGCAGAGAAGCATATTTTTGAAGTTTCCGCCATAGAAACAAAAATTAACGGAAAGGTACTGATCATTATAAGCCTTTATAGAGCGCCACTAACAAATAATAAGATTTTTATAATGAAAGTACATGAACTCCTGGAATATCTTTCCAAAGAAGACACTGGATTTGTAATAGCTGGAGACTATAATATAAATATCTTGAAAAGCTCAAGCACAAGCTATCAATTCTTGTCTCTGCTTGAATCTTTTAATGCGGTTATGGCCTCAAGGGAAATAAGCCACCCTGATTCTGGTTCATGCCTTGATAACTTAATTGTAAGAATTAATACAACATACAGCGTTGTGACCAGGGACCACCATATCTCCGATCATTATGCACAGATACTCAGCATGGATTTTGATACTGCAGCAGTAGCCGCGACCACTAGATACACAAGATTTTTCAATGAAGAAAATATGAACTTCTTTAAGAGATTAATGGAGTCAGCTAGTTGGGACGATTTACTAGAAATCGATGGTAATGACATCGACAGTCAGTGGAATTTTTTCATGGATATCCTCCGAGAGAACTTCGAGGAAGCTTTCCCCAGAACTCCTATCTCTAACTCTAGACGAACATCTCAATCAGCATACACTAACCGGCATTTGGTGCAGTTGCAAAAAGACCTGCAACTCTTTAAAATGTTAGCGTTCCACAACCCAGCAGTTAAAAGTATTTACAATAACCTTCGTAGAAGATATATCAAGTTACTTAGGAAAGATAAAAAAGATTCTTTTAAAAAACAAATTGAAGTGTCACCAAATCGCCAAAAAACTACATGGAATATAATTAGAAAAATAACGGAGATGAAAAAGTGCAACGAACCCTATGTTAACCACAATGAGGACCCATGGACAAGTGCCAACAACATAAATAATTTTTTCGCAAACATTCCTAAAAACTTAGCGGACTCTCTAAATAATACGGACTATAAAGATAATATAGTGAAGACTTCTACAAAATCGATATTTTTAACACCAGTTAGTAAGGATGAACTTTATAATACCATCATGAATTTACAAAATAAAATAAGTGCGGGCCATGATGAAATTTCCTCCAAAATATTAAAAAGTGTGCTCTCATATATCCTCCACCCACTTGAACATATCATCAATAACTCCTGGAAAACGGGCAAATTTCCGGAGAAGTTAAAAACTGGACTGATCACCCCGTTATATAAATCGGGAGATAAAGCTGTCATAGGTAACTATAGACCCATAAATGTTTTGTCGGTTTTCTCGAAAGTTTTCGAAAGACTTATGTGTAAAAGATTACTCTCCTTCTTCAAGAAACAAAACACAATAAATAACCAACAACACGGATTTATAAAAGGAAGAAACACGGACACGGCCTGCTATGAGTTCGTTAGCGACATAATACACCATTTAGAATCACGTTATATCCCTGTTGGGATGCTAATGGATCTCTCTAAGGCATATGACCTGGTTGATCATGGTATATTGCTGGATAAACTTTCAAAGTATGGTATCAGAGGAGTGGCATTAAATTGGATTAGTTCCTACTTAAAAAACAGAACACAAAGCACTAAACTGAATACTCCGCATGGATTCGTTAATTCCAATTTAAGGACCGTAAATTTGGGAATACCACAAGGTAGCACAATAGGACCTCTACTTTTCACAATATTCTTAAATGACTTACCTCAAACGGCCATCATTCCGCAACATACCATGATTAACTACGCGGACGATACGACTGTTCTATTAACCAATAAGTCTGTGGAAGACATTAGTCAGAACACTAAGTTGGCTATGTCGGCTATGGTGGCATGGTTTACCAATAACAAATTGTTAGTAAACAAAGATAAAACCCAGATAATTATATTTCAAACTAGTAGATGCCCCTCGAGTTATCCGGAAGAAATTGAATTTGAAGACGAGACGATAAAGGTACAACAATCAGTAAGGCTTCTAGGACTGCACATCGATAATAAGCTAGATTGGACATCTCATATCAGGCATGTCAGCAAGAGGCTCAACAAAGCAGTTTTTGCTTTGAGAACCCTCCGTCAATATACAGATGATGAAATCTTACGGCTGGTGTATTTTTCTAATTTCCATTCGCATTTAAGATACGGAATTATATTCTGGGGTAATAGTACAAATATAAGGATTGTTTTTAGGGTACAAAAGCAAGCTATCCGGATTTTACACAATTTGCAGTACCGGGAAACATGTAGGGGTGTTTTTAGAAGAGCAAATATACTTACAACTACAGGAGTCTACATCTATGAAAGTATTCTGTTTATTTACAGACATAAGGACTTATTCGTAGGTTTCCATAAGCCGACCGAAAGGAGAACACGTTATAATAATGACCTGTATGATTTGCTGAAAGACAACCTATCAATGTCCGAAAGAAACCCACCTTATAGCAGCATTAAACTCTACAACAGGCTACCAAAAGACATTAAACATATTAAGCAATTAAACGAATTTAAAAAGAAACTATATACCATAATTAACATGATTGAACCTTACAATATGGAGGAATTTCATTCAAAAATAAATATTACCTAAAATTGTACTACATGTGAATTGTTTATACATGTATATTTATTTGTTATTTGTAAAGCTTTTTTTTATCTTTTTATATTGATTGTCTTTTCTGTTTGACATATTTCATTTAGAATATTGTTAATAATCTTAAATAATGAAATAAAATATATTTGATTTGATTTGATTTGATTTTGATTTGACTAGACAGACAAGACTAGACAGACAAGACTAGACAGACAAGACTAGACAGACAAGACTAGACAGACAAGACTAGACAGACAAGACTAGACAGCCAAGACTAGACAGACAAGACTAGACAGACAAGACTAGACAGACAAGACTAGACAGACAAGACTAGACAGACAAAACTAGACAGACAAGACTAGACAGACAAGACTAGACAGACAAGACTAGACAGACAAGACTAGACAGACAAGACTAGACAGACAAGACTGGACAGACAAGACTAGACAGACAAGACTAGACAGACAACACTAGACAGACAAGACTAGACAGACAAGACTAGACAGACAAGACTAGACAGACAAGACTAGACAGACAAGACTAGACAGACAAGACTAGACAGACAAGACTAGACAGACAAGACTAGACAGACAAGACTAGACAGACAAGACTAGACAGACAAGACTAGACAGACAAGACTAGACAGACAAGACTAGACAGACAAGACTAGACAGACAAGACTAGACAGACAAGACTAGACAGACAAGACTAGACAGACAAGACTAGACAGACAAGACTAGACAGACAAGACTAGACAGACAAGACTAGACAGACAAGACTAGACAGACAAGACTAGACAGACAAGACTAGACAGACAAGACTAGACAGACAAGACTAGACAGACAAGACTAGACAGACAAGACTAGACAGACAAGACTAGACAGACAAGACTAGACAGACAAGACTAGACAGACAAGACTAGACAGACAAGACTAGACAGACAAGACTAGACAGACAAGACTAGACAGACAAGACTAGACAGACAAGACTAGACAGACAAGACTAGACAGACAAGACTAGACAGACAAGACTAGACAGACAAGACTAGACAGACAAGACTAGACAGACAAGACTAGACAGACAAGACTAGACAGACAAGACTAGACAGACAAGACTAGACAGACAAGACTAGACAGACAAGACTAGACAGACAAGACTAGACAGACAAGACTAGACAGACAAGACTAGACAGACAAGACTAGACAGACAAGACTAGACAGACAAGACTAGACAGACAAGACTAGACAGACAAGACTAGACAGACAAGACTAGACAGACAAGACTAGACAGACAAGACTAGACAGACAAGACTAGACAGACAAGACTAGACAGACAAGACTAGACAGACAAGACTAGACAGACAAGACTAGACAGACAAGACTAGACAGACAAGACTAGACAGACAAGACTAGACAGACAAGACTAGACAGACAAGACTAGACAGACAAGACTAGACAGACAAGACTAGACAGACAAGACTAGACAGACAAGACTAGACAGACAAGACTAGACAGACAAGACTAGACAGACAAGACTAGACAGACAAGACTAGACAGACAAGACTAGACAGACAAGACTAGACAGACAAGACTAGACAGACAAGACTAGACAGACAAGACTAGACAGACAAGACTAGACAGACAAGACTAGACAGACAAGACTAGACAGACAAGACTAGACAGACAAGACTAGACAGACAAGACTAGACAGACAAGACTAGACAGACAAGACTAGACAGACAAGACTAGACAGACAAGACTAGACAGACAAGACTAGACAGACAAGACTAGACAGACAAGACTAGACAGACAAGACTAGACAGACAAGACTAGACAGACAAGACTAGACAGACAAGACTAGACAGACAAGACTAGACAGACAAGACTAGACAGACAAGACTAGACAGACAAGACTAGACAGACAAGACTAGACAGACAAGACTAGACAGACAAGACTAGACAGACAAGACTAGACAGACAAGACTAGACAGACAAGACTAGACAGACAAGACTAGACAGACAAGACTAGACAGACAAGACTAGACAGACAAGACTAGACAGACAAGACTAGACAGACAAGACTAGACAGACAAGACTAGACAGACAAGACTAGACAGACAAGACTAGACAGACAAGACTAGACAGACAAGACTAGACAGACAAGACTAGACAGACAAGACTAGACAGACAAGACTAGACAGACAAGACTAGACAGACAAGACTAGACAGACAAGACTAGACAGACAAGACTAGACAGACAAGACTAGACAGACAAGACTAGACAGACAAGACTAGACAGACAAGACTAGACAGACAAGACTAGACAGACAAGACTAGACAGACAAGACTAGACAGACAAGACTAGACATACAAGACTAGACAGACAAGACTAGACAGACAAGACTAGACAGACAAGACTAGACAGACAAGCCTAGACAGACAAGACTAGACAGACAAGACTAGACAGACAAGACTAGACAGACAAGACTAGACAGACAAGACTAGACAAGACTAGACAGACAAGACTAGACAGACAAGACTAGACAGACAAGACTAGACAGGCAAGACTAGACAGACAAGACTAGACAGACAAGACTAGACAGACAAGACTAGACAGACAAGACTCTGACAAGACAGATAGACGTCGCAAGCGAAGCGTCGAGCAGTGCGGACGTGCGAGCTCAGTTCCAGTTAAATTAAAAAGTGTGCGATTCAATTCCTATCAGTAAAGGTTAACTTGATAGACAAGAATGTCTAGAGAGTTACGGTCGAAGGCCTCAGAGGGGCAAGTTATAGACTATCTGGCAAGTTCCCATTTCATGAATATGATAGCGGGGATAGTTAGAAAAGAAGTGGAGGCGTTTAAATCCGAATTTGGTATGCATATAAGTGAATTTAATGTAAAACTTAATAAACTTATAGAACTAAATGAGAAATCTTCACTAATAACCGAAGATTGTGAAAACAGACCAACTTCACTCTCACAAATTACGGAAATTAACGCAAAACTGAATAAACTAATAGAACTTAAAGAAAAATCTGTATCGGAAACTGATAATAATGCAAAACCAACAACTTCCCAATTGCAAATAGATAGCGAAATAAAAGATACGGACGGCAAGGTCTACCGACAATCTGGTACCCGCGCCGATAAACAGAAAAAAGTAAGAAACAATAAAGATAACAATAGCTCTCAAACTGTTCAAGAAAATATCGATTTAGAAAAGGATTCCGATTCAACCGCTGAAACAACAGATGAGGTGTGGGAAGTCCAACGAAAGAAAAACAGAAAATACCGAAGATCTAACATCATACAGGGAATTTCAGAATCGACGAGTATTAGCGCTATTCAAAAATATGCGCATCTGCATGTTTTTAAATTAGATCCTAAGCTGAAAGAAAAAGATGTCATCGATTATTTAACAACTAAAAATATTATTTCTGTGCACTGTACAAAATTGGAATCCAAAAATTCTGAAATATATTCATCATTTAAAGTTTCAGCACCATTCGAGTTTTTAAACGATCTACAGAATCCAGAAACATGGCCAAAATATACATGCATAAAACGGTTTTTTCTTCACCAGAGACAACCAAAGCAACACATATGAAATGTACATGTAATTACAACATGCTATTATATCTAAACATACAGAGCCTTGCGAAAAAGATACACCAACTAGAAGTAACAACAGAACAATACAAACCTTATTTCCTGTGTCTTACAGAAACATGGATGCAAGATGACAACCTACAACAAATAAACATCCACGGCTACAATCTTATAAGCTTCTACTGCAGACAAGAATCCTCTGGAGGAGGGGTAGCTATATGGGCAAGAAACAATTTAAATCAGGATAGCACAAGAATAGAATCTTTGGGAATTGAAAATATATCTATAGAAAAACATATTGAGATATGTGGTGTACAGTGGACATTCCATAGACAAGCAGTAAATATCGTCGCTATATACAGACCTCCTACCGGATGTTACACAGCTTTTATGTTAACACTAGATAATATACTTGATAGCTTATTTAAGCAAACTTCCGAAATCATACTCGTTGGAGATTTCAACACTAATTTTAATGTGCAATCAAAAAATACGGACAACATTAAGAACTTTGTACTATCTTATGGGCTGGTGGATAGGGTTCATAAACCTACAAGAGTAACTAGCACATCACAAACACTAATAGACAATGTATTCACACAATCGACAACATTATCAACAACAGACGTAGAAGATACAACCATCTCTGATCATAAACTAATAGTGCTTCGAGGCAACAGCAAAGAAAAACACAAACCAGTTTACAAAAATAAAAGGAACTTCTGTGAAGCCAACAAAATAAAATTCCATACTTGTCTAATGGAAGAAACATGGGAGGCAGTATATAGGAAAGATGACTGCGATAGCAAGACTAACACCTTCATTCAGATGCTACAGCATCACTATTTCACATGTTTTCCACTGGTCAAGATAAAACAAAGTACAAAGTCCTGGGTCACAAAAGAAATTATATCCTCAAGCAAAAATCTAAAGGATCTATATATTCTGCAAAAAAAATTTCATGTTTTAAAAAAAAAGTATTTGCAAAACAAGTGTGAGCATAATAGACTAGTTATACAGACAAAACGTGACTTCTATAATAGGAAAATTGAACAGGGAGCAAACTATCAGAAATCTCTATGGCAATCAATAAACGAGCTCAGCAACAAAAATATAAATAAAGTGAATATGAAAATAAATATTAATGGATGCGATATTGAAGAACCAAAGCAACTAGCCGATACGTTCAATAAGTTTTTTAAAAATGTTCCTCTGATGACAGCACAAAACATTAAACCGACTCATATTAGTAACGACCATATTCTCTTCAACGAAAAGTCAATGTATCTGGAAAATTACTCAATCGCGGAAATGTCAGAAATTTTACAAGAACTGAAAAATAAATCCAGCTGCGGGCCGGACCTATTGCCTTGCAATATTATAAAGGAATTTAGTAATGTACTAGTTGCACCAATAACAGATATAATAAATTGTTCATTTGACAACGAGACATATCCAACAGTTCTCAAAATATCCGAGATTATTCCCGTCCATAAAAAGGGCGACAAAACAAAAGTTGAAAATTACCGGCCAATATCTCTAGTATCTGTAATCGCTAAAATACTGGAATACTCCATGGAACGAAGATTAGGACAGTTCATTAACAAACACAACTTAATACCGGTGGCACAACATGGCTTCAGAAAAAATAAATCCACAACCACAGCTATACTCACCTTCTACAACAGAGTACTTAGTGAGGTAGACAAAGGTAAATCTCCGGTCGGGATCTTTTGCGACTTGTCGAAGGCATTCGACTGCGTCTCTCACGATGTATTGGTGGACAAGCTGTACATCTATGGGATTAGAGGAAAGGTGGGCAGATGGTTCCGTTCGTTCTTCAATAATAGACAGTCGTATGTAAAAATTGTACAAACTAATGAGAGTGGCATATCTGAATCATCGTATCTTATAAGTGGTGTTCCGCAGGGCAGTGTGCTGGCCCCGACACTTTTCTCTTTATATATAGCGGACATTATAGAATATATAAGGGATAAGCAATGCATTCTATATGCAGACGACGCGAGCTTCATTATTTCTGAAGAATCTCCGAGTAAAACTGAAGTCGAGGCTAACCAGTTGTTGAAAATGGTCCATAATTGGTGCTCTGCTAATAACATGTTCCTAAATATAGAAAAAAATAGCTACGTAATCTTTCAAACACATAGGAAAACGGTTGCGGAAAACCTATCCCTGGCAATTGGTAAAGAAGAGGTTCAAAGAGCCAAAAACATACGATTCCTAGGAATATTCTTTGAAGAATTCCTCACCTGGAACATTACGACGGATAATATTATCAAAAAAACTAAATTGCAAAATCTACCAACTTCGCATGCTCAAGAACATTGTTAACAGTTCGGTGCTCATTAATATATATTTTGCTGAGATACATTCTATACTAGCATATGGAATAATTGTTTGGGGCTCGTCTCCACATATGCACAGAGTACTAAAAACGCAAAAAAGAGCAATTAGATGCATCACAGGAATTACAGGTAGAACCTCTTGCAAATCATACTTTAGCAGGCTTAATATATTAACAGCACCATGTATATACATATGGGAACTAGCATGTTTCATTCATAAGAACAAAACCAAGTTCTCGACTGGCCAAGACCACCATAACCACAATACTAGACACGGATCAAATTTATTAGCGAATAGGTCGAACTTAACGATATGCAGCAAAGCGCCCGACAGAATTGGAATACGCATCTATAACTGTATTCCGTACAAGCTAAGGCAGGAGCATTTCAAGTCCTTCAGGAGGAAGCTAAAGGATATTCTAATCGAAAAAGAATTTTATAGTGTTGAAGAATTCCTTCTAAACAAAATTATTTAATGAACTGTACACTGTATTTATTTGTAAATTTTCTTATGTATGTGTGTGTATGGGTATTATCTTTTTTCTTTTTCTATTTTGACAAGTTATATATGTACTTATGTATATCTTTTATAACAATAAATTTGATTTGATTTGATTTTGATTTGACTAGACAGACAAGACTAGACAGACAAGACTAGACAGACAAGACTAGACAGACAAGACTAGACAGACAAGACTAGACAGACAAGACTAGACAGACAAGACTAGACAGACAAGACTAGACAGACAAGACTAGACAGACAAGACTAGACAGACAAGACTAGACAGACAAGACTAGACGGACAAGACTAGACAGGCAAGACTAGACAGACAAGACTAGACAGACAAGACTAGACAGACAAGACTAGACAGACAAGACTAGACAGACAAGACTAGACAGACAAGACTAGACAGACAAGACTAGACAGACAAGACTAGACAGACAAGACTAGACAGACAAGACTAGACAGACAAGACTAGACAGACAAGACTAGACAGACAAGACTAGACAGACAAGACTAGACAGACAAGACTAGACAGACAAGACTAGACAGACAAGACTAGACAGACAAGACTAGACAGACAAGACTAGACAGACAAGACTAGACAGACAAGACTAGACAGACAAGACTAGACAGACAAGCCTAGACAGACAAGACTAGACAGACAAGACTAGACAGACAAGACTAGACAGACAAGACTAGACAGACAAGACTAGACAGACAAGACTAGACAGACAAGACTAGACAGACAAGACTAGACAGACAAGACTAGACAGACAAGACTAGACAGACAAGACTAGACAGACAAGACTAGACAGACAAGACTAGACAGACAAGACTAGACAGACAAGACTAGACAGACAAGACTAGACAGACAAGACTAGACAGACAAGACTAGACAGACAAGACTAGACAGACAAGACTAGACAGACAAGACTAGACAGACAAGACTAGACAGACAAGACTAGACAGACAAGACTAGACAGACAAGACTAGACAGACAAGACTAGACAGACAAGACTAGACAGACAAGACTAGACAGACAAGACTAGACAGACAAGACTAGACAGACAAGACTAGACAGACAAGACTAGACAGACAAGACTAGACAGACAAGACTAGACAGACAAGACTAGACGGACAAGACTAGACAGACAAGACTAGACAGACAAGACTAGACAGACAAGACTAGACAGACAAGACTAGACAGACAAGACTAGACAGACAAGACTAGACAGACAAGACTAGACAGACAAGACTAGACAGACAAGACTAGACAGACGAGACTAGACAGACAAGACTAGACAGACAAGACTAGACAGACAAGACTAGACAGACAAGACTAGACAGACAAGACTAGACAGACAAGACTAGACAGACAAGACTAGACAGACAAGACTAGACAGACAAGACTAGACAGACAAGACTAGACAGACAAGACTAGACAGACAAGACTAGACAGACAAGACTAGACAGACAAGACTAGACAGACAAGACTATTTTTATTTTTTATTATTATAACCTTTTATTGGCATATATACAAAATATATTAAAATATATTACATACTATACATATATTACCTACGCGTTATATACTAAAGGAATGGTTTTTCCTTTTTGCCTATTTGCTCTTTCCACTTTTTCACCCTCCTTAACAATTCCAAACCAATTCCACTTTCATCCATACACTTCTTCCAATCTTGTCCTAGCCTTTTCTCCTGTTCCTTCCATTCATTCCTTGTACAGACAAGACAGACAAGTCTATCCAATGTTCCCATCTATCCTCTCCAGCCCCACAAACTGTGCACATCCGATATTCTTCACTCATCCAATATTTCCTACCACGCTCTTCACTTCCACACCTAAACCTTGCCAGTATAACCTGCGTGTCTGCCTCTTTTGTTGAGTATAAATAGGTAGGTAAACGACCAAGCACCTGAATCTTTGCATATTCTTTGAAAAATCTACTGTTTGCAATTTGGTCTTGGCGTTCCTGTAACTCTACCTCTACTAATCGCTCACCTAGCATTTCCACCCAGTTTGCCCCTTCCCTCTTAAGTTTTTCTAGTCCCTCGCCAGATATCCCTGCTCTTTCATATAATTTCCTTTTATTCATTCCCCACGCATTCCCATTCTTCCCTCTTTCACCCTCCTGATTTGCCATTCTAAATACCTCTTTTATTATTCTTTCATCCCCCATTTCACTCACCTTGTATTCATATCTTATCACCCTGTTTGCCGCTAAAACGGCCACCTTGTGGGCATTCACCTCTTGCAGAACTATGTAGCCTGGTGTCGATTTGTTTAACTTTAGGAATTTCTTGTAGAAGTTTTGTTGAACCCTCTCTATCTTCTCTTCCTCTCTAATCCCCCATACTTCCGAACCATAGGTCAAAACACTTCTCACACACACTTTCCATATTACCTCCGCCGCCCTAAAGTTCCCTACAAAACTAGATCTCCATCCCTTCCACATGCGTTCTGCCGCCACCCACGCTTTTTTTGACACATAATCCACATGCTCCCTATTAGTGCACCCAGTTCTAAACACATATCCTAAATACCTAAACTTTTGCACCTCCTCAATTTCCTTTCCTAGCCATTCGAAACGTTCTTTCCTATATTTACCTCCCCTTTTAAAACGCATCCATTTAGTTTTTCCCACGTTTACATTTAGCTCTCTCTTTTTAAAATAACCTCTCAGCCTTTCAATCAACTCCTTCATTTCTCCTGCGGTTTTAGCGAACACTACCATATCGTCCGCGTAGGCTAAGCTCCACACTTTCTTTCTCCCTATAACCACGCCTCCAGCTTGGCCATCTGTCAACACTTTCTCCATGTCAGCCACATAGAGATTAAAAAGTGTAGGACTCAAAGGGCATCCCTGCCTCAGACCCTTTCTTACTTCGAAATACTCAGATTCACACCCATTCACTCTAATCTTACATACTGTTTCCTTATATAACTCTCTTACATTCCTTATCACACTCTCTGAGATTCCCTTTTTTCCCAAGCACTCTACCAACTTCCCTCGATCTACCGAATCATACGCCGCCTTTAGGTCAATGAAAAGAGCAAACAGGCCCCCTCTGCTTATTTCTTGATCCATTATGTAGCGCAGGGTTACTAAATGCTCTATCGTACTCCGTCCCTCTCTGAAACCAGCTTGCACCTCTGGCACTAGATGCTTCTCCTCTATCTCTCTCCTCAACCGCTCGTCCAAGATTTTGGTGAAAATTTTATATGCCGAATTCACTAGCGTAATCCCCCTGTAGTTTCCTACATTTTCCCTATCTCCACTCTTATATATTGGGTGAATTATTCCCTCCTTCCAGCTCTTTGGTGCACTCTTTGCTCCCCTCCATACCAAATTCAATTCTTGGGTGATTCTAGTCTTACACTCTTTCGGGATAGCTTTCCAGGCTTCATTTCCTACGCCGTCAGGGCCTGCCGCTTTTTTGTTTTAGTGCTGCTATAACCTTTTCCACTTCATCAATCTTTATTTCTTCTTGGCCTAAATCTTCCAAAGATTGTTCCTCCCTTACTCTTCTATTCCCTACTCTTTCCTGTGGCTCGACTCCTTCCAACAAAACCATAAAGTGACTTTTCCACTTTTCCATCGGAATGCTGTTTGGAAATCGCTCTCTCCTCGCTCCTCTTTCTTTTAAATACTTCCAGAGCTGTGCTTCTGTTTTGATGTCAAGTATGCGCTGACGTTCTCTTCTCTCCCACTCCTGTTTTGTCTTCGTCTCCAAATCCTTTAATTCGCCTTTAGTCTTTAACCAATCTTCTTTACTACTGGTGCCCTCTCGCCACTTTCTCATAACCTCTCTATACGTTTGTTTCTCCATCATATATTCTTTGTCTGCCCATGATCTTCCCGGTGATGCTGTTGTGATTTTCTTCTTTACCATTCCTGCCTCCATATTCTCTATAATCTTGTCTATATCTTTTAACTCCTTCCAGTTTATTGCTTCCATTCTAGCCCTATACTTCTCAGTCGCTTCGTTGTCCCATCTGGTAACCCATTTCTCCTCCCTAGATGCAATTATTGTTTTCGTCATCAAGCTTATTGCCACTGGCATGTGGTCTGAATCAATTCTCCCTCCTATCTCCATCTCTTTAATTTCCTGCCTTGCCGGGTCATTTGCCACTACCAGATCTATAGTCGATACCTACCCATTCCGCCTTACCCATTCCGCCCACCCTCTCCCTTCTGCATTTCTAACTTTATCCTTGGCTTTCCTTATTATTTCTCTACCTTCACTATCCATTGTGTAGAACTGCTCTTCCCCGATTCTAACATTCCAATCGCCTCCTACCAGTAACTTTGCCATTACCGTTCCTTCTCCATTCATTTTTATTGCCTCTTTAATTACTTCCAGTCCTTTGTTGTTGTATACCGTGGCCACTTGCCACCAGGCTTCTTCTAATTCCACTTCCCTGCACACTACGACTTCTGCCTCTTCCAGTCTTCTTTCTGACTCTTTGATATTTCTTTTAACTCCTGTTAATATACCCCCCTTTGCTCTTCCATACTTATATTCTCTCTGGGCCGGCTGCATTTTCCATCTATAGTCTTTGGGAAGTTTTCCTTTGCAGCTCTCCCATTCTTTTTCCTGCATCCAGGTCTCAACCAATCCAATTATATGAAATTTCTTGAGAAACATTATAATAGATCTGTTATCGCTTTCCAATTTCCTCTTCAGTCCCGCCACATTCCAAAAGAGTATCTTAATATTTTCCGTTAACCGTTCATCATTGTTCTTGTGTCTTCTCGCCATCTCTCTCTCTTTTATTTGAAACAGACTTAGTTTTTTGGCATAATTTTCTGTGACTCCTCCCATGTTACCCAATTTCCATCCACTTCCATCTTATTATAACCGATCTTCACTTTGTGCCCTCTATCTTTTAGCATCTTTGCTTTCTGTCGCAAATCCTTTTGAATTTCCTGTTCTTTCTTAGTAAAATCGTCTTGGATAAAAATATCAGACCCCTTCAGCTTATATTTATTTAGCATTATTTTTCTCTTTACTTCCCAACTTGTCAATTTTGCGACAATTGGCCCTTGGTTCGAACCTTTGTCTCCTATCTTGAACATGCTTCCTACCCCTTCTTTTACTCCAAATCTTTCTTCCAATAACCTTTTAGCGTCTTCTAACCATCTCTCTCCTTTTACCCCATGAATCACAATATTATTTTTTATTTCCTTTCTTTCTCTTCTTTCTTCCATTTCTCTCAGTTGTTTTACTTCCTCTCTAAGCGAGTCTTGATCATTCTCCCCACTTCTGACGGAGTTTTCTCTCTCTATTCTGTAGTCGTTCTCCAACTTCTTTTTTTTGTTCTTAATATCGGTGTTTTCGTTTCTTATCGCCTTCAATTGTGATATCATTTCCTCTTTCCACACCCTTTCCTTCTCCTCTACTTCCTTTTGTTCACTCCTAGCCCTTTCCAATTTTTCTTCGAGTTCTTTATTTTCTCTTCTCATTTCTTCCATCATATTCTGGACGGCTTTAAAATCCTTCCTCATTTCCCGTAGCTCTTCAAAGATCTTCTCCAAAGCTCCTCCGATACCCACGCTCATTTCTCTTTTTTCCAAATCCTCTTTTTTGGAACGTTTTGACAATTGTGTCGGCGACCGACTCAATTTCGCGCACCGATCAAAAGGACTTCTAACCTCACTGTTTGATCTTGGCCTGCTGTCGTGTTCCATTGCCTATGTCTTATTTATTATTTATTTATTTTCACTATGCTACCAAAAAGTTTAAAGATCGTACCCGGTCTCGAACCCGCGCGCAGTTGTGCTTAAATATTTTTTTCTCCACTTCTCCGGTTCACTCGCTTATATTCTAACGTTTACAATTAGTTTATTGTTTATTTCACATCCAAACTTTTTTCACTGTGGCGAGAAAGAACTTTTATCGGCGACAGTTTAACATTTTTTTTTTCAACAGAAAAAAACAATTTAGGCTCGCACCGTGCTATCATGGAGATAAGGAATAGGTGTAGCAGTTGTTTTTGTCGTATTTAATAGAATTTAATCACAATTTGTGCAAAGTTAATTATTTAATAACACAAAAACGAGCTGTTTATCACCGTAGACCATTACATGAACAGATACACAACACTTTTATTTATTCAGTAGCAAAATTTCGGTACCTTAAAGGATTGATTTCTGACGATTTTTTATAACTTTCTGGATCACACTGAAAGACGTCCGTCCGCCTCACTGACTTTAACAAGACTAGACAGACAAGACTAGACAGACAAGACTAGACAGACAAGACTAGACAGACAAGACTAGACAGACAAGACTAGACAGACAAGACTAGACAGACAAGACTAGACAGACAAGACTAGACAGACAAGACTAGACAGACAAGACTAGACAGACAAGACTAGACAGACAAGACTAGACAGACAAGACTAGACAGACAAGACTAGACAGACAAGACTAGACAGACAAGACTAGACAGACAAGACTAGACAGAAAAGACTAGACAGACAAGACTAAACAGACAAGACTAGACAGACAAGACTAGACAGACAAGACTAGACAGACAAGACTAGACAGACAAGACTAGACAGACAAGACTAGACAGACAAGACTAGACAGACAAGACTAGACAGACAAGACTAGACAGACAAGACTAGACAGACAAGACTAGACAGACAAGACTAGACAGACAAGACTAGACAGACAAGACTAGACAGACAAGACTAGACAGACAAGACTAGACAGACAAGACTAGACAGACAAGACTAGACAGACAAGACTAGACAGACAAGACTAGACAGACAAGACTAGACAGACAAGACTAGACAGACAAGACTAGACAGACAAGACTAGACAGACAAGACTAGACAGACAAGACTAGACAGACAAGACTAGACAGACAAGACTAGACAGACAAGACTAGACAGACAAGACTAGACAGACAAGACTAGACAGACAAGACTAGACAGACAAGACTAGACAGACAAGACTAGACAGAAAAGACTAAACAGACAAGACTAGGCAGACAAGACTAGACAGACAAGACTAGACAGACAAGACTAGACAGACAAGACTAGACAGACAAGACTAGACAGACAAGACTAGACAGCCGATTTTGTTGTTTTTTCATATGCAAGCATATGAAAGCCAGCATTCCGTCAAATACGACACTATGCTGGCTGTAACGATTTCTACTATTTACAGAAGCGTCTCTTGACCCAAATTGTTAACACCTGAACTGACTGTCGTGGTCCAATCTGGACAATTTCTTGGCGTGTTTATCGAACATGTACCACCACTTTTTGGGTTTATCTACTCTACTTAAATCATTCTCATTATCGGGCCACGTCAGTACATGCTGTTGCATTTCTGTCACTAAGGATCGTCTCCATAGTTCTGTATAGGGACAGGAAAATATCACGTGTGCCGCATCGTCGTTTTCCCCACACTCGCAGAAAGGAGAATCTCTTTTCCCAAATCTGTGGAGATATGCCTTGAAGTTGCCATGCCCTGTTATAATTTGAATTGCATGGTGGGATAAACTGACGTTTAAGCTGCACCATACCTTTATTGATGGTATAAACAGCTTAGTCCACAAGCCTGTTGTAGCTGCATTCCATCTGTCCTGCCAGAGTTTCTCGAAATGTCCCTTGGAACCAGATTTCAGCGCCTGTTTAGGCAATTTGTCGTATGCAATTGGCAGATTACCATTGCTTGCTGCGAGTTTTGCGAGACAATCCGCTCGCTCATTGCCTTCGACTCCACTATGGGCTTTAATCCAATGCCATTGGATCATATTTTTCCATGAGACCCTTGCAGCTGTCGTCCATGTCTCCATCAACAGTTCAGTGGCTCCTTTCAAACTTTTCAGTGCATCGAGGACATATCGGCTGTCACATATTATCGAACAGGGACTATTGCTGTGATTTTCAACATATTGCAAGGCATGTAGTATGGCGATGAGCTCTGCTTGGAATATTGAGCAG
Organism: Phosphuga atrata; assembly: GCA_944588485.1. Classification (NCBI taxonomy): domain Eukaryota; kingdom Metazoa; phylum Arthropoda; class Insecta; order Coleoptera; family Silphidae; genus Phosphuga; species Phosphuga atrata. Next base: position 14,739,007 of record OX155901.1, read on the forward strand.
TAGTGTTCCAACCTTATGAGCTTGTGGTGAACCTCTTCGCCGTTGTAATAGGCAACGAATGCGGCTCCTGTTCCTTTGCTCGATTTCGAACCGTCCGTGTATACCCGAAGATGGAAAAGATTTGACAGTGTCAAATGGTACCTAATCAATGATAAATTTGAAGGGTGAATGTGTTCTTGTGTGTTAACGTCCAGTTCGATATTGTTCAAAGTATTTGGTAGGCCTATGACATCTTTAATTAACGTATCGTCTGCAAATTGGTGTGAGCTGTAGAGAGCTAGTTGCTTGAGGCGGATGTCTACTGGAAGGAGACCTGTAATCACACAAGCTGCCTCTGTGGATACTGTGCGATAGGCTTTCGCAGCGCGGATGGTGCTGAGACGCTGTATGCCCAAGAGCTTGAGGCTACCTTTCATAGGACCTCCATATAATAACGCGGGTTCTATCGCGCCGCGATAGATTTCGGAGAGCTCTGTTCTTCCTAGACCCCATTCCTTCTTTGCAGCGATACCTAATTTTATACTCAGTTGTTTAACTTTACTACATGCCTGCTTTATGTGTTCATTAAAATTCAAGAGTCTGTCTATAGTGACACCTAGATACCGAAGATGCTGTTGGCATTTAATTTTTTCGTTTCCTAGTGTAAAAACGGGACTCCTTTGACTTGAGGCTCTGCTGAAGAAGAGGGCTTCAGTCTTTTGGGCATTGAAACTGAGCCTAGTTTCAGTTGCCCACTGGCGAAGATTGTCTAAAGCGCGGTCAGTGGTCTCTTTCAGACCAACAATAGTTCTGCTTTTACAAAGCAGAAGAGTATCATCGGCATAAGCTACGATCTTACACTCTTCAGGCAGATTACTTTCAAAGATAGTTCCATACAAAATATTCCAAAAACCTGGACCTGATTTAGAACCCTGTGGACATCCTTTGCTAATTCTTTTCTCAACGTACAAACCTGGTTCGCTGATAATGGCCTTGCGTTCTGAAAAGTAGCTCCTGGCTAATTTGATGAGATTGTCAGGACAACCTTTCTCTATTAGCCTGCAGATAATAAGCGGCCACCAGGCGTTATCGAATGCCCCACTAATGTCTAAGGCTATTGCAGAACAATAATACTTAGATCTTACCGACTCACGTATGAACCTGACCGCTTCAGAAATAGCCTGAACTGACAAGACTAGACAGACAAGACTAGACAGACAAGACTAGACAGACAAGACTAGACAGACAAGACTAGACAGACAAGACTAGACAGACAAGACTAGACAGACAAGACTAGACAGACAAGACTAGACAGACAAGACTAGACAGACAAGACTAGACAGACAAGACTAGACAGACAAGACTAGACAGACAAGACTAGACAGACAAGACTAGACAGACAAGACTAGACAGACAAGACTAGACAGACAAGACTAGACAGACAAGACTAGACAGACAAGACTAGACAGACAAGACTAGACAGACAAGACTAGACAGACAAGACTAGACAGACAAGACTAGACAGACAAGACTAGACAGACAAGACTAGACAGACAAGACTAGACAGACAAGACTAGACAGACAAGACTAGACAGACAAGACTAGACAGACAAGACTAGACAGACAAGACTAGACAGACAAGACTAGACAGACAAGACTAGACAGACAAGACTAGACAGACAAGACTAGACAGACAAGACTAGACAGACAAGACTAGACAGACAAGACTAGACAGACAAGACTAGACAGACAAGACTAGACAGACAAGACTAGACAGACAAGACTAGACAGACAAGACTAGACAGACAAAACTAGACAGACAAGACTAGACAGACAAGACTAGACAGACAAGACTAGACAGGCAAGACTAGACAGACAAGACTAGACAGACAAGACTAGACAGACAAGACTAGACAGACAAGACTAGACAGACAAGACTAGACAGACAAGACTAGACAGACAAGACTAGACAGACAAGACTAGACAGACAAGACTAGACAGACAAGACTAGACAGACAAGACTAGACAGACAAGACTAGACAGACAAGACTAGACAGACAAGACTAGACAGACAAGACTAGACAGACAAGACTAGACAGACAAGACTAGACAGACAAGACTAGACAGACAAGACTAGACAGACAAGACTAGACAGACAAAACTTAACAGATATGACTAGACAGACAAGAGTAGACATTCAAGACTAGAGTCAGCGCTCGAGTACCGACCAGGTAGACTCGGAGTGAATATTTAGCGAGTTTATAGTGACAATTTATAGTGGACAGAGACCATAAAAAACTGCTTTTTTTGGAAACAGTGTTCAGTAATTTACAGTGATCAGTCAGTGATTGTTTTAATATACTTTTTATGTGTCAGAAAGGACTTAATTGTGTGGTAATTAGTGATATTTGTTTTCCAAGAGACTCGCACGAGCATTGGAGTGTTTACTCTTTTTTTCTTTATCCTTTTTATTCTTAGCCCTGCGCGGATGATGTTTTGATTACATAGGACTTTGTCTAGTAAGATAAGTATACCGAATACTTTTTCTTTTTAACCTCAAACTTAAGAACTAACCTAAATTAGCACGTAGAAATAAAGCGCGACCAGAAACTGTTTTCTCTCTCTCTCTCTCTTTTTGAATTAATTTCATATTCCTTTATCCATATCTACAACTATAAAAACAGCATCCTGATAGCGCAATACGCAAGGCGGGCGCTTCCTATATAAGCCGGGTTCGAATCCGGCCAACAGTGGAATATTTTTCTAATTTTAATTTATTATCTCTATATTCTTCATAAAGAAGTGGCCGAGAAAGCCAAATACGAGGGAGATAACCCAATTGTGAGAAAATATTCTGTCCAACGGACGCCACCCTCGAAAGTGGCTCACATGGAGAGACCTGTCTGGTTCACAGGCAACCCCTGATCCTCCTCCGCCGAGGAACAACAGACAAAGAGGAAACGACAAGACACCTCAAAACAGGAGCCAGCATTGTTAGAGGTAATCAACCAAAGGTCAATCAAAGTTATAGATAGAGCTCTTAAACTATGGAAGCTAGTAAAGTCAACGTCAAGTACAAAGACAGAAATTAAAAAAATCATAGAGGAGATGTGGATACTAACGGGGTCCCTACGAAGCGCCAACTTATGCAGAGAAGAAACAGACCCAATAACACTTGGGCGGCAGTCGTAGAAACAGAATTACAGGCGGAACCAGTACAGAAGATCCAAGAGAAAAGAAAGTACAGAAGCACAGAAGCCATCACAGTCAAAGCGGAAGGGAGCACCCGGAACTACTAAAAATGGTAAGGACGCAAATAGAGCTTAAAGAGCCTGGAGCAACTATCGCTAGATCTAGAAGGGCAGAAACAGGTGATCTCCTGCTCGAGATGAAGAGAGGCAATGCACAGGAGTTATGGGAACACAAAGAAGTGTCCCAAGGTAGACGTGCGCCTAAAAGTGGACGAAAACTATTCCATATAAAGGGAATGGATGCAGTCACTACGCAAGAAGTTATCGTAGAGTCAGAAGCAAGATAGGCAACTCAAAATGCGGTGTAAAAATCTTATCTGAAATCTAAGACCTGCATACGGGGATAGTCGCAATCATTTCACTTCCCAGGACACTTGCAAGCACCCTGAAATTAAATGATACAATCATTATAGTCATGGTGGAATGCAAGATGCAGGAAAGAATAAATCTGACTAAATGTAACAGATGCTGGCTAACCGGACAAAGGACTGCAGCGGCCAGGACAGGAAGAAACTATGCTTCCGCTGCGGAAAGGAAGGCCACACAGTCCAGGATTTTAAAGCAAAGGAATACTGTCCCATCTGCGAACTAACAAGACACAGGGCGGGCTCAGGATCATGCCCAGCATACAAAAAGGCATTGTGTGAGGCAACATTCTTAAAAAACAAAAATGCTCCAAATAATACAGATTAACTTGATGCTATGTCACGCAACACATGACCTTCTGGAAGCGACTGTCGCAGATACAGGAACAGACTTATTAATCATCAGCGAAGCTAACAAAAGGAGGGCAATATCAGGAGGATAGTACAAAGACGACAAAACCGACGCTGCTAATTTAATAAATAACACCAACGTCACAGTCAGAGACAGTGGAACCGGCATAGGATACGTATCGTTAGAGCTACAACAAATAGTCGTGTATAGCTGTTAGCTGTTATAACTTCCGGATTGATAGCATCCAACAGTTAGAATCCTCTTTGGATGAACTGAAACATAGCATAAGAGCACAAACAAAGCCAGCAATGATCGCAGGTGACTTTAACGCTATAAGCTATATATATATATATATATATATATATATATATATATATATATATATATATATATATATATATAGTCCCCATACTACGGATGTAACAAAATGAACGCCAGGGACGATTTGGTTATGGATTGGCTGTCTGAACTGGATCTAAATATTAAAAATAAAGGAAAAACTCCGACGTTTAACAGAAGATAGTCTTTGTCGATCATAGACCTCACAATCACTACCGTGCATCTAATAGGAAAAGTGAAAGACTGGCATGTCTTGAACAGAGAGACCATGAGTGACCATATGTACCTCTGATACCACATTGAGGTGGGCTTAGCCCCCAGATCTCCTCAGCCCAGGAACTATATTGGCAGGTCGACCAAGCATATGGACCAAGAAAAACTCGCAAGAGCTATCCAAATGGAACTGACTGACTCCGCAGATCGATCACCGGAGGAACTTATAACTATACTTAAAAGAGCATGCAGCGCCACCCTCAAACCCAAACTAAAATACCGCAAGAGACGACATGTATACTGGTGGAGCTATGAAATCTCCCAACTTCGAGCTAAATGTATTTCAGCCAGGCGGACTTACCAGCGAGCAGCAAAAAGAAATGATAGGGACAACATTATACAAAGCAGGGACGCAGACATTTTATCAAGAAGAAACCTGAAAGTGGCCATAAACGTATCAAAAATGGAACACTGGCGTAACCTGTGCAACAAAGTAGACGCAAACCATGGGGAGATGCATATGAAATCGCTGCACGGGAACTGAAACTGAGACACTTAATCCTCCAAATAACAATGGAAACGATGAAGAAGGTTGCCGATATACTCTTCCCATCGCATGAAAAACGGACATGTGAAATTCCAGAGGTTAGAGAGATTGTTAAGTTCTCCACAGAGGAACTTCAATACGCCAGCAACAAACTACGCAACGGCAGAGCACCAGGCCCGGACGGGTTACCACCAGAAGTCATCAGAATCTCAGCAAATAAATATATATATATATATATATTTATATATATATATATATATATATATATATATATATATATATATATATATATATATATATATATTAAAATAATGGAAGATGGAACCTTTACTACCATACGGAAGAAAGCGAAACTGGTACTTCTTCGAAAAGAAGAGAAACGTATCCAGGAGGCCTCGTTGTATAGACCAATATGCCTACTCGACGGATCAGGTAAGCTACTTGAGCAGCTGATCCTATTCAGGGTTAAAATAGAACTCTCCGAAACAACAAACCTTTCACATAAGCAATATGAAAATAAAAATAATAAAAACAGCTAAAGGTGGCGCCAGAAAAGACCGAAGCGGTGCTGCTCACCGGAGGAAGGCCCAATCATATTCAAAGTGAAAAATGCGGCAGTTACATCTAAAGACTCGATTAAATACTGAGGAGTTGCCATTGACAAAATATTATCATTTAATAAAACGTCACACTAACCGCGGCGAAGGCGCTAAATACGGCAGCAGCACTGGGTATAATAACGCCAAACGCTGGGGTCCGAGAAGCAATAAAAGAAAACTAATATGTTCGGTTGCCTATTCAGCAATGTTAAATGGGGCTCTTGTATGGGAGAAGGTGATGAAGAAGGCAAGCATAAGACAGAAACTTGCCACGGTACAAAGAAAAATGTCTCTACGGGTGTGCAGTGCGTACAGGATGGTGTCGCCGTTCTCGTGAAAACGGGCATTTCGCCCATTGAGCTCATGGCCGGGGAAAGGACCTTCCTTTATAACGCTAAAAATCACGGGGACGGGAGAAATTTTATGGAATTGAAATAGAAAGAAAAGTGCCAGATGTTCGAAAAGTGACAAAGATACTGAAGTGCTTCTAACAAAGGCCAGTGGACCAGACAGCTAATCCCAGAACTGTTACCATGGGTGACACGAAAGCACGGAGAAGTGGGTTGTCATCTCAGTCAGGCGCTATCTGGGCATGGGTGCTTCAAAAAGTACTTGCAGAAAATCGGCAGGGCCCCAGACAATCGCTGTGATTATTGCGGCCTTACGGGTAGTGCTCTACACACATTGTTTGTATGCGAGAGATGGACGGCAGAGAGACACGTATGGACAACCAAAACAAATGAAAGACTTCAGACAACTACAATGACTGACGTAATGCTTAGGTCTGAAGAAGACTGGCTTGCCACGGAAACCTTAATTATAAACATCCTAACCAAAAGGAAAGAGACGAAGAAATTAGACAGAAAGAAAAATATAACCAAGGCAGATGCAAAGAACATACAGAACTCCTGAACCCCTAATCAGATTGCGTGGATGGGGGATGTAAGGCTACCCATAGTTCTAACCAGTCGAAACACAGAATGTGATATGCCACCATCCTGAAGTAATAAGAAGAGTGGTTCCGGGATGTGCGGGCTTTCCAGGGCGTCCAGTTGCTCAAGTTAACCGAAAGGTGGTTGCTACGTCCCCATAGACAAGACTAGATAGACAGGACTAGACAGACAAGACTAGACAGGCAAGACTAGGTGAGCAAGACTAGTCATACAAGACTTTGTTAACAAGACTGAATAGACAGGACTATACTTCATTTAGTGGCTTGAATAGAATACATTGAAGGGGATTATTAAACCAATCGCCAGTGTGATTCCTTATTCAACTGCATTACAGGTATCTGAGAAGGCAGCCCAATGTACACCATACCATTTAAAGGAACCCATTGCTGCAAACTTGCATATATATATATATATATATATATATATATATATATATATATATATATATATCCATTCAAAACTAAATAGCTTATTTTCCATACGCCTAGAAGCAGATAAAATAATGATATAGATATATCAATGAGCAAAAACAGTATTAAAACTACCGGAAACATCAAGCTTCTGGATGTATACCTGTAGGAGCATCTTAGTTGGAAAATTATTAATGATTAGATTATTAGAAAAACCAACTGCTGAAACCAACGCGGTTATATCCTATGGGATAATCATTTGGGTATTTTTGTCATTCGCAAAAAGACTCTTTATTGCCCAGAAGAATGTTATACGGACACTCATCCGGTAATTTAAAATAATATTGGGTTGGCAAGAAAGTAATATGTTGTAATAATTTCGGTTGTCACTCATAGAGAGCATTATTTTAATTTTTCTGAATGAATTTTTTGAGTGATGTTCCTTGTCTTAAACATTTAATATTAGTCATATCGTAGTTAATTTAGAAACGCGTGGTGTGTGACTTTGTGTGTAGTTGTTAGTTGAGGGTTAATTTTAAGATAGAGTAAGTAAGGTTGTGTGAAGTTTAAGGTGTTGAAAGCATAACAGAGCGTTCGTGTCAGAGATGGTTTAAAAAATTCCGTTCTGGAGATTTTTCACTCAAAGGTGACCAACGTTTGGTCGACCTACTAAAGTTGATGATGACCAAATCAATGCCATTATTAACGAGCATTGTCATATAACTAAACGATCCTTTCTAGAAAAGATTCACCACTGGTGATGAAAAATGGGTCACCTACTTCAACTTCATTCGAAAACGATTACGGTCCAGGTATGATGAACCAGCACAAGCCACATCGAAAGCTGATTTTAAATCAAGAAAAGATCATGTTGTGATGCTCATGATTTGCTGGGATTATAAAGGTTTGGTATATTTTGAGCTTCTTCCAAGGAACCAGACAATGAATTCAGATATTCACTGTAAACAACTGATGACACTGGAAGAATCAACCGAAGAAAAACAACAAGAGTTGGCAAATCCTATAGGAATTGTTTTCCAACATTATAATGCACGGCCTCGCGCAACTATGATAACTAGTTGGAAATGGAAACTGGAAAATAAAAACTTGGAACTTGTTTCGGAAGTGATGTCGCATACCCCATACAGCTCAGATCTGGCACCATCTGATTACAATTTATTTCGAAGTTTGCAGAAGTCTTTGATTTGTAAAATTCACCAATGACGACGACCTTAAATCGCACTTAGTTCATCTTTTTTTTTCTGATAAGGACCGGAAGTTCTATGAGCGCGGAATCATGACGCTGCAAGAAAGATTCCAAAATTCCTTGAACAAAATGGAAAATATATAATTGATTAAAGTGGGTTTTTTCATACTATTAAACCGAAATTACTCTTTTGCCAACCCAATAGTTTATGCAAGCCGAAACAGTGTTGTGCTCAAATATGTGGAAAGTTGCATTTTATATACACAGACACAAACTATTCTTGCCTAACAATGAAGAAATTTACAAACAAGAAACAAGAAATGCATTTAATTTTAGCAAGATAAAGAGCTACCTAGCCCTCGTCCAGCAATGCTTCCATCCGCTAAGGAATCCTAATAAACAAGATAACGTAAGAAATTAAAGTAGAGAAAAATTATAAACCGTGTAGAAACAAAAGTGAAAGACTTTTTATTTAAAAGTTTTTTATATTTTAATTGAATTTTAAATTGATTTTAGTTTTATCAATTCCTAGTATACCCTGTTCCTTTTTTACGTTTTGGCCACTAGGGACCACGGGGCTCCTCTTAACTCTCAGCTAGGGTCTTCTGCTTTTTCTTTACCCAGTATGCCTTCATCTTCTGGCTGTGAGCTTGCTTCTTCTCATCCGTCCATTTAGGTCTGGTAGTGCATATACACTTCTGTATTCTTCCTTCTGAGAGATAGTGGGAAGACTCCCTGCAGGATGGCCTGTCGGTATTGAGTTCGGTTCTCGGTTGTTTGTAATGGGATCTGCAGTTCCTCTAAGTCTGATTTAACAGAGGTGAACCACTTGGCTCTAAACGCTTTTCCCCTACTTGTCACTGTGAGGATCCTCTTGGTGAGCCTGGAGTAAAGGTAAGTCGTCTTTTCCTCATACATGTGACTATGTCTTCCTGTGTTTGTAGAGCTCATTATTTTAGCTGATTCCGTAGGTACTGTTTTCCTCTCTCATGGGTTCTAGCATTCTCCTAAGGATCTTCCTCTCTTTAAGTTCTAGTTTCCTGAGTGGACCCTTTCGATTCACCAAGAGGCACTCAGAGTCATAGAGTGCAAATAGTCTTACTACCGAGTTTTGTTGCTTGTTGTGCAAGCTGTGTGCTTCAGTTTTATGTTAATTTACTCTAACTTGGTGCACCTGGCGTCTATGGTCAAAGTTTTGCTCTGGCTTGCTGAGTTCCATTCTACATAGTACTTGACTGCAGGCTCTTAAGAGAAATTATAGTTTCCTAGTGAGATTGTAGAAGATGCCTTCTTGGCATGGTGACCCACAAGCCGGTTTTTGTTGCAAAATTGTAGAGGCTCTGTAGTTGATGGATCCCTCCTCATATATGCTGTTGGCCAATAGGATGAGATCATCAGCAAAGGCTAGGTTAGGTTAGGTTAAGTTTTTTACGGTTGTCTTTCTTCTACCCAAGGTTCAGTCCTACTCCTGGTGACAATGCAGAAGTCCATTCTCTGATATTTTTTTTCAGAACAAATTTGAAGGAGATGCACGAGAGGCCATCGCCCTGCATGTCTCCTGTATGAATGGGAAAGCTCGCGGAGAGTTCACCCCTGAACATGACTTGGTTTAATTTGACTTGGACGTGGTGTTCTTCAGGGCAGCTTGGACCAGTCTGGTAGTCTTCTCAATTAGATCTAATTACCACAAAGTAGAGAAGAGGTTCGACTTGTTGCGTTGTATTCCTTTTGGAAGTTTACCATAATGGCTACCCAGGGGTATCTCCCTCGGCTCCTATATGAGAGGATTATCTTTGAGAAATTTTGAATCTTTTCTGTGCAGGACTTAGGTTAGGACTTGTTGCAGGACTTACACGGAAACCGGCCTGATACTTACCTATTGGGAGCCTAGCTGTATGGTAACTCTAGTTTGTAGACCTTTAGAGAATATCTTGTAGGTTATAAACAACAAAGAGTTGCCTCCGAGTAATACCGACCTCAACAACTACAAAGGCATCTCCTTGCTGCTTATAACCTACAAGATCTTCTCTAAAGGTCTCAACAGGGAAGAAATAGAGAAGATCATCAAAGACCTTAATACAAAAAGGCCCCAGGCGAAAATAGCATAATTGACGAAATGCGGAAGTACGAAGATACGTGTTTCCACATTTCGTCAATTATGCCATTTTCACCTGGGGCCTTTTTGTATTAAGGTCTTTGCTGATCTTTTCTATTTCTTCCCTGTTGGGACGTACAGAGTCTTGGTTCCTGTCAGCGGGCTCGGCGAAAGCTATTCTCTATTTTGGTTGTTCTGCAATGAAGAGTTTCCGGAAGTATTCTGCACAGGTGTTTGTGCAGTCACTGTAATTAATTTGGAATTGCTTCCCATCTGGCCCTCTGAGATGTAGGGTTGGGGCCGTGTATGAAGTAGTCTCTTTCTTGAGTCGCTTGTAGAGATCTCTTGAATTGTTTCTCTTGAAGTCTTCTTCTGCCTCAAGTATTTCAGACCTATTATAGTTACTCTTGGTTTTGCGGATGATTCTGGCTGTTGGTTTTCTTTGTGCCATGAATGCCTGATGGTTGGCCTAATATTTGCGCTGATTTCAATTGATCCAGGCTCTGCGTCTTTGCTCTACAGCTTGATCACATTCTGTGCTCCAGTTGGGTGCTTCCCTTTGTTCGATGAGGCAGGTATAATTTAGGTATATTTATGAGTAGGCCACCCTTGTTTCTGTGTGTTCTTCTCTAGAGTGGTCTGGAAGTCGTAATCCTTATCGCTCAGTCGTTGGGTGTTGAACCTCGGTATTCTCGAGACATTTGGAGTATTGAGTGCTCTTTTCAAGGGTTGTAGATTGGTCTTAACTAGGCAAAGCTAATGGTCAGAGTCGAGGTTTGCTTCCCTCAATACTTTGACTTTCCTTGTGGTATCTCCTGTCAATAGCCACATGGTCTAAATGTAATTCACCCAGCATGTGATTTGGATTCTTCGAGGTCATGGCCTTTCTTGGTAGTCGAATGAACGCGGTTGATTTTAGGACCAGGTTGTAGTTGTCACAAAGGTTTATGAGGCGCTAGCCATTTCTGTTGGTATTCTTGTCTGCTGGGTAACCGCCTACTATCCTGAGGTACTTCTTTTCCTGAGGTACTGCCGACGTGTGCGTTGAAGTCGCCCATGAGTATGATGGTGTGGTGGTTTGGGATCCTATCTAGGGTATCTTCGAGGATGTTCCAATAGAATTCTGATGATTCCAGATCTTTCCTATTGGTGTCGTTTGTAGGTGTATGGAAATTAATTATTGTTTATGCTCTATTGCGGGACTTCAAGGATAATGAAGAGGTTCTTCCATTGGGGGATGTAAATTCTAAAACATGGTCGATCATGCTGTGATGTACAGCAAAGCCAGTACCCAGGTGTGAAACTGTCTTCATCCCTGTTTCACCTGATTTTCCTTTATAGATCCGGTATACTTGGGATTCCATCGAGTCCTCATCTGGAAACCGGGTCTCTTAATGTTAAGTAATGTCGCTATCTTGATGTTATACTTCTCTAACACATCAAGGGTGTGTTTATATATTTTATTTTATTTAAATGAATTTTTAGTTATGTTACAACATACAATTACAATTATTTCTCTTTTATTTATTAGACTAGTGATTTAAAAATAGTTTTTATAAAATTTTAATATAACTTGCTTCTGCTTATACTGTTTTGTTTGATTCAAGTTAGCTTTTAGTTATGTTAATTGCCAATATACTTTGCTTCTTCCAAAAGGATTTGATTTTATGTAAATTTAGATATAAGTTATGGTAACACCCAGCATATTCTAGTACTGCTGTTAATATTTGTTCTTATTTAAATTAGTTTTTTTAGCTTAAGTTTTTAGTTGTGTTAACTAAAGTATATTTTGTTTCTGTTCATTATACCATATTTGTTTTAATAGAAATTAATTTTTAGTTATGATAAATCCTAGTACATTTTATGACTGTTTATAATATTTAAAATTAATAATTAAACAAACTTACCTAAGTGATGTTATATTATAATTATACGAAGTGCTTCGTCAGAAATGATTAGTACCTGAAATATTTAATGTATTTTAGTATGAATTTTATCCAACACAACGGCTTAAAGTCTAAGTTGATACAATCTTGTGCAGTTCTTTATAACTGATAAAAGGAGTATCCGTGTTTCGTAGGTCCTCGGACCTGTAAATGTAATCAATTAGAGTTGTAGTCGGGCAAACTTCAAACTTTTTATGCAAATAAACTTAACACAGCACTGGCTGGTTAGCTGCTACTCTAGATATATTGATCGAATCTGGTATCTTTATAATAACTTTAGATGAATTCATATCTACGCTTCTTATCTTCTTGTTTTGATTAGGCCTGCTTTGGACCACGCTTGTTCAACTGTTGGGCTTTGATCCTTGCCCAGCATTGTCGCATCTTCTGCCGGTGTAACTCCTTTCTCTCTTCTGGCCAGGGGGGTATATTTCCTTTGGGTTTTTTCCTGAAATCCACGGACTTCCTTCAGGGTACGTCTCAAAGACTGTAATTCCCAGTTCTCTAATATCCTTTTCGGTTTCTGTAAACAAATTACAGTTCGGTTTCAAACCAAGTGGTATGAACCTTCTAGCTTTGCCAGAAGGCGAACAGACGGTTGGTTAGTCGGTTTGGAGGCAGTCTTGCAACATGGCTATAGAAAGCTACCCTTCTTTTCCTTGCACAGTCAGAGAGAATCTCAATATGTTCGTAGAGCTCAGAGTTATGCCGGCTTCGGAATTCCCCATCTTCTTATACCGCGCCTAGGATCTTCCTGAGGATTCTCCTCTCTCTGATTTCCAATTTCTTTAACGGCCCTCTTCGGTTCAAGGAAAGACACCCCATGACATATAAGGCTTCTGCTCGTAAGACTGATATGTAGTGTTTAAGATTCAGGTTGCGTGACAGGCATCTCTAGTTGTAAGTTGTAATTCCTAGTCAGTCGATAGGCTAGTTCTAATTTGTTGGCTCTTTTGGATAATGATGCTCTTTCTGATAAGTTGGGTTCAATCCATTCGCCGAGATACTTAAATTTCTCAGTTTTCTTGATGTTTTCTGAGGCAATTGCCATCTCAATTTACCATCTCATCATCTCAAAATTCACCATTTCATTGTTGCCATCTCAAGAGAATCAGTATACAGTGCCATGTCATCTGCAAAGGCCAGGCAATCAACAACCAGTCCATCGTTTTTATTGCATGCTGATTTTCACTATCTTTGAACTCTTTTTTGTTTTTATACAGAAAAATGAATCATTCATATAAATATGTGCCCACAGCTGTTAATAGATTTTTGAAGACTCCTCGGCATGATTTCGGCTCTATATTTTACATTATAAATAATCCTCAATGTCTGTTTTTGTATTCTGAATACATTTTGAAGGCTAGATCCACTACCCCAAAAAACAATTCCAAAACGAAGATGTGAATGAAAATTGGCGAAGTACACCATTCTTAATATTTCTTCACTTACATGTCTCTTCAAGATTCGCAGAGCATAGGTGGTTCTGTTTAATTTAGCTTCTAAGATGTGGATATGTGTGTCCCAGCTCAGCTCTCTGTCAATGTGAATAGAAGCCAGACATCTTTTTTCACTTCTAATATATTATTGCCAATCTGTAATTGCTGTGGATAATGTAATACTGATCTTTTTGTTTTAAACATTATGATATTTGTTTTGTCTTCGTTTATAACTAATTTATTTGTATGAAACCATTTTTTCATCATTTCAATTCCTGTATTGGTGCTTACTCGACTTCCTCTAGCGTCTTATGGCCTAGGAGCAAGGTAGTATCGGCGGCAAAATTGATCATTTTATATTCCTTTTGAGCTATTATTAAGGGCAAATCATTCAAATTTATTTGTGAGAGTCTGCTGGATACAGGGTCGTCTTTAACTTATTGGAGCCCCTGGGCAAATTAGGATAATGAGGCCCCTTTGGTCAAGGCCATATGATCTTCAAAGAGCATTATTTTGTTTTTCTGTGCACTACCTGATAAAGTGTAATACCAGATAGAGTGTTTAATAAAGTCCCAATCGAGGTGTATAGTCCACCCTACTTACATCTTATGCGCATGCGACACAAAATATGCTGTCATGTATCTATTTTTTGTAGATTGTCCGATTGTACTTTAAAAAACCACTTTCAGTCAAGAATAGGATGGTTGCGACAGTTACTACGTGGTAATTCATACTTACATTGAACTGAAAAATTTATTTGTTTTTACCACACTTATTCTATGTAAAAATGTTATACAACTTGTTATTCACAGTAATATAAATTTCTACACATACCACGACCTAAGTTTCGACGTTTGACGGTTATTTTCAAGTAACGGTCATTTTCAACTTGAAAATGACCGTCAAACATCGAAACTTAAGTCGTGGTATGTGTAGAAATTTATATTACTGTGAATAACAAGTTGTATAACATTTTTATATAGTATAAGTATGGTAAAAACATAGTGAACTTTTTTTTTCACTTCAATGCACTTTCAGTCATTGTTCTTGATCATTTATAATGTCACTATATAGCAAAATCGCACTAGGTATTGGAAAACACTACAGAAATATTGCACAGCAAAAGAGCACAGTGAATATCAACGAAGATAAATGTCATATCGTGCACGTTACCGTACATTGTTTCGGTTAATTTGAATTTTGCTCGCATATTTTGTGCTTTTTAATTTTATTTTTTGGAATTAAATACAAACTAAATCAGAAAATAATGGTATATGTGTAATGTCAAGATCATAAAGTATCGGGGCTACAAAAATGAAGTAAATCTAACAATAAATCTGTTACATGTTCCCTATTTCGTCTCTTCCCCTATTAAAACCCCCTATTAAAACCGACTCTGAAACTTGCAACTCTAATTTCAGGATTCAGTTGTGGAGCTGCAATGTGATTTCACTTTTACCGTGTTAGGTATTTATTTTCCAACTAATTCTAAAAAATTATTTGGAGGCGCCGGGCATCGATCCCGGTACCTCTCGCATGCTAAGCGAGCGCTCTACCATCTGAGCTACGCCCCCTATACTGGGAGTAGGGTTGCCACCTTTTTGTTGTAATTGCAGTCGATTGGTTATTAAAGGTAAGAAAAAAAGTACATAGTGTCAAAATAGTACAAATAAAAAATACAATCTATTTTTCTTAATTATTATGTTTAAAACATATTTTTTATTGCTTTTAGCAAGTTTTAACAAATTATTATCAACAATTGCACAGCATCTTTACAGTCTATATTTAATTGTAAGTTAAAGTAAATAATTAATTCGTTTTTTAATAATATTTAGAGACGCTTTGTTTCTTTCGTTTCGCCATTTGCTATTCATCACAGAAAAATCTCTTTCTAAGAATGCTGACGTGGCAGGAATAGACAGTAAAAATGAAATTACCTTATAGAAGTTTGAAAAAAGAAGTTTGCTGCCATTTTTGTGCAATAGATAATTCCGAAAAACCCTTACAATCACATATCTTAACCTAAAGCTTGTTTTGTATAGTAATTTCTCCAAAGGGATCATCTATATCTATATTAAGTTTTTGCAGATTTAAATTTTATTATGTTAACAATATTATCATATAATATTCAACATCGCTATTTAAATTTATATTGCCAAGTGTAAATAACCAGTTTGTCATTAAAATCAAACCATTTATTTAGGTACTCTAAGTCTTTGTCAATTAATAATAAAAAATCGTGGAAAATTCCCTAGTCAGTTCCGGTGAAGACAACAGTTTAATTGTTTCCTTAGTCCATCTAATCTATCTCTAAGATTAACCATAATCTCATAAATATCTAAAATTGTTTTCTTGCAATAGCTTCCTAGACATTTTATGGCTTTTTTATATTCTTTACGGCCAACTATGGACCACGTTTGACAGTTTTTACATAATTTTTTGTCCTCCCTCTCTACCAATATCTCTTCATCCTCTCTCCCACTTCCTTCTTCGGTTTCTCCATGTAAAATCTTCCTTTTCTCACTGACAATTCCCATGTCTCCTGGAAACCTGTATACTCCTTAATTAGTCGCCTTAATCTCTCTCTGTTCATTATATCTTCTTTATGCACCCCCCATCCGATCCAAGTCCAATCTCACTTCCCGAAACCATTTCGGCCCCGTCTTGATCTTCCTGGAGAAATCAAAAATCCTCTTTGTCAGTTTGGTACTATTCATCCTCACCAAGTGCCCATAAAACGAATTCTCCTTTTTCTTTTTAGGGCTACAATTCCTTCTGTCTTCAGGTATAATTCTTTGTTAGGTTTTAGTCTCCTCTCTCCACCCTTGATATTTTCATTTCACATTTTTCTTTCTTTCCTCCGGATGTCTTCGAGGCCACCCTTACCAATCATGTCTAGTGTTTCTGCTGCATATAGACATTCAGGTCTGACAACAGTTTGACCCTTTTTGTTGTATCTATCCTTATCTCATATCCTTATTCCGTAAGCTGATAAGACATTTCCATTCTTCTCGCCTGCTCTTTGATTGCATCCTTATCCGACCCATTGTCCTGTAATTTTTCTCCCAAATGCTTAAATCGCTTTATCTTGGCTTCTCTGAACTCCAAGTGGAGAGGAGCGTCTTTGATGTTGGTCATGAAAACAGTCTTCTCAAAAGAAATTTGAAGCCCAGTCATCTTGGCAAACATATGGAGTTCTTCAGTTCTTTTTATCGCTGTTTCAACACCGGTAGTGAGTATCACAACATCGTCGGCGAATGGTAAACAATCCGTTCTTATACTTCCTTTACCTCTCCCTAACCTGAAAGCCTCTTTATCCGAAATTCAATTTGTTTATTCTTTTTAACTTTTTTTTAAGACGCAGTTGAATAATATAGGCGAAAGCCCGTCGCCTTGTCGCACGCCAGTTTTCAAAGGCTCTGACAACTCTCCCCGGAACACTATTTTATAGAAAGTATTACTAATCGTCTGTTGGATTAGATTCCTCGCCTTGTTATCCACTCCAAATTCTTCGAGAATTGCAATAAGGTTTTTCGGTCGATGGAGTCATAGGCCTTCCGGAGGTCCACAAAGACGGTATGTATGCATGTACTCAATGATATTCGGCAGGTTGAAGATTTGGTCCGCGCAAGATATTCCCTTCCGAAAACCTGCTTGATATTCTCCCTATTCAGAATCCAATAACCCTTCTATTCTTGTTAGTAACGCTTTCGATAAAATCTTGTAAGAAACTGAAACAAGAGGGGGATGGATCAAAGCCATTTGCCAGTCAGCAGGGATCCTCTCAGTTATCGATATGTTCTCAAGTAACCGAGTGAAAGATTTTACTCCCGCAGATCCAAATTGTAGGAGGTCAGCGACGAAACCATCTGCAACCAGCAAACCAGCAGCTTTGTTTGCTTTAAGTCCTTAAATAATCCGAAATTTTTTGTCTTAGTCAGGAGGCAATGAATTGGGAGATGATACTTCTGGTGGTTCCATTTTCAGGTTTTCTTGCGGACCATCACAATTAAGCAGTGAGTCGAAATATCTGGCAAGGATGTCACAGTTTGGCTTATCGGTCATTCCTATCCTCCCTTCTTCATTGTTTAAGTACATTCCTGGTGTCTGATAACCCCTTAAGCTCGATTTGAACGATTTTATGGCTTTATTAAATAAATTTAACATGTGGCTATAAAAAAATGGAGATAAATTTCAATCATATCATTTTCATTGTTTTTGAGCATCAATAAGTTTTGTAAAACTATTGTAGAGTTGTTTAAATTTTCAAAATAACTTCTAATAGGTGACCAATTTATTAATAATTTATAAATGCATTGCAAAAGAGAGAGAGAGTCATCTTGTTCACACATGGCATTTTACTTCATGAAAGTCTCCATCTACTGATTCTACAAATCTTTTTAGTTCCTCTATTCTTACAGCAGAATGTGAAAAATGAGCATAAATTTTCAAAATCACATTTTCTGTATCATATGAAAAAAGACCATGGCATGTCTCATGTAGTTATGCACTATGTGTGCATAACAATTTCCTTTAATCAAATCTTGCCACAAATCTATCATATTTATAAATAAAGAATGGTTGACACCAAAATTAGCATTTGTATTGTCAACACTTAGCCCAGATACATTATGAAAAGATAATTTGGAGCCATACAAATTATCTTTTCATAATGTATCTGGGCTAATGATTTGGATTGCTTCAGCAGATTTGTTGCTATTTTCATAAAAACCTAACAATTTGTTTTAAATGCCGTTTGGCCCTAAAATATTGTATCACTATTGGAAACAGTTCTAACATCTTTTTTGTTAAACATATTTTCTGTTAGAGAAGCATCTGTTTGTAAGCAGTAATATAAATTATTTGTATTAATATCATCTCTTACATTGTGTATAGGATATGGACCAATCGCCTCTGCAACCAGTGCTTCATTTTTGTTCTAGCTAGATGAATTCATGTAGCTGTATTTGAATTGGTATATATAATGTAATGCAATTTTATAGTACAATCCATGTTTTTGTAGCACAAATTATATTTTACAGTGTGATATGTTAGGGCTAGCTCAGCAGCAATAACATTTTCTTTATCACTGCGCACTGAACTTTTAGTCGATGTGGATGCAGAAGAAGAATCAAGAAATTTCTCAAGTAATCCAGATGTTCTTTGCATTTCTAATTTTAATTTGTGTTGGTTTGTTTGCAGGAGTTGTATAAATTGAAAATAATAATAATAATAATAAAAATAATCCACTTCACCTTACCCACCAATTACCAGTCCCGTTTTCAAGCATTTTTTTCACGGTATTAATTTTATAACATTAAAAAATGTAGGATTCCTCGACCTTCGACACACACACACACACACACACAAATAGATTTTTCTGTTTACTTGTCCTATTCCAGCTAAAGCAATTGTAAATGTAATTCCACACAATTTGCATTTTGCGTTATATTCGTTTTGTGGATCATTAATTAACCAATCACCATGTTCGATTTCCCATTGACTTTTATACTTCTTTAATCGTTTAATTTTCTGTTTCATCGTATCATTTTTTAGTGCATTTTTTCGGTGGAACATATTCACTATCTATTTGATCTGCTTCACAATCAAAATTAAATTTTGAAGGTGTACTTTGTTTACTGAAGTTGCCCTTATTCATGATTTACTATAACACAAATCTATAAAACCGATACATTGAATTATTATTGCACTCAAACCGCTTTACATAAAACAAACACGTAGTTTTGACAATGACAATGATAATGTTGACATTTGAAGTTTGAGTTCAAAAATTATAAAAAACGACCGTTCAAGTTCCAATCGATAACTTTCCGTTTTACGCAAAAATTCTTACGCCAAATTTTTTGAATCCCAGAAATCAAATCATGCGAAATAAAGTATTTACGCGTACTTTATTCTTCTTATAAAGTATAGAGTTTAATTACCAGAAATAACGTACAATACTTTATTATAAAGTACGGGTGGCAACCCTAACTGCGACCTTCGTTAGGTAGTCCAGAAATTACGATCTAATTAAACCTACTTGCTACTTCTTTATGAATACTTTCACCATGTTTCATCTTACTCGATGGATCTGCACCTAAAAATTTCTAGAATTTCATCATCAAGTTTAACCACCTTCATCTTCATTGACACTTTAGGTTGTGGATCTCTGTTTTCATCTCTGTCATCGAGTACTACTGTGCAGCTGCTAGGTGTCTTGCATTATCCCGGGTGTAATCGAACATCGGTAGGACAGATGGCGTTTCCTCTGGATATCGTGCATCTCTCTCACACAATCATTATTACTCTAGTAACCCAACTAGTACATGTGGATCGTATTTTTCGGAATGGAATAGTTTTTGTGGATGGAAGAGTTGAAAATAATGGAATAGTTACTAAAGGTGGAATAATTGATGAGGGTGAAATTGTTTAATGAATTTTGACATTTGTATATGAAAGAGTAATCAGAATTGCGAGCTGCGCGATTCTTGTAGAAAGCGCATCAGCTAAGGTTGTATGAGTTGCAAGATGTACAATTCCTACTGCACAGAATATTAACTAATAATTCGTCCGTCTCAAATGATTTTAATGCTGTCAGGTTTGTAAAATAATATAATCAAACACTTTTGAGGTGTACTTAATCATATAATGTTACCAATTGTCTGAAATCAAAGTGACTTTAATTTAAGGAGTGATATTAGAAATGAAAAGTTCCCAACGTTCATAAAAAGGTTACTATATCTAACGATGTGATATTAGTTCCTAAGGTGTACAACATGGACGATAGAAAATCAGCTGTGGAGTAAAAAGTTACTGAAAATCTCACTAAAACTTTTATAACCTTTAAATTGATTAAGTAACATTGATGTTACTTAATCAACTTCAACTCAACGTCAACTTTGACGTTCAACATAACCAACATATTGTTTTAATCAAGTTGGTATCTTGTGTTTTTGAGTTACCAACATACTCAAACATAATCTCACCAACTATTTGTTAAAGTTACATTGTTGTCTTTTTTTTCGTCAAAATTGCAAACCTTAGTTACTAACTTCACTTCATCATATATAGTAACCTCCTTTTATGAAGGTTGGCAACTCTTGATTTCCAATATCACTCCTCCAATTATAGTAAGTTTGCTTTTAGACAATTAGCAACACTTAGCAAAATTATGTTACTAAAAGTTTCACCAAAAAAAAAATAATAACCAATAAATTACTCAACTGACGTTAATGTCAACTGATTTAATTTTCATGTATTTCTTTATTTAAAAAATCCAATGTCAAGGTTATCGGCCATGAAAATTCCAAAATGGTCAAATTGTTTCAATAGAAATATCTATGATCTTAATAGATCTGAAAGAGTTTTTATTATATCTATTGCAGTTTTCGAGTTGTTGCTATTTGAATCCATTAGTATCAGTTCCGGTTTGACTTCGAGGGATGCGTATGTGGTCTGGATTTCTATGATTGTCTTAATTTTTCGTTCGCTTTTCTTCCAGGCTAACAGACTTTGCCACTTTAGCTAATTGTAGATCAAGCTGTAAATGCATATCTGGTAGACTTTGAAGAGTTGGACAAAAAAATATATTTGCAAGTTTTCAATAAATATTTCTTTGTTAAAAACAATCCTGTGTCAAGGCTGTCGACCACAAAGGTACCAAAACGTCAATTTATATAGAAAAATCTATAATATATATATATATATATATATATATCTGAAAAAAATTTCAAAATATCTGTTGCAGTTTTCAATTTATAGTTATTTGAATTTATTAATTTTTGTTATGTCCTAGTTTGAAGGTCTTGATTTATCTGCCGCTTAGCGGTGTGCAACCTAATCTAACCGGGGTTAAACCAACGGTCCTTGCAACACCGTCCTATATTGTATCGAAAGCTTGCGCTACCGCGCGTATGTTGTCTTGATTTATCAGTCCTGTTATTTTACCCGGGGTAAACCAACATTCCTTGCAACACTGTCCTATATTGGATCGAGAGTTCGCGCTTCCGCGCGTATGTTGTCTTGATTTAACTGCCCGCTTCGCGGCGGGCAACCTAATCTAACCGGGGTTAAACCAAAGGTCCTTGCCAAATTGTCCTATATTGGATCGAGAGTTCGCGCTGCCGCGCAACATACGCGATTTCTCTTGTCGAAGGCCCGTTCAGTTTTACAACAGAAAATGACAATTTCCCGTTTCGACGCGCAAGAGGAACCGAGTTTTTGAAGAAAAAGTAAAAAAATTAAAATGCACCTACACCCGCCCCCTGCGGGGGCGGAACTTGGTTTGTCTTCTCACAGTCTTGATTTATCTCTCCGTTTAGCGGCGGGCAACCTAATCTAACCGGGGTTAAACCGACGGTCCTTTTTCACATTGACCTATATTGAATCGAGAGTTCGCGCTGCCGCGCGTATGTTGTCTTGATTGATCTATCCGCTTCGCGGCGGCAACCTAATCTAACCGGGGTTAAACCAACGGTCCTTGCAACACTGTCCTATATTAGATCGAGAGTTCGCGCTGCTGCGCGTATGTTTTCTTGATTTATCTGCCCGCTTCGCGGCGGGCAACCTATTCTAACCGGTGTTAAACCAACTTTTTCACATTGACCTATATTGAATCGAGAGTTCGCGCTGCGAATCAAGACAACATACGCGCGCGTATGTTGTCTTGATTTATCTTCCCGCTTCGCGGCGGACAACCTAATCTAACCAAGGTAAAACCAACGGTCCTTGTCACTTTGTCCTACATTGGACGGAGAGTTCGCTCTGCCGCGCGTATGTTGTCTTGATTTATCTTCCCGCTTCGCGGCGGACAACCTAATCTAACCAAGGGAAAACAAACGGTCCTTGCCACTTTGTCCTACATTGGACCGAGAGTTCGCGCTGCCGCGTGTATGTCTTGATTTATCTTCCCGCTTCGCGGCGGACAACCTAATCTAACCAAGGTAAAACCAACGGTCCTTGTCACTTTGTCCTACATTGGACGGAGAGTTCGCGCTGCCGCGCGTATGTTGTCTTGATTTATCTTCCCGCTTCGCGGCGGACAACCTAATCTAACCAAGGTAAAACCAATGGTAAAACCAAATGGCATCTTTAAATATAAAATTAGAAAGACAAAATATAAAATAGTACTAAATGCATGCAACTTCGAAGCCTTTGAAAAAAATATATATTTGTAAATTTTCAATAAGTATTTCTTTATTAGAAAAAATTACGTGTCCAGGCTATCGGCCACGAAGATACCAAAGCGTCAATTTCAGTAGAAAAATGTATAATCTATACAGATCTGAAAGAAATTTCAATATATCTCTTGCAGTTTTCATTTTATAGCTATTTGAATTTATTAATTTCTGTTATGATCGAGTTTGAGGGGCGACGGCCGCCGCCAGATAAAATATTTTGCAAAACTAACTGAAAGATATCATAGATTGGCTAATTCTCTACAAATGTGTGAAATTTTATTGTTCCACGTTGTGTGAAACATACTAAAATCATTTTTTAAACAAATCCAGACATGTCAATCATGAATTCCGATCAAATTCGAACGCGAAAATTTCAAAATATTCAAAAATTGCGAAAAAATATATTAATAATTGAAGGATTTCAATGAAACTTATACTGAATGTGGGCATCCACCAGAGGTATGAGTTGACAAAATTTGAAAGCTCCCACTCCAATGGGGACGTCGTGAAGAATGATTTTCTCGTCAACAATTTTATGGAAATATCTCGTCAATGCCGCAAGGTGGAAAATTATAACCGGGATATCCGTATGTAAGACGTCGGTGTCTACAAAAAAGTATTCTTTGCAAATTTTGTAAAATCCTTCGGTTTGGTCGCAAAATTAAAAAATATAAAATTGAAAAAATTTTAGAAGGGAACGAAATTCAGAGGAGTACTTCTCTGAATTTCGTCACTCAATTTACACGGGTTTTAAATGGGCTTCTTCCGCCAAAACGGTTCGCACTGGAAAAATGTGACTCAATTTTTAGATGAAAATGTGCTCTATAAAATAGCGCTAAATGCATGTTTCTTAGACTTCGGAA
Organism: Phosphuga atrata; assembly: GCA_944588485.1. NCBI lineage: Eukaryota > Metazoa > Arthropoda > Insecta > Coleoptera > Silphidae > Phosphuga > Phosphuga atrata. The sequence continues at coordinate 14,762,747 of OX155901.1, forward strand.
AATTGAACAAAAAAACATATTTGCAAGTATTTCTTTATTAAAAGAATCCTGTGTGAAGGAAATTGACCACAAATATGTAAATTTCAATAGAAACATGTACAATTTATATATAACTCTTGTAAACTATATAAAACTTAATGCTTTTGTTAACGAAAGTACGCTCTATTTATCTGTGTTAAAATTATTTAACACACATTTCTATACGTTCGTCATGTCGTGGCTATCAGCCGCAAAAAGTTTGCATGCAGCACATTTCAATGGGTCTCAATGAGCACTATTCGATTTTAAAAAGAAAATCCGGATAAATTTCGAGATGGCTTTTCCTTCAGCCGTCAAGTGGTAGAACTGACCGTTTTTCAACAGAAACTCTCTTCTTATACCCGCTAGGAAGTCGAGGAATACACCTTTAGATTCCAAATTAATTGTGTAATTTTCAACTATTCTTGTAGAATACTCTTAATTCCCACCGTTTGAAAAATGGATTTTAAATCACCAGATGACCGAAAAACTTACATCGTCCCCCATGAAAAATTATCCGAATCACAAATCAGCCGCAGAAAATTAATGCAACATATTTTAATAGAACTTGATGAGTTGTATTCGAATTTGAATCGTAAATGTCAATAAATATTGAAATGGCTGTTCCTTCAGCAGTGAAATGGTAAAACTGACAGCTTTTCGCCAATAACTCTGTTGATATACATTCGATGAAGACGCGTGTTGTACCGTTGGAATCTAAATTCAATTTAAAAGCTCCAATTATTCTTAAAAAAAACTCGTAAATATCGCGGATTATGAAATAAATTTTGGAATTCAAATGTGAAGGGAAGCAACTGTTTCTGATGTAAAATGGTCTGAATTTTAAGAATCTGCTAAAAGAAAAGTGAAAAAACTTCGTTTTCTTGTAGAAATTTGTGAAAAAATGCGAATTTTGACGTTGCTATGTGTTGCTAATCAAGAGCCAGAGTCGCCGAAATCTGCAATTTAGAGATTTCAAGATATCTCTTTGAATTTTATTTGAATTTCAACCTAACATTGAGCGAAAAATCAGAATTTTGATTTAAATTCTTTTCTTTAATTTTATCTTTTCAGAAGCACACGAATAATCATAAACGGATAAACTTCAACAATCACATTTCCACATAACCTGAGCGAAAATAGTGTCAGAATGATCAGCTGTAAGTGTAAATTGGCGATTCAGCGGCAAGCAATGGTCGTAGTATTTTTGACCTGGAGTGCGAAGCCGTTGATGAATTTGAGAAATTCAAACGCCATACTGTTGGCCTTTTCACCGGGCATGCACTTGTTGGACTGGAAATGTAAATTTTCTTTTAAGCGTTTCCGTTTGAAGAGGTGAAAAAAAGGTGACTTCGCGAATTGGGGCCTGCGGAAAGTCCCCGGAGGTGTAATGCGCCGAGACTGGTGTCGTTCGAAAGTAGACACGTGGGGCTATAATTCCTGAAAAGAGCAATACAATTCTAATACATTTCACCGAATATTGAAGGTTTCAATTTGCTCAATTTTGAAAAATTCGTTTCGAGTTTGGACGGGCGTCGAGACCCCCAAATGCGATCGAGCGATTCATCGTTCCTATCGCCTTATAGACCCTTTCGTTCTATATTCAGAAACCACCACCGCGAGGCCCTGCTATTTAATTTAGCGAATCCCAGAGGATTCTCGCGTACTTCTGCAAAACATGTTTTTTCGGGCCTCCCGGCGCCATCCGGCGCGCAATCGCAATTAAACTCCAAAACAAACTTAAAGACACTATGCCGAATCGATTGGTGCCGGTCCGGTTCCGATCCGACTGTTGGGTATCCCGGGAGAGGGATCCCCGCAAATTAGGTGAAAAAAACATAAAATTGACCCAGAGTGGAAACAGGATGCCGAAGGTACCAGATTCTTCCACCGCCGGTTGCGGGCAAATATCTCGCATCGAACGAACCGGTTTGGAGACACGGCGCTCTTCAATCAAGAGAACGGCGTCCACAGATGTGATGAAAAAAACGGTTTTTTTTCGCTTACATTTTCCGCCGCACCGGGTGAACCGACGGTCGCGTACTTTTCCGCATGACGTCAAAAAACGTGAAAGGAGCAAAATTGCTCCTCAAAGGTGCTAGAAACGATCTCCTGTTTTTGGCACCTAGAGGACGCCATGTGGGACTTGCGAGCGGTAGACGGACACGGGTCGAAGGCCTGTTCACTTTTAGAACAGAAAATGACCATTTCCCGTTTCGACGCCCAAGAGGAACGGAGTTTTTACGGAAAAAGTGAAAAAATTAAAACGCACCTACAGCCGCTCCCTGCGGGGGCGGAACTTGGTAAGGCTCATCAAAAATAACCTAATTTTTTGTTCAATTCATTGGAAAAAATTCAAGACATAAACCGCATTTTTTGACAATTTTTCTTAATTTTCAAGAAATCTTGACTTTTGACCCCTTTCGAGTTCAGTGACGGTACCTTACTCGATTAGTATATTTCGAAAAACATAAAATGGCGTCTAAAGAATATTAATATGCGTCCATTTTTGGAACGCTTTCCTAGATGTTGCGAAACCTGGATGTTTGTTTCATTTAATTTGCGGATCTTTTTGGATAAATAATCTTGATCATATTTGTTCCTGCTGTGTCTTGCATAAGGTGACCAGACGTACTGCTTTCGACAGTATAGTGTTTCTTTGAGATAGTCTGTACTGTCCAATTTTTAGGTACTGCATTTGAACTGCCTTTCTATAAGATGCACTGCTTGTACTGCTTTGCACAATATTGTAAAAACAAATATTTATAACTATGATTTTATACATTGCAAAGCGAATGCTGAATCACTGTTCACGTTCATATTGTCTCGACGGCTTTCGCCAAGCGGTTCGACTTTGTCATACGAACTAACCGTATGACAAAGTCAGACGGATGGTGGAATGAATGTGTTGGAGCGGAATAGATGCAGTTTGATATGAACAAGACAAGCAGAATACAGATAATCCCAATAGATTCCGTTCTGAAGTAATTTTATTGATAGTGATACTCAGTAGAATATTTCTTTGTGTATTTTTTATAGACTAACCTGATAACCCTAGCTGAAAATAGGTAAGTGGCAATTAGAAATTACGGAAGGGTTATAAAATAAAAAGATTTTCTTTTAATATGTAGACCGTATTTGCAATGTCAGGCAACAAAAGACGAAAAAATCATTTTAGCAATAATTTAAAGAAAGAGTTTCCAATTATCATTCAAGTCAACAAGAATGATGACACTGTTGTAAAATGCACATTTTGTTGCTCAGAATTCAGTATTGCTAATAGTGGCAAAGCGGCAATAACAAAACATTGCAAGAGTGATGTTATGTTTAACACTCAGATAAATGCAGAAGCTTCGTCGTCAAAGGTACTTGAAAAATATAACATTTTCATCACATGAAAAAAAAAATAGCAATATCTGAGGAAACATTTGCATTTCATACAATATGCCATAATCATAGTTTCCGTAGTATGGATTGCACTTCAAATATAGTGCGCATTCTCTTTGAAAAAAAAAATTAATTCTGGGCGAACAAAATGCGAAGCAATAAGGAGGTTCGAGCGAATCCCATGTCAAATATTTTTTTCAAGTTTAAGCTTTGAAACTTTTAACACATGCAGATCAATACTTTATTTATGTTCTCTCAACATTTGAAAGTGATCTACCGTTTAGTTTATCCGGAAAAAAAAAATCAAAAATGTTTTTTCGAACCTCGTACACAGGCTCCTATGGCCGACTAGCCTCCGTCTCATCTTTATTTATTTTTGTCGATATTAATTACCCAACTTTAAGGAATAAAAAACTATATACAATAAACTTAGATAATATTAAAACACGATAACATTAAAACAATGTAATGTTCCCGATGTAATTATTTAAATAATTAATGTTAAATTTTGTATTTTGGATCTTGTTGGTCGACAGTAATTCACATTATAGATTGGCTACGTCGCGATAACAGCTGAGAGAAAAGAAAGAAACATTTTGAACTTTTGAACGTCTGTGGATCCCATTATTGTCAGTTTTAAAATCGAATGTTTTAAAAATTTGAACAATTTAAATTCTTGCAACATACGAGAAAAAGTTGTATTGTATTTAGTATTCCTTGAAAAGTTTTATTCTATAATTTTTTGTGTAAACAGAAAAATAAAACAGAAAAAAAATTATTTATTTGATAACGCTTTGAATGCGCTTCAGATTTTTACATAGATTATCTATATTTTTTGTCTTTTGGTAATTCGAGGTTTTCATACAACATATTGGGCTTATAAAATTCTGATCCCTTTACAACCAGTCTACTCATAACACTGATGTTGCCAGATCTTTTTATGTTAGCTTATAAATAAAAAATAACGAAGTGATTTAATAACTTTATTTTACTAAATATATAATAATTAGTAATTTTTAAATTTGCTATGTTATTATAAATACAAATAAATCATTTTAACAACTATTAGGATAATTGAAAATATAGAAAGATTCAAGCACTATTTTGACTCATTAGTTACGCTCGAACCTGTTTCGAATAATTGAAACAAAATTTGGAAAATGCAAACTATATTACAATTTTATCAGACGCCTCAAACCATAAGGAAATAAAAATGTATCCCATTTTAGCACGATACTTTTCCTTCGAAACTGGAGTAAATGTTAAACTATTAAATTTAGATTCTATGCTAGGAGAAACATCATATCACTCCTTTCCGAGCACATTCTTAAAATAATAACTTACCATAATTTGAAAGAAAAACTAATCGCACTATTCGCAGATAGATATATATATATTCGCAAAAATCTTTAAGATTGTGACTCTCAATGTGCATCTGTGAAAGTATAGATAAATCTGAGGGATTATGGATTCAACATCAATGCTCATTTGACTAGAAGCAGTATTAATTGCATTGGATAATAATACTAATTTTGGAGGGTCAAAAGGAAAGGTAAAAATAATGTGCTAAGAAAATGTATGCAATTATTAAATTATAATATCATTGTAATTGGCTGCAACGCACATATTTTATCCAATGCAATTAATACTGCTTCTAGTCAAATGAGCATTGATGTTGAATCCATAATCCCTCAGATTTATCTATACTTTCACAGATGCACATTGAGAGTCACAATCTTAAAGATTTTTGCGAGGAAGCAGAAATAGAGTACAGAAAAATGTTGGGATATTCCACAACGAGATGGCTAGTGTATAAATTGCTTAACGAACACCTGCTGTTGAACGCGTAATCAAAATGTTTGAGCCTTTGCGCTCGTATTTCTTGAGTTTAGACCAGTGTCCCAAACTATTAAAAATGTTTTTCGAAAACGCGTTATCTGAAGTTAGATTGCATTTCATTCATAGTCAAGCTGTTGTATTTCACATCACAGTTAAAGAAATTGAAAGCTCTAAAGTGTCAACTTCCGAGGTGAAAATTATCCTAAATAATTTGATGGAGCAAATAGACGCTAGATACAATAGTGAATTTATTTCATTAAAGGTAACGCAGAAACTCGATTCAATCAATAGTCAAACCCTGAAAAAAATTAAATAGTTTTATAAAAATTCATTTGAATATGTAAAAAACTGGACTGATTGTTTCGAAGAGCTACACATTTTTTGATGGGTATTATTAAAAAATTATATAAACTGGGAGGAAATTTTGAAGACATTATGTGAAAGTCAACCACAAAATTGTTATCGATGATAATGAACTGTTCGATGAAGTTAGGCGAGTAAACATGTATTGTTCCAAGAAAAAAAATAAATGAATGGAGGAAAAATAAAACAGAAGTTAGTTTGCGTTGGATCGAAATATAAAAATATTTGAGAGATGAACATATTCATACAAAAAACTCTGCAATACTTGTTGAATTTGCAATGTGTTTGCCGGGTAGTAATGCGACAGTTGAACGAGTATTTTCTATCATTAATGATTTCTGTGCAGTAACAAATCAAGATTAAACATAGAAACCTTATCAGCAGTGACGTCAGTGAAGGTGAATCTCCAGTATACTTGTGAAGAATTTTGTAATCTTTTAAAAGAAAATGATACATTATTAAAAAAAAATCATTTAAATGAAAAATATAATTATAAAAAATAAAAATGACTGAAAAGATTCATTTTTTTTGTAAAGCATATGAATAACCATTACCCCTCCATCCGTCTCGTCCAATATATTGCTTTGGCGTTTAAATAATCTGGAAATAGGTAAAAGTAAGTGGCCATTAGAAATTAGAAAAAAATACGGAAGAGTTATATATAGGTTATAATTTATAATTCACGTGCAATAGCTAATACTTCATTAAATCCCTCTAATACCCAAGGCTGTCTCAAGGCAGGTGTAAAAATTCAAGTAGAAATTCCATAAGTCAAAATTGCGGCGCAAAACCCTCGCCCGCTTATACAAAACATATACAAAACAATTTACAGTCGCCGGCCAGGATAACAAAAACACGTGCGTTTGTGAAAACAAACGAATTCAGTGTAAACTTAAAATAAAATAAACCTAAAAATAAAATAAAAATAATAATCTTTCTAATTGAATAGAAAAAATGGAGGTGAGTTTTTACTTTATTTAGATAGCAATAATATATGTTTGAATGAATAACAACTCGATTGAAGGCGACATTTGATCCGTTTGGGATGCCCGTCTGCAGGCGGACCTGGGCATATAGTAGTAATTTATTATGTGTGATAAACAGACTAACCGTTTTGTATTTTTCAATAAATAATATTTGCATACTGTGTAATTTCAGACATAGATCTACGAAAATTTTACACCCCATCACTGATGTGGCAAGACAAAATCTATAATTTGTTAGATTCAATAGAAGTAGTAGAGTTAGAAACTGACGAAGACAACTTTTCTGACGATGATGACTTAGATGATCCTGATTTTGATCCAATTGGCCGTAATTCTAAGGAAAATGTTTTAGATAGTGATGACGACAAGCTATCGAACGTGGTCTCGCGATGGACAATGCTTTGGTTGAACCTGGTACCTCTATTTCTAAAATAGGACATAAAGTTGAACCTGGTCCCTCTCGATCGGAATGTCAACGATTTCAAGATATCCAGCCCGGTCCGTCTCGATCCGAAAATCAGCAGTTTATTGAAGATGAACCTGATACCTCAACCACGTTTATTGGATATAGACGTAAAAAGTCAAGACTTCAAAAACATTTTATGGCGCAAGAATAATCTTCAGTTACATAAAAACCAAATAGAATTTACAGGAAGTGAACAACTGCCAGAGCATTTTTACGCACTAAAAACAACATTTCAGTGTTTCCAATATTTCATCGGTGATAATTTATACCAGCGTATTACTGATGAAACAAATATGCCCGCCAAAAAAATATTTCTACGAAATTTGTAACCACGACAAGAGAAATGCAAAAATACATAGGAATCCTCCTTTCCATGTCGATTTAAAAGTACCCGAATGCTCGGGAATATTGGGGCGAAAATTCATTCGAACCAATACGAGAGACAATGCCGAGAAACCGTTTCGAAGAGATACGTCGCTACTTGCATTTTAACGACGACAGTCAAGTATTAGCACGAGATGATCCAGAATTTGATCAAATTTTCAAGATTCGACCAATTCTGGATCACTTCAATCAACGTTTTACTTCTTTTTACTTCATGTAGATGAACAAATGTGCTCTACGAAAATCTTGTCCCATCTTCGGCAATATATGCCGGCTAAACCACATAAGTGGGGTATGAAGTTATTTGTGCTTTGCTATTCTTATGGGTATTCTTATGGATTTGAACTGTATTCTGGTGCAAAGGATAACATAACTCCAAACGGAGCACCGGATTTAGGTGCAGCTGCGAATGTAGTTTCTAGATTGTCGCAAGTAATCCACAATCATAAAAACCACATCGTTTATTTCGATAACTTTTACACTACTTTGCCATTGATGGTGTATCTCAACAGCAGTGGGATATATTCATTGGGAACGTTACGAGCAAATCGTATTTCAAATTGTAAGCTTCCTTCAGATAAAGAACTTAAAAAGGAGCCACATGGATTTTCTACAGAATATGTAGGTACGTGTTGTGGTGTAGATTTGTCGATCACTCTGTGGAAAGACAATACATGCGTACGCCTGGCTTCGACATATGTAGGAGTACTTCCATTCCTAAATGAAGCAAATAATACACCAAAAAAAGCATCACGATACGATCGTTCATAAAAAAAGAGAATTGTAGTTGATTGTCCAAATATCATCCATGAGTATAATGCACATATGGGTCGTGTGGACTCGATGGATGGACTTTTAGGTGGTTATCACATTAGAATGAAGACGCGTAAGTGGACTAGCAGAATGTTTTATCATATATTGGACGTGGCCATGGTAAATGCCTATTTGTTACACAAAAGAATAAACAGGCATTTACCAGGGGTAAACATAGAACTACCCCAATTTCGAAAAGAAGTGGCTGCTATGCTGTGCAAGTCTCAACCTGGGGACTCTACACCGAGATCTGTTGGAAGGCCACGATCGCCAAGCCTGGAACCAGAGCTTTCCGTCAAACGACAGAGGAAAACTTACTTACCTGCTGCAGACATCAGATTTGATGGATTTGACCACTTTCCCAAGTGGTTAGATCGTTCAGGACGCCAATGTAAATTACCTGGCTGCAAATCTGAAACGCAATGTATGTGCTCAAAGTGCAAACTTAATTTATGCTGCACTGCATCAAAAAATTGTTCTGAAACATTTCATAAAAAATAATATAACTTTTAAATAATAAAAACATGAAAAAAATAAAATAATTATTATTATTACTTCATCCATCTTTATACCTATATTTTTAGCATTAACTGCCCAGGTCTGCCTCAAGGCAGGCATACTAAAACTGGGTCTAAAGGGCACTCGTTACATATTAGGTTAAATTTTATGTAAGTTTGGTATCAGTGATCTTAAATTAATCTACTGTAATTTTTTGGCACAGAAAAAAAAATGGGCATTATAGGGTTAAAAACTGTCAAATTTTTGTTGTAAACGCTAACTTTCAATTCTAAATCGTTTGACCTTGAAAGTTTTCAAAAATTCGTGTGCGCCGCCATTTTAAAAGTCTCCATATCTTAAATGTATGGTCACCTTAGTCTTGCATCACATCGCGGAAACACTTGATCTTAAAAGTCGTCTTCTTTGCATTTTTGGATGTGATTAGTCACTAACCGTGTTAAGTGGTTAAGCACTAAATCACGAATGAAGGGCCCTGGGCGGAAATATAGGGCGTCAGGGAGAGCATCCGTGAATTATAAGCAGTTCCAATAATGGGTTCTTGGAGGCACAACGAATTTGCGCGCGCAGTTTGCGTTTGTTTCCGTTACTTTTCTTTCTTCTCTTTGTATAGTTAGTCGTATGACATAGCTGGATTAAAATTTTCTGTATTCACTGTTTTACGTTTTTACAGACTTATTTCGGTGTGATTACGATTGACGTAAATGTTTCTTATTGCTACTTTTTTGGTATGTATCTATTTTTTGAATTGTAATTTCTTTAGTTTTAGATTATTACTGTTATTAGGAGGTTATTAGTGTTATATCAATCATGTAAAGGTAATATACGATCTTTTTGCTAATAAACTGAAGCGACACGTTGTAATTATCTGCACAGACTGACAGTATTTTATTTAAAATATACAAAGTACAAATATAATATAGATGACGCGAAACGCCATACATGAAACGAAGTATGAACGCAGATGGCATTGCAGAAAATAGTGTTAAGTTTTGATACAATCAACACCCCCACTTATCAAATATTTTACATATTCTCTGCTATGCCTAAATCCTTTAAAAACATGTGATGTTTGACAGAACCTAAACCTTTAGTCAAAACATCAGCTAACATTTCGGAGGTCTGTAAATATACAATTTTTACAATACCATTATTAATTAACCACTTCTCTTCCATAATGGTGACGAACATCAATATGTTTCGTTCTCTTATGAAACATAGGATTTGATGATAATTCTTGATCACTCTGATTATCATTGTACAAAACAATACAATCAGAATATTCTGTTAACTCATATAATAAGTTCCTTAAATAAGTTGCTTGTCTACAAGCTTCTGACATGGCCATATACTAAGATTCTGTACTAGACAGAGCTACTGTTTTCTGTTTTCTACTTTCCCATAACACTGCAGAACCTGAAAATTTAAAAACAAAACCAGTATATGATTTCCTGTCATTGACATTGCCTGCCCAATCAGCATCAACAAAACCCTTCAATGATAAATCATTTTGCTTTTTGAATTAAAAAAATGGTTTTTGGTACCTTTTAAATACCTTAGAACTCTTTTGGAATTTTTTCATTGACATCCATTAAAGTTGGTACTAAATTGACTTGGATAATTAACACTAAATGCTATATCGGGTCTAGTCAATAGGGCCAAATACATAAGGCTACCAATTTGCTGTTGGTATGGAATATCTGTAACTACTGTTACTACTATTATCTAAATTTGTACAAACATTTGTATCAATAGAAAAATTTATAGGTTTACAGTCAACCATATTAAATTTATGTAACAATTCCTCAATATACTTCTCTTGACTTATAATTTACCTTGACTTGTACTTGACTTATAATACCTTTTTCTTTATCTCTAACAATTTGCATGCCTATACATTGTTTTGCCTCTCCAAGATCCTCTATATTAAATTTTGAACTTAATTCCTTTTTTAAAAAATTTGTTTCTTTTTCATCATTTGAAAAAGTAAAGAAGTCATCAACATACAGTGCTACAACTGTTATTTGATTATTTCTACTTTATATATATATATATATATATATATATATATATATATATATATATATATATACAAGGTTCTAATTCTGACTTTTTATAGTCTAGAAAAGTCCAAACTTCATCAACCCTTGTGTTCCAGGCTCTGGAGGACTGTTTGAGACCATAGATTGCCTTTTTTAATCTACAAACTTTTTTTTTATTACCTGATGTAACAAAACCTTCTGGTTGTCTCATAAAAATATTTTCCTCCAGTAACCCATTCAAAATAGTATATTAAAGGACGAGTTCAGTCAGCGCGACTTTACAGCACGCGTCCAAGTTTGGAAAACGACGAGCGTAGCGAGGAGTTTTCTAATGGACAAGTGATGAAAAACGCCTGACGAACGAGTTTTTTATAATATTTTTTCTATTTTGCGCTCTTTTATTCCATGTTGTGCCATTTATAAATAAAAAAATCGCCCATACATGTTCATAAAATTTTATGGTGGTTGGTTACACTAATGATTGACACTTAAAATTAATTTAAAGGTTATAATTAAAATGGGTGAAAAAATATCTTGCACTCCACTAGAATTGAAAGAAATAACTGCAAATACAGCGCATAAATTGTTGCCAGATAAATGGCGAGCAAGATATGAAAAAGAATACTGCAAATTTAAGTGGGTGTAAAGTGGGAGTAGTTTAATCTAAATAAAGTTACAGTTGTTTAGGAAATTGTTTTACTTGCTTACTTCGAACTACAACGTAAGAAGTATATTTGCCATCAAGATATTGGACGATATATTCTATGTTGAGGTTCTGTTTATCTATACATACGGATGTAGATAAATGCAAATATTGTAAATTGCAGGCCTTGTTGAAACGGATATCTCAGGGCTACACAACTTAAAAGTCGTAGATTTTAGAAGAAGATATTCATAAATTTATAAGGGAAGTGTTGGGCTATGAAGGTGGATAAATTTATATATATATATATATATATTGCAGCTTTGTATGTAACAGTATTCAATATAGATCGTCTTGATAGTGGGTTATAATGGTGTAATCAGGCGTCAGGAATTAACGTATATGTCTGTCAATGACATAGAATACAGATCCGATTCCATCATTGTGTCTGTATCTAAAACAAAAAATTACATTCCAGGTATGTTTGCAATTACAGATCCTCATTGGATTGACTATATTAAAAAATATGCTAACTGACGTCCTAATAATGTTACGCAATAGAGATTTTTCTAACTTTTCGTAACGGCCATTGTATTAACAGTCCAATTGGTATTAATATGGGGAGAATATCAAAAGACATTGCGACACTTCTCAAGTTACCAAACTCTGATCTTTACTCTGGACATTGTTTCCGAAGAAATAGTGCGACACATTTGGGCAACCACGGTGGTGATTTGATGACAGTAAAAAATCATGGTGGATGGAAGTCTACTACTGTTACGAAGGGTTATGTTGACGCTTCGGTACAAAAGAAGATTGAAATATCTAAAATGCTTGGGTCTGAGTAAGCAAATATCAACTTACCTGGATGTTCTTCTAGTGCCCCACATTTACAATTTGATAGCAACAGTAGTGGTAGCACTGTATATAATGTCCCTGGTGTGAGTGTTACTGCTCAAGAATCCAATGTTACTATAAATATTTTTAATACTTGTACCATTGAAAAGAATTTAAAATAAATATGTGTTATATCATTTATTACCATTAATTAATTAAATTTGTGTATTCACGGTTTCCACACATCTTCTTCAAGTGCCATCTCCTCTTAGAAGGTTGGCTATCATAACTATTTTCACTTTTGATGTTGTATCTCTAAACAACTCAACGGAACTATAGTTGTACCATTTTCTTAGATTATTTAACCAGGAAATGCGTCTTCTACATCTTACTTTCATCTTAGCTACATTCAAAACTGTACCATGTTGCCATTGTATATAAAAAAAACAGCTGTGGTGTAAAAGTTACTAAAATCTAACTATGGAGTTTAACTCCATAACCAATAAATTAATTAACTGACACTGATATTGTTTACTTTGACGATCAACATAACCAACATATATTGTTTTATTCAAGTTGTTGTTGAGTCAAATGTGACAAACAACATAACAAAGTTAAAAAAATTCAGCTCTGCGGCACACTTTTTTTTCATCAAAGTTGAATGCCAACACCAACAATCCTTGCCACATTATCCTATTTTTCATCGAGAGTATAAGGTGCCCAGAACTGAAAGAATTTTGAATATATCTGTCCAAGTTTTCAAACTATAGTAATTTGAATGTCTTACTTTGTGTGCCGCTTATAGTTTGAGAGGCGGCGGTCGCCGCCAGATATTATATTTTGCAAAATTCATAAGAGGAATTGATAGAATGATCATTTCTCTACATATTTGTAAAATTTTATTCTTCCACGTAGTGTGGAATTAAAATATTTTTTTTTACAGATCCAGACATGTCAATCATAAATTGCAATCAATACCGAACACAAAAATTTCAAAATATTTAAAAATTGACAAAATATCTATTAACCCTTCAAGGATTTCAATGAAACTTTTACTGAATGTAGGTGGCCACATGAAGTACCCGCTGGCCAAATTTGAACGTTCCGCCTTCAATGGAGGCGGTGTGGGGAATTATTTTTGCTTTTGAGAATTTTTTGCAAATATCTCGTCAACGCCTCAAAATAGAAAATTATTATATACGGGATCTCCATATGTAGAACATCGGTGTCTACAAAATGTATTCTTTGCAAATATTGTAAAATTGTTCGGTTTAGTCACAGAAGTAAAAAATATAAAATGCAATTTTTTTGTCAATGGGTACTAAATATCATTTTTCAATTTACATGGATTTAAATGGATTTTAAATGGATTGGAATTAATTTATTCTGCAAAAACTGGTCGCTTTGGAAAGAGTTTTTTTGTTTGGTTTTTTTGAATGGGGGCGACGTGGCGAATAATTATTGCTTTACAGGTTTTTCGCAAATACCTCGTCAACGCCTCAACTTAGAAAATTATAACGGGGACTACCGTATGTAATATGTTGGTGTCTACAAAATAGTATTCTTTGCAAATTTAGTCAAATCGTTCGGTTTAGTCACAAAAGTAAAAGATATAAAATTTAAAAAAAAATCAAGGGGATCCCTTCTCTGAATTTCGATTTTCAATTTACATGGGTTAACATGGAGAACGGTTCGCTTTGGAAATATGTAAATGACAGACTTTTTAGAAGAAAATCTGCTCTATCGAACAGTGTAAAATACCTGTTCCGAGTTCAGAAACTTGGACAGAAAAAATACTTGAAGAATTTCAACACAAATTTCTAAATGGTTGTGTCAAGGCTATCGGTCACGAAGATTACAAAATGACAATTTCGATAGATAAATGTATGCGCTTCTAGAATGGAAAGATTTTTGAATACATATGTTGCAGTTTTCAAAATATAGTTATTTGAATGTGTTGCCTTGAGTGCCGTGTTGATTTTGTGAGGCGGCGGTTCCCGCTGGATAAAATATTTTGTAAAACTAACTCAGGGATATCATAGAATGACTAATTCTCTACAAATATGTAAAATTTTATTGTTCCACGTTGTGTGTAAAACAATTTTTTTTTCTTAATAAATCCAGACATGTCAATCACGAATCCAAATATGTTACGGCAGCCGCAGCCAGATAAAATATTTTGCGAAATTGATGTGTTACATATTGAGGTGTTACACAGATCGATTATTTCTCTACAAACGTGTACAATTTTATTGTTCCACATGGTGTAGAACCTATTAACATTTTTTAATGAAACCAGTCATCAATTTAAATGAGAAACGTGGTCAGAGATTTACATTTTTCACCCAGGATAAATAAAATACTTAAGTTAACTTGTTTGTTACAAAAAAAACCTTTATTACCACATTAAATACATTGAAAACTCGGAATAGAAAAACAGTTTAGATAACCACAAATATTTTGGCACATAATTCTACTACTATCACATGTTCCAAAATGATTTCCACTGATTTCAAGAACAAACTTTTCTGGGCGAAACTTGCTTGGGGGTCTCTCTCGGTCAGAATTGTTCGAAAAGTCTGAGTTTTGTCCAAAAACAATTTTTTCAGCGGTCGCAGTAGATTTCAACTGACTGACGTTTGGGTTGACGTTTGTGTTTGCGTTCCGCCAGTAGCGCCGATATGTTTTCTTGGTGAATTCTTGGTTCAGAAAATGCGGAAAAATATTGAAAATTCGAATCATCTTGCGACGGGACTTGCAGGTGAAAGTGCGGAAATGTGTTACCACCGATTGGTGTTTTCCGTTGCAGCGTAAATATCGTGGTAATAAAATTCCGATTTTGACGTACCCGAAATATGAATAATTTTGGAAAATTCGCCCACGCCGAACTGCAGACGGCGAAGAAGCTAAACTTACAACCCTTGCAGAAAACAGTTGAAATATGCGAATTGCCGCGGTAAAAGTTGCTAAAGTTGAAAGACGGATGAAATATGACGTGCGAATATTATCACTATCACTTTTTCTTTTAAACACCTACTTACAGTCCACTATTGTGTTTCCTTCGGGAACATCAACAAACTCCCAAGCTTCGTTTTCATCAAAAGATTGGATCTCCTCCTGCATTGCCAGTCTCCACCTCTCCTTATCCATTCTTGACATTGCCTCGATAACTGTAACTGGATCACTTTCTAGGTTTGTACTATCCAGACAAAGATAAGTCACAAAGTCATTAAATTTCTTCGGTTTTGGTGTCCTGTCAGACCTTCTTAACAATGCAGTGTCTCCTTCCATCCTTTCTTGCATAATATCACTATCATCTGCTGAATCTTCTGTTAAATAAATGGATAAAATTTCTTCGCTTATTTCTGAAACTTCCCCCACTGAATATGTGTCCTCATTATTAGTGACTGTTTCTTTTTTATCTTCCACCGTAATACTTACTTTTTCTTCAATATTCTCCATTATGACAACATCTCTACTTGCTATTACAGAATTTGTGTTCTCATCATATAATCTATAGCCTTTTACACATTCACTATAACCCACCAAAATGTGCTTCGTAGCCTTTTTGTCCCATTTCAATCTTTTCTCTTTCGCTACATGCACCATCACTGTGCTTCAAAAAATCCGTAGATTGCTGACATTAGGTTTGCTACCTGTCCACAACTCATATGGGGTTCTTTTAGTACCTGCAGCTATAGATCCGTTACGCAAATATACAGCAGTATTAACTGCCTCTGCCCAAAATTTTTTTTCTAGTTTTGCATCAAATAGAAAACATTTTGCCTTTCCTAGAATTGTTCTGTTTAATCTCTCAGACATTCCGCTTTGCTGTGGTGCGTATGGGTTAGACTTTTGGTGAATAATCCCATTGTTTATTAAAAATTGATTAAACTCCTTGATGCAAAATTCACCACCATTATCTGTCCTGAATGTCTTTATCTTTCCATTTTGTTGATTTTTTACAAGTCACTTGAATTGCTTAAAACAGGCTAGTACTTCGTCTTTCTATTTAAAAAAATAAACAAAAACCATTCTGTAGCCATCCTCTAGAATTAAAAAATATCTCGAGCCACCAATCGATTTGTTCTCCATGGGACCACATACATCTGCATGTATCAGCTGTAACGAATCCAAGGCTCTATTTCCCTTATGGTTATATGGTGATCTAGATAATTTTCCTTTACAGAAAACTGTACAGTTTTGTTTAGTTATATTCACTGCATCTTGGTAGAGCCCGTTTACTAAACCATCAAGCCCGTCTACTAAACCATTCTTCATTTTGTTTAAATAAACACTGTTTATGTGTCCAAATTGTCTATGGCAAACATCTCCAGAAACAACTGTTGGTGCTAATAAACAATATTTAATATTATTAACATGATCCAGTTTATAAACACCATCACTTAGATTTGCTATGGCAACTAGCTTACTCTGCTTGTTATATATTTTACAACATTTTTTCTTAAACTCTACAGTGTTTACATTTTTTATTAATTGGCTAACTGATTAATTGCTAACATTTTTTATTTGAATTTGAAATTCTTGATTGTAAACCACAGTTGTCACGTTAACCTCACCTGAGCTTACTACATACTACTTTGGTTTTATTTGCAACCCTTATTTCCTCTAAATTTGAACTTGAACATTGATTTTTAATCCATTCTCCAGTTTATTCTCCAATTTGAAGTTAAATGAACACTGGTACCCGAGTCTATATACCAATCGTTTCTATTAAAACTACCATTAAAAAATGTTGAACTAAAAGCATTGTGTTTTGAATTGCTTTTATGATCAGATTTTGTCAGATCTGAACACTCAATATTCGGGCACTTGTTTTTATAATGACCTAACTGTTTACAATTATAACATTTGACATCTTTCCCAATATTTGACACTCCAGCACCACTCTTGCCAAAATTCCGATGTTTGCTTCTATGCCAGTTTGCTTTACTTACAAAAGTAACGAACCAATCCATTCATCGTCAATTTTGAATCCGGTTCCTCGTAATTTCTGCCCCGTTTCCACAATTTGCGTCACGTAGCTTGCCATAGAATCACATGAATCTAATTGCGTAGAAATTAAGCTTCTGAGTAAATTAATTCTTCTCGCGAAGCCGGAATCATCAAACATCGACTTTAATTTGTCCCATAATTCCTTTGTCGTCTTTGCTTCTCTTATGTGGACATATAATGAAGCATCTATTGTCAAAATTAGCTTTGATTTTGCCTTGTCATCTGCTTCCACTAACTGTGACACGCACGTGAAGAGCCCTTCTAAAATCAAGAAGTTTTCGACGGCAAACACCCAAATACTATAATTTTCACGACCCTTCAACTTCGGAACGTTCACTATTTAATTTGCAGCCATTCTTGCGCTACTAGAAAACAATTTTAACAATATTTTCAAGAGAAAATAACTATACTGGTCCCATGACCAGTTAATAAACTGAGGCGATACGTAGTAATTATTTGCACAGACTGACAGTATTTTATTTAAAATATACAAAGTACAAATATAATATAGATGGCACAAAACGCCGTACACGAAACAAAGTATGAACACAGATGGCATTGCAGACAATAGTGTTAAGTTTTGATACAATCAACACTTTGGAGCTTTAAGGGAGGAAAAGGTTGTTTTGAGATTATACTTTCATATTTTAGTGTCAATAAACTGATCTGTGATCAGTCTGTGATCATGTATTGTTGGAAAGAATCGAAATTTGAAGAATATTCATCTTAAAGAAGAGGAAAAAAATATGGCAAAAATGCCTAAACAAATTCGTTGCTCATTATGTCCCGAAGAAAACAAGGAAGTTCTACAAAACCATGACATTCTGATTAAGCATTTAACAGATATACATGGTATAAGTTATTTGTTGGTTATAATTTTATAATGATAATTATTGATAATTAAAATATGTTAATTTAGGATTTAAAAACCATTATACCAAAAGCACCGAGAAGGCAAAGGGCAGTAATAAAATTGCAGGAGTATATCCATCAAGGATAATGTAAAGATCTTTGAAAATTATACATTCTCCAGGGGTAAAAAATCGTATGATCACCTCTACGAGGTTAATCCCGGGTAACGCTAACGTGAACGTAAACTATTTTGTAGAATTATATTTTCGTGTAATTTTGTGTATTTTTGAATTTTTTTTATTATTATTATTTGTTACCAACTAAGGACCACATCAAGATAACTATTTATTTCTTTTTTCCTTCCTCTTTCTCCAACACTCTTTCATTTTCTCAGAATAAGCTTTTTTTCCTCTCATCTGACCATTTGACAACATTTGTTTTTCTCTTTGTATTAGCTTTCTTAAAACCTCTGAATTTCTTGACATCTTGTCTGAATTTGTCTCTGTTGAGTAAGGTTTTTATATAATCTACCTGTATAATCTGCATTTCTTCTAAGTCCTTTTTCGTCTTGCCTCCCTATCCATTATCTTTGTCCGTTTTCCTGTTCTGGAAGAACGTATATAGCTTCTTTGTCAATCGGTTCCCTTTCATTCTCTCTAGATGTTCATAGAGTGTCACACGTCTTTTCCAGATTTCGTCTATTATTTTAGGGCAGAATGAGTACACTTTATGAATGACTATTTGATCTCAAAACCCAATTGCCATCTTTGTTTTTGATTGGGCCTAATATTTGTCGAGGAATTCTTCTTTCCAATTTTAGAGGATACCTTTTACCGTTAGAGTATTAGAGGATACATTTTTGGAGAAGAGCCAGAGAGGACTTTAGGTTTTACAACTGTATTATAATGCCTTAATTTGGCATCTTTAGAAAAACATTTTTTATTATACAGATTTCTCACTTTCATTTTTTCACTTCTGATTTATCTGCTTCTTTTTCACTTTTTATGTTTCTATTTTCACCTAAATATTTAAAGTTGTCATTTTTCTTGATGTTGCCGTATTTGGTTTTTAAATTTGTTGGTTACTATCTAGTGGGTTACTTTTTAGTGGGTTACTTTCATTAGTCATTTTATTTTATTATTATTATTATTATTATTATTATTATTATTATTATTATTATTATTATTATTATTATTATTATTATTATTATTATTATTATTATTATTATTATTATTATTATTATTATTATTATTATTATACATTTATCATTTCATTTTATTATTATTATTATTTACCTTTATTGGCAACATATTAATATTTACAACAATTACTATAACAATACAACAAAACAAAACAAAAAAAAAGAATCAATCAAAAAAAGAAGAAAGAACAAAAACAGAACATAACTAATAACCCGACCCAAAAATACACCAAATTTTCAAACTTTTCTTCGTTGCCGCACTGGAACCTGGCTATCCTATATTAATTACCGCTGGACCCTCTTCTTAGGTACAAAGGGAGCCTGACGTATACTTGTACCTTGTTGTACTCCCGATTGTATTTGCTTTCGTCTATACGGCATTGTCTTATTTGCAGCTCTATCTCCTTAATCCTTTCACCCAACAATTTTTCATACTTTACGCCTTCCCCTTTTATCCGTTTTACCTCCTCTTTATACCACCCTACTCGTTCATACATTGTTTTCCATTCATTTCCACATTTTGTTAGTCAAATCCTTCCGACACCTTCCTTCCTTAAACTATTGAACACCTCTTTCACTATCCTTTCATTCCCTAACCTATACACTTTCCTTCCGTATCTTGCCACTCTCACTGATGCTTCTACTGCAACTTTATACACATTGGCTTCTTGTAGCACCTGGTACCCTGGCGTACTCCTGTCTAGTTTCAACGCCCTTTTTATAAACTGAATTTGTACCTTTTCTACTTGTTCTATCTCGTTCGTACCCCATATTTACACCCCATACAACAAAATACTCCGAACACATGTTTTCGCACTGTCATTTTTGCCACGAAACTCTCTTCAAATTTATCTTTTCAAGCATTCCAAAACCTGTTAGCAGCCACCCATGCTTTCTTACATATGAACAGTGGCGGATTTAGGTCAGTTGGGGCCCCGGGCGCAGAAGAAATATTGGGCCCTCCAACAAAACGAGATAAATAAGGAAAATAAAAATACTTGTTAACCATATTATTGAATAAATAATAGTATATTACTTAATGAGAGTTGTAAGAGGCATATTACGTACGAGCGGAGCAGTTACGCCCAACCCGCGTAGCGGGGAGCTTGAAATTCCGCGAGTATGTAATTACCTTACAATTCGAATTATGTACTATATTTTATTTACGACCACACATTTGTTTCTGTTTAATAAGAAAAATATATTTGATGTAACACCTTCGACCTAATTTAACTTGATAGAAATGAAAATAAATAGATTCATTATGGTTACATACCTTTTCATTTAGTACTTATTTGTTGTTTCGTTAGATTATAACGTGAAAAAAAGAAATGAATGTCAGCTTATATGTGAATGATATGACGTTTAATGATTGTTTGGAAATCACGGAGTACTATATTTAAAAATAGTATCAACGTGCAGCTCTCAAACAATCAACGAATCGTAAACCAAACGTTGATGGGTGATTTTGTATTATTACATAACCTTAATCGCGGATTGTTACTTATGTGTGTGGTCGTAGATAAAAAATATTAAGTACTACTAATGTTTTATTTCCAATAATATTTGAATATAATATATGTGCATTAATAGCATAATAATATTCAAGTTTTGAACTGATAGTTTTTGAATTTCTTAGATATTTTTTAACTCTTTTTTAAATAAGAAAATGAATTTTAAGGAAGAAAATTCTCCCCATACGTTTGAAAGTGGTAACACCATTTTTGAAATAATTTCTACATTTGGGAAACTTGCTTTCATATCTAATGCCTCATAATATAATATCAATTGATTGCTTGTCTTCTTCATCTAAAAATATTAAAACCTGTTCCAACTCTTCTTCAAAATTATTTGAATCAATGTCATCTTTGTACATTTCTATTAAATTATTAACCCATTTTTTCCTTTCTTCTACACACAAGTTAAAACACGAAAAAACCTAAATTACTATTTACAATATACAATTACAATTAACATAATAATTAACGTTTTCGTAGATTTGTCCACGTCTATTCAGATATGCTATTAAATGATCACGTAGAGTACATTATGTAAAAAAAATCTTTTCTTGCGACTTCTTCAAATGATTTATTTGTAAGTTCTTTAAATTCCGATTATATTTCAATAAAATTATGTCTAATTTTTTCTCTCTTCGTGGCGCTACAGTCCCATTTGAACCTGGGCCTCCTCCCACTGCCTACATTTGTGCTCAGTGTCTTGATCTTACACAAGTGTAGGGAGCCCTTACAGTTTTTAACGTGGTTGGCGAGCCACTATTTGGGAGGTTTAGAGGCAGGTTTTTACTTCGATGACTTTGCCAGAGCCATACTACAGGAGAACGGTGGCTTATTTTTACCATGTCCTGGATTTTAACCCGGGACTAGCTGCTCCGAAGTCTGACACCTTGACTATCTCTATATGTAGGTTTTATTTATGGGTCAACAAAATTTAACAAAATTAAAAATTTGTTTTATAAAAATAACAGAATTTGAGTACCTACCCTAAAGTATTTACCTCCAGAGTTTAATTTTGATGGACACTACGTTAATAAACCTATGCGTGAACATACATTTATTAACTGTGTGTATGTCAGGAGTGATCATAATAACAGCGCATGGGTTGATGAAGTATATATCTCCAAGGAAAAAGAATTGAGAGAGGATGTCAAGAGATGGAGACAGAGCGGAGGAACTCCAGGTAAATTAAAAAATATGAGGGACCACATGAAAGAACTTGTGAAGAACAAAAAAGGAACGTGGCAAATAAAACAAATGGAGGAGGCTATTAAGCTCAATAGTGAAAGAGAAATATGGAAGTTTATTGCCAAAAATGTGGAAAAAGCAACCCGGAAAGTTAATGAAATTAAAATGGAAAGATGGAGAGCACATTTTATGTAGTTGCTGGACGGAAAAGAAGATAAGGGACCAGAGGAGACAGTGGAAGAGGACGGAAAAGAAGAAGACGGCCATCGACCAGAAATTATGTGGGAGGAAATGGAGCAAGTGCTAAGTGGGTTGAAAAGAAGAAATGCGACAGGTCCGGATGGAATCCCAAATGAAGCGTGGAAACTAGCGCCGGTGTCAATACAAAAAAAACTCCACGAATTAAACAACGAGATTTTCAAAGGACAGCAGGCAATTCCAGAAAGATTGAGGAAAGGGGACATCGTACCAATTTTCAAAGCAGGAAATAAGGGAAAAGCAGAAAATTACCGAGGCATCATACTGATGGATACATCATATAAGATATATGCAAAAGTAGTGGAGATGAAAATGCAGGAAGAAATTGAGGAAAAGGAAGTGATTCCGGAAGTACAAGGGAGATTCAGAAAAGGGAGGGGAACAACGGACCAGCTGGTTACCTTAAAATACGTAATAAAGCAAGAGCTGGCACAGAAAGGTAGAAAGGTGTATGCTGTGTTCATAGATCTTAAAGCGGCATATGACACAGTAAACCGAAACATGCTATGGGAAATAATGAGAGCAAAAGGAATTAGTGGGTGGCTAGTGAAGACGGTTACAGATCTATATGGCAAGACAAGCTGCAGAGTTAGAATAAGTGGAAAAAAATCCGATAGATTCTGGGTTAGGAAAGGGTTAAAGCAAGGGTGTCCACTTAGCCCTGTCCTATTTAATGTTTTTATAAATGACTTAGAAAAAGTTTAAAAAAATGACAGGAGGAGTGGTAATAGGTAGGATGAAAGTGTGGTCTCTAGCTTACGCGGATCACATAGTTGCTTTAGCAAGAACAAAAGGGGAAATGAAAGAGATGATTGGAAGGATTAAAAGATATTTTGAGAAAAGAATGTTAAGTAAGAATGATTAGAAGACTAAGTGGATGATGTTTAGAAAGAAAGTTGGTAAGAAAGAGGAAAGCTTGATGTGGGGGGGAAGAGGTTATAGAGCAGGTTAGCAGCTTCAAATACTTGGGATTTATGTTTGGTAGCAATGAGTCCAATAATGAGCACATTAAGTTCGTATGTAAGAAAGCATGGGTGGCTGCTAATAGGTTTTGGAATGCTTGGAAAGATAAATTTGAAGACAGTTTGGTGGCAAAAATGACAGTGTGGAAAGCGTGTGTTCGAAGTATTATGTTGTATGGAGCGGAAATAAGGGGTATGAACGAAATGGAACAAGTAGAAAAGGTACAACTTCAGTTTATAAAAAGGGCGTTGAAATTAGACAGGAGTACGCCAGGGTACCTGCTGCTACAGGAAGCGAATGTGTATAAAGTTGCAGTAGAAGCATCAGTGAGAGTGGCAAGATACGAAAGGAAAGTGTATAGGTTAGGGAATGAAAGGATAGTGAAAGAGATGTTCAATAGTTTAAGGAAGGAAGATGTCGGAGGGATTAGACTAACAAAATGGGGAAATGAATGGAAAAAAATGTATGAACGAATAGGGTGGTCGAAAGAGGAGGTAGAAAGGATGAAAATTGAAGGCGTAAAGTGTGAAAAATTGTTGGGTGAAAGGAGTAGAGAGATAGACCTGCAGATACGACAAAGCCGTATAGGCGAAAGCAGGTACAATCGGGAGTACAACAAGGTACAAGTGTACGGCAGACTCCCTTTGTACCTAAGCAGAGGGTCCAGCGGTAGCCAAAATAGGATAGCCAGGTTTCGGTGCGGCAACGAAGAAAAGGGAAGAAGGTACTGGTTGAATGAAGGGGAGAATTTGTGTACCATATGCGGAGACGGTACTGACAGGTGGGCACATTGGATATAAGAGTGCAAAGGGCTAACATGGGAAGAAGGAAAGAAAAATAAATGTAAAGACTGGGAAGCGTGCATGGACGAATCAGGTAGCGGGTGGCCCATAATGCGGGAAATTTTAGAGCGGAAGGGAGTGATTGTGGAAAGAGTTTAGGGAGGGAGAAAAGTTAGTGCGGGCGAAGAATTATTGTTTTTTTTTGTTTCTTTAAAGTTTTTTTTTTTTTAAGTTTGAGTATTTGGGGTATTTAGGGTCGGGTTATTAGTTATGTTCTGTTTTTTGTTCTTTTTTTATTGTTTCCAAGTGTTTTTTTTTTTGATTTTTTTTGTTTTGATATGTTGTATTGTTAGTCTTATAGCAATTGTTGCAAATATGCCAATAAAGGTAATAATAAATAAACTGTGTATCATGAGCAACTTTGTTATAAAACGTATTCAATTTTGATTATTTGGAAGTTAAATTTCAGTGTTGTACAAAAAAAAAGGTAACAAGCAGTATGCAAGAACTTGGGTTACAAGTTAAAATGTATAACATACTCTGAACAGAATTTGGTCAAACGAACAAAATTTCATCGTAAAATGTAAAATTGGATATTAGAAATTTAAAATAAAATTCACATTCACACACACATACATCCAAGTTTTCCGTAAAAATGGGTAAGTTTTGATAAGGGACCTTATGTTTTAAAGTAATTGTAGTGTTGGGCCGTCTTATTTTCATTATGTCTC
This sequence comes from Phosphuga atrata, assembly GCA_944588485.1. Lineage (NCBI taxonomy): Eukaryota > Metazoa > Arthropoda > Insecta > Coleoptera > Silphidae > Phosphuga > Phosphuga atrata. The sequence goes on from OX155901.1 coordinate 14,787,546, forward strand.
GTATCAGTCTATTGTCCCTTGAAAACACCTTGACTACTAGGCCACCACCGCCTCAATAAGTCTAATTTTTTCATTAATAAAAATTTATAGACTTTAATAATGACGCACCTTTAACAATTGAACAGTGAATAGATTGTAAAGATTATTACAACCTTAATATAAAGATTGTAAAGATTGTATTTACTTGTTGCATTAATTCTTTGCAAAATTTTATTCCATAGGATTGTCATAACAGTAGTTACATAATCATTCATTTTTTTAAGTAATGATTTTGCTTCAATTGCAACCATTTTTTTTTCTTTTGTGGAGTTTCACATTTCATCTAATGCCTCTTTAATATTTTTGTAGCTACATTTTAACGCTAAAACTGCATCAGCCCTGGCCATGACCATCATGTATCTGACAATTTATTTAATGTATAAGACCCTTTATATAATTTATTGCATAACTTTGAATCGGTGATGCATACATTTTTTTTTTCCATGAATAAAAAATTTCTGGGCGCATTACTACAACTATCTACAGCAACATTACTAACTAAATTAAGTGAATGACTAGAGCACGGAATAAACGTTGCCGATGGAGCATGTTATCTTATTATTGTTTGGAGACGATTGTACTTGCCCGACATATTTGCTGCATTGTCGTAAGATTGAGCGCAACACTATTTTATAGCTACAGGCAAATTTTCCAAGGTAGATAAAACTGTCTCTTCTTGATACTCTGTATCATGTCTTTCTATAGAGAAGAGCTTTAAAAATCTTTCCTTAATATCCCTATTTTCTGATAAACAGCGCACTACGAAAGTAAGTTGATCCACATGCACAACATCGTTGTAGAATCTAAAATGATACTATAATTAAAATTGGCAATTATTTTCAAAAGTTCATCATTCAACACGTCGAATGCGATAAGTAATTTACATGTCCGCTGCTTTGATTACCATACTTTCCTACCTAACAAGTGCAACTTTAAAAAAACGTCATATTCGCTCAAATACTCTAAACTAGTGAAATAATTGCCTTTTCTCGAAGATGTTGCACTCTCATAATGGTGCCTGCCCAACGTTGCGAGGATTTCTTTGCAGAACCTCTTTCCAATAATTTTCGTTTTGTAATGTAATTTGCAGATTTTTTTCAACATCGATGCGATTTAATGAAGAAGAGCGCTTGTATAATGTACACATTGAAGCGACGTGCTCTTTTGACATCTCATGCTCGGAAAAATTTATTCCAATATGTGTCCAATTTTAGAATTCTGTAATTATCCTAGACTTTAAGTGTGAAAACATTTTGCATGGGTAACAATAAATTGATTTGGATGTTTCGGAAAAAAATAGCCACTTCCTTTCCCCTTTTTCACCATTCAAAAATTTTCCGTAAAAATGTGTTTATAGACCGATTTAAGTGTAGTATACCTCGCCTATAATCACATCGATAAAATTTAGGCCAGACAGCAATAAGTAATAATTAATGTAACTTCGAATGGTAAATTTTCTGTTTGCGTTTCAATGTTTTCTAGGTTGTTCACCTGGTTGATTATTGACTGGTTTTTCATTTTGGTCATCATTGTTGCTTTCTATAACTTGGTTTTCAACTTCAACTAACTCTTTTCGTTGACTGAAGGAAGCTCCTTGTAGTTCATTTTAATTGATGCTCGAATTATGAAGGACTAAGTGAGCAGGGTCAGTTAAAAATTTGTCTTATAATCCTTTCTGTTGGTTGCCAGCTTGCTCGCGTCTTTTTTAATTTGTCTTTTTTTGGCTACTGATGGATGCCGTTTCATTTTCAAGACACTAATGAAAAGCAAATATAAAATTTAGGCCGCCTTTTTAGATCAGTGATTAATTCAAAGCTCAAGTACGTAATTAAAATTGCACATATTTATGAAACCCAAATTGTTGTCATTAGAAAAAAGTGTAAAGTTAGGTTTTTTCGGGGCCCCTTAGAAGTAGTGGGCCCCCGGCGCGCGTCCGCCCTTAAATCCGCCTCTGCATATGAACTTAATGTGCTCATTATTAAACCCATTACAACCAAACATAGATCATAAGTATTTGAATCTGCTAATCAGCTCTATAACCTCTTCCCCCACATCAAGCTTTCATCTTTATTACCAACTTTCTTTCTAAACACCAGCCACTTAGTCTTCTCTACATTCACACTTAACATTCTTTTCTCAAAATATCTTTTAATTCTTCCAATCATCTCTTTCATTTTCCCTTTTTGTTCTTGCTAAAGCAACTATGTAATCCACGTAAGCTAGAGCCCAAACTTTCATCCTGCCTATTACCACTCCTCCTGCCTGCCCATTTTTTAAAACCTTTTCTAAGTCAGATATAAAAACATTAAATAGGACAGAGCTAAGTGGACACCCTTACTTTAACCTTTACCTAACCGAGAATCTTTCAGATTTTTTTTCACTTATTCTTACTCTGCAGCTTGTCTTGCCGTATAGATCTGTAACCGCCTCCACTAGCCACCCGCTTATCCCTTTTGCTCTCATAATTTCCCATAGCATCTTTCGGTTTACTGTGTCATATGCCGCTTTAAGCAATAATTTTTAATTCATTAATGAATTCAGCATACACCTTTCCAACTTTGCTGTGCCAGCTCTTGCTCTATTACGTATTTTAAGGTAACCAGCTGGTCCGGTTTTCTCCTTACTTCTCTAAATCCCCCTCGTACTTCTGGAATCACTTCATTTTCGTCAATTTCTTCCTGTACTTTCATCTCCACTACTTTTGCATATATCTTATATGATGTATCCACCAGCGTGTTGCCTCTGTAATTTTCTGCTTCTCCCTTATTTCCTGCTTTAAAAATTGGTATGTTGTCCCTTTCCCTCCAGCTTTCTGGAATTGCTTGCTGTTCTTTGAAAATCTCGTTGAACATTTCGTGTAGTTTTTTTTGTATTGACACCGGCGCTAGTTCCCCACGCTTCATTTGGGATTCTATCCGGACTTGTCGCTTTTTTTCTATTCAGCCCACCCAGAACTTGCTCTATTTCTTCCCACATTATTTCTAGTCGATAACCTTCTTCTTCTTTTCCGTCCTCTTCTACTGTCACCTCTGCTCCCCTATCTTCTTTCCCGTCCAGCAACTGCATAAACTGTGCTCTCCATCTTTCCATCTTAATTTCGTTAACTTTCCGGGTTGCTTTTTCCACATTTTTGGCAATAAACTTCCATATTTCTCTTTCACTCTTGAGCTTCCTTGCCTCCTCCATTCAAAAGTTTTTTCATTTGGTCCCTCATATTTTTTAATCTACCTGGTGTTTCTCCGCTCTGTCTCCATCTCTTGACATCCTCTCTCAACTCTATTTTCTTGGAAATATATTCTTTACCAACCCAACAGTTATTATGATCACTGCTGACATTTTTCCATACCATTGCCTCATGGACTTTAGATAACAGTTGTTCTAGGCTATTTATTGATTCTAGCTTGACAGTTTTCCAAGTTGCTCTTAAATATTTGTACTGCCTCTTTATTCCATATTGCTACTGTTTTCTGCTTCTCCGTCTTCCTCTTAACCACCGTTTTTCCTTTTACCGTTACTTCCAGTGGGAAATGATCCGACTCTATCCTGTTACCTACTTCCATGTTGAGTATGTCCCTCGTTGCATATGCCTCGTTTGCTACTTCATAGTCTATCACTGATGTCCCTCTTCCCCCTACATACGTTGTTCCATTTTCTTGCCGTCATCCAGTTAAGCCATTTTCTACCATCCGCGTTGATTATTTTGTCTTTCGATTTTCTTGTTACTTCATGTCCTCCTTCCCCGAGCTTTCCAACCTGGCTCTCTCTTATTCTTACGTTCCAGTCCCCCGCAATTATAACTTTAGACAAGGTTTCCTCGTTTTCTTCATTCTCTATTTCCGTTAATAGTTCTTTTAGTCTTCTATTATTAAAAACTATAAAACATTTCCATTTATCCCCGTTTAAATTTATCTTTCTTATTTGAATCCCTTCGCCGTAATCTTCTCCCCTATAATTCTTTTCCACTATGTTCTTCTTTACTCCGGTTATTAAACCGCCTCTTGGTCGTCACATATTCAAATCTCTTTTTGCCCATTGGCACTTCCACGCGAAGTTATCTGGCAGTTTGTTTTTCACCTTCACCCAATCCGTTTCGCCAATCCATGTTTCCACTATTCCAATTATATCGAAGCTCTTCATGTACACCATCAAGTTACCCTTATAATCCGCTCTTAATTTTCTCTTCAAACCGGCTACATTCCAACACAATATCTTCGTTTGCTTCGTGACCTGCTGGTTTTCCATCCCCCCATTATTTCTTACTGAAATTTTATATCCTTTATTCCTGTAACATTATTGTAGTGGTACCACCTCTGGTCTACTTCCATTTTTCGGTATTATACTCTTACAAACTTGCCTGTTTCCCTCATTTCTTTTGCTTTCTGTGTTATCTCCCTCTGCACCTCTCTTTCCTTCTCTGTGAGATCATTGTCCACGTAGACCTGCGATCCTTTTAATTGATTTTTCATTTTCATAATCCTTAGTTTTTCCCCCCAGTTATTCATTTTAATTAATATTGCTCTGGTTTTTCCATTTGTCGGGCATCCTATTTTGTATATATTTTGTACCGCATTTATTTGAAATTTGTCCCTTAGTAAGTCCTCTACTTCTTTTTCCCACGTAGCTTCTTCTTTAATTCCATTCATAACTATGTTTAACTTTCTTTCTATCTTATCCTTTTCCTCTCTAAAATTTTCAATTTTAGCCAAATTCTCTTCCATTTGCTTTCTATCTGCTTCTATATTATATTCCCTGCCTGCACTTGCCTTCTTTAAATCTCTAATCTCATTCTCCAAGCCAATAATTTTCTCTCTTGCTATTTTATTTTCGTCCCTCGTCGCTTTTAGTCCCTCTGTTAATTCCGTTCTCCACTTTTTCTGCTCTCTTTTGTCTTCTTATAATTTCTTCGTGAATCGCATCAGCTCGCGTTTTATCTCGGCCAGTTTCTGGACCACTGAGAGATTTGCTTCAATCAGCCAACACTGCGATTTGTGGCCATCCTTCGGGCTAGCCTCTTTTGGGCTGGTCTCCTTCTTTTTCTTAGAGCAGGGGGAACGGCCTAGACGTTTTTTAGTTTGGATTGGGTTGGCCTGTTCACTATCGGAACTCACTAGCGTTCCTTCTCACTATACTACATGTTATCTTTTCTTTTTTTTCCTTTCATTTTTTTTGCTACCGTTATCTTTGCTTTTTTTCTTTCTTCTTTCTGTTTCCTTGCACTCAGCTCCCTTTTCTCTTCCTGTTCTACTGGTATGAACACTTGGTTTTTGGGGTTTTCGTGGCCCCTTCTATCGTAGGGCTGAGCTGGAAATTCGACGCTAGCGAAACTACCAGCGGTTATAATCTCAAATAAACTTTCTGTCTACCACTCGCACGTCTTAGTTACTCGAACTCTCTAATTTGACCCCTTAATTTTTTTATTTAGTGTGTGATTCTGAGACGCAAGGACGTGTTTTGAGAGCTCTGCAATCAAATTTACTAGTGAACGGTGGCGAGCGAGGAACAAACACAGAAAGCAAAAGAGAACACCACAGACAGGTACGACGTAGGAGATAGCAAACTATAGCGGAAAATCAAAGAAAAATCGGAAACCTAACCTCCGAGAAGTCAATTCGGCTCGGGTATCTGATACGGGACAGATAAGAACGACGAGAACAAGAACTAACATAGGCAACCAAATAAGCACGGATGATCGCTAGAAATATACACCTAAGGTCACACAAAACATAAATAGAAGCACATGAACGAAAGATACAGGGAACGGATTAACAGCGACGGGAGTAAAAGAAAACGAGACTCGCCCGACAAAAACCAAGACACCGAAAAAGAAGCAGATAGGGAAAAAAAACAAAAACAGGAAAACACTAACAAATAATCAACCAGGGAAACCAGAAATGGAAAAAATAAAGAAGCTAATAATCTCAATGAAACAAGAACTTCAAGAAGAAATGAGAGGAAACTATAGACAATTAAGAGAAGATATTATGGTAAATAACGAGATAATCACAAATATGATAGAAGAAATGAAAAAGAAAGAAGAAGAGTGGCAAAAAGAGAGAGAAGAGATAAATAAAACTGTAAAACAACTAAAAACCCGACTAGACAACCAAGACAAGAAAAGCAAGAAATACAACAAAGTAATAAAAGGAGTGGGTGAGGGAAACGGAAAGCCCAAAGAAGAAGTAGAGAGATTACTAAAAGAAGAGCTACAAATAGATATAATACTGAAAGACGCACACAAAAAAAAACAGCCTAATAAGGTTGGCATAAGTCATAGAGTGGGAAGACAAAATGAATATCCTACGAAATAAGAATAAACTAAGAGGAAAATAAATATATATATATATATATATATATATATATATATATATATATATATATATATATATATATATATATATATATATATACATATATATATATATATATATATATATATATATATACATATATATATATATATATATATATATATATATATATATATACATATATATATATATATATATATATATATATATATATATATATATATATATATATATATATATATGTGTGTATAGACTGCGACTGCACGAAGGAAGAAATGAAGATACAGGCAATAATAAGAAGCAAGGCGAAAGAAGAAAAGGCCAAAGGGAACAATGTAAAAATATGCAAGAAGAAATTAATAGTAAATCAGAAGCAACTCATCTGGAATGAAGAAACTCAAGAACTTAAAGAGATGAGCACTCCAAAAAACCAATAGAACAAACAAGCAGACAAGGAAAAACAATAAGGACAAAGCAACGAAACAGGACAAGAAAAATATGAACATGGAACGTAAGACCCATCAAGGGAAAGGAAGAAGAACTAAAGGAAGAATTTCAGAAAATAAAAATGGATCTAATATGTAAAACAGAAACAAAAATGAAAGGGAAGGGACTCAAATATATTTGAAACCATCTACTACTATATAGTGGGGTAGAAACCAAAGCAAGAGCAAAAGCAGGAGTGGCATGCATAATTAGGGAAGAAGAAACCTGGAGGCTAACGGAATGGCAAGGCCACACAGAACGCATACTGACACTAACAATGAAAGATAATAAGACTAAAACCAACTACATAATAGCCTACGGACCAGACTAAAACGAAACAAAAGAAATGAAAGACAAATTTTGGAATAAACTACAGGAAATCATAGAACACTACGAAGACGAAACATTATACCTAATGGGCGACATAAACGATAGAGTAGGACATCAGAACAGAGGACTAAAAAACGTAATAGGAAAACACAGAGAAAAACACAAAAATGAAAACGGACACATACTACTAGACAATAAACAATCTAATTACACTTAACACAGTATACAAACATAAGAGAATACACAAGTACACGAGAGAAGTACGCAGCCGAAAATAAAGATCGATAATAGATTACATAATAACGAAACAAACCCAAAGGAAACAAATAAAAGTTGTACGAGCTTATAGGACGCACGAAATAGGAAGCGATCCACTTCTTAGTAGGAGCAACAATCAAACAAGAAGCAGAGGCAGAAAAGATTAAAGTGAAAGACACGACACAAGAAGTATTAAAAGTGTACAAACTAAAAGACCAAGAAATACGGAAACAATACCAGAAACTAATAAAACAAGAAGCAGAAAAAATGGAAAAATCGAAATACGAGAATGCAGAGGAAACATGGAAAGATTTCAAAAACATTCTAACAAATGCAGCGAAAGAGGCCTGTGGTACAATAAAAACCAACAGGAAGAATAAACAAACGAACTGGTGGACTGAAGAACTGAAAACAGAAATAAAACTGACAAAAAAATTATGGCAAGGATACCCATAAGGCAAAACTACGACAGATTATGAAAGATACACCTCACAAAGAAGAAAGGTAAATAACAGTGTGAAACAAGCAAAGGAAGCATCATGGGAACAATTCGGAGAGAAAATGAAAAACAACCGCACAACTATTCTACAACGTAATAAGAAGAAACAGAAAAGAAAAAATAATTAAGATACATCAAATAAAGAACAAAGACGGGAATATACTGACAGGAGACGAAGAAATAGCGGAAAGATGGAGGCAACACTTTGAGGAGCTGCAGGGCAAGGAATAGTTTGCCGAAGAAAGAGACGAGGTACAACAAACGAAACAGCAGAAGAAATCTGGAAAAGAAAACCAAAATGAAGAAGAAACAACAGGAAAAAAAATAACACCAGAGGAAGTAAACAAGGCATTAAGAAAACTGAAGTTGGGAAAAGCACCGGGAATAGATAACATAAAAAACGAACAACTAAAATACATGGGAAACGAAGGAATAGTACAATTAACAAGACTATTAAATGAAGTATGGGAATCAGAAAAAATTCCCAAAGACTGGCAAGCAGCAGCAATAATACCAATATGGAAGAAAGGAGATACAAAGGAATGTAGCAACTACAGAGAAATTTCCCTATTATGTGCAACAGAGAAGATATACGAGGACATACTGGAAAAAAGAATAAGACAAAAAATAGAAAGAAACCTAGAACCTTCGCAGAGCGGATTCAGAAGAGCACATTGCACAATAGATCACTTATTCACAATGAGGAACCTAATCGATGAACTAAGAGAACACCAGAAACAAATATATATAGCCTGCATAGATCTAGAAAAAGCCTGCGACAAAGTAAATAGAGAATACGTATGGCAGGCACTAAAAGAACAACAAGTAGAAGAAAAACTGATAAAGGCAATAAAAAGCACATATACTAGAACAGAAAACTGTATAAGAACCGGTAACCTGAAGTCCAAGAATTTCACAACGACAAACGGTGTAAGACAAGGAGGAGCGCTAAGCCCATTCCTATTTATATTAGCTATTGATGCGGTAATGAAAAACATAAAAGAGAAAACAAAACAAAAACATACATAGGATACAGAAACCTAAAAGCACATGAAATCAGAGAATGCATATTTGTAGACGATGTAGCACTAATAGCGAAAAACATCAAGGACCTAGAAACAAACATAAAGATATGGATCAAAGAACTCGCAAAAGCAGGACTGAAAATCAACACTGAAAAAACTAAAATAATGAAAATAGGAGAAGAGAAAGAAACGGAAGAAACAAAAATAAGTATCACAAAAATAGAGCACATCGAACAAATTAAATACCTAGGATAAATAATAGACAACAAAGGGGAACTCGAAGTTGAAATAAACAACAGGCTACAAGCAGCAACAAGAACCTTCCAAACGATCCAAAGGGTAATACTAAACAACAAGAATATATCGAGAAAAACAAAAGTAATAATATATAAAGTAGTATTAATCCCAACACTGATATATGGATGCGAGACATGGACGCTAAATAGGAAACAAAAAAGCAAGATACAGACACTAGAGATGAAGTATCTAAGAAAATTATACGGAGTAACCAGAAAAGACAGATTCAGAAACGTGGACATAAGAAGGGATTTAGAAATAAGAGAACTAAACAAGATAATAGAAGATAGACAGCTGCAATGACTGGGACACCTACACAGAAGAGAAGACACCAACCAAACAAAACTAATATGGCAAACCAAAATAAGGGGCAAAAGGAAAGTGGGAAAACCAAAAAAAAATGGGACAAATATGTCGAAAATATCATGGAAAGGAGAGGAATCTCTAACGACCAGATGAGGGAAACCATAAAAAACAAAAAGAGCTGAAACAAAATAATAATAGAAAAAATATGAAATAGACCAACAATAGCACTCTACACCCGAAAGGGTAGAAGAAATATGATTATAATAATAATAATATTTTTTTATACTTATCAATGCAAGGAAAATAAATAATAAATTCCATATAATAATATACATTTTTTTAACAACTATTCCACCCAAATCAACAATTACTCCCTACAATACAAAAATATGTTAAAAAGGATACATGCATGTAATTAAAAAAAAACATTCAGAAACAAGGTGTAAATATTTTAGAAAATCCTTTCAAACTTTAACAATTTTCACATATCAATAAATTATTTCAATCAAGTTTTTGATTTCCGCGCGCACATTCCTAACGCACCCCCAAGAGCCCATTATTGGAACTGTTAGAAGTAGTGAGATAATTAATGTATGGTGGCCGGGAGTATACAGAGTTCTTTTATTTTTTACGCTCAAATGTAGTGAATAAATGGCGACACTAACATGGTACTACAAGTAGTTCAAATATTTCAGGTACTAATCTTGAGGTAATCTTGGGTCAGGTACTAGACCCCACACGTTTTATATGTGATTGTATATCTAAAGGTTTAATATTTTGATTTGATTGTAACTAGCAGACACGACTAGACAGACAAGGGAGTCAATTCTAATTAGACGATATTAGGCAGAGCAAGTAGAGACGATATACAATGAACTAGAAACAAATAGGAGCAGACCAACAAGACTAGACAGACAAGACTATACAGTCAATACTAATTAAACGAAATTTGGCAGAGCGGACGGAGACAAGATACAACGAAATAGAAACAAACGATACTAGACAGAAAAGACTACACACAGTACTACTTAGACGATATTCGGCGGAGCAAATAAAGATACATCTACCAATATATAATAGGCTATAAGATTGAATAATGAGATGAATTTGAAAAACCATACTCAATTAATTGAAAGCGTAATATGGAAGGAATTGTTTGAAGTTGACCGCAACGATATTAATAAGCAATGTTGACCGCAAACTTGTATCCGGACATTTTCGTGAGGACTTTTAATGAAGTCTTTCCCAAAATCCCGAGACACAAGAAATGTACAACTCTAAAGGTCTTTACCAAACCACAACTTATATTGTTTGAAAAGAACTTGAAACTCGCAATATCTTACTATATTGCATTGTTTAAAAATTTACAATAACCAACGCAGAAAATTTGTCAAGTTATTAAAACATTGCAAGAAAGAAATATTTAAACCACAAATTGAGACATCAACTACACCATAAAAAAAACAAACAAAATCGGAAATTATAAGAGAATTAACAGGAATAGAACGAAAAATTATTAATATTTTAACCCTAATGAAGAACCACGCAGTAGTGCCATAAAAAGTAATAATTTCTTTGTGAGCAAGAATATTATCTCAATCTCAAAAAGATAATCTCAATGAATTTTTCATTATTATGACAATATCGGGATAAATAAAAAATCTTTATTATTGCTAATGCCCATTAGTGAAGAAGAACTGTCTGATATAATTGTTAATCTTAAAAATAAAAAAAGTGCGGGCTTGAAGATATCCACCGATTGCTCTAAAAAATGTTCTTAGAAATTCTTTCTCGTTATTTTAGTGCCTTGTCTTGCCTCCTTGGCGAGGTGTAATACATCATTTATCGCACTGATTGTGGATCTGCCCTAGGTAAAGTCTATTTATCTCTTTATTCTCTTTTTAGTCTGCCCAGCAGCATTTGTTCTAAAAGTTTGTAAGTTGTACTTTCACACCTTGTAAAATCCTGTTACCGTAACATGGCTTTGTAAAAAGCCACCTGGAGTTTATAATAAATAACTCGTTAATAGCTGGTATATTTCCTGAAAAACTGAAACTTGCACTCATCATCCCAATATTTAAGGCTGGAGATAAAAGTACTATAGAAAATAATAGACCTAACCCTATAAGCATTTTATCTATCTTCACATTTTTTTTTAAATTGTTTGCTCGAGAATAATATCCTTTTAGATAAACATAATATTACCTAGGGATAAACTCAAACGAGTGGTGGCTGCACTTTTCCCAGAACACGAACCTTTATTTACAGAGGAGGAGCTCGCCATAGCTGAAAAGCGGATCCACATCGAAAGAGCATCCGGGTCAGATGGTATACCACCCAAAAATTATAGCTCTCCACCACCCACAATTTGTATTAGAGACAATGAACTCTGAACTAATTTCTGGAAATTTCAAAAGGAAAGAGGCTAGTCCTGTTAGGTAAGGACAATAAACTAATGAGCGAACCAACTTCCTATATACCGCTGTACTTCCTAGACACACCGGGAAAACTCTTAGAACAACTGCTGCTGGGCAGCTAAAAAGAGAGACTAAAAAGGACTAAAAAGAGAGAAAGAGAGTAAAGAGAGACTTTAGCTAGGGCAGATCCACAATCAGTGCGATGCATGCTGAATTAAACGTCGCCGAGGAGGCAAGACAAGGCACTAAAAGGACGAGAAAATATGCGCATTAATTACCTTTGACGTGCGAAATGCTTTTAATAGTGCAGGCTCGAAGATTATAATAAATGAACTAACAAGAAGAGGCGTGGTTCCTGATCTATTACGCATACTAAAGAATTACCTTGGTGACAGAACCATATTATTAGAGGCAGGTGGAAGTAGTGTGGAGACTAAGTAGTACTGTCTCTCAGGGTTTTGTTATAGGCCCAACTCTGTGGAACATCCTACATGACGGTGTCCTAAAACTCAGCCTCTCAGATGGTGCCACACTTTTTGTCTTCGCCGACGAATTGGCGCTCATAGTCTCAGCTAGAACGGAAACTACTATAATTCTAAGAACAAACTGCGCAATACAACTAGTAACAGAGTGGATGAGAACGAATAACTTAACGCTTGCACCGGAAATGTCCGAAGCTGTGTTACTTACTGGGCTTAGGAGACTTAAGCCAATAAATTGCCTTATACAAGAGACCCGCATAGTCCCAAAAGATGAAATCACATAACTAGGACTAGTAGTGGATAAAAGACTTTCCTCCTTCTCACACCTCACGAAAAAAGCAGGGAAGGTTATGAAGGTAGCCGCAGCGCTGGACAAAATTATATATTATACGCAGACTCGTGAGTATGATGATTTACACCATTATGCTTTACACCGCCCCAACGTGGGCTAAAAGTATGGATATGGAAAGAAATATTAAGAAGCTAGCAGGAGTAAATTGAAAGGTCGCTACTAGAGTCTGTAGCGCATAATAAACTATATCCGTATACTTACGGATATACTTCTTATATACTTCTATATACTTCTTAATAAAAGAGAAAGCTGAATTATACGTGAATGGTAGTAAGCGGCAAGCAAGAAAAAGTTGCTAGAGGAATGGCAAACAAGCTGGCGGGCGTCGGACAAAGGCCAATGAACACAGCTGATCATACCAGATATCTCGACATGGCTGAACAGGAAGCACAGTACGACAAACTATGATCTACCACAATTCCTTTCAGGTCACGGCTGCTTCCGTGACTACCTGCATCAATTACGAGCCGCCACGAACAACCTTTCCGAATATTGCGGAGATATAGACTCTGTACGCCACAACATATTTGACTGCTATAGATGGGACCCTGAAAAATGAAAACAAACAGAAAGTATGCAGTTGCCGTTCGAACAAGGAACGATAATGCGGTACATGATTGACAACAAAACAAATTGGGAGAGCACCGACAGGCTTGTCTTTAACATTATGTCTCCAAAGAAGATGAGGAGAGGTTTAAACGCCACAGAAACCATCGGATAGTGCAACCAAGCTAAATCACCAGTTAACGAGCCAAAACACTAGTTAAATTTACAGCAGTCATTCTGAAGTCATGCGAAACGTGGATTGCTGGAGTTCCTATGGGCCAATTGCACTGCTCCCAGCTGCCAGGTACGCCCCAAAAAAAGATACAATAACATGGCTTTGTTAAAAGTCGGAGCATAGAAGCAGCCTGCTACCAATTCATAAATGCAATGTATTTAGAAGAGTGTTATATTACATCTAGTATAATGATGGACCTTTGAAAGGCATATGCTTTAGTGGACCATAACTTGTTGGCAAAGAAACTGTATAAATATGGAGTAAAGGGCGTTTCTCTTGATTATGTAAAATAATTGCTATATGATACTGACAGATAACCAAATTTCATACTAGCACGGATTTGTATATTCTTCTTCAAGAATTGTGAACTTGTTCATCCCCCAATTGTTATTCATCCCTGTTATTCACAATATTCATTAATGATCTACACCAAATGCTGACGGCTTAAGAGCATTTGATAACTAAGTAGAAGACACATCCTTATTCATTATCTACAAGATCGTAGTTGATATTATTCAAAATGCGAATAGTATGATGTCGCCAATGATATCATGATTTAATGCTAATAAATTAATAATAAATAAGGATAAAACTCAAATAATACTCTTTGAAACTACAAGAGGGTATTGGAGGGCAATACGAATTAATGAAGAAAACCGCGAAGTGCAATAATCAATCAGGCTTCTTAGATATTATACAGATCAATAGGTCGATTGGTCCAAGCATATTTATCATGTAGCAAAGAGTTTCAACAAGGCAGTTTTGCGATTAGATCACTCCAGAGCTATTTGGACACAGGAGCTCTTAGGATAGTGTATTTCGCCACATTACACTTCAATTTCAGATTTGGTATAATGTTTTTGAGAAATTGCATTAAAAAAATGTCTAGAATTCAGAAGCAAGCTATTCGTATTCTGAATAATTTACAATATAGAGATACGATAAAATGTGAAATATGAATACAGAGATAAGAAAAAATCCTGTAGAGGTCAGTTCCAAGCAACCAACATTTTAAACACCACGGAAACATTGTCATATATTTTGTATTGTAAAACATAGGTACTTATTCCTGAGTTTTAATGATCCTAATGAAAGAATAACAGGATTCAGTATGGAAGACTCTCAGCTCCCTCACCAGAGATTGACGCTTACAGAAAAAAAAAACTATCATACAGCAATATGAAAATGTACAACATGCTATCAAGAAAAATTAAACAGCTAGTGAATTTAAACCTGTTTAAAAAGGAACCATATAAAGTCGATATCCTAGTTTATATAGAACCATATAATTTAGAGGAATTCTTCTTGTCGGCGCCTTGTATGGTTGCGGAGAGTGTTTTGTTTTTTATTTCATATATTTTTTCTTTACTGTTTTGCCGAATAGGTTTGTATTTTTTCTTAACGCAGAAGTGAGGAGAGTTGCAGAAAACAGAGTGTGTCTATCAGCAGTAGTTTGGGACAAACGGTTTCTTAACTTAAAAACGTAGACAAAGACTAAGGACTAGGCCCCACTACGGCTAAACCGCCGCGGTTTTTGATCGCGTGATTTTATGACTCTAGTAAATTAATACAAGCGGCCGCACTTGCGGTTTTTTCCTGCGACTGATTTTTACATCAGTATAGTGATCGAAACGAGAAAAATAAACAGACAGGCGCTCCTCTGGTGAAATACATTTGCGAAAGTTTGTATTCATGAAAGTAATGTGAGGACGCACAATTTGCAAAATTTTATCGAAGCTGTCAGTTGACATGCGATAATAATTAAAAAAATTCTCAGGATGTTTTCTTAAATCTTGATATTTATTATTAAAGAAACCCTTCTTAAATCTACGGCTAGTGAGTGGATGGATCCAATATATAAATTTGCGAAATTTGCGTTGACGTCTTCTTTTTCTATTTCTTAGTATTAGAGCAACAATACATACTGCTCGTTTGAAATCTATTTTCAACTGTGCAAATTGCGAGCGGTTTCGCGATTTTTAATCGAAGTGTGTGTTTCTCGAGCGGTGTCGCGGTTATAGCGATTACCGCTCGCAGGGAAAAAACCGTAGTGCGGCCTCGGCCTTATTCTTTATTTTCATCAGTTCAAGTGTAGTTATTTTACTTGTAATTGTTATATGATATTATTAAACCAGTTAGAGTTACATGCGCTGTTTGTATCAATATATTCCTAAAACAAAATCTTAAACATAACTAGCGACATAAAATTAATTTGGCGTGTCGCGGTACAGCTCTGTACATTTTGGTCCTTCGAAACATTGTATAAGTGATACATTATTGAGACTTTAATAAACACAAACAACACAAAGGGAAATTATAGACATCACTACACATCATAGCACAGCATATCATAGCACAGCACGACACAGCACAACACAGCACAGCATACCACAGCAGAATACAGCTCAATACAGCACAGATCATACAAGTAAGATCAATTGATTCACCAATTCCTTATTAATTCTTATACTAGTGTATATTATTCTGATTTAAAATATGGCACGCGAACTTAAAAAGTTAAAACAGCTTCGATCCAATTTAAAGGCCAACTTAACAATATTCGGTAACTATCTTCAGAATCTACATTCAGATGACGATCTATCGACGCTGTAACTACGTCTAAAAAACATTGAACCTATTCTACAAGAATTTACGAACGTGCAGTTAGACATTGATTCATATTCAGACAGCAAAGAAATATAAGAATTCGAATTACCAGGATTTGAAGAAAATTACTACGAAATTATTGGCAAAGCACAACAGTTAATTAGTAACTCAATTTCACAACTAGATAATCAAAATTCATCATCTCCAACTGAGAACAGTGTTGCATCTGTAAAGGCGAAACTGCCAACAATTAATTTACCGTCTTTTAACGGATGTTATTAAACATGGTTAGAATTTTACGATCGTTTCAATTCACTCATTCATGAAAATCGCGAAATAAATGACGTAGAAAAATTACATTATCTGAGATCATGTTTAACCCTTAACCACCTGCCATACGTCTCAGGTGAGAAAATGACTGCTACTTTGGGTATGAGAGACGTATGTCAGGTGGTTAGGTGTTAACAGGTGAAGCTTTACATGTCATCAATTCGCTAAAACCAACTTCAAACAATTATAATATAGCTTGACGTCTATTAAAAGACAGATACGATAATCATTGGCTTATAATTCAAAGGCATATCAAGCCAATATGCGAACTACCTTCAGCATCTAAGGACACGCACATCACTCTACGAAAGTTAGTGAATTCCACACAAGGACATGTTTTAGCCTTGCAGTCGCTAGGTGAAAGGATTCTTGGCTAATATACGAAATAATCAGAAAGCTGGATAAATTAACATACCGTGAGTGGACTTTAGAATTAACAGAAACGAAACCGACATAGAATCAATTAATAAGCATTCACTTGAACGAAACAAACACTATACATACATCAAATAAAGTACAAATTCGCGATTCTACTTTTAGCAAACGTAGAAATCAAGCAAATCGCGCACAGCAGATTTATGTACAATCCCATCCGGATAATGCAAACAATACAGGTACTCGATACAAACTCACTTGTCCTATGTGCAAATCAGAACACAAAATTCAGTCGTGTGATCGGTATTTAAAGTTATCAACAATAGAAAAATCTAATTTCACAAAAAGGCTGGTCTATACTACAACTGCCTACGACCAAATCACATGCTAAGGATTACCACGCAGGTCTTTGTAGACTGTGTCCACAAAGACATCATACGACTCTACATCCGATGGAAACTGACTCAAATCAGCAAATCAGAACAGACACAAATGCAAGAACCTCAGCAGATTGTATCACTTTACAAAAGCTGCGTAAACACTGAATTGCTACTTTCAACAGCTATTATTCACATTGAAGATCAAGCAGGCTGCAAATTGCAGAGTATTATTAGATAGTGGCTCACAAGTCAAATTTATAACTGAACAACTGGTATCAAAATTACATTTGGAGTAAACAAATTTTGGAGTAAATAAATCATAAAGTCGAAGCTACGATCAATGCAATGTCAAACAATTTCAAGACAAGGTTGTTCATTTTATTGTTGTTCAGAATATAACCGAAGCCCTACCATCACGACAAATAGCCAGGCAATATTTAAACATTCCAAAAAATATACTACTAGCGGACCCAGAGTTCCATAAACCTGCACACATCAAAGCACTCTTGGGAGCAGAAATATTCTACCAATTGTTATGCATCGGTCAGATTAAACTATCAAGTTCTCATGCGATCTTACAAAAGACACAGTTAGGATGGATAATATCTGGTAGAGTTATCGGTCTTCAAACGAGTACACCCAGAATCTCATGTGTTGTAGCAGCTACAAATACACTAACTATGGAAAATTTACAAAAACAAATCTCTAAATTTTGGGAACTTGAAGAGTCGAGTAACAAACTATGTTTATCGTTAAGTGAAGCAGTTTGTGAATCGATTTTTCAACAAACAGTACGAAAAAATAATGTTTTTATATTTATTGTAAAATTAAGTCACAGATAGGTGAGTCACACAGCATGGCTCTGAAACGATTTTATTCATTAGAGAAAAACTTGCAGGGGAATCCAGAACTTCGAGTACAATACAACACAATTTATGAAAGAATATCTAGAACTATGGCATATGCTATTAACAACGACACCAAGCACGCAAGGGTACTACCTACCACATCATCCAGTCATCAATCAAACAAGTCACTACTAAGATCAGAGTAGTGTTTGACGGATCTGCTAAAAGTACAACAGGAATTACACTGAATGATACATTGAAAGTTGTTTCAACAATCCAAGAGGACATTTTTTCTATCATCTTACGATTTTGGACGCATCTAATCGCATTAACGGCTGATATAGAAAGAAATTACAGGCAGGTCAATTTGCATTCAGAAGATACAAATTACCACAAAATACTTTGGCGAGAATCACCAGATCAAGTAATCAGAGAGTCCTCACTTCAGACGATTACGTATCGAACATCGTCAGCTCCATTATTGGCGGTCAGATGTTTATATCGACTTGCAGGTGAAGAATCGTCTAAATATCCACTTGCCGTACGCATATTAAAACAGGACTTTTATTTGGACGACTTAATTACTGGTACTAATACTTTAACAGAAGCAATACACCTTCGAGATGAACTAGTGCAGTTGCTACATAGTGGAGGATTTTATTTAAGACAATGGGTATCAAACAGTCCATCATTGATACAATCTTTGCCATAGGGAGCATCAAAAATAAATCTACAAGTCGATGTGGATCACACACTAAAAATGCTGGGAGTTCATTGGAATACAGTTCAAGACGACATCGTATACACTGTCACTCTAGATCAGGGGTCTCCAAACTTTCCAGCCTTAGGGCTATACTGATTACTCCAGTAAGTTCCGAGGGCCAAAACCATATTATCATTGTTGCCGGTGGTAAAAAGTGAAATAGTCCACTGATGAAAAAAAGTCCGAAAAAGTACGCAACGTTTAAAAAAGGCTGCAAATTGGACTAAAGTCCGCAAAACGGCAACACTGCATATTATTAATTTTCCTGTCATTATCTGTAATTTCTAGATTAGTCGTAGAGTACGAGCCATGAGGAGTAACGTGACACGACATCTGGTGGACACAAGCGGAAATAGGTAGTACCTTCTATCGCTAACAGATGGCGCTAATAGCACGTACAGAAAAATCTCGTTGGTTCGAGAAAGTTCTGGTGTCTTCCACTCACTTCGATGGCAGTAATTGGAATATATAAGAAGGCTAGTGGCGCAACTACAAGTCAGTTCCTATGACACTGTTGTGAAATAAAATAGTACGTACCTCCTTAAAACGTGTTTGTGCGTGTTTAATTTTAAGACATATTTTTAACAGTATTTTGATTTGAATTGTTGCTTTTGTGTGTGATTTAGTAGTATGGAAAAGAAGCGAAAAATTGATAGTGAATGCAGAAAATTCAAAGATCAGTGGAACATTCAGTATTTCGTAATTGAGTCCAGTAACAAGGCGCTATGTTTGATTTGCAATGAAAGCATAGCCGTTCTCAAGGAATATAACATTAAACGTCATTATGAAACAAAACATTTTCAAAATTACTCAAAATATACAGAAAGTTTGCGGATAGAAAAATTCTAAGCTATGAAGCGCGGATTGAAATCGCAGCAATCTTCATTTACAAAACTCAAAACTGAACAAGAGGCTGCAACTCGTGCCAGCTTTCGTGTGGCTCTTGAAGTTGCAAAACGTGGAAAACCATTCACCGATGGAGAAATGATCAATGAATGCATAATTGCAGTAGCCGAAGAAATGTGCCCTGAAAAGGTAAATTTATTAAAAACTGTCAGTATGTCAGCAAACACTGTGGCTCGACGGGTAGAAAACATCGCTGAAAATATATTCTCTCAATTGTTCGATAAAAATAGACATGTTGAGTGGTTTCCTTTGGCCTTGGATGAGTCAACGGATGTGTCAGATACTGCTCAGGTGTTGATTTATATTCTAGGAGTAGATAAAAGCTATGTGCATGAAGAACTAAGTGCATGAAGAACTTCTTGATATATATAGTAGTCATGGCACAACTACTGGTACAGATATTTTTAAATTAGTTGAAATGACCATTAACCAAAAATACCTTCGATAGAAAAACTTGAAATGTATTACAACTGATGGAGGCAAAAACATGAGTGGGAAAGATAAAGGAGTGGTCGCTCTTGTGTCAAAGGCTGTAGAAAATGACGGTGGTTCAAAACCATTAGTCTTACATTGTATCATTCATCAACAGTCTTTGTGCGGAAAATGTTTGGATATGTCTGAAGTTCTGAAACCAGTCATATCAACTGTTAATTTTATCAGATCTTTTGGGCTGAATCGCCGACAATTCCGACAATTTATTGAAGAGATTGGAGAAAATGACTTACCTTATCATACTGCCGTACGTTGGCTTAGTTGCGGGAAAGTCCTTCAGCGTTTTTTTGAACTTCAAACAGTGATCGAAATTTTTTTGAATGAAAAGCATCGCTCTCTTACTGAATTACCAAACAACGCATGGCTGTGGAAGTTAGCATTCTATGTTGATTTGACAAAACATGTGAACGAACTGAATTTGAGGTTGCAAAAAGAAAACCAGCATCTTCATGATTTATACACAAATATCAAATCATTCCGGAAGAAATTGATACTGTTTCAAACACAACTACGAAGTAAATGTTTTTCACATTTTAAAACATGTGAAATATTCAGCCACACCACTGAGACTGAGTTTCCTATCGATTTTTCAATCGAAACTTTGAGTGCTTTGAAAATAAATTTTGAGACTCGTTTCTTGGACTTTGATGCCATTGCGAATCAAATTAAGATTTTTCAGAATCCTTTTGATACTGACATTGAAACCTCAGCCCCGGAACTTCAAATAGAAATTGATCTACAGTGCAGTGATATAATTAAGAACAAATATCAAAACTCATCTTTGTTGGAATTTTATAAGAGTCTTCCACTGACACAATTTGATAATTTGCATAAATTTGCTCGTGGGCTGTTTTCTGTTTTTGGTACTACTTATTTGTGTGAGAAGACCTTCTCCAAAATGAAGTACACAAAAATGTTTACAGATCTAAATTAACTGATGAGCATCTTAAATCTCTTATAATAATTGGTACAAGTAAAATTAGTCCACAACTACAAACTATTGTCAGTGGAAAATCTCAATTACATAAATCTCATTAGTATTTCATATGTCATTATGCTTATTATAAGTTATGTTTTTATTTAAAATGTATAAAATGTTAGTTGGATTCATTTCAATAATTTGTTAGTTATTATATACTGAAGTTAAATTTTCTGCATATTATACATGTCTTTACTCATTACAATTCTGTGTTTCTTTATCCAACTTATCACAAAAACAATAACAATAAGCCTACAACAATGTTATGAGTAGTTAGCCCATGACCATATCAATGTAGATGTCATATTATTAATTATTCAACATAAAATTAGAATACTTCAGTAAACTAAATTTAATTTGCTATCAAAAATATGTTCTCTAAGTGGAGTTTTCAAGTATGCTAGCTCTCCGCGGGCCGGACAAAATCTGTCCGCGGGCCGGATGTGGCCTTTGGGCCGTAGTTTGGAGACCCCTGCTCTAGATCATCACAATCAACGCATCACAAATAGAACAATCTTGTCTGACATAGCAATATTATTTGATCCATTAGGATTATTGGGTCCAGTAATTGTCAAGGCGAAAATCATTATGCAACAACTTTGGCAAATACAAGCCAATTGGGACGAATCAGTACCAAGTTATCTTCAAACTTCCGGGTTGAAATTTAAGAACGACTTATCACAACTAAATAACATTGCCATACCAAGAAGAATAATTGAGCAACACACAAAGAAAATTCAGTTACATGGTTTCCTAGCGAAATGGCATAAGGGGCATGCATATACATTCGATCGAAACTTAACGAAAGATATTTAACAAGACTTCTTTGTGCTTAATCTCGCGTAGCTCCACTGAAGACCATCCCTCTTTCAAGATTAGAATTATGCGCAGCATTACTGTTATCTACACTACACAACGTAACTGTTAAGGCTTTAAAACTGAATATTACAAATACATTCTTTTGGTCAGACTCGACTATTGTATTAAATTGGATTAATACACCACCGAATACGTTGAAGACATTCGTAGCACATCGAATGTTTGAAATTCAACAAATCACCAAGTATCATCTCTAGAAAATCCAGCTGACACAATCTCACGAGGACAGTCACCCACAGAATTCTTAACAAATGACATTTGGTTTAACGGTCCAGACTGGATTCAACACGATGAAGAAACATGGCCAGCAACCATAACGAAGTTAGATCACATTCCGGAACAAAAAGCAGCCATATGTTTGAAATCTACTTTGGAACCACTGGACATACTTTCTAACACATCTTCACTAATACGATTGAAAAGAACTATTACATAATGCCTCAGATTCATAAATAAGGCCAAAAGAAAAACGTCAGCTACTGGACCGCTTATGACCATTGAACTTTAAGAAGCTTTAAATTCGATAATACAAATAGTCCAAAGAGATACAATTCATTATGAACTGAAGAATCTTAGAACAAAGAAAGACATCATTAAGAAAAGTAAGTTAGCAATTTTCCAACCGTTTATTGACCATAAGCAGGTGCTGAGAGTAGGAGGAAGAATCAAGTATGCTGATGTAACACCAGACCAACGACATTCGATTTTATTGCCAAAAAATCATAATATAACCAAACTAATAGTGCAACATATACATATCCAACAAGGACATGCAGGGGCTCAAGCAACATTAAATGCAGCACGGCGACACTTTTGGCCAATATATGGCAGAAATCTTACAAGAGGAATCATTTACAATTGCATTACTTGTTTCAAATCACGACCACGAATGGCAAATTACATAATGGGAAATCTGACAAAAGATCGAATAACTCAGGCGCGTCCATTCTTAAAAACAGGAGTCGATTATTACGGTCCTTTTTATATAAAGAAAAAGCGAGATAGTAATCGCAATAAAATTAAAACATATGTTGCTGTATTTACATGTTTTACAACCCGAGCCGTTCACCTGGAACTAGTTAGTGATTTAACAACTGATGCCTTTCTAGCTACCTTATGACCCTTTTTCGCACGAAGAGGCAAGTCTCGGATCATTTACTCTGATAACGCAAAAAACTTCGTTGGCGCAAATTGCAAGTTACAAGATCTGCATGAATTCCTCAAATCTAATTCAAACAATGAAATCATTACAAACTATTTAGCAAAACAAAATATCGATTGGCACTTTATACCACCCAGATCTCATTTCGGTGGGCTTTGGGAAGCCGCAGTCAAATCTTTCAAACATCACATGTTACGAATAGTAGGCAATGCACTTCTAACTTACGAGCAATTATACACTTTTGTAACAGAAATCGAATCAATTCTTAATTCTCGAGCCATAACTCCTATCTCTTCTGATCCAAATGACCTCATTGCCCTAACACCCAGTCACTTCCTATTTGGTGAATCTATAACAAGAATCCCCGAGCATGACTTAAAAGATACACAATCAAATCGATTGTCAGCATGGCAACATACTCAGAAGATGAAGCAACATTTCTGGACTAGATGACACAAGGAATATCTTAAGGAACTAAATTTAAAATATAAGTGGCAATTTGGATCAACCCATATCATTACACCGGGCACTATGGTGATCATCAAACAAGACAACCTCCAACCCATGCATTGGCCCTGGGGACGAGTTACTGATACACACTCTGGACAGGATGGTGTTGTTCGAGTTGTTAGTGTCCAAACATCGAGTAGAACTTAAAAGGGTTGTGTGAAAAACTTGGCACCTCTTCCAATAGAAGACAGTGAATAAATTTGTGAACAACATAGTGTCATTTTAATATTGTTAAACATTAATTCAAGGGAGGCAGAATGTCGGCGCCTAGTATGGTTGCGGACAGTGTTTTGTTTTTTATTTCATATATTTTTCTTTACTGTTTTGCCGACAATATGTTTGTATTTTTTCTTAACGCAGAAGTAAGGAGAGTTGCGGAAAACCAAAGATTGTGTCTATTGGTAGTTGTTTGAGACAGACGGTTTCTTAACCTAAAAACGTAGATAAAGACTAATTCTCTATTTTCTTCAGTTCAATTGTAGTTATTTTCCTTTTAATTGTTATATGATATTATTAAACCAGTTAGAGTTACATGCGCTGTTTGTATCAATATACTCCTAAAACAAAATCTTAAACATAACTAGCGACATAAAATTAATTTGGCGTGTCGCGGTACAGCTCTGTACACTTCTTATGGGTCAACAAGTTAATTACCATGCATATGATAATTAAAAATGAAAGCTTCACATTTCAATAAAACATTTTTTTTAGAATATTGTATTTAAATAATTAAATAAACTTAATTGATTTGATTTGGTAAGGTAGGCTAGAACTAGAAACATCAGGAAATAAACAGACAACTAGATATTCCTACTGCTAGTTTGTTAGTGTATTTAATATTGCAAAGATTGTTCCTTGCAATAAATTGGATTGAACTTAGGAAGATGTGCATAATATTTATATTTTAAGTAAAATGAAGAGATTGATTGATTATGTATGTACACAGACTGAAGGATAA
Source organism: Phosphuga atrata (assembly GCA_944588485.1). NCBI lineage: Eukaryota > Metazoa > Arthropoda > Insecta > Coleoptera > Silphidae > Phosphuga > Phosphuga atrata. The sequence continues at coordinate 14,812,315 of OX155901.1, forward strand.
AGAAAAAAATTCTTAAAATACATGGTGACTGCGCCGGGTGGAGTCATGTTTTCCATTAATTTTAATTAATTTTAATGAATAGAAATGTTTAAAATTGGATATTATAGATTTTATTTTTATATTAGCTTTTTTACAACGTCGAAATTATATATGGTACAAGCTTGTTAAACCATTGTATTATGATTTATATTTTTATTATGACGCAACATTTTATTTCGCAACAATTTATTCTACAATACGATAGCCATTTCTAGAAGTAATTAACAAATCATAATGAATTTTTTATGAAGCGGCTAATTATTTTCGTAAATTAAGGCTAAATTAAGGAAAAAATGTGGTATAGCCTTGTGTTACAAAATTGAATAACTTTTATTATCCAACATTTGAATTGTCTGTTTGAACATTAGGATAATTAAGGCTTTTCTCGAAAATTTCATAATTCCCGAGGATAAATCATAAATAATGAATGCGGAAAATGCAGAGCGAGTCCGTAAATATCTCTATTGCGTATTGCTAAATAAAATTTACTAATATAATTTAGGACATTTAATATTTTCCAATTGAATTAGTTAATTGGTGGCAATGGAAATTTATATAAAACATATTTTTATTAAAATAGTAATTGCTTTAGCTTTATCTTTACTAAAAATGTAATAAATTTATTTAATTACGATACAATTATGACATAACAATCGTTCTCTACACCTTGTAGAAGAAAGACGCATATCTCAACTATTCCTATATCAAAGGAATATAAGATTGATATATTCCTATATCAAAAGAAAAAATGAACTACTTTTTATAGTAACGTACTTTAATCTAAGGGAGATATAATACATTATTTTTCTTAAATTAATAAGTATAAAACTAAATCACGTCGACATATGGCATGATTACCGACGAAACATGATTACCACTTGCGATATGTCAGAGGGAGATGATAGCAACGGCCGCCCTAAAAAAAGTAATCCATCTAAAAGAAAAAACTCACTCCCAGAAAATATCCACGCGGTATCTACACGCGGCTCGACAACTAACTCTCAAGGCACACCCTCCAGAAATAAATCCCTATGTCTACATCATACTCCAAAAGTTTCAAGACCTACCTACGCAATTACACCTTCATCTCCTCCAATCCTAACACATCCCTCAGCGAATTCTCCTTACTATGGCAGCCACACCGCCAAAATAACGAGGGCATTATCATTAAAACCCAAATAACCCTTGCTACAAAATAAAACCATCTCATCCTATTCGCTCTAATTAAAACCCTTATATTCAAAGCCCTCTCCACTGAAAATATAATCTTATTTCGCAGTCATTGAAAGAGTGCAATACAAAATAAAAGGCGAAACAATAGTCCTGCACCTAAAATCAATAAATTATAAATTCTGCTAGTGTAAGAGAATCACATCAAGGATCACACACAACCAAACCTGCTCCATTTGAATTATAACTCACGCCAGAAAAACATTCGAATACTCGCTCTCGCCCGCTGGCATATTCTTTATGAATAGGCACTATCCTATTTCCCCAAGTAACCCACCTCCTCCCATCCCTACCCCCTGCACCAAGTGCCAATCATTCCTCTACTCCAGTGAGCACTGCTCCTCCACAATTAAATGCATAAAATCAAATCAAATCCTTTATTCATGCATTAAATTTACATAAAGTTTTTACATACGTCAAATATAGATCGGTAAAAGTATTATGTATATACTAGTAAAAATTACAAAATCTTATCCTATTATAGGCCTTACATTACTAGTTAAAAGGTCAGTTGTAATAAAACGGCCACTCTTAACAGATACTATTTTATCACAGACTTGATTTTTTTTGATTGCAAATCACGCACATTTTGAGGTAGTTTATTAAAAAATACAGGAGCTTGGCGAAGGCTGGAGTTCCAAGATTTATTCAATCTAAATTGAGCAGGCAGTAGGTTATCTCTGTACTTACCTATCTATGACAGTTTTCCTTCGCGAGAATCAAGGAATAGTATATATAGCATGATGGTAAAGTCAGTATGCTGTGTTTGATAAAGGCGTTTCTGGTATCAGCTCGGTAACTCAGACCAGACAGTATGCGTATGGCCCTTATTTGTATGCGAAATAGTCTCACAGAATGTGCTGAATGACCTAAAGGGAGTATACCATATATAAGTAAGGAATACATAAGAGCGTGATAGGCTATAGTTAATATTTTACTGTCAACATATTCAGACAAACGTTTCAGAGCATAGATGGCAGATGCGATTTTTCCCGAAATGTAGTCAATATGTGATTCAAAAGTCATCTTGGTATCAAATTTAATGCCTAGAAATTTTACAGTTGAGATCTCTTTTTCTTGCTGCGGTCTTACTGAGTACACCAGTCTGTGTATTTTAGTATGACTTAAACATAAGTGATTATTAACATAAATGACATGGCGGTAAAATTTTTGCTAGAAATCGCTGCCATTGAAACTAATATTGGTTCTAATTCTTTCATAATAGTTGCCGTATATAAAACCCCTCTAGCAAATAACACGCAATTTTTAGATCTTTTGCATAAGCTGCTATTAAAAATAAACTCGAAATCCAAACAATTCATTATTGCTGGAGATTTCAACATTGATGTGCTGAAGAATACAACTAAAATGCAGCAAGTTATATCTATGTTGGAATCTTTTAATGCTGTTATTGCATTCAAAGGAACAAGCCACCCAGAGACTGGCACATGTATTGATACTATGTACCATGTACCATATATCCTACCATTGCGCTCAGAAAATAATATTCAAATTAAAAGTCAATACACCAGCTCCGAAACTAATAAGAAGGTACGATGAAGATAGTGTGAAACATTTTAAAGAAAAATTGGCAAATGAAACTTTTACACAAGTTTATCAAATTGAAGGAAAAAATGTGAACGGCTAGTGGAAGGCGTTCATGGAAATTTTCCTACTTCTCTTTAATGAATATTTCCAGCGTATCAAGATCAACAATAACCATAAGAAACCAAAAATCCTGTCGAATCCTCGCCTACAAGGAATTGACGAAAACCTTAGGTTAGTGCAAATAATTTCTCATGTGGATCCAAGCTATAAGAGAATTTATAACAATCTGCGCAAGACAAACACTGTTAAAAGCAGCAAAACGGGGCAATTATAAAAACCAAATACGAGAGGCAGAAAATCCACAAAAAAACAACATGGGATGTCATCAGACAGATATTTGAGTTAAAGAAGCCGCTGCACACATTCACAAGCCAAGACGAGAATCCGACTACCACAGCAACAAAGATAAACAATCACTATGCAGACAGGGCGAGAATCTTATAAGAAGGGCTAACAAAAACGGACTATGCGGATAGCATATATGAAAACGGAAACTCAATTTTTCTTTACCCGACTACAATAGAAGAACCAAACGCCACAATCAAGAGTTTAAAAAAAAAATAAGAAAAGTTCGGGTTACGACGAAGTACCAATCTCAATCGTAGAAAAGGTGAGTGATCGGACTGCACACCCATTGTGATACATATTTAATACTGCAATACAACACGCAATTTTTCCTGATATGTTGAAATTTATTTTCAACATATCAGTTCCTGATATGTTCTCCATTTATGCACCCCGATTTATAAAGCCGGTGACACAAGTAGCATGGACAACTACAGACCGATTAGTGTAATGACAAATTTCTCAAAGATATTTGAGAAACTAATTCATCACAGATTAAATATTTTTTTAGAGAAATATAATTGTTTAAATAAGAATCAACATGGCTTCACCAAGGGGAAGAATACGGATACAGCATGTTTCACTTTTTTGTCAGATATATTAGAAAACCTAGAAAATAACACAATCCATCTGGACTACTGCTAGATTTAGCAAAAGCGTACGACTTAGTAGATCATCAAATTTTACTTAATAACCTATATAAGTATGGAATACGAGGAGTGGCTGCGAAATTATTACAATCGTTCCTAAGTAACCGGGTGCAGATGACAAAAATTGTAACCCCTCAAGGCTTTGTAAAATCAAATTCTAGACCTATTAATATTGGTATACCTCAAGGAAGTGTATTAGGGCCGCTGCTGTTTACGCTATATGTTAATGACCTTCCAGAAAATGTGAAAACACGGAACATAAAATGATACAATGATGACACCAGTTTGTTGCTAATAAATAAGTCTGTGGAAGATATATGTAATAATTCGAATTGGGTAATAATTGTGCTGGACAAATGGTTTAGTAAAAGTAAATTAATTGTAAATAAAACAAAAACCAACCTAATTACATTCAAGACTAGACGGAGTAAAATAAATTATCCACAGGAATACAAGATAGGGGAAGACAGGTTAGATATAAAAGAATTTGTTAGGTTCTTAGGTATATACATTGATAATACGCTGAAATGGTCTACACGTATACTCAAACTAAAAACTAATCTAAACAAGGCCGTCTATGCGTTGAGAACACTTCAGCCCTACATAGACAGTACAACACTAAGACTGGTCTATTTTTCTAATTTTCACTGCCATCTCCGTTTCGGTATTGCATTCTGGAGACGTGGTACAGACATTAAATATGTACTCAGAATCCAAAAACAAGCATTACGGATACTTCTCAATCTGAATTATAGAGAGTCATACAGGGGAAGATTTAAGAAAGCGAATATATTAACTGTTACAGGCACACACATTTTCGAAAGCTTGATGTTCTTATTCAAACATAGGGAAATGTTTAAGAAATTTGAGAAAAAAACAGAGAGAGATACCAGATACATCAAGGAACTCTATACTATCCCCCGCCAGAGACTGACGATGACAGAAAAAAATCCACCGTATAGCCTAATAAAACTCTACAATAATTTACCGAAAGAGAATAAAGAAATACATATCAACCAACTGATAAAGAAATTGTACCTATTCATCATGAATATTGAACCATATGATATGTACGAATACTGGACTGCTGTGAACTCGCCTCATTAAAAAAAAATAATAATGTATATGTGCATATTATATTTTATATATAATATATTTTTCAAGTATGTATTTTCAAGTATGGTATAAGTTTTGATTATAGATTTATTATGTTTTATATTGTATTATTGCAGTATTATGATATTATTATTTTTTCTTTTCTTTTTTCTCTCGACAGATTTCATCTAGTGTATTGTATATCCTTTTGTTTGTACATTATTACTTATTTTGATGAAATAAATTATATTTGATTTGATTTGATTCGCCAGGAAACAAGCCTCAAGGTCCAGAATAATGATGTTCATACAGCACTACATTGTCGCTCACTAGTATACAATTCCGTTGTATCGTCAGCAAAGAAAATCAACTCATTTTGAAATGTAGAAGTATACAGGTCATTGACGTAAATGGGGAAAAGTAACGGCCCAAGAACCGAACCCTGGGGTGCGACACTATTAACCAATTTCCTTTCAGACAGGCCACCCACACACGGTCTGATGATACAGTGATACGGTGATGATGAGACGGTCTTCCTGTAACAAAGATAATCAGTCAAAAACCGCAGTCCTGTCTCACCGACCCCGTATATTTTACGCTTTGCTGAGTCACAGAAGACAGAGCCCAAAAAATGACCCCTTTCAAGCTCCCAAAATCATGAAGACATCATGAAATGTGAAGGTCCGCGCGAGTGCCCAACTGCTCTACCTCCCAAATGCTTTTCATGCAGCTCCACCGAACATGCTACCTGGTCAACGAAATTCTCAAACCACCCGAAAGCTTTAATCGAGAGAGTACCAAACGTAAAAATTAAAAACACCAACAGAAGATCGTTAGAACTGCCATTGGAAACTACTCAAAATTTACACAACCCATGATTTCATCATCAACACATACTTGCAAGAAATTAATCAAACACCAACCGCGACGAATTGATAAAACTGAGTCGACGCTTTGTGACTGACTTCCAAATAGACACACATGCTTTTTTGTCCGGTAACAGAATGTATATTGTAATATTCGACCTGACTGCCCCTGACTTAGACACTCCTACCCAACCAACTGACCAAACCTCCTTTACGCTAACATTAACAGCTACACCAATTACAACAGCTAGTTATAGACACCTTTACAGATACACATCATATCGACGATATATAACACTTGTTTGTTGAAACAAAAACAAAACCAACAAGACACCAACACAACCTTTAGAGATTAAACAGCATAAGCGAAACGTGGAAACTGACAGACTAACAAAGCTAGGGGCAGTGCCTTGGACCACCTTAACCCTTACCACTCCAACTCTAGTAAGCTAAACCTCGCTCTCTAAATAATCCTATGAATCCTATGAAACATTGGATGAAATTACTATATGAATCCTCAATAATAAGCGTAAATTATAGAATTACATTGGCTTAAATTACTATGTGAATCTTCAATAATAAAAGTAGATAAAGTAATACATTACTACGTTTCTATTCACCCATGTCTATGGATGTTCATTATTATTAGCAACATTTTTATTATTATTAGTGTTTTTTAGCAACCCACTTGGTCTCTCGTGGTATGAAAGTGCAGGAGGTCAGTTTGTACTTATAATTATATTAATTTAAGTCATCTGTGACTTGAAACGTAGTGTTTTATTTACTTTTAATCCTATGTACGTTTGTCATTGAATGGCTCCATTTCACCATACCTTTCCCTCAAAACAAAATCCACATTTTGTTACCTCATGTTTCATACCACTAACCTTACAAATGCCATTGTTGATCTAGTCCATTCCCCAGACCTAGGCTCCGATCATTTACCAATTTACTTTTCTATCTTACTTGACTACATATCCTCTTCCCACCACCACCCAATTAAAATTCAACTAACAATAAATAAAACATCAAACTCAACACAAAAATCACAGACTATTTAAATTCCATAGATACTAACAACCTTTCCCCTAAACACATAGATTCCTTTCAAGGCAAACTAACAGACTTAATAAACCAACATTCCTAGACAACAGTTACAGATTGACACTAATTAAATTAAAAAAAAAACTAAACAGACAATATAACAGCACAGATGATTAGACGATTAAAACTGAAATTGATAGACTTAGCACAGACATTCACAAACTACTGAACCAATTCCTCACCAATGAATGGGTATGTATCGAATGGCTATGTATCTATCGAAATTGAAAATGATAAAGAAAGATCTTTCTGGTTCCAAGTTAAAAAACTCTTGAAATACCATACAGTATTTCAAATACCTGACATGACAATTACACAAGCTACACAACCGTCTCCGAAAAATCCTCCTTTTCTCAAAACGTTTCCACAAATCGTTCACCACATCTACCTCCGCTTCCTTCGACCAAAATATCTTCGACGCAGATAAATTTTGGTAAAATAACTTTATCCTAGACAACGACACGATGAACATTGATGAAATAACCAACGACGAATTTCAAATTGCCATACTTCATGGGAAAAATAGCTCCCCCAGTTCCGATCTTGTAAAAAAGCTACTCAGGAGAAACCTCCCAGACAATATCCAATCCTATATCTTTAAAATGTTTAATATTTACCTTGTACATTGTAAATTGTAGATATGGTGGTGACGACTTGTACTGCGAACTTTATAGATCTATTGTACCCCACCCTCCTCCTCCAAGAGCTTTGATGCACTTACCCATTTAGAGCGCCTCCTCCAATCCTGATTCCTTTAGGAATTTCAGGATCTGGGTGGGATTTAAGGCCTGCAGCTCCTCTGTGTTCAAATAGTGAGCCCCGAGGTATATCTGTCTCTTGCGGAGTAGTGCTCCGAAGTATTTGAGCAGATGTATGGGGGTTTCCTCTGCTGAGCCACAGAATCTGCATCCGTCATCCTCTTCTAGGCCTAGGGCCTTAAAATGTTTCCTAAGTATGCAGTGTCCCGTCAGGACTCCTATCAGAATTCTAAGCTTGTTCCTGCTTAATTTCCCAAAATCACAGCATCACTTTGGACTCCCTTAGCCCTGGAAGTTCTTTCTAGTTTTTTATCCATTGTTGTCTTGTTTCTTCATATAAACAGTTGTGGATGGTGTTCACACTCATGCGACAAAAGGGTTCCGGATCTATAAAGGGACTACTGGATCCCTTGTTTGGTAGGTGATCCGGAAGGTGATCGACTTCTTCGTTTCCGTCTATACCAGTGTGTCCTGGTACCCAGTATAGTGTTACTTTATTATCTTTGCCAAGCCTTTTTAGCTTCGCCACACAGTCCCATACACGTTTGGATCTGATGGTGTATGAGCTAATGACCTTAATAGCTGCTTGGCTGTCTGGCAATTTTTTGCGATAATTCATGTGGAGGTTAAACTGTGCACATCTTTCGATTGCGTGTACCTCTGCTTGGAAGATACTTGGGAATGTTCCCATGGATTCCAAGTACTTGGTACGAGATTCAAACACTCCTGCACCAGTACCTTCCTTTGTCTTCGAACCATCCGTATACCTCTTGATAGCATTTTGCTATCAAGTGGTATACTATTTACTATAAAAAATGACATTTTCCTTATTGCTGGAAAAGAGGTATATTAATAGTCATGCCATAACCCGGACAAGTCCACACTCTTTCTAATAGTTTTCGCCTAATCACACTTCTCCCGGTCTTTGGTAAAATCTTAGAACAAATCATAAAATCCAGACTATGGAACATAGTTCTGAACCAAATCCCCAAAATACCACTACTCATCCTCTGATAATCCTCATCAATAATTTCCAAACATCGTACCTACAAAATAAATCTTCTGCTGCCCTTTTTCTCTACAGTAATAAAGCCTTTGACAGTCTTTGCAGGCCAGATTGTTGGCAATCGAATGATTGTTGGCGATTGTTGGCAGGCCAAAGCACAGTAAAGTAGCACCCTTTTTATTAGAATCAACCATTACTTTTTCCCTGAATTTACTCCTTCAAGGTCTCCCACAAATTTCTCCCCTCTCTTCTTTACTATATAATGTATTTCGCCATGAGATTTATAATTTCAACCTTGACGACAAAACCCAAATTAACCTTTCTCCATATGTCCTAAAATACACCGACGACACCGCCTTAGCATCCCAGTACAGTCACCTCAAAAAGACCACAGAGCAACTATACATCCTCAAACAAAAGCCTCTCATAGTTTAATCGATGGAGACTTTCTGATAACCTCTCCAAATGCCAATTCCTTATCCCCAATCATAGAATATCTCCTAACTCTCCTAGGCACCGTGGCCATTATACTGACACCACATGTTAATTACAAAAGATTGACTCTCGGCCATATATTTTCCTTCAAGACCAACGCTATACTACCAAATAATAGGCGGTACAGAGAAACAGATACTTCCGATGTGTGTCTTCCAGTAACAATAGACTCTCCATACAAACTGGCATGAAAATATATGTGTCTTTCGTTGTAAAAGTGGTGTAACTCCATGTTTTTAAAATTCTAATTTTTTTGCTTAATGGTATCACATTTTGTTATATCTTTCATTATACAAGTGAAGCAACTTCAATAGTTGCATTAAAATCCTTTAAAAGGCGTTACTTGTTTTTGCAGGGAACTAAAACTCTAAATATTCATTAGAAAAGTGAAGTAAGTCCATAGTCATTTTAATATTTTAATTAATATATATATATATATATATATATATATATATATTATATATATATATATATATATATATATATATATATATATATTAATATATATATATATATGATATATATATATATATATATATATATAAATATATATATATATATATATATATATATATATATATATATATATATATATATATATTTGTGTGTGGGTATAAGTGTTATAATAGTTTATTTTGATGGATTTAGAGGATTTTAATGATTCCGGGTGGAAGAGGTTCTCAAGACATAGCAGCATTTCTTCTTAAGCACTTAAAAACTCGGCTTTGGAAAAGCAGGTCATTATGTATTCCGATTCTTAAACTAGACAAAACCGAAATATTAAGACATTTTTCCCTTCTGAAGCTTGTACAAGACCCTGACACTAGTATTGGCACCATATATTACAAGACCCTGACACTAGTACTGACACCATAGATTACAAGTTCATGGTATCTGGACATTATTAGCTTCCAAATGATGGGGAATTTGGAATAATAGAGAGTGCTAGTCGCCGCCGTGGAAAATTTATAGCCCAGACCAATGGGTCGCTATTATAAAAATAGCAAAACGCAAAAAAGCTTATTTTGTTGAAATGAAAAACGACTAATTTATAAGTACTACTTCCTTAGAAAATTCTATTACAAATAGATAAAAACAACTTGCGGTTACGACTTTAATTGGCTAAATATTAAATGGCTGAGGTTTGAGAGAAATTCTCCTATAAAATTTCAATTTAAAGTAACACTAAATCCCGACACATCCTTATATAATGTAGATTTGTGCAAAAAAGCAAGAACGATCGGCCCACTTGTACAATAGTCGACAAGACCCACTCTATCCATTTAACGACTAGTTACTAACGCAAAGAAGAAAGATATTCTTGATCTTCTAACATACATTCCGCCAATTTATCACCATTACTACAAAAATCTGCCCATCTATATTCCAAATCGTCAAGCACACTTAAAGCTGTTGAGCGTTTATTTATTAAATTAGTTTTATTTTGATTTTCTGCGTTACTTCAAATTATTATATCTTTGATTTGTATTAAACAATAAAAAGTGAAAACATTGAATGAATACCTATATATTTTTTCTTACACTTTAATTGGCAAAAAGATAATTCATAATTCACTTTTACAATGAACGACACATATAAAGCTATTGCAGACCCATCCTAGACTGTGGACAAATACTTATGACTAATGCACGAAAGAGAACAACATACTAAAAATTGCTGAAACTGCATCGTTTCGTGTAATAACGAAATTAAGTTACGTGTCATAACATCCTCCATAACCAACTTAACCATCACCTGTATACCTTGACCAAAATTGCCAATATCTGAGACATAAACAACTATTAACCAGAGTTAAAGACAGAAACATTCATAGTACAATCATTGACTTTGCATAAAACACGAACTAAGACACCATACTCGCAGACATCCCTCAAAGACTGTATATGAAACAACTGGAAAAAATATACAAAGACTGGAAAAGAATCCCGTATCACTACATATTTTTTTTGTTAATTTTCAATTAGTTAATTTTATGGATAACCAACGAATTGTAATCTCTGGCAGAAAAATCTGGTAAAAGTGGTCGATAGCCATTTATTACTGATGGTGGCTGAATAAAGATTATTATTAATATTATTATTCATGAAATCAAAATATTGAACAGAATATGTTTAATTGGGTATATGGATGTTTGTAGTCAGTGGCGGATCGAAATATGTCTTAACTCCTGGGCTCCCAAGTGTCAAGAAAAATTGAATTATTTTCATAAATATACAATATCATTTTATAAATAAATATGTTTCAACTTTGATTTTGATTATTACAAATTAATTTTAAATTTCAATTTCAATATTCTTAATCTTTTAAGGAATGGAGCCCAAATGGACTTGAATAAACCCCGAGAAACGTAGATATAGTAATATTTTCAAGCATAAAAGAGTGGGCACTTTTATGATTTAACGAGGTAAATATGTGACGTTTTGATTAGGCATAAAATAAATATTTAACAAATTTACTCTAAACGAAGAAAGCTTAAAATACGATTAGTTGTAAACTGTTTTTTTTAAGTTTGAGTGTCAAATGTTAAGCAGTGACGTAATTAGTAATTAAGCTTTAACTAATAAAATAGATACATTACGATTTTTTTAAATGTATTATTATAAACTATTATTTAAAAGATTATTATAACCGTTTATGATCCTGTTGATGAGTGATCGAACATCCCCAATTCGCAAGAATGACCTTTGGAACTTACCATATAGCCATTCTAAACCTGGACAATGTATATTAATATGTCTGTTATCGTAGCTGTGTAATCGGTTCTTATAAAAACGAATAAAAATCTAATAAAATAATACTACTTACCCATTATACTATGTAAGCTATGTAGACTTTAACTTAAAAAATAATGTCATCATCTCTTTATTAGACTAATCTTAAATAGTAAACACAATTCGAATTATTCAATTTCTTCTTCTTCTTCTTTCAAATAGGTCTACTTTGGACCACGCTTGCTCAACTGCTGGGCTTTGATCTTTGCCCAGTATTGTCGCAACTTCTGCCGGTGTAACTCCTTTTTCTCTCCTTTCCTTCGGGTTTTTTTTTCCTGAAATCCACTCACTTCCTGTGGGTTGCGTCTCACAGAATGTCAATTTTGAAGATCTATTATTTCCAGTTCTTTAATATCCACAGTCAGAGAACCTCTTAATATCTTCGTAGGGCTCACACTTATGTTGCCTTCGGAATTCCCCATCTTCCTTTACCGGGCCTAGGATCTTTCTGAAGATTCTCCTCTCTCTGATTTCCAATTTCCCTACCAGACGTTGTCGGTTCAAGGAAAGAAACTCCATGGCATACCGAGCTTCTGTTCATAAGTCTGATGTGTACAGCTTAAGTTTCAGGTTCCGTGACAGGCATTTCTTGTTGTAGGTGTTCTTAGTCAGTCGATAGGCTAGTTCTAACTTGTTGACTCTCATGGATAATTATGATCTTTCTGATAAGTTGGGTTGAATCCATTCGCAGAGATCCATAAATTTCTCAGTTCTATTAATGTTTCCCTGCTCTAGTAACATCTCTATGTTTGCTTCTTTGATGTTTGTGAAAAATTCTGTTTTCTCCAGCGACATTTGAAGACCCACTTTGGTAGCCTGTTTTCTAAGGCAATTTACCTGCATCGTTGCCATCTCAAGAAAATTAGAAATCAATACCATGTCATCTGCAAAGGCCAGACAATCTACAACCAGTCCATCGTTCTTACGTCCCAGGTAGATACCACTTCGAAGTTGATTAGTTTCTTGTGCCATTCTCTCATAACCTTTTCAAAGACACAGTTGAAGAGAAGTGGGGAAAGTCCATCTCCTTGTCTGACTTCAGTTTCCAGAATTACTTAAGTTATTATTAAATTGATTACTTATTTAATTTATTACAATATTTCCTTATAATCGAACAAAGAAAGGTAATTTAATTCAATAATAAAAATATTAGTTCTTAATCTGCTGTGTAATCTACTATCTAGTTAAATAGTTTATTAATGGGATTCTATATTTATTTTAGAAAATGAAATTCATATGTATTAAGAGGAAGTTTCCCTTCTCAATTTATTCCGATGTAAAGGGTGACAAATTAAGAGTGTTCTGATTTTAAACAGTAATTATGAAAAAACTTTTTTGGAGAAATCCCAGCAATAGCTTCTCGAATGTTTCGTTTTAAGTCCTTCGGGGTTTATGGTCGGTTTTGATAACCTTAGATTTAATTAGAAACAATCCTAAGCCGATAAATCTGTAGAGTGAGGAGGCCACATCTAATCCCCACGCTGGGATATCAATCGACCAAGAAAGAACTGTCGTAACGCCGCCATATACATGTTGGACACATCTGGTCTTGTACCATCTTGCTAGTAACAAATATCGTTTATTGGTAATCGGAGTTGAACGATCGCATCCATTAAGGCGGAGTGCCCACTACCTCAATCAGTTTCTTCCAAATTCTAACTTGTTTTTTAAATATTTAAAACAAAATTTTATCATTCCTAAAAAAATAAATGATAATAGTGTGGTCCGTCCTATTTTCGAAAATATATGTCTAGAAAAAATTAAAAACTTGATTATAAAAATATCCAAAAATGAACGATGTTCCATCCTTTTGCTATTCAGATCAGATTTTATTAATGTTTGCATTCTTCAAACAATTATATGTAATAGACAATGTGTGATATACAAGGAAGATGTTAAAATCAAGAAAATATTCGATTGAGGGCCTCTTTCAGCATCCTCAAGTAAAGTGTCGAGTAGGCTTTCCGCCAGTTAAAGTCACCCGTAACTCTATGTGCGAGTTTCACGGCGTTCGAGTAGCACTAATCATAATATTAACGGATCCGTAACTTACTTGCCACGACATCTGCCCATTAGTGGGTTTACTTTACAGTTTACAATTTTCAGTTTTCATTTTGTGTAGTATTTGTCATAATATCGTATTTATCATAACGCCAACGATTATTTTAAAATTTATTAATAAAAATGGATTTAATTAATTTGATTGATCATCAATTGAATGAATTAGAGCATTCTAGGACGCAACGAGTACCTAGAATTCGTTTATTTAAATTTCGTATTAATTATTTTACGGACCTAGATGTAAGTGATTTTTTTGCCAGATTTCGTCTATCGAAATATGCAGTACATGCAAGTACTTAACTTAATAAAATATAAAATAATCTCTAATTCACAAAGATAGTGGATTTTTTTACATTATTCAAGTAATTTTACTAATAACAAATAAAATCTACTGAACTTCTTAGCAGTAGGTAACCATACGTTTAATCCCTTCTACTATTTCAGAAATCAAGCAGTTGCAACAAAAACAAGTCTGCTACTAACGCTAAGATATCTTGCTACTGGATCCTACTTAAGAAGTGCGGCTGATTTTTGTGGTGTCAGTGCACCAACAGCAAGCCGTATATTGAGCCACTGTGACGTAAATTTGTTGTCATTCACTTAACCCGTAAGTTGTTACTCGAAGCTTTATTTTCGTTTGTGAAATTGACAAAAGACACTCGTAACTTTTACTTGCAGATTAACGTTAACTGGGAAGTAACTAATCAACGCTTTACTTAGAAATGGTGAAAGAGTCCCTGAGACTGAAACGATATAAATAAATTTCAACTATTTTGAATGTAATTGTTTTTTTTGCATTGTTAAAAGCAGCCTTTGCTGATCTTTTATAACGTTTTGGATGCACATTGGAACAGTTTTGTTGATCGGCAAAAGATTTAAACAAAACTTACAATTTTTAATTTTTAAAATACTGAAAACATAACTTTCGTGTCCACGGTTAGAAATTATGAAAATAATATAGTGCCGTTAGAAGAAGATATAAAGCAAGATCAGATTGAAAATTCCCTCTACATCTATATGGTATTCCATAATTTAAAAATTTGTTGGAGGAAAAAAAAATTTAATGAATGGTGGTTATGAAGTAAAGCTGCATGCATATCTCATAATAAAAACGAACAATATTACCGGATAATTCATAAAATATTACAAATACACGGAAAACATTTATAGGACAGTCATTTATAGACAAATTAAAAAAAGTGGATAAGTAGGAAAGCATGAAAAGTACTCTTCCATCAAAATTTTCTATTGTCCCGATAACAATTATTTACATGTAAGTGATGATGACGAAATCTCCTTAGAACATGTTGAGGAAAGTAAGTCAAACATTTTAAATTCGCTTATAAAACCAAAAAGCAAATTGAAGAAATTGCAAAAATAACAATTGGACAAGATGAAAATTCTTTATGGAATTACAACTTACTGCATAATATTTTTGGAGACGTATGCAAAAGATCGACGACAGGCCCCAACAAGTTTGGAAAAAGAATGATCAATTTAACATTTTTTGGAAATCGCTATAAAATAAGATAAAAGTATCCGGAAAGAAAATATGCAAAATGATATCCGATATAAGGATCCTGAGGAAATCGGAAAGGTATTAAATAACTACTTCTAAGATGCTCCAAAATTATTTTCTATAAACATTAACCCGACAACAATCTCAAACAAACATACAAAGACCAATATAAAATCCATATTCATAAATGATTTTACCGATATTGTCAATAATCACCACATTAAAAAAGAAATCAATAATTGGACCCCATGAAATGAGCTCAAAGCACCTATAACTGAAATAATAAATACATACCTCTACCCCTGAGGAGAAATTTTCGGAGATCCTGAAAACATTATCCCAGTCTACAAAAAACAGCACACACAGATGCCCAAAACTAAAGACCGTTTAACCTCATGTCTGTTTTAGCTAATATTCTGGAATACTGTATGCAATCCACACTGATCCCATTTATAAAAAAAACATGATTTGATTCCTTCCCAGCAGCACGGTTTTGTAAAGGGATATCAACAGCTTTGGTAGATTTTCATAACAAAATATTGCACGAAATACATCAAGGCTATCATCTCATTGGAATATTTTGCCATCTAACAAAGGGATTCTTCTGTACAAATTATACAACTATGGGATCAGCTAACCGCTGGATACAATCTTACTTGGAAACAGGAAGCTATTTGTATCGGTAAGGATCGGAATCAGAAAAAGGAAATCCAGGACAATATGTATACGTATAAGGGTCCCGAAAGGAAGCGTACTGGCTCCAACCTTACTTCTGCTATATACCGCAGATTGTTCGTGTGAAGTTGGCCTCCGAACTTTACGTAGCCCCCTTTTTTCAGGACAAAGAGATCTGATGTAATATTTCAGTTTTTTTATAGAGAGTTCTGGAGTTATAGAGTTCTAGAGTTGTTGCTAATGCATATAGTTCCCCTTTTTTGCAAGATTTGGTTAATTTAAAAAAAAATTACAAAAATTCTGATTACGGCATTTTTGTAAAATCAATATCTATAAAGTCATTTATAAAAAACATTCGATGAAGATAACAAAAATTCACAAGTTCTGATAAGAGTTCTGAGTAGCCGCCCGAGAGTTCTGAACAAATAACCAATACAATTTCTTTGTCCAACCAATATTAAAGAAGTAATAAGCAAAAACGATGCGATTAAAAAAAATATAGGCAGTCCTTCAAAAGGGTCCTTCAAAGTACTGAAGGGTTTGGAGAAATGCCTCTATGGTCTCAAGCCCGATGAAGGGAAATTCCCAATGTACACCTCCACGCGGTGAAGGATGGTAACACTTAGGTGGCTAACGTAGATGGGGACCGAGTGTAGGCTGGGACAAGCCTTCTCCCTGCCTTCTGGTAGGTTCAGGGCACCCTCTTGCCCTTGAGGCTAGAAATAGTCTCTAAAAGCGGATGAATCAACAATTAATAGGTCAACGGCATAGGATTAGGCAGGCAAAAGGAAACCATCTGATTATTTTCCCATGAGAATACTATTATGGACAGAGACAAAGATAATGTTAGATTGCCATGCGACCCGGCTAGCGACCGGCGCTGTGTTAATTCTGGGCCAACCAGTGTGAAATTAGCTACATGGCACGTAGATGTAAGCAACCAGGCATCGCGTGCGAATTGTGCTACTGAAAGACAGGACATCCTTCAATTACGGAAACCCATCAATATAGGAACATGGAATGTTCAAGGCTTACTACAATCTGGGAAACTACACATACTAGAAAGAGAACTAGCAAGACTCAACGAGCAAATCTGTGGAATTTCGGAAACTCATTAGAAGGACAAGGGAGAGGTTGAAACATCAAATAGTACCGTATATATATCCGGAGCAGAAAAACGGGACCCAATGGGGTTGCCTTCATCGTTAATAAGAAAATCAGCAAGTGGGTAAAATCTTACGAAGCAGTAAATGACAGAATACTAGTATTGACCATTCAGTCCAAACCAAATAACTGTTACATAATACAAGTATATATGCCAACGACCGAAGCTACGGAAGACGAAGTTGAAGAAATATACGGCAATATAGAGGATATAATAGCAAAAACACCAAAGAAAGATATACTGATAGTGATGGGGGATATCAATGCTAAGGTAGGTAGGACAGATCTCGATAACCATGTACGCAACTTCATTGGTAATTACGGACTAGGTAACAGAAATGAACGAGGAGAACGTCTGATCCGTTTTGCAGTTGATAATAACTTGGCTATAGCAATCACCCTTTTCAAGCACCACCCACGAAGATTATAGACCTGGACAAATCCCGACGGAAAGCACAAAAACCAAATCGATTATTTTCTAATCGAAACTAGATGGAAAACATCAGTAAGAAACGTGAAGGCAAACCCAGGTGCTGTGTGCGGATCAGACCATAAACTATTATTAGCCTCAATATCCCTCAAACTACGAACACCTAAAACATCAGAAACAAAAAATACTAAATTAGAAACAAACACAGAAACTTTTCAAGAACATTTAAGAACAACTCTAGACTCCAACACTCTATGGATGTCCACGAAGAACTGGATAAAATGCTGCAGAAAAATCTTGCACATCCGATAACATACCAATTAATTAAAAAAAATTACTAGATATCCAATGACACAATAAAATTGATAGACCAAAGAAGATAAATTAACAACTCAATCATGCAAGAAGATGAAAAAAGACAAATTATTAAACACATTAACAAACGAACCAAACAGGAATATAGACGGGAAAAAACAACCATTTAAAAAATATATGCACGGAACTACAACACCACGCCCAGCGCGGAGAGTCTCGCGATCTGTATGATAAAGTACGATATCTAGCTAGAGAATTTAAACCACAAATTATAAAGGACAAAAACGAGAAGGTTATAGTAGATCCAATTATAATAGCGGAAGTATGGAGACAACACTGCAAAGATTTATATAAGTCAGTTAGCCCGACAACATCCGAAGAGCAAGCAACACCACAAGAATGAGAATTCTTCACCACAAACAAACACCACAAGAATGAGAATATAAATGTTTCTGGCACATTTTGCCATTTTCACCGGTTATACGTCAAAAATTGCCCGAAAAACATGGCGGAAATTGACGTATGCGCACAAAAAAAAATCAACTATGAAAAGATAATTTTAGCAAATTAGTGCAAAACTTTTTCTGTGCAAAATTTATTTATGCAAATCCTTCTTTTGTTTTACCTACCGTATCTGTTCGCAACGTCGATAACCATCAATAATCCTTCATCTAAAAACTCCTTTTCACATCGAAATCTAAACGCATAGACTACAACTAATTCTCAACTCAACTTACCAAACCTCTTCGATGGATCCCCGACCTTCCTCAAGTGCTTCCCTTCTCCGGCCTTCAAGTTATTCGGATTCGACAGCTTGGAGCAAACCTCTGGGTAACTGTATAAGCCTTCGTGTTGCGTGTACGGTCCAACCTCAGCAGCCCCATCAACCTCAAATGGTGGAGCACCGGAAATTGCGGAATCTGCCGTCATTTTCCACGCGCGACCGTAAGTGGGAATGCAACTGGGGCAGACGGCATCACAGCTGAAATACTTAAAGCCATGGGACACTACGGAACAGATGTAATGCATGCGTTATACTCTAAAATATGGGAATCGTGCAAATGGCCAATGGAATGCGAATCTATATTCATCCCCATCCATAAAAAAGGATTACCGACGGAATGTAATAACTACAGAGCAGTAACTCTCATTTCACACGCAAGCAAAGTATTACTGCACATCATTAATGAACGTTTGAAAACATTTCTACTCCCACAAATATCGGACGAACAGAGAGAGTTCATACCAGGTAAAGGTACACGAGAACAGCTACTCAATGCCCAACAGTTCATTGAAAAAGCGAGGGAACACAACTTAAAATTATATTTGTGTTTCGTGGACTATACGAAAGCGTTCGACTCTGTGAACTGGTCACTTCTGAGGAAAGTGATGGGAGAAATAGGTGTTCCAAAGCATCTGATGTTTTTAATTAAGAGACTCTACCAACACAATAACGCCAAGTTCAGAACAGGACAAACAGTGTCCCGAGCTTTTAGGAGGCCGGTGTCAGACAGGGATGCAGGGAGGGGCGGGAGTCCCTCCTTTACAACATATATAGCGAATACATCATGAGAAAAGTCCTTAACGATTGGGAAGGTGGAATATAAAATCGGAGGAAGAAAAATAAGTAACCTGAGATATGCGGACAACACCTTGATTATTTCAGCAGACGAAGAACAGCTGAAATGATGACCAAATTAGAGAACTATAGTAGGGAGTACGGTTTAAAAATCAACAAAACAAAAACCAAAGTAATGATCATCGAACGATCCAATGACACATCCAATATCAAAAACGTAGCGAGATATGATGTGGTGGACAAGTATACCTGGGATCGTTGTTAACCAAAGATGGAGGCTGCTCAGAGGAAATAAAGAGAAGATTGGCAATGGCCAGATCAAACAACTAAACTTATAAAATTATGGAGCGATCAAACCATTACAAAAACAGTGAAAGTAATTACATTTCCTTGATCTTCCCAATTACTGTTTACTCTGCTGAGACATGGACACTAAGGAAAACAGATCGAGAAAGAATTGAAGCCTTCGAATTATGGGTGTATAGACGAATCCTAAGAGTGTCATGGGTGGAACACAGAACTAACGCCTCTGTTCTACAAAAACTAAAAATCAAAAAGCGTCTACTAAACCAAATCAATAGAGCATATCTCAGTTACTTTGGCCACATAGCTAGAAGAACAGGTGAGATGGAACACCTCGTGGTGGAGGGAAAAGTTGAGGGAAAGAGACCTAGAGGACGGTCTCCAATGAGATGGACCGACAGATTAAAAGAAATTACGGGACAATAATTTCTTCCTCCTTGCTGATTGTTCGATGTTTAGAAATTTCTGAATTAACTATTGCAAGAGTTTTTTTCTTATTCTTATCTCTATATCGCTGACTATTAATTTTATTTTTACACCAGTACATTTGGTTGCCTTAAACTTTGATGGGTATGATTCGTTATTTACCATGAATTCTTCGATACAATCCAGTAATCTGAACATTCCAATAGTCCGGCAGTTGTATATCTACTAGTACATCCGTCAAAAGTACTTACCCTTGTACTGCACACTGATTATAGGGGTTGATATTTCCTTAGAGGCGCTGCGTTCTGTCAACATTGTCAAAAACCTTCCAATAATCCGGCACTAGTACATCTACCATTACATAAGGTAAAAGTACTTACTCTTGTACTGCACACTAATTCTACGGGTTAATATTTACTTAGAAACGCTACGTTCTGTCAACACCGCCAAAAATTTTGACTATTAAATTTGACGTTCTGAGCCAACTTTAAACATATGCGTATAGATGTGTTCTTTTGAACACATCTTTGATTAATAGAATTTTTTCTATAGAACGCAGCTATTGATGACGATGACGTAAATCTATGAGTTTACCCTCTACCCAAATGTCATTCAGCGCGGCTATAGAAGTTTTCACTTCAAGGGTCCTGTTAAGAGTTCTGGGTTTATTCAGAACTCTCAAAGGGGTTACTCAAAACTGTTAACAGAACTCATGAGAAACAAATATTTTTTTGAATTCTTTAATGTTCAAAAAACTTGGCGCCGCATTTTACCTTTTAACTTCTTTAATATTGGTTGGACAAAGAAATTGTATTAGTTATTGGTTCAGAACTGTCGGTTCGGTAAGAGTTGGGTAGCACTCTTATCAGAACTCATGTATTTTTTATTTTCATCGAAAGTTTTTTATAAATAAATTTATAGATATTGATTTTACAAAAATATCTAATAGACATTTTTTGCTTATATGCCGTGGTACTATCGGAAACCGTTATTAGGATTTTTTTGATTTTTTGTTTTAATTTAACCCTTTCACTGCCATGTCAATTTTAAGGAATAACTCACAGCGCCTATATTTATAAAAATTGCGGTAGTTATGCAACCCCTTTCACATGAATAAGTCAGCTATTAATCAAAAGTCACTCAGAAAATAAGGGGGCAAAAAACATGATATTTTCTAAAAATAAAAATAAAATATTTTTAAAGCGTTTAAAGACTATTTGCAACAACTGATTTGCAAAAAATTCAGATATTTTCTAAAAATAGTTTCAATAGGTTCATCTGCCGTCTCCGAAGGTAGCTGAGCGAATTTTTTAAAATAGTTTTCGTCGCACGGACGTGGTTCCCGTGTCGGTGGGTCCGGAACGTCGCCACACGTCCGACTCTCATCTCACTTTTCGATATTGTTACTTAAAATTTTTGGGAAATGCTTGGGAAACTCACTTTTTCTTTCAAAAAAAATACGGTCGCCTAATTGCCATTGGTATGTCGTTCGTCTATTCCTTGCCCACAAGAATCTGATGCACCAACTTTTGCAGACTGGAGGCGGTAGTTTTAGTCGGAGGACCAGGAATCCCAAAAAAATATGAATAACGTCGCCGACAAAAGTCGCGCAGCGACGATAGTAGTGTTGGAGAAAGCGTCTCGAAATTTTCTACCGGAATCCTTGCGTGAATTTCATTTTCCTGACCATTTTCACAATGACCTCGATAAAACTGGTAATTTTTGTAAAGCAAGCTTTTGGGGTCCGTGTGGGGAAGCATTTGGCCTGAATCGCCAGGTCACGGCGGAATCGCAAATTTCGATCAATTCTGAGACGACTGACGTGTGTCGTTTCCCGAATTTAACCTGGGCTGCATTTCACCTGGACCGCACTACGTGGGTGTTTTGAAATGTTAAAATTTGGCTTTTCTATGCCGACGCAGGCGGAAGGTCTTCCATGTTTCAACCGCGCGTCTTCCATGCTATAACTGCGAATGTCCGTCTGCGAATGCAACTTTTGTGCATCCCCAGTCCTCCGTCCTGCCGCGCCCCTCCAGAGGGTCAACCCCCCCCCCAAAAATCGAGGTTTTTGAAGATGTGGCGTCAGCGGCACAAATGAGATTGTACATTTGTGTCGAAAAAGAAACAGAAGCGTTTTGCGGTGGTACTTTGAACGCCCCAATTAACGGATCGGTGTGGGACCAGTGTCGTTCAATCGGGCATAGAACCTATTAGTTTGCTTGGGAATTTAAACCCGATTCCGTTGAATATGGCGTCACGACGACATTAAAACGACGATTTTTGGACGTCCAGGAAAACTTGCACAAGATCACAAAGTCTGCGGTAACTGCGGTTTTGCGCGATGCAGCAGAGAATTGAACGTTTTATCTTTTAGTGCTAGCGGCATCGCGCTGCATAGTTTGCAACCATTACGACTCCCGTCCAAACTCGCCCTATTGCAAGAAGCTAATGACGAAAGTAAAGCATCCATATCTTTGTAGTTCGACGGTCATAGGGGAGAATTTATATAATAAAAAAACGATCCGCACTTCAATAGGGCCCCCCAATTCGGAAATATCTTCACTTCTTGCACCTTCAAGTTTTCCGCCGCCTGCGTTCAACGTGCTGCAGCGGGCCTCCGATTTTTCGACGCAGTTCTTTAGATTGAACCTTTGGCTTTGCGGCAGTATAACCGGCCAGTGATGCCAGGCGTCGTGGCGCCGAGTTATAGACGAACAAAGACGTGGAGATTTCTCACTCTTTTTTAATACACTCGCAAACTATCAAGACGTGGTCTATCCAGAAAACTGACATCTTCACCGTATAGCCTGGTCTTTCTTCTATCCGGACTGGAGTTACGCCGTTCCGTGGCCTGTAGTCTGCGCGGGGCGATTTTAGAAAAATCAAAAGTCAGGGCTTTTTCAGTCAGTCAGGGCGAAATTTTTTGAAATTTCGAATAAACTTTAAATAATTTCAGCGTCACTAGATGGCGCTGGTAAAGAAATAAAACCCGGGCGATGTAGCCCGGGTTTTATTTCTTTACCGGCACTGTATAAATTCAGGGCCCCGGGTCACATCTCCCGGAATGGCGGTGAAAGGGTTAACAAGCTTTTGTGAAAATAAAAAAAGGGGAACTATAAGCATTATATATTGCGAAATCTGGAACCCTCTACAAGGAACTGAAATATTACATCAGAACCCTTTTCCCTGAAAAAAGGGGGCTGCGTGAAGTTGGCCTCCAAAGCCATGTTGGGTTTTCTCTATTTCTTCGCGAAATTAACCGGAACTATTGCAATTTTCAAGCAAGAACTCTAGAACTATTCCAAATCTTGCCAGTACTCTAAAAGTCGAGGTCCGTTTTCACGCGAAACCGCAGATTTAGTTAAATACATAGGAGGGTGTCATTGTAATCTATATGCCGATGACACTAGATTTATTGTGAATAAAAAAGACTTACAGTAATGTTAAGGAAGCCAAGCGAAATGGGTAATAAATGGTTTTGAGCAAATAGGCTCCATTTCAATACAATCAAAACAGAATATGTTATTTGCAATCGACAGAAGTGTCTATGTTGACAATATTAACCTAAAATACAAACTTAACAGCTGAAAAGGGCCGAATATACAAAATTCCTAGGTGTATATCTGGAGGAACCAGATACAACATATTAACGCTATGCTACACAATAAGGCATTTCTAATGAAGTAACTATCAAAAATCCTGACTAAGAAAGATCTTCAGAATTGGTATTTTGCAGGGGTTCAGAGTTCAGGTTTTCTGATATGAAATACTCTTATGGAGTGCTTCTTCACACATAGAAATAATACATATTGAACAAAAAAGGATTTTGAAAAACATGCTGGGGGTTAAAAATTACTAATTTCTGCAAGAAACACTTATACACTGTATATTCTAGAAACAACACCATATTTTCATTAGGCGAAAGACACTCGTCAGAATAGCCAGATTAATTAAAGGAAATAATGGAATTAATTAAACGAAATATTTAATAATTAAATAAAATAAGGGAATAAGGGAATGTAAGCTAAAAGAAATGTGTCCAAATCCGAATTTGCCTGAAAATATAGTAGTATTTTATTGCAGCATAGTACTTCTGCATCGAGTAGGGCTCAATATTAATTATGTTTTGGTTTATGTTTTAGTACGTTGTAGTTTACGTGTAAGTTGTACTCGTTGTTAATGTTGTAATGACTGAATAGGTTTTCATTTTTAAATAGAAACAGTAGGGCTTCGTAAATATATGTTCCTGTTGTAGTAAGTATGTTTGCGGCTCTGAAGTTTCCTCTATATGATTCCCTGAACTTTAGGTTGAGTAAGTTAGGTTAGGTTTATTGTGGTGATGTATTTTGTGTTTGTTCCGCAACCGCAGAACAGTATACCGAAACGATTATGGCTATGGAAGTTAGCATTGTACACCGTGCGGAATATATCTGGATTTAGGTAGTGTTTACGAATTCTTAACGCATATATTGCTTTGTTAAGTTTTTTTGAAACAAATTATATATGGATAGTCCAATCCAGAGTGTCGTCTATATGGATTCCAAAGAGTTTAGGTTTTTACATTTTTCCGTTCAGCTTTAAGTTCAGCTTGATCGTTTCGAACTAAAATATTCATGTTGTATATTATTTCTTTTACCGCGTTTTGTTTTAAAAATAACTAAATTTGTCTTTTTTTATTTAACACTAATTAGTTCTCACTAAACCACGTTTACAGCGTTGCTACTGAAGTCTCTATGCTGTTTCTGAGTTCGGTTCTATTCTTATTAGCTACAGCTAAGCTCCTATCGTCTGCATAATTTAGGATCAAGTTTGGTATGTTGTTTATATTTAATATTGGCAGGTCATTTTCATGTTTTAAAAACGTTTTAAACCCCAGAAAAATCGCTGCCTGGTGTTTGCCAATACATGTCTGAAACCGACTCTGGACATGACAACATGCGGGATGTCGGAAATAGGAGCTCTAAGAGGCGACTCCCTATCACTCAAAAAAATTCAGCCCTTACTCAAAACTTCGAAGATAAAGAAAATGCTTTCTACCTCTATTTCTTTCGGAGTCAAAATGGCGAGAGATGCGGACGTCCCAATGAGTAGTCCTAAAATGATTACGTGTCATTTGAATATAAAAGTACCAAAAATAGTGATTTGTGTAATTTGTGAAAGTGTTTATCATGTTAATGATTTTAACAGATTAAATATGGGTAAATACACAAGTGATATTCTGGTGGTTTGCCCAGCCTACCACATCGACAACCTTACCTCTAAAAGGGATTTCCAAAACATTGATTTAAGCGAGGATGCACGTAAGATTACAATTCGAACAAAACTGTATGAAAAAGACAAGATGAATAGGAGCTACGGAGTAGTATTAAACCGAATGCAACAAGTGAAAGTACCCTTATGGTTGAAACTATAATTGATGATGAACCTCCTATACTAAGGGTTGAAAATGAACTACTGAAACAACTGAACCAAGGACTTAAAGACGAAAATGTATTACTGAAAGAACTAGTTGAAGGGAAAAATGCTATGAGTAAAAGTAATTTCGTTAGTTATGCAGACATGGCTAAGATTGATAATAATAACACTAGGAAAGTCATACCTAACATCATATTTAAAGCAAAAGATAAAAAACAATCTTGAAGTAGATAAAAATGTTAAAAAAACAATTACTGGACGATATCTCACTACCTATCAAAAAAGTTTCAATTTACAAGACTGGAGAAGTTACAATTAAATTTAAAAACAAGGAGGATGTCAAAAGAACAACGGCTTTATTAAATGAAAAATTGAAAAAAGATTATCTAGTGGAAGTGCAGACTCTCAAATTACAAAATGTTCAAAATGATATGAACTTAAGTGACCTCCAAGAGAACATTAACAACAGAAACCCGTCAATGTTAAATAGTGATTTCTCTATAATTTCTGAATTTACCAATGCAATGAAACAACGCACTGTGAGCATGGAGGCTTCACCTGAAGTATACAGCACTGTCCTAAAAAATGGTTTCAAAATATTCATTGGTTACCAGTGCTGTAGATTGTCCGATGATATCAATATAAACTTATGCTTCAAATGTGGACGTTTAAACCATAGCTTCAAAATTGTATGAACAAGGTCAAGTGTCTAAAAAGTGCTGGTGACCATCCAACTGAAAGCTGCAAATCTGAAATTCTTAAGTGTGTTAATTGTGAATTCTACAACAAGAAATATGGTCTAATTAAATACACATTACCCAAATAATACAACCCAGTGAAAATACCTAAAATACAAGATCAAAACTTTTCGAAATATAACTGATTATGATTACCCTACCTTACCAAAAATACCAAATTATCTTCGTAAGTTCCCAGGCCAAAGAAAAGAATCTTCCTTACCAACAAACTTCTAATAACTAATGTATAACTACTTACCAATTATGTCTGATTCTAATAATTACATTGAAGAGTCTGTTGATAATTTAGAAGACATAAACTATTTTTTTAAGGATTCTGGTTTACTTTTCTTACACGTTAATGTCAGGAGTTTAAACGCAAACTATGAAAAATTGGAATTATTGGTAACATCTCTGCTAACCAAACCGCATGTAATCGTCTGCACCGAAACTAGGAACCTTATTTGCCCTAACATGTTCACATTACAAAATTATACATTTTATTATAACGGTAGTTTCATAAACAAATCGGATGGAGTCGTCATTTATATTTCGAATTCTTTCGAGCAAACTACAACGACGGAGAGGGTGGGTAGGTGCAAATTTCTTTCCACTTGTGCTAATATAACATCAAATAGCGTACTTAAAATGTCTGGTATTTATAGGTGTCATGATCTCACCAATCTTAAATTTATATAAATTCTAAAAATTCATATGGAAGACAATACAACATTTAAGAACCATATTATTATAGGAGATTTTAACATTAACAATATTGATGAGCAGTCAGATTTATTCCTAAGTAGCATGCTCGATATGAATTATATACCAATGTTTAACAATATTACTAGGCCAATCGACAATGGTGGTCCCTGTATTGACAATATGTTTATTAAATCTAAAGCAAAAAATTGTAAATCTGTCACACTTATGCAAGTTTTTGCTGATCATTATCCGATCTTCCTTATCCACAAAAAACAAAGAAAAATCGTTTTGATGCTATAACAAATTAATACATAATTGCAATCGTACTGGTTAGACCTGTTAGCTGTCACGGATCCTAATCTAGCAACTGAAAAACTATTAAACAAAATACAAAACTTAATCAAGAAATCTAGTTTTAAGAAGCAAGCGCGTAAATACAAACCTAGGACTGACAGGATCACGCCGGGCTTAATGAAATCATGTCGAACGAAAGCAAAATTATATAACTCATGGAAGCGCGATAAAAATAATTTATATCTAAGAATGAAATACTTAAATTACTGTAAAAAAACTTGATAAACCAATCAAAATTGCGAAAATAAATTTTCACACCAAAGAAGCTTCTTCTAAGTTCAAAAATAGTAGGGATATACTGCAATTCGTAAATAAAAAGCTAGGTAAAAAGATAAATTCGGTCAATAACATAGGTTATATTAACAAAGGCAATCATAAGTTGACAAATCCAAATGATATTGCTAATAACCTTGTTGATTCTTTTGCTAATATTGGTTCAAATTTAGCTGCTAAAATCGAAAATAGTGCTGCTACCGACGATGGAATAAGTTATAATCCTTAATCCGTTTTCTGGAAACTTACTAATTGCTCTGAAATTGTAGATATAGTAAACTATCTAAAGGAAAAAGCCGGTGCGGTGGATGGTATAAGCACAAAAGTACTCAAAATTATAATCCCTATTATATCCAATATATTAGAATATATATTCAATATATGTTTATCAAATGGTATATGGCCAAATGCACTTAAATGCGCGCAAATATTGCCGATTTGTAAATTAAACTTTGTCAATATCATTCAAGAATTAGGTATAAATAAAATACAAAAGTTGTTTATCATGTTGGGCGTGATGGTCGGGCCTAGGATATAGTTCTCGCTTAATGGATTTGGTTAGGGTAATATCGTGTATTACCTCCCATGTTGATTTTACGGTATTGTCACCCTCTTTATTTCTATTTTGGTAGTATTTCTTTTTTTCTAGCTTTAATAAATGCATATACTTGTACGAGTTAACTGTATACAATCACTGCTACAATAAGAGAAGAAAAGATCTCATATACGCCCCAAAAACAAATTTAAACTTATGCAGCAAATGACTGGAAAACCAAGGAGAAAAACTATTTAATAAACTACCAAAAGCTCTCCGAGATGAAACTTCTTATAAGGAATTCAGAAGAAAGGTGAAACAGTTGTTATTGCTTCAAACTCCCTTTTATAACATCAAATAATTTTTATAATTGTTATTTTAAAAATCATTACTTTGTATGTATCTATTTATTAATTTTTATTTCAAAGTTAAAAATATATTTCTTATTAAACATTGTGTACAAAAATAATTAAAAATAAAAAAACTATTATCAGAAAAATAAATACTACTCGAAAATTTGTTGAATCAAAACGTAAACGTAATCAAAAACGGATTTGCATAATTTCAACAATCACAATATAAATCTAATATGTATTTGAGTAATTTCTGTAAAATAATTTACTGGAAATATGAATTATATTAGATATACAAAGTGTATATTAAATCAAATAGAATTCTAAATATAAACATAGTGAACGAGTTACCTCGCACATAATTTCATTTCCTTTTTCCATGAACAATATATACAAGCAATTATATGAACACGTCGGAAAATCCAATAACCAAATGTTGCGGGTAAAATAAAATGTGAATAGGCTTAGGGCCATAGAAAATGCAGTTACTCTTCGACATTAACATTGAACCTTGACCTAATCGGCAGGGTCATGTGTGAGTGCGCGCGACGCCCTCCGCACGCTACCAGCAGCACCGCCGCGATGCTCAAGCTGGATTCGCTTGGGCCAGTTGTAACTGTTGCTCTATACGTTCCAAGTGTCAGCTAAACGTCGCGACGCTGCGCGCGGTTCCAACTTCATAAAAGTTTTTTGTGCCGTTCTTATTTTTCCTGTGAAAAAGGAGGATTTATAAATAGTGATTTAAACACAGTTTCTTTAATGGTTGGTTGGATATTTTTAATTAATTGTTTGTTCTAATAATGTTGGTGGATCTGGGCTGCTTTTAATGTGGATGATTTATTTTATATTCGTTTTGCTTTTGGTTTGGGGTTTATTTATGTATATTGTGGTTTTGTGGATTTTCGAGTTGTGATTTACTGCTTTGTTCTGTATGGATATTGCAATAATTAGGATGGATAAAATGTTTCGCAAAAATTTATTTAGTAACTACAAAGTCAAGTTGTGTATAGAAGATTATGAAAAAGGTCCTAATAAATGTAATTTAATCTTAATTTTAAATTATACATAAAATAAGTTTCCACGAAGTTATGGAAAAGATTATTTTAAGTAAATGAAATATGTCTTGAAATAAATTATGAAAACTGTATAAATTCTATTAAGAAACATATTCTGTTAAGGAAAGTATATAGACGGAATTAAAAAAAAAATCTATAAATTTAAATTAGTTACAGTGAGTAAGCGAGAATATCCTCTATTTTCGAAAAGTTTTAGTGAAAATTAAGAATGTAATTTGAACCTTTTTTGTGCAAAATTACCAAAAATCAATTACAAAATCAGACCTTTAAACTAAAATATTATTCAAAAGGAGATCCCTCAAAATTTCAGTGAATAGTTTATTTGAATTTTGTGAAAAAAACACAAAAAAAAAAACGAAAAATAGTGCACTCCTATTTATCACAATTTTTGTCAAGTACGATGGCGTTTGGCTTTTTTAAATTTTCCAATTGGTCAAAGTTCAATTAGTCCAAGTTCTGAGTTTAGCTCTTACTTAAAAAAAAATTAAAATGTTAAAACTCTCACCTTTTCATAAGTCACAAATAAGAATTTTATTAGGATTTCATAAATCTTGTGTGTCAACATTTAAAAAAGTTAGTAAAAATCTAGACCTAGTATGGGAAATATACTCCATATATACTCCATATATACTTCATCCTCCGTTAAAAAATAAAAAAATAAAATCTAAAAAATCAATTAAAAAATTCGCTTCTAAAAACATGAATTTACAATATGGTTTCTAATTTAAATCAAGCCGTCACATAAAAGCAGAAAATTAAAAGCAAAAAATGTTCAGAGGGTTCGACCACACACACTCATTAAAATTTTAGCCCTATTCACTTTTTATTGCAAATTCAAAAAGTTACGATTCAGTCAAAATTATGTTTAAAAAACGCACAAAAAAATAAAATTAACCCAAAAATTTCCAGAGACAAATAGGTAAAAAAAATATAGAAAAAATTTCAGCACTTCACTTTTATTAGATACCATCCACACAATTATTAGTCATTAGGTCAGCCAATCACAAAATTTTCGCTTTCACTCAAAATTAAGAATACAATTCGACTTTTAGGGTTGTTTGTGCCTAGGAAATAAAAACGTTAGAAAACTCGAAAACATATTTTTCTTTTTTTTTTTCTTTTTTTTGCAAAAATTTGACAAAGTTTAGAATATAAATTGAATTTTCTGAATTGTTTGACTATAAAAAAATGTTTAAAAATGTGTACTTTAAAAATCATTGCATTTCTCGTGAAGATTTTTTTTTTACAAAAAAGTGTTCTTTTTCATTGTTTTTTTTTCATTGTTTTATATTGCATTTGAAACGATAATACAAGAAAACTTATTTGCATTTGAAAAAACTTTTATTTAAACAAAAAATTAACTTCTCAGTAAATCATATTTCGCGAAGACGAGTTATCTCGTTTTTCAATGAAAAACTATACAATTTAAAATCAATCGAACTTACCTTAAGTGAAGTTCGATTGTAATTATATGAGAGATTCGTTCCAGATGATTACATTGTAGTAATGCCACTTTCTACTAGATTTAACCACCAGTTCAGAGTTCAAAAAAAAATTCGGGATCCCTGCTCCCTACCGGGCCCCATTCCTGTAGTTTAAAGCTTATTTTAATATTAAGGAATTTAGCTGGTATATACAAGACTCCTTAATCGGGTTGGGAAAACTTTTACGAGAGAAAAAGGAGGGAGGGGCTTAATCATCTGGAACGAGACTCTCATATAATTACAGTCGAATTTTACTTAAGGTAAGTTCGTTTGATTTTAAATTATATCTCGAGACTTGTTCCTCGAGATTACATTGTAGATGTTTAGAGAAAATTTTCTCTATAATTCAATGTATTATAATTATTAACATTTTACATTTAAACGGGCTTAATTTCTATTATTTTTATCCAATACCAATTGTTTTTTGCAAAAATCTTTGAATTTTGTGACCAACCTGCAGTGCTTTAAATTATGCTTACATCTAGGCTTTATTGCCGAGTTTCAAGGAACTGATTTAAACCTTTAAGATGCAATATAAACCTTCAGGTTTTGAAACAAGGAAGTATGGTGATAAACATTGGCATACTAGAAGTTCACATTCGACATTATTGCTTCCATAGCTAATAATTTTTCAAATTCAAACTCTAACAATCTTTCATGTACCAATAAAAATTGTATATCCTTAGTACAGCTCAGAGAATCAGGAGGATAGGTATGAAAAGGAATTTCATAGACCATTATGCAGTTTAAAATAAATACATTACTAGTGATATTTTTCCATTCCTTGCAGTAAGTCTTTCGAAGGCTTAGAAAGAACTGAAGAAATAAATGCCCTTCTAGCTGAAGAGATCTGAAAATGCAATTGTGATACAAGTTTTCCTGTATCGGCAAGCTTTTCTAAGAGTTCTAAACGATCTAATGGTTGTTCTTCATCATTTAGAACCATTGTAATGCTATGACTCAAGGCAGACAAGGCTGAACTAGCTAGATTTTGTTCAGCAACGAACTGTTGATCTCTCTTAATCCCACTTTCGTTTAGAGTTGATGAGATTTCTGCATTTGACTCAGGTGCTTCACAAAGAATATTACCACCATGTAGATATTTTCAATTCGACCCATTTTTATCTCCGTGGATAAACCAATAGTTTACCAAGACCATCTTGACACGAGACTTTGGTGTAAATTGACTCATTCTTTATTTACTACTACAGGATCATCTCCCAGAACTAATTCTACATCAACATCTAATTTGTTAGAAATTTGGTTTCCTCTTCTTTAGCACCTTATTTGTCCTGACCCGCTGAATGAAAACTGGCGTCTGAAGTGCCTGGCTCCTGGTTATTTTCTTATCGAGCATCGGATTGTTTTGTTACTTTGTAGCAGTTTTGAAAATCATCTACAAATAAAAAGGAATTTTTGCCCCTGATAATGCCAAATGAAGATTCACAGAACTAGTAGTTATTGCCTCCTAGATGCAAAAGGAACTAGTCTGATACGCCCATCAAGACTTACACAAGCTGAGTACATGATGTCGTATAATTTAAAATTATATGAAATATCATTCAACCTTTAAATCTTAAATACCTGTAATATTTGTTGATTTGTTTGTTTCATCGGCAAAGCCTTCAACTATTTTTTCGAATCTCCGCAGTCTCTTATTCATTTTTTCCTCTTTCCTGTCTCCCGTTTTTTTACTCTTAAGCATTTACGCTACGAATTTTAAAACAAATAATTATTTTTGGGTTAACACGTGGTTAGCACTTTCAAAAACATGTGGTTTCGTCTACCACAAAGAATGTTTTGAAGTGTGAGCGATAATGTATTAAGCAGGGAGCACGAAAATTTTGGAACTCCGAACTTGTGGTTGAATCTAGTAGCGGTTCTACAATATAATCTAGAAGAACGGGACTCGAAATATAATTACTTCTGTGATATTTTCTAAACGAAATTAAGATTTCAATAAAACACGCTTTGCGAAGACTAAAAGATCAGTAGAAAACATCACACAGAAGCAAGAGTTTAATGTTCTTGCTTTTGTGTGATGTTTTCTAAAACACGGAACAACGCATAGAAGCACTTCACATTCATCGCAGTAATATCTGGAATCCCATCGTACTTTTTTAGCTCGACTATTCGTTGTGTTGAGCAAATCCGATGTTATCAAGATTTTGCTTTAGTTGAGTTGGAGGTATGACATCCGAAAATGTTGTGCGATCAACCTCAGGGGCGTTGGTTCGTCCGATTGCCTTCCTGGTCTTGAAACTGGTTGAAGATAGTTTTCCTATCATTGTATGAACAAGTTTCAGCCGGTATTCCACAGCAGTAACCATCCCTCTAGTCTTCTGGTACAGAGTGAGTGAATTCAATAGTACCAAATCAAACAAGTGAAAAAAAAAATCTTGTAATATTTTTTTCAGCGTTTCTGAGGTATAGTGTAATGTCCTAAATGATGATTTACTCGATCCACTCCGCCCATCGAATGGTTATAATCCACCACTACCTTAGGTTTCGGATTACCCTTTTGTTTGGCACCTCTACAACATTCAAGTGATGAATGGTTGAAAAGAGGTCAATATCCTTCTTATCCTTCCATTTAATTACGCTTACTTTCTCTCTTTGAAGGCTAAAAATTTCTCCGTTTCTGATTTTGTTTTGCTTTTTAGTTTCTTTGGTACTTACTTACGATTCACTCGCAAAATGCCATAGACGTCCTTTTTTTTGTAAATTAGTAAGTCCAATAAAATTGGAGAATTGTATTGAAAGTGATCTATTGTCAAACAGTATCCGTTATTGAGTAATGGCTTTGTTAGTATCATAACTACCTGTGCTTATACTGGTACATTTCTAAATTCTTTACCAAGAACGTTATTTTCCCCGGTATATATAATATAGCTCCAAACGTATCCAGTTTTAAATTTACACAAAAGGTATGTTTTTATGCCGAACCTTGCATGTTTTAGGGGAATATATTGAATTCACCCAAGCCTACCCTTCTATAAAATATTTCAAATCAAATCAAAAGATATTTATTTCATTAAAAAATTAGTTTATACAAAAGTGAATAAAATACTAAATGAAATGTGTCAGTAAAACATATACCATTATAATGCAAGTAACAAGAGCAATATCATAGTATTAAATACAGATTAAGTACTGCTAATAAGTACAAACATTAATACACTAATACATATAAATAAATAAATTAATAAAAAAATTAATTAATTACAGAGGTAAAAGATACAAATTGGCATTACATTTTTTCTGATTTTTGGCCGGATTGAAACATGAAAATGAAAAAATGAAAAAAATTTCTCCATTGTGTAAGGCTCCATGTTGTTGATATATTCAAATAACTTATGTTTATATATATATATATATATATATATATATATATATATATGTTTATTTCTTAACCCCATTATGAATCTGATCTCTCTAGGCAATGCATTGAAGAGTTCTATACCGGTATATGTAGGGTTTTTCTCAGTCAACGTCAACTTATGCTGGGGTATGTTGTAGGCTAGATGTACTTGTCTGGTGTTTTGACTAAAGAATTCTCAAATACTTTCTGTGTTTATGTATGAAAACCAGTAGTTCATAGATGTAGGTTCCAACAGCTGTCAGGATTTTCGCGATTTTAAATTTCCGATAAGATGTCCTGTATTCTATATTATATAATATTCTGATATGTTGCTTTTGAATTCTAAATAGCCATTTAATATCCTTACCGGTGCCCCAAAATATAATCCCATAGCGGAGATTGGAATAGAAATTGGCAAAATATACAATACGTAAGACTTGTAAGCCCACGGAGGGTTGGAGGATTCTTAGTGCATAACTGGTTTTATTCAATTTGCAAATTAATGCTACAATATGCTTTCCCCAGTCTAGGGTGTTATCAACTATCACTCCTAGAAGTCTTACAGATTGTTTTGCAGCGAACAGATCGTTCCCTATGGCGATATGTTCAGGATAAAGTTTCAAACTTCTTTTTGTTTTAAATATAATGATGTTGGTTTTGGACTTGTTAATTACTAAACGGTTTGAATTGAACTAGTTTATTAACCGGTTCATTACCAATGTTGAATTAGAATGAACTTCTTCTACGCTATGGTTTTTGAGAAGGAGACTAGATTCGTCCGCGTAGTTAACCATCAGAGCTGATGTATTGTCTATTGCTGTAGGCAGATCGTTGACATAAATAGTAAATAGGATAGGGCCCAAGATACTCCCTTGAGGTATCTCCGTTTTGTATGTTCTCGTCGTAGATGTTACAAAGCCGTAAGGTGTTTCAATTATCGTGATCTGCTTACGGTTGCATAAGTAGGACTTCACCCATTCTAGCGCTGTCCCTCTGATTCCATACTTTTCCATTTTCCTTAGAAGAATATGCTGGTCAACAGTATCATAAGCCTTCGATAAATCGACGAGAATACCGGAATGGATGTCTTGGTTATCAAGTTGCTTGTAGACATTATCAATATATTGGAGACATGCCGTTTCTACACTTTTTCCTTTAATAAAACCACGCTAGCAGGCGCTAATGGTATTTTATTCCTGTAGAAAGGATACTAGTTTTACTTGAATGATCTTCTCTACAACCTTTGCAAAAGAAGATTATATACTGATAGGTCTATAGTTCGCCATGTCTTTTTTATTCCCTTTCTTAAATATAGGAATAATTGTAGAAGTTTTAAGAACATCTGGGAAAATACCAGATACTATGGAGTTGTTCGCTATATACATTAGTGGGTCTGCTATTTCCCAAAAACTCTCTTTGATAACTCGAATGGGTATGTCGTCGCTACCGGCACATTTTTTGTTTTTGATATTCATGGTGATATTGTAAAGCTCCGTTGCAGTTTGAGGGACTACCTCCCATTGACCTGTTTGTTTCCGGAATGTAACTATGGAAAGGGACAGATGGGAGATTTTTTGTTATTTCTTCAGCGTTATCTGTGAAGAAATTGTTAAAATTTGTCGCTGAAATTGTTGGGACTCTGTTTGCATTTTCGATTAATTGTAAAGGGTTAGGGTTTAATCGCGTGATTTTTTTAATTACGTCGCAAGTTATTCTGCTGATGTTGTCAGTATGTTTTAGTTGGTTTTCAAATTAAATTCTCTTTTGCTTTCTCACTAGAGCAGTATAATCTCCACATAATTTATTGGGCTTTTTTGTACTCTGGCTTGAAATTTGATACAATTTGTAAAATATCCAGACGTTTTCTTACCATGTATATTTGGCGAGTGTTAAAGGTACTATGATTTCTCTTCCTTGTATCTTTAGGGACTCGAGGAAAACATTCATTAAAATATAAAATGAAAACGTTCATGAAAGTATTCCACTGGCTGTTGATATCCAATTCCTCACACTGCAGAATTTCTGTCCATGATTCCTCACGTAGCCGTTGTCTAAAAGCTGCTACATTGGCCTGCGAGAAGAGTCGTATGAATTTCGACGTTGAAGGTTGTTTGCACCTTCCAAAGGCAATCAGTTGAGCGTTGTGGTCGGAGATATGGTAGTTAATGGTTGTGGTTTGAAATATTTAACCGGATTTTATTATAAAATTATCGATACAGGTTCCTGTCGACGGGTGACTCGTTTCTTTGAATGCCAAAGTGCACTGAAAGGAGTCAAGGAGTGATATAAGTTTCAGATTCATTTGGTCGTTTTTGAAAATATCTATATTAAAATCCTCTGAAATGAAAAATTCCCTTTCTTTTTTATTTAATTTCAGTAGGAGGTAATGGCTAGTAGGAGGTAATGGTTAGTAATGGTAAGTAGGTAAATGGTTATTATGATTATGGACTTGGTGTCGAGGAGCATCTCCGTTGCTGCGCATTCAAATACAATATCTTCTGCTAGATTGTTTATATCGTTCCTGCTTTTTTGGTATAGAATTTCTTTACAAAAAATAGCGACTCCGCCGTGCCTCTTCTCTGCAAAAATGAGAGGTCAGTCTAAAATCTTTAATTTTGTACAGTTGTAATTGATCTGCACTCTTGCAGTGTTCATTCATTGCAAGACACTGACAGTGTGGATTATCCTCTAACATATATTCAATCTTGTTTATACAATTGCAAATGGATCGAACATTCTGGTTTATTAAATCGATCTATCATCGATCGTTACGAACTTTTCAGGAACACGAACATTGCTCAATTTTGCTACTACTTTGTTAAAATCGGGCCAGTTTTTGTTGAGTTTTGAAGCGGGATGTGTTTGTAGGTCGCAATCTTCGTTAATTACAAAATGAAAATATTATTTTATGATCTCGAAACATTTCCCGGACATGTCGTTCCAATAAAATGACCGTTACGCAGGCTCTGATTCTCATATCCATTCGTTTAATAGACAATGTGAGGCACCAGATCTTTGTCGAAATAGTATTAAAAAATTAAGTAAAGGTGCACCATCTTGTAAATTTATTTACGGCATAGCCGTGAATGGAAACGGTAGCGAAGACGGCGAATTCGGTGTCAAATTGCACCACACACGAGCTGAAGCAATGCCATCTGAAGATGCAGCACTATTATCTGAAATATTTGAATCTGTTCTGTTAAATTCTATCACAATCTCCAAATCAGATTCTGGATCAGAAACTAACAATATTTTTTCTTCGTGAGAATAGTTGTCGCTATACATAATGATACAATACTCCTACGTAACAGTCTTAGAGCACACTGATGCATTGAAGGTTGACTTGTGTTACTAGGAGGCTTATATGCAAAGTGTAAGTGCGAATCAGCACGGGAGAATTTCGGTGGGGATACAAAGCTTGCCTAGAACGAGTTCTAGTAATCTTGTACAGGCATAAATTAAACTAATAAAAATCTGGCGAGATATCTTGTATCGGGAACAGGAGCATACCACGTAAAATGAGATAATTTGTTTTGGTGCATTAAGCGGTTAATATTCAAGACTATTTTGTAAACTTTCTGATGAAACTTGACATGACGTTCGAATTTTCTGCAAATATTGTAAAATAACACAATATTTCTACTAAAAACCCTTGAAATTAGCTAAATTCCTAATGAAATTTCACATTGAACTCTTTAAAATTATGAACATTTCACTTCAAATTCTAGAAAATTTACAAATATTTTCGTAGAAATATATCTCTGTATGTGATAATTTCCTTCAAATTTCAAGTTTCAACTAAGTTTCACTAGTTTTACTATATTTCTTGTGAAAACACTTGAAATTTATGAAAGTTTTGTAAAATTTCTAGCCAAATTTCTTTTTGAACGTTATATTTTCTTAAATATTTTTTCGCAAAAATCCTTCAAATTAGAATAGCCTCCATCGCGTTTCAAAAAATATCGATTTCACTCAAAATTGAGAGTTTAATTCGAATTTTAAAATTGTTTGTACTTTACAAAAAAGTTAATTACAAAAAAGTTAGAAAACTCAGAAACAGAAAACTTTCTTATCCGACATTTTTTTCATAAATTAGTAGTGTGCAAAAATGTAAAAAGCGAAACAAAATTAAAACATCAAACTACGCCTTCAAAAAAAATGTATTTTATATATAGCGCAATTTCATAGAATTTGTAGTGAAATATAGCAAATAGTACAATTCTTGAATTATTAAATATAATATGCAGCTGGAATATATAAATATATTCAACTTGTTCGTAGCTCTATAATATAAAGTCTTATTAAGAATACGAAACAAATCCCATGGTGAAACATCTATTTCCCTTGCTAATACCACGCAGGATATATACACAACAGATATTTGTATGTTATTACTAGCTTCAGTACAATTTCCTGTCACTAAACGAGAACGTTTTTAAGATGATTTCTTTCTGTTTAGATTAAGTGAGTAGCCATCTGCAGACGCGTTTCGAGATTTATCTCACATCGGTGCTTTTTCATCTTTGCTTTTTTGAATTATAAATTAGAATACACTTACATGAACTTGGTACGTGAACATGGTAGTAGCAAAAAAGTAGTTGTTTTAACCTGGCATTTGTTCGGTTGTATTAATAAGACTTAGAGTTATAGAGCTACGAACAGGTTTAATATATTTATATATGCAACCTGCATTTCTTCTTTAAAAATGGATATCCTTGTATCTAAATTAAATATTAGATTACAATTTTTGAAATTTAAGGTTTAGTAAAAAATTTTGTAAAATTTCACTTCGAAGGTTAACGTGTTTTTCTTAAAGTTTATTGCAATTGAATGTAAATAAAATGCAAATTTTATGCAAGGAAATTATTCGTGAAAAATTGTAAAATTTAAATGTTTTTGGTAAATTTTCAAGTCAAATTTCACATTGAATATAGTATTTTTCCCCAAGCTTAGTGAAAGTTCACAACATATCTTATAAAAACTCTTGAAACTTCTGCTGAAATTTCACTCTAAATCTGTTTTTCTTCAAAGTTACAGAGATATTTCCTTGAATGTAGCGTTTTTCATCAAACTTAGTGAAATTTCACAATATTTGTCGTTAAAAAACTAATAATTTGTGAATTTTAAGGTACAGTGGTACTTCGGTTACCGAGCCTAATTCGTTCCGGAAACGCACTTGGAATCGGAAGCACTCGTATATCAAAACGAATAACTCATAATAAATGATGGAAACTCGTTACACAACAAAAAATTTATTCAAATAAAATGTTTAATACAAAAATAATACATATAAATACATAAAAATAATACACACTATTAATTTGTGTTTGGAACACTGGAATCTTTTCCTTTTGTGTAAATCTAACGACGAAACTATCAAGGGGCGTTAGCTTCTGCTTTCTCTTTATAATTTTCTGAGAATGTAATATTACATTGTCATTAAAAGGGTGGAGTGCTCGCACTGCCACAGCCTTATTTGCGTGCTGTTTTTCTACAACATTTTGGACTTTTTCCCACATTTTACAAACGTCCTTAATCTCATTTGAAGATTCCTCCTCCTTTTTCTCGTCTTCCTCACACGAGATCTCCTCCACAAAATTTTTCTATTGTTCGTGATGCAGATCCATCAGCTCGTCGATGGTCAGCTTCTTGCCATGTTCTTCCACCAGCTCTTAAATGTCATCCTCATTCATTTTCAGTTCCATGTTCTTCCCCAAGGAGACAATTTCATCGAAAATTGGCAGTTCCTCTTCGTGAGCTAACCCCTCACAGTTATCTA
Source organism: Phosphuga atrata (assembly GCA_944588485.1). Taxonomy (NCBI): domain Eukaryota; kingdom Metazoa; phylum Arthropoda; class Insecta; order Coleoptera; family Silphidae; genus Phosphuga; species Phosphuga atrata. Next base: position 14,852,847 of record OX155901.1, read on the forward strand.
CTAAAATACAGTAAGGCCACTGTTTTCTCCAAGCAGAATTAAGCGATCTCTTGGTGACCCCATTCCAAGCTATATCGATTATCTTAAGATAGTTCACGATGTGGAAATGATTTTTTCCAGAATTCTCGGAGGGTAAGATTTATCCCTTCAGTTACCTCAAAACATCGCTGAAATAATGCGTTGGTGTAAATCTTTTTAAAGTTCGAAATGATTTGCTGATCCATCGGCTGAAGTATTGGAGCGGTAATTGGAGGAAGGAACTTCACCTTAATGAACTGGAATTCCTCCAGTAAGTCATCCTCAAGACCAGGAGGATAATCAGGGCATTATTAGAGGTCCATAATTAGCAAAGCTTTGAGTAGCAGATTTTTTTCTAAAAGGTAGACAGAATGTCGGACATGTAGGACAGAAGACCTCATTCAACGAACAAGATACGAGTGACCCAAGGTACACTGTTGGTCTGACTCTTCTGTACCTTGCATTTCTTGAAGGTTGGTAGATTCTCGGAATGATACAACAACATGAGCTTAATTTTAAAATCCCCACTTGCATTAGCACAAAACTAGAGGATCAGACGCTCTTTCATGGGCTTGTGACCAGGCATTGCATTTCCTTTTATATTAATGTAAGTCCTCTTTGGCACCTTTTTCCAAAAAGCTCTGTCTCGTCACAGTTAAAAACTTGCTGTGCAGGTAACCCTATGAAATCATGCGTTTCGGAAATAAAGTGGTGAGCGCCTCAGCTGCCTTAACGTCCGAACTCGCAGCTTTTCCGTGTCGCACAACACTATAAATACCACTTCTTTTCTTAAAGTTGTCAATCCAGCTCCTGCTTGCTTTGAAGCCTTCTTCCTATCTTATCGACGTATCTGGCAGTTTACTTCTGAGGTCGGCATACAAAATCTTTGCCTTCTCGCAGATGCAGTTTTCAGTCACAGTATCACCTGAAAGGTGTTTCTCGTTTATCCACACGAGAAGCAACTTTTCTACATCTTCCAGAACACGTGGCTGTTGCTTTGATAGTCGCGTGACTCCTTTTGCCACATCTAGTCCCCTGAATGATTTTTTCTTCTTTAGTAATGTGCAAATAGTCGATGTAGACATGTTATAAAATCTTGCGATGTCTACATACCTCGTGCCTAAACTTATAACTTTTTTTCAACAGTTTTCTTTTTTTTGGAGCCAAGGTTACAGTACTGTAATACATGTTTCAGTATATAAAAACTGTATATAAAAAAATACTCATTAAGCACGTTTAGAAAGAAAACAAACAATACTTCGTACGTTTGTTGAGTAAATATGTAAAGCACACCGACAGACTGAAACCGACGTGACAGTTGGTAGACATGCAGATGCATTTTACTAATATTAAAAGACTTAGCTAGTTTGTCAAGTTAAAATTTATTTTAAAAATTTGCTCGTCTTTCAAGATACTCGCAATCCAATTTACTACAAGGTTCGACTGTAATTCAGTTGTTGGCCAGTTGACAAGGATTGGCCCTATTTTGAAAACTATAAGACATTATTTTGGTGGCATAATTGTTTAATTGTAATAATAATTGTGGCATAATTATTGTTACAAGAAAATTCTATTTTCTATTCTGAACTAGATACAATTCGTAACTTTTTTATACCTTAAGGTTTCAAGTGTGTATATATTGAAGTGTAAATATTTTAATAAAAATAAAGTATTGATTGTGAAAAATATGACAGGTCAAGAAATATTGCGCGATAATAGAAGCTTAGGATACAATTGTGTGAGGAAGGGCTTTTGTGCATAAGTTGCGAAGTTTAAAGCACGAGGCGAAGGCGAGTGCTTTAATAGAAATGTGTGCACACAACCCTTTCAAACACGTGTATCATACATTATTTTATCGACGAAGCAGGTTATCTACGAAACATGTTCAAATACTGTTGAATCTACAAAAAAAATAATTGTTTCTTACCGGTAATATTGAAAAATCGTTATTTTGACAGAAAAATTAATTCAAATCACGGACACAATAATTTCAGCACCTCCGTGGCAAAAACTGCTAATTAGTAAAAACGCACATTAACGGGAACAATATTTGGTCGTTGTCAATGTAATCTAGGTTAACCTAGATTTAATCTATATTAGATTATGTTTTGATAGTTAAGTTATATTAGAGAGATTGAGAGGCCGAAACTGCTTGATTCAATATAAGAGACAATTTATTCAATTTTGTATACGTCAGAAAATTTATTTTCACTACGTCAATGTTTTTTGTTTAGTGACACGAGTTGTTGCCATAGTAATAACAAGCAGAAATCGTTTATTAATTAAACTCCATTTAATCTACATTGGACATTTACTTACGATTTGGATACTTTTAAACACAATTATAGCAATGGCGTCCTTCACACCGAATAATTTTCTGGTAAATGTGTTCATTTTGGTGTGCCAGTAGATTACGGTATTAATTGTGATTGGTCATCCGGCCAAATCTTTTCTAATTACTTTAATTTAGTATACAGCAATGAACAATTACTGCAAATCCACTGAACAATCACTACATTTATATGGCCGATAACTTTGTTTTTGATGAATCAAATATTTATCTTCTTATTTTCTATATTTTTTTTAATATTTCACTCGAATTATTATTTAAATAGAAAAGTAAATGGTAGAAGGACGGTAGTCCTTTGTACCATTTTTTTATGTTGCAATAAATATCATTACTTACTTACATACCTTAGGAAAATATTCTTTTTTACATTTACTAGCAATATAAAAATTCAGAAATCCATTTTATACCAGCATGCAATTTATTATTTTCATTGTTTAATTTGTACAAGGACCAATCACTGTACTGTTTACCTCTATAAGACAACATCAGAAATTTTAATTTCTTGTCCTGTAGATTAGTTTGTTAATGTTTATGGACAAAAACACAAAAAGTTGAAAAATTAACATAATTTTTCGTCAAACAACCACTGCTTCTAAAAAAATCAGAAAAAATAGTTTTGCCCCACTTATGATACCCATTTATACCCCACTTATGCCCCACTTAAAATATTCATTATAAAGAATGAAATTAACAAAGAATGCAAAGAATTGCAAAGAATGTTTTGAAATTAATTTTAATTTTTTAATAATTTCGTATGAAAATCACTAGAAAGTTATTATATACAAAATCAGCTCATTACTTTTAATGTGCAATTTTAATCAAGGGCCCATGATTGCCTTATCCTCAACCATACAATATCTCCTAACTATGCTCAACTCCACCTAGGCGCCATGGACATAACACCAACACCACATTATAAATACTTAGGACCGACTCTGGACCATTGACTTTCCTTGTAAATCGACGACACACTAAGAAAAAAGGCCAAAAAAAAGATATTTCCAATGTATGTCTTATAGTGGCAATGGATTCTCCATATAAACCGCCACGAAAATATATAAAGTTATATGCAGATCCATCCTAGATTATGTCCCTATACTTTGACTTATGACTATAACGCAGAAAAAAACAACAACCGATATACTCAAAATAACTGAAAATAAATATACTTACCATAGACTTTCCTTCAATATCGACGCTACATGTAATAACGAAATAAGGCATCCTAATAACATCCTGCATAACTCACGCAACTATCTCTTATATACCCTGACCAAAATTCCAAATATTTCAGACAGACATGAACAATTAATCAGATTATTAATCAGAGAATATTAATCAGATTTAAAGACAGAGACATTAATTAATAGGATGGTTGCGACCGTTACTACGTGGTAATCCATACTTACACTGAATTGATAAATTCCGTATATTTTACCCACAGTAATACACTAATAATATGTAACTTAAATGTACTTGAAAATGACCTTTAACAGTCGAAACTCGAGTCGTGATAAGTGTAGAAATGTATATAACTGTGAATAATATGTTATATAATATTTTTACATATTATAAGTATAGATAAAAAATCGTGAATTTATCAATTCATTGTACAAAGACATTCATCGGATAATTATTGACTCACTTTGTATAAAACGCGAACTAAGACACCACATTAGCAGACAGCTAAAGGCTATATAAGAAACACTATCTGACGACTATGACGAATATGAGGACACACCATTTCTTTTTTTCTTTAAATTATGTATAACAAATGAATTGTATTTCATGGCAGAAATATTTTGTGGCCGATAGCCATTTGCTCCTGTTGGTGACAATTAAGATTATTATTATAATTATTGAACAAAGTTATTCAAAAGAGTAAGCTAAGTTTATCAAAAAAATTAAGACAAAAGGTTTAGCTTTCTTCTGAAATTAAGAATTTTCTTTGAATGTTTTTAATTTAATTATGCAAAAATCAAAAGAAAATCAATAATTATTCCGGAAATCATTAAACATTATCAGTGAAATGGAAATAGCCCAATCAAATAAATTTCAGCCTGTCTTCCTGTTTGAAAAATTTTAAGTCAGAATATATAACATATTTTTTATTTATATATTCGTTACGGCCAACTATGGACCACATTTGACAGTTTTTACATTATTTTTTGCTCTCACTTTCTGCCAATATCTCTTTATCTCTCTCCCACTTCCTTCTTCTGTTCCTACGTGTAAGATCTTCCTTTTCTCACTGACAATTTCCCTGTCTCCTGAAAACCTGTAAACTTTTTAATTAGTCGCCTAAATCTCTATCTGTCCATCATGTCTTCTTTTTTCACCCCCATACGATCCATACGAGTCCAATCTAACTTCCCGAAACCATTTCGTCTCCGTCTTCCTCTTGCTGAAGAATTCAAAAATCCTCCTCGTCAGTTTGGTATTGTTCATTCTCACTAATTGCCCATAAAACTGTATTCTCCTTTTTCTTATTTGGGCTACAATTCCTTCTGTCTTCAGGTATAATTTTTGTTAGGTTTTAGTCTCCTTTCTCCATCCTTGATATTTGGGCCTAGGATTTTTCGGAGCATTTTCCTTTCTTTCCTTCGGATGTCTTCGAGGCTACCCTTACCAATCATGTCTAGTGTTTCTGCTGCATATAGACATTCAGGTCTGACAACAGTATCTAGGTGTCGGAATTTAGCCCCAAAGGATGAACCCTTTTTGTTATATGTATCCTTTTAAGTTGATAAGCCATTCCATTCTTCTCGCCCACTCTTTGATGGCATTCTTATCCGACCCATTGTCCTGTAATTTTTCTTCTAAATAGTTGAAACACTTAACTCGCTTTATTTTGGCTTCTCTCAACTACAAGTGGAGAGGAGCGTCTTTGATGTTGATCAGGAAGGCAGTCTTCTTAAACGAAATTTGAAGCCCAGTCTTCTTGGCTATTATCTGGAGTTCTTCAGTTATTTTAATCGCTGTTTCAATACCGGTAGTGAGTATCACAACTTCGTCGGCGAATGCCAAACAATCTGTTCTTATACTTTCTTTACCTCTCCCTAACCCGAAAGCCTCTTTATCCAATATTCCCTTTGTCCATTCTCGAATAACTTTTTCAAAGACGCAGTTGAATAATATTGGCGAAAGCCCGTCGCCTTGTCGTACGCCAGTTTTGATTTCGAAAGGCTCTGACAACTCCCCCCGGCACTTTATTTTGGAGAAAGTATTGCTAATCGTCTGTTGAATTAGATTCCTCGTCTTGTTCACTGCAAATTCCTCGAGAATTGCCAATGAGGTTTTTTGGTCAATGGAGTTATAGGCCTTCCGGAAGTCCACAAAGACGGCGACATATTTATTCTGTCCCAAAATCCTGTACTTTATGATATTCCGCAGGTTGAAGATTTGATTCGCGCAAGATCTTCCTTTCAGAAAACCTGCTTGGTATTCACCCAATTCAGAATCCAATAACCTTTCTATTCTTGTTAGTAACGCTTTCGATAAAATCTTTTAAGGTTAGGTTAGGTTACTGAAACAAGAGAGATGCCTCTATAATTATTAACGTCCATCTTGTCACCTTTTTTATGAAGGGGATGGATCAAAGTCATTTGCCAGTCAGTAGGGATCCTCTCAGTTATCCATATATTCTCAAGTAACGGAGTGAAAGATTTTAGGACTCCCGCAGATCCGAGTTTTAGGAGTTCAGCGACCGTACCATCTGCACCAGCAGCTTTGTTTGCCTTAAGTCCTTGAATAATCCGAAAATTTTTGCCTTCGTCGGGAGGCAATGAATTGGGAGATGATACTTCTGGTGGATCAATTTTCAGGTTTTCTTGCGGACCATCACAGTTAGGGAGTGAGTCGAAATATCTGGCAAGGACGTCACAGTTTTGCTTATCGGTCATTCCTATCGTCCATTCTTCATTCTTTAAGCACATTCCTGGTGCCTAATAACCCCTTAAGCGCGATTTGAACGTCTGATGAAAGTTCCGTGTATTGTTCATTTGGAAATATCCCTGCGTTTTCTTTAGTTGATCTTGTTCATATTGTCTCTTAGTCCTTCTGAAAGTCCGGGCTGTATATTTCGTCTGATTTCGAAAGATTAATAGATCATCATCTCGTTTCGTTGAGCTCCATTTTTTTCATGCCTCTTTCCGTCGTTTCAGTGCGTCGTCACATTTTGCATTCCACCAATTTTGTCTTATTCGCTTTGTCTGAGCAATCGTTCTTCCAGTAGAACCTTGAATCTTGTCTCGGATTACATCCCAATTTCCTGACGCAAGGCACTTCAGTTCATCTCGGTAACTTTCCCTTGCCGCATTATTGGATTTTAATTTTCCGGTATCATATCGCGGAATATTTTATCCCCGTGCTCTTTCCCTGGTTTCTAGAAACTTCAGTTTAATTCTGGTAAGGTAGTGATCGGAGTCTACTTCTGCTCCCCTTGCTACTTTCACATTCATGATTTCTCTCTTTCCCATCGTAGAAATGGCGACGTGGTCGATCTGAAATTCTCCCAATAGAGGATTGGGGATTGCCATGTCTTTTGTTTTCTGCGTAAATGCTTAAAAGTTGTTGACATAAGCTGTAGAGTGAAGGCTCGACAAATTTCTAAGAGTCTCTCGCCATTTCTATTGGTACGTTTATGTGCGGGATATTTTCCTGCTATCTTCCGATATTTTCTCTCCTTCCCGATCTGCACATTGAAGTCACGCATTAGTACCTTGATGTTCTTCTTTGGTATCCAAGATATCTGATCTTTTAGCTCTTCCCAGAACTGTTCGACTTTGACTGGATTCTTGCGATTATCTTCGTTGATCGGGCTGTGAGCATTTATGCTAGTGTAGGTCTTGTTGCCACACCCTAAGTGCAGAAGTGACAGTCTTGGTGATGAACTATCAAAGCCTATCACAAACTCTATTAAGCACTTGTCTACTAGTAACGCTGTTCCAAGAAGCGGTAGGGATTTTGTATTAGCTACTCTGATTGCTGGTTTCCCTTTGAATATCCTGTATTGTCCACTACCAAATTGGTTCTCATCTCTGTACCGTGTTTCCTGAATGGCAATGACCTTGATATCACGCTCTCCCATAGTTTTCGTTATCTCTTTGAGTTTCCCCACTTTAAGAAGTGATTGCACATTTAGTTCCAAACCAGTAACGGCATTTTGTCTTGAGTTTATGATTTCCAGGGGACTCCGACTTCCGCTCGCGTTGTATTTCAGGCTCTCCAGAACCCTTCGGCCCGCTTGCGTCACTGCGTCACATGGAAAAACAGACGCTGACCAGAACGCCGGTCGACACGAGAACAGACGCGTCTGGATTTTAGGGTTCTTCCGGCCTGTCCACCATTGGGAATTTCTTCCTCTTCCGCTTTCCAGGCCATTGACCAGTTTTCACCTGTAACCCTAGGTAGGGGCCCTCACAGGGCACTATTTGCCGAGCCAGCTGAACCCTGCTTTTTAAACGAGGTTGTTACTCCTCCCGCTTCTGCTTCTTCATTACAAAAAGTTCTTGAATCCCACATATTATTATATTAGTATTTTTTAAGTTCCACAACGAAAAGAAAAATAAAATTTGATACTATATTAACTTGACATTTCGAAATATTATTATTTGACACTATCAGCAATTCAATACGGATGGTCAGAAGTACACACCACATCCAGGACCAGTCCCCCTTAATTGCACTGTCCCCTTCACGTTTTTATCAGATTCTACGTTTCTTAATTGTTACTAATTTTTGATTAATTTTAGCGGAGCATTTTCCAATAGTTCCAAAAGGGCGAGTTTCCCATTTGCTGGAGCATTGTAAAATCATTTCCGCACGAAATTTGTATTCGGTACATAATATGTCATTTTTCTACAAATCAGACGCACAGTAAAATTAAAAAAATGACTATTATTTTCTACATTATCCTGACAAATATGGTGTAAAGTAGTGTTTTCTAAATTAGATTTTATTGTATTATACTTAATTTATTTTGTAAGTGTCCCTGAAATGTTAATATTTACTGGTCACTTTACCGCATCGTGGCCGTACGTTGCAGCATTGTGTGTAACAATCTAGTTTCGATGGACGTATACATGATGTCAAAGCTAGCTTTACAATTCAGGAGGCCAAAAAAATTATATATATATATATATATATATATATATATATATATATATATATCAATTTTTAGTGGCCGAGATTTTCAAAATTTCAAATCTCACGAAGCAATAGGAAATACGAAGCAATACGAAAAGACCGTAACTTAGGTAAACACTGTTTTAGCAAGTAAATATTAGCAAATATATTACGTTTACGATATAATGACAAAACTATTTGGAATGATAATACATTATTTATAAAATCCAAAAAAGTTCTTCCTTAAAAAGTAAAAAATATAATAATAAATTGTACTAATATTTTCTGTAGAAATTTTTTGTTTAGCAAAACCTTTAATATTGTAACATTATTGATTACTATTTAAAGAATACTATATTTATACTATTTAAAGCATACAATTAATCAATATATTAATATTAAAGAGTTACTTGTTTTAGCCTTAACTATATGAAACGACATGTTAAATTGTTTGAATAAAACTAATTTTGTGATTTGTTTCTTGTGATTGTTTTTTTCGGTGACTTAATTTTTTTAATTATTATTTATTTGATGCTGTCTTGGTTGTAGTTGTTGTTATTGGATATTTGTTTCATTGTATTTAATTATGTGTGGAAGTTCGAATGATTAAGAGGGATAGTAGAGGGATAGTAGTATGGATCATAGTCTATGTATAATAGAATGGAATGCTGCTAATTTATGTTGTGTATAATGAAAGGAGGTGTTGTGTATTATTGTGTCTCGATAGGTGGATTTTCTGTATATTTTTAATATGTGTTTAAACAACAACATGAAACAAAACACACAATTAATTATTCAAATAATTCAATATATTATTATATTTATTATCTAGCTCCATATTATTAATTATATCTAATAATATCAAAATCTCCAAACTCAACAATATATAAATAATTAGCTACATTTTATTAGCTTTTATAATTTTGATATAATTATATTTGTAAGAACAATTGTTGGAATCTTTACAGTTGTTAATGTTGCCAAAACTAATGATTTAGCAGGTGTTTTAGTAATTTCTGGCAGCTCATCGCAAAAAGATATAATATGATTTAAGAAAAAAATTGGATATTTTTGAAACAGAAATAGTGAAGCAGGTGTTTTTCTCAAAAATTAGCTGAGATTATTTGATTTAAGCTTTATTGAAATATTACGATTTAAAAAAGTTAGTTAATACAAATGTAGTTATTGGGAGATTATAATAATAATAATATTTATTGCGGCACTACATTGTAACAAAATATTCATTTAATTTATAACGAATACAAGATGTGATCGAATTTATATGATAAATAAAAATAAGCAATTGATTTGCGATTTATGCAAAATTTAAAAATGTGTTTTTATAAATAAAGAAGTTTTTATTAGAATATTTCCACATATACTCGTACGGGCCAGAGAATGCCCCTCGCCTGGACGAATTTACCTCGACATAATTCAGAGCGCGCGGTGTTCAGTTGTCCGTGTTTGAAAAACTGACGCATATTTCTGAACCCCAACTAAGCTGCGCGTATCTCTGCGCGTCCCTTGCCCTCGGCGCAGTAGAGCTGCATTCTTTCGCCGGTTCGGGTATACAAATTGTATCTCATTTTCTATAGATTTTTACTTACTTATCTGCTGTTACAACCTTACTGTTGGGTTTAGATAAAGTTAGGTTTTTTTTTGTTTAGGTTAGGTTTATCTGCTGTTACAACCCTACTGTTGGGTTTAGGCTCACTAAACTACAGTGCACCATTGCTGTCGTTGCTGAGCTATCGTTTGCCAATGACTTCTGATTGAAGTTCTGACTTCCAAGAGCTTCAGATCCGTTTCCACGAAGTCACGTCATTTTTTATTCGTCTTCCTTTCGATCAGGTGGTATCAAAATTTCGGCCAGGAATATATTTGTTATTCTGTCGTCCGCCAATCTGTTCACATGCCCTTCTTAATCCTGCTAATTGCCTTCACGATTGATTCGATCCCTAATAGTTCCTTCAACTCGTAGCTGTTTCTTATTCTCTATGCATTTTCTTCCCGAACTGGCCCATATATTGTTCTTTGTATTTTTCTCTCATGCCTTTCTCGCTACCATAGATTGTTATTGATTGGATTATTGTTTTGTACACGCATACATTTGTTTTTGTTTTTATGGGCAAACTGATGGATAGGTGGTTAGGAGCATAGTAACATCGGTTTTCTTGTAACAGTTTAATATTCATTCCTTCATTCAGGTCGTTTGTGACATTTAGAATTAAACTCAAGCATTTAAAAGATTGTACCACTTTGCACTTATATTCAATTACCGTCAGATGGTGTTTCACCCTTGCGTCCTCTTTCTGGTCTAGTCTCATGTATTTGGGCTTATTTTCGTTAACTCTTGGCCAATTTTCCGGCTTCTGCCTTCATTTCGATAAAAAAATTTCTTGACTGCCAACACACCTCTTTATGATTAAATCAAGGTCATCTCAAAATGCTGTAGTTTGCTTGGACGTATTAAATACTGTTCCTTTCCAGTTTACTGATAGTTTTTGTATTGTCTTTTTGAGTGCAAAGCCTTTCCTTATTTAAGGCAAATTAACTAAACACAATTTTCCTTACTAAGGAAAATTGTGTTTTTCAGAAACATAACTTTATAACATATATGTATCGGTTAAGCTCGCCATAGTTAGACGGACTACTCTCTTGGGAATCAGAAACGCTTCCATCATTCGAATCAGCGCCTCCTTATCGATGGATTCATGGGAATGCTTAAAATTCAGGAATAGTTGGTGTATTTACATTGACATTGTACTATCAGATTTTTTTCAGTAGCTGTTGTATTATGAAAACTTAGTTCGTTCAATCTTACCTTTTCTAAACACACACTGGTAGTCGCCTGTTATCTTCTTTGAATATGTCTAAAGTTTTATGTACCTATAAATTTGTTACCAGGATATTCTATGTTGTATTTTAAAGGTATTCGGTAGTTTTCGCGGTCAATCTAAGCTCCTTTTTAATGTATGGGCACTATTTGGCCCATTTTCCAGCTGGTAGGTTGTTGTTCATCATCCCATACCTTTATTTTAATGTCATATAGTTTTCTGCAGAGTTTGCTGTCTTCCGTCTTGATCAGTTCTGCAGGGATGTTGTCATTGCCTGGCTATTTGCCGTTTTTAATTTTGAATGCTGCCAACGGGTTCTTCTTGAGTTGGCGTTGGTAGTTCTACATTTGGCTCCCTTCCATAATAATCTTGTTTTCGCAGTGGCCGATTTCGCAGTGTCTTGAAGTGCGTCATTCATCTCTCTTGTTGTTTGTTAGTGTGCCTCTTCGTCGTTCATTTTCAGCGATCCAGCTTGGAAGCTTTTCCGTTTGTTTTTACAATAACATAAAACTCTCTTACGTTGCCATTATTATTCGATTTCTTTGTTTAGGTACTTCCTCTTCTTTTGTCTGATCATTATATGAGCTTCAATTTTGCTTCAGATTTTGTGGTATTGTATTTATAAAAGCATCTTTAGTCTGAGCTGTTTCTTCCGACCCTTTCGTTATAAGTTCATTTGTTCGACCTATAACTTATCTATGGTATTTGTTGCAGTTTCTTGTTCGTCGTCTAATAGTAGTTCTATCCCTAATAGGAAGCTGAATTACTTCAGCCGACTATAGCTGGTTGATTTTATATTTAGATCTTGCATTTTCTGTTTTATTCTTAACTCGTGGCCAACTGCATCTCAGCATCGCTTTAAATGCGTGGTCCAATTCGTGTATAGTTTCCCTGTTGCTTCTGGTGCTCGAAATATCTGTCGCATGTTTAGTTCCTATCATTATGTGGTCGATTTGGTTTTGTGCCCTTCCGTGGATATTTTTTCTTTAGAGCTGAGTGTTTCGCACTGCCTAGTAATCGTTTGCTACTGCGAAATTTACTACTCTGCACTTATTATCATTGCTTATTTGGTGTAAGCTACCTATGTCAAAAATACTGTGTAAAGTCGCTTCCCTCCCGATATGGACATTAAAGTCCCTTTTTATTATTTCATTATCCGTGCTCTGGATATTAATATACACGACATCTAGCTAAGAAATTTTCTTTGGTCGCCTCATCCTTGCCCTCCGTTTGTGCGTGTACAATTACTATCGTTATATTATGCTTGCTAGTTTTAATTCTAAGCATGTATATGTACTTGCTTATAGACTTGAAGCCCATAATAGTTTGTTCGTATCTTTAAATTTAAATTTACCTCTCCAAAAAACCAAACTTCAATATCTATATAAAGTTCAATTTCATACCTTAATAATAATAAATGAAATGACAATTACAATAATAGTACTATGTACTGTACATTTGAAACTTTGTACAAGGTAACTTTTGTAAAATTGATAACTACGCTACAGTTTCCAATGAAATTTTTTATTAAATTTGCTGTAAATTAAAAATAGATGAAATAGAATAAATTTTAGATTCTGTATATATAATATGTGTTAAGCAGGTACTGTACACAATTTGTGAGGGCATCCTAGATTAAGTGTTTATCAGTAGAAGTAAATTATCAGTGCTAAAACAGCGATATTTATTAAGAGAATTGAAGCAAGCCGAAGAGTGGCAAGGTATAAATGTAAGATGAGAGAATGACAGATGAAAGAATGGTAAAAGATGCATCCAGGGTACAAGTTTGGAAGGAATGGATGGGAGGAATGAGACACATCGGCGTAAGATTAGAAGTAAACTGTTTGAAGGAGTTGGTATGTCTCTCATGTAAGTGGAGAGGCTTCAGAGCAAAGGCGTGCGATTTGGCAAATAGCTAGAAGTAAGATTGAAAGAAGTTGACTTGCAAAAACGACAAAGGAAAATAAAGGAGTGTAAATAAAATAAGGATTATGTGGATATACAAATATTTGAAGAACTCCCTAAATACTTAAAATCAACAATGGGCATGACTGTCCAGTCAGTAACAGCCAGGTGCAGATGCGGCTATAGGTATGTGGGATAGGGAAGGACGTGTGGGTGCATTGGCTAGAAGAGTGCAAAATACGAGAGTGGGCCGAAATAGACAGACTGATATGAAATAAATGGAAAGTGCTTCAATGTGGATGGTAGTGGCTTTGTAATGATGGAAAGGATAATAGGAAGGAAGCCGTAACGGACTTAAATAGGAATAGTCAAGTTTTGTGCTTAGTTTAGACTTCATTCTTATTGTTTCTAAAATACATTGATTTTTGATATTGTATAAGCAGTTTTAAGTTGCAAAATTCATCTGTATTAAATTTTGTTTATGTTTATATATATATATATATATATATATATATATATATATATATATATATATATATATATATATATATATATATATATATATATGTATATATAAATATATATATATATATATAAACATAAACAAAATTTAATACAGATGAATTTTGCAACTTAAAACTGCTTATACAATATCAAAAATCAATGTATTTTAGAAACAATAAGAATGAAGTCTAAACTAAGCACAAAACTGACAAAACTGAACTATTCCTGTTTCCTCTATTTAAGTCCGTAGTGCCCTCCTTCCTATTATACTTTCCATCATTATCATTCACATTGAAGCACTATTTCCATTCATTCCATAACAGTTTCTCTATTTCTGCCCATTCTCATATTTTGCACTCTTCTAGCCAATGCACCCACACGCCCTTTCCTATCCCACATACTTATAGCCGCATCTACACCTGGCAATTACTGACTGAGCATTCATGCCCATTGTTGATTTTAAGTATTTAGGGATTTTAAGTATTTAATATTTGTATGTCCACATAATCCTTATTTTATTTACACTACTTTATTTTCCTTTGTCATTCTTGCAGTTCAACTTCTTTTAATCTTACTACTAACTATTCGCCAAATCGCTCGCCTTTCCTCTTAAGCCTCTCCACTTAGATGAGAGACATACCACCTCCTTCATACAGTTTTCTACTAATCTTTCGCCGATTTGTCTCTTTCCTCACATCCATTCCTTCCAAACTTGTACCCTGGATACTTCTTTTACCATTCTTTCATCTGTCATTCCACTCATCTTACATTTATACCTAGCCTCTCGTCGGCTTGCTTCAATTCTCACAATCAGTTTTAAAGCGTTTAGCTCCTGCAGTACTATGTAAGAAGAAGTTGATTTGTCTAATTGCAGGTCCCCTCCTGCATTGTAACAACAAAGAATTGTAGCGGTGCTTTTTCCACACGTTTTTCTTTCTCCAATAATATAATCCTACAACAAGTGTTCCATATCATCTCTTTCGCCCCTTAATTTGTGCTAAACACTTTTTCCTTACTTTCGAGAACCTATCTCCCGCCACCCAAGCTTTCTTAGCCACGTATTCTCTATGCTCCTTATTAGCATAATCACTCCCAAATAAAAACTCTAAATACTTAAAATGCCTAAGCTGTTCCATCTCCATCTCATATCATTCGATACTCTCCTTACATACCCCACCTTTTTTAAACCTCGTCCATTTTGTTTTATCTAAATTTGCTCCCAGTTTTTTTTTAACAAAAAATCTCTCCAATCTCTCAATCATTTCTTGCAATTCCTCTGCAGATTTTGCCAGGAACACCACATAATCTGCGTATGGCAGATTGTACACTTTATTCCTCACAACCACTCCTCCTGATAGTTACGCCGTCAGGACCTTCTTCAAATCTGCAACATATATATTGAAGAATGCTGGCAGGCAGCCTTGCTACAAACCCATACATACTCTCTCTCTCACTTAAACAATACACCTCGTTTCCTTATACAATCACTCAATAGACTCTCTGAATTTTCCTGGTATCCCCTTTTTTTACCAAACATTCCCAAAATATCAGCATCATATGCAGACTTTAAGTCCAGGACTAGAGCTAAGAGTTTACGCTTGGAACTTGCTTCTTCCTGGTGGATAATACCTCAGGGTTATTAAATACTCAGTGGTTCTCCTTTCTTCCATTTTTTCCCACCAATTCCTCTCCCAAACGCCTTTGTAATAGTTCCACACACATTTTATAGCATGAATCCATGAACGTTATACCCTTATAGCTTCTCAATTCGTCCCTCTCCCCACTTTTCTAGAACGGTGTAACTTCCCCTACCAGTCAGCTTTTTGGCACTCCAACTTCTTTCTCTGATATTCTATTTAATTCCTCTATCACTCTCTTCAAACATTGCATGTTGGCCATCAGCCAAGCCTCATCCGCTGCCCCGTCTTGACCTGCTGCATTTTGCCAGATTTCCCACATCCTTCTAATAAATCTAATAAACTCAAACAAACCACATCTAATAAATTCAAAAATTCCTTTATAAACCAGGATATTACAGGAAAAAAACATAACCTATGTACAGTTTGTAACAAAGGAAGAACGGCCTTCACTAAAACTAAATACACTAAGAATAACGATTGATATACTGCGCATACGCAGATGACGCAGCGGCAAAACGAAAAAATTGTTTCAACGCTTTATATTTCAACAGGTTTTTCTTGATTTACTCGCCCCCCTACAACTCCACGAAGTGCTTTTCTAGTACTCTATTTCAAATATGTTGGTCACCTTTCTGTCTTCATAACTCTCTCTAGCTGCATTTTTGTTTTTTTTTAAATTTCTTCTTTAACTACCTTTCCTGCTAGTTCTTTTCTTTCCGGAATTCTTCATCAAACCATGTGGATTTGGCTCCTTGTTACCTTGATAATTTTTGCCACTATTTATGCCTTCACACACGGCGTTATTTCCTCAGCATCTTTCAGGTTTCCCAATGTACTCTTGGTAGCCTTGTGGTAGTGGTATTATGTATATTTATTGCCCTTACGGGTTTATAAATTGAATCCAAAATTTACATCTATACTAAAACTAACATCGAACATAATATAAATAAGAATAATAATAAAAAGAGAAAAAGAAAAAATAAACAATAAAAAAAAAAGAAACATATGCTGCTCAAACTAAAAACAAAACAAAAAAAGAAAGTCACTAAATTCCT
Organism: Phosphuga atrata; assembly: GCA_944588485.1. NCBI lineage: Eukaryota > Metazoa > Arthropoda > Insecta > Coleoptera > Silphidae > Phosphuga > Phosphuga atrata. Next base: position 14,869,282 of record OX155901.1, read on the forward strand.
ATCCCTAAACCCCGATTACCAGCTTCCCTCCCCACATATTGCTCTTCTTCTCTCCTTAACTTTCTTCATCCAATCTATCCCTCTTCCAACCTCGTTTAAAATCTCTTCTCTACTCTCGTCCCTTTCTCTCATTTCTGAACATTCGTTCAGCAAGTGTTCTAGCCTTGTGGTATATCTTTCTTGTGCGAGCCGATCCCATTAAAATATTATCCTTACTTTACTTCACCTTGTTTTGTATTTTGATTTCATGGTCACACATATCGGCAAGTACCCTCTATTCCGATCGTCATACTTTCTATCGATTCGATGGTTTTCTCATTTGTTACCACTTGGTAAATCAGGGATTCCTCACTATTACCCACATAAGTAAATTCCCACTCCCAGTCTCCTAACTAGCACACATTTTACAGAGCACTTCCCACTGATTTTTCATCACCAACTCGAATCAATCCTTGCTTGAACATTTTTTACTTTATCCTTAGTTTTACATTATCCTATGCTATACAGTTAATTTATTACGTTAACTTTAAAATAAACAAAAAATTTGATTAATTCCTGATTACTCCGTAAATCAATATAAATTGGTTTAGCAACTCTTGCATTTATTTGAAAATCCGTATATTATATAGCAAATGAGTAGAAGAATAGTCACAAAAGACCATACTGACAAAACGAGACAGGCAAGACTAGACAGACAAGACTAAACGGACAAGACTAGACAGACAAGACTGTATGGATAAAACTAGACAGACAAGACTAGACAGATAAGATTAGACAAACGAAACTAGACAGACAAGCATAGAGACGTAATGAATAGGTTGTCAACTGCCAGGAACTTCACAGTCATATGTAAGCGCGCAAAACTCTCACTAATTAGAAAAGGAGATAAACCGATAGGAGATCCCACATCCTATAAACCCATCTGCCTATTGGATATATATGGTAAGCTACTTGCTCTTGCTACTAAGGCTAAAGGTAGAACTTGAGGCGGTTTGTCCGGAAACGAATATGGGTTTAGAGAAGGTAGAACAACCATCATTGCCTTAAGCGCTGTCCTAGAGATCGCAGAAAAAGCTAAAAGCGGGACCCGGACGTATGTGTGCCCTCCTAACATTTGTTGTTAGAAATGCTTTATTGCGCAGCCTATTAAGGAAGCATATTAAGGACAGTCTGACAAGAAGGGGTATCTCCATATCAGTTGACCTGTTGAATTAAATTGAATTGATTTGAATATAATTTAATTGAATTGATTTGAGTTGAGTTGAGTTGAGTTGAATTGAGTTGAGTTGAATTAAGTTGAGTTGAGTGGAGTTGAGTTGAGTTGAGTTGAGTTAAGTTGAGTTGAGCAGGGCTGAGTTGAGTTGAATTGAATTGAATTGTCGAAGCATCAAACTGCTAAGAGACAAGGAAAAAGAAGAGCGACAAATTAACAGTTTTATCCCATAGGGTTCGATACTAGGCCCCACCCTGTGGAACGTGCTATATGACGAAGTACTTACCATGAGGCTACCATTGGGGGCCACCGTAATCGGCTTCGCAGACGATATCGCACTGGTTGTTACAGAAAAAACAGCGCAAGGCTTAATACGAACGGAAAATCAAGCAACAGAAATGGTCAGCGCGTGGATGAAGTCAAAGAACCTAAGTCTACCTCCACGAAAAACGAGGATGTCCTTCTCACAGGCCTAAGACAACTTAGCCCCGTAAAGTTTAACATGGAAGAGGCAATTATAATACCAAAAGAAACACTCAAATACCTCAGAGTAGTGATCGATAAAAGGCTCTCCTTCATGGCGCACATTACCGAAACGGCAGGAAATTCATTGAGAACACTAGCGGGCATCTAGCAGCTCATATCAAACGTAAGGGGGCCTAAGAGCAGCTCTCGAAAAATACCTAGTTCGGTAGTCCACTCGATCATGTTGTACGGAGCTATGGGCCTAAGAACCAATATGAGGCCTAAAGACCAATATGGGCCTAAGAACTAGACAAAAAACGAAATCATCACCAACTCGCAACCGTTCAGCGGCAAATGGCTTTACGTACATGTAGCGCTTACCGGACGATCTCAGGAGCGGCCGCCCAAGTCATCTCGGGAATACGCCTATAGACCTGCTCGTAAAAGAGCGGTAAGACCTGCACGATGCAAACTATTGCAAACAGAAAAAAAACTGGCCGGAGAAGAGCTTATCGAGGAATGGCAAAGAAGATGGCAGCTAAGCAACAAAGTACAGTGGACCCTAGTGCTATTCCCAAATATCATATTGGGTGAATAGAAAATTCGGCGAAACTAGCTACTAGCTTAGTCAAGTACTGATTGGCCACGGTAGCTTTTATCTCTTCAACATTGACAGAGCAACAGACGACCTATGTGTTTACTGCGGGGAAACAAATAGTGTAAATCACATTATCTTTGGTTGATGGAGGTGGGAAACTGAAAGAGAAGCAGTCGAAATAGTCATGGAAGAACCATTTAGCGGCAGAACAATAATCCCATACATGCTAAAGGGAAAAACAAACTGGGACAATGTAAACGGATTAATTGTAACAATAATGGAAGATGAAGTAAATGATGTGATACAGTCCAAAAAGGGAAAAAAAATTAGAAAAAAAAATCAACCTGTAGACTAATTAAAAAAAAATGCCATCTGTCACTCCGAGGTTATGCGATAAGCGGGTCCATAGTGCGCGGAGGTGATTCCAGGGGGTCCTCTTGTCTGGAGAAGTTATTGTATTAACGCCAGCTATATATTATTATGGATCGTGGATAGATATTTTATGGATCGTAGCATTTTGTAAAGACTCATTCTCTTTCTGGATAGTTCTGGATATGGGCACAATACTCGGGAATATATTGAGAAAGGAAAAAGTTGGCAGACGTTCAACATAACAATAATATTTACAGAAACTCTCTCTACATATATGGAGTAAATAAAGATTTTGTGGAGGTTTCCAGCTATAAATAAACCATAGACACATAAAACTTAATAGAAAAGTTTAAATTGATTAAACTCGATCGTTATAATTGTTATAAGTTATGATATAAATATTAGACGATTTCAAGTCGAAGTTCATAACTAAATTAGTAATACATAGTCCCTATTGATTAGATCTGTGATTAGAATTAGTTAGGGGTACGTGATCAAACATGGTTTAGGATCGCTGATCTAATTGATGTATTTTCTGATTACTTGGCATCGTTAATTGAAATTTAGTTTAAACAAAATATGATTTGGCTTTAAAAAGAACCGCAAATTTTCTTCCGACTTTTGTCCTTCTGTATAAACTATTTCATATTGTGCATAGATATTACAAATTTTATAGATATTTTCAGTAGATTTAGAAAAGTTTCGCCCGCCTTTTGGTACATTAATTAAATATATTTAATTTTGCTGTTAAGTAATTGTTCACCAATTTATAGCAAAATATTTTTGTATGGATAATATCAAACAACAAACCAAAAATAAAAGTTCTACAAAGTTATATTTAACTAAACGGATATAATTTAATTAAATAGAAACCTTTACTTATGGAAAAATTTAAATAACCGCAGTGATTCTCGAACATATGATTGACATGATTTAATTTGTAACACAAATTTACCCGTTATTTTAATGACAGACCAAATCTTGGTACAAAGCATTTTGCAAAGAAAACAAAAAAGTTTGCTTAGGGGAAAATGAGTGAGTTGAATAACGAGACAATACGTTTTTAATCTAAATTTAAAAAAAAGTTAAGATTTAAAACTTAACAGAGTAAGAAACATCACCCAGTTTTGCACTCTCCCCATAATCTTATAATCAATATTTCTTTTCCCTGAGTTTAGTTCAAATACCTAAAAACTTCTTTAACGTAACACATTTGCATGCTACAAAAACCCCTTCACCGTTTGTTCGTTGCAACATATCTTTCCTGCTGCGTTTCCTGGCTCTTGCCTCCTCTCAACCAATAACTATCCTTTCATGCGTTTATTCCCTCTACTATTGCATAAATTTTGTTTAACTAAAATTCATTATGGTCTCTACAATTCCCTCGCTAGCTTCCCAAATAGGAGACGAAGAAAACTGTCGTCTTAACTGTCGAGAATCTTTTTGGAATAATTAGGGCTACACACAAGACGAGATAAGATGAGAGTTTGAAAAATTTCGTCTCGTTAGTTAAATTACTCTCTTTTTAGTCTCGCTCTCCCTCTCGTAACTATTTGTCTCGTACCGTATCGTCTCATCACAACTCGTCAAATATCGTTCTTGCTAGAACTTACTGTTAAGTTAGTCCAAAAACGAGGTAATCATTAATTTTATTGTAATTAATAAATTGGTGATTATTTGTTATATAGCTAATTTTTATTCAGGCCTTCGGATGAGCCATTCAAAAATGTCTTTTCATACCTGTCGTAATCTGATCTTCTCTGCTAATCATTTTTCGTATTCCAGATTTTTCGCATTACTAAAAATATTGCTTTTTGGAACGAGGTTTCTTTATTGAGGTCTCAGTATGAGTGATTTGGCAGAAAACGTATACGCCGCCCTAAGTTTCTTTCTCTTTCTCTCAGTGTATATTTCTATATCGCGCGCTCTATCTTTTCTTATTCACCGCGTTCCTTTCTTTTGCTACGTTAGTTTCTTTCTTTTTCTCTCAGTGTATATTTCTATACGGCGCTCTCTCTCTTTAATTTTCTATCTCTCAGTGTATATTACTATAATGCCGTGCTCTCTCTTTCTTTGGCAGAATGACAGACGATGGTGGTTTATAATCTTAAAACTAAACAAGAAAATAAACAAGAAAAAAAAATTGCTCAAACGTATTTGTTTTTTGTAGTTTTAAATCATAAAAGAATTATATTGTTTATAAATATTATACTCATTATTTGTATTAGGTTTCGAGAAATAGAAACTCAAAAAAATAATGTAAATAATGAAAATGCAAAATACCGAAAAAAAGTAAGTTAATAAAAAAAAAACATAATTTGAAGCAGTTGCTAACTGTTTACATATGTTTATCGTACATGTAATTCGAGTGATTGATATTTACTATATTTATATATCGTAGTCATATAAAAAAAATAAGTCAATGGTGTAAAACTGAGCCATTGCATGATCTGTCGGCGTAGTTCATCTAATTCGTGTAGCTCATGATATCGCTATTTTATTTTATGACATTTGTTTAACTGGGATTTACACTCACTACCTAACCTACTTACCGATTCGATGTTTCTAAAAATGCTAAAGTGCTGTCATCTTATAGTTTAAAGCAACTTGTCTTAATTATCAGACCTATTAATAAAGAGATAAATGAATAAACATATATGTGAAGTTTTCACAAACTAGCTAGTCATATCGAGTATTTCAAATAGAATATATGAACTGTCGGCAGATCATGCAATAATAACTCAGTTATACACAATCTGACGGATTTCACTATATGACTATGACATATACATTATAGAGAGACAATATTGAAATGACATGCACAACATCAAAAAGAGTGTCGACAGAGAAAACAGGAAAAAAAAATTAAAGGAATTATATGAAATAAAGATTTAGCAAAGTAGGTTACAATTTTATAATTTGAAGCAATTGCTTACTGTTGACATGGGTTTTGTCATTCAAGTGTTTGCTATTTTTTTTAATTTTATATATATATATATATATATATATATATATATATATATATATATATATATATATATATATATATATATATATATATATATATATATATATATATATATATATATGTATATATACATTCTAGAGAAAAGATGCAATGTCATGAGAAGTGAGAAGATGAGAAGTGTAATCACAAGCTCAGTGTCAAAAAGACTGTCGATAGAAGAGAAAAAGGAAATTTTACAAAATACAGATTTAGAAAAGTAGATTCTTAAAATTTTATAATTTGAAGCAATTGCTTACTGTTTTAAGAATTAAACACTTGGGTCTTTTTTCAAAAATTATATTTGTGATACAAATGTATACATTTTGTTAACTAAGGTAACATCGTAATTATAACTAATTATTTGAATACAAACAAAGCTTTAAATATATCACAATAATATATTTAAGCTCTGTGCTTCACTCAAGCTAAGTGTTTCATACTTAATATAAAAAATCTTTAAACTCAACAAATCCAAAACATTTGCTTACTGTTTACATAGTTTTTTCCTACATGTGATTGGAATGTTAGCTATTTTTTTAAGGCTTACAGTTAGTTGATCAGTATGATTGTTCCACTGACAAGTTAAAAAATAAACATATTTGCAGTAGAATATTTAATTTGATCAGCATATTTTTCCCAAATAAAAATTAATCTTTGAATGGTAAAAAATATGATATGATATGTAGAAATACTATTTGATCAGTTATTTTGTTTAGTAATAAATTCCATATTGATTCTTAAAAAAAAACTTAAGTATTACAACCTTATGATATGTATTTTTTTCAATATGAGCAGGCATAATAGAAAAATTGAAATGCAAATGAAAAATTTATGATTTGAGGGCGGAGCTTACATTACATTACTATGATTTGATATACCATAATATACCAAAAAAAGATGGCATAGACCATGTGGCCAGTTCTTTAATTTCCTGCACGAATCTCTAAATGAAGCAATTTAAAATAAATAAGATTAGGACAAGTCCAGTTATGGTATAATTTATTTGAAAATGTAAACGACAAAATAAACAATGAAAAAATAATTTTCAAACTTAAAAGGCAGTCCTTTAAAACTAAAAAAAAATATTGTCTGAAGTAGATATAAGTCCTAGTCTATGTAATATTACTATTGCACTATAAGAGTTTTTTGCCTTGACCAGTGTTTCCCAAACTTTCGACCCATGTGTACCCCTTTGAAACTTTTTTTGTCCCTTCGTATCCCGAAGGATAGTAGACAATTTTTGAGATATGTTACCAAAAACAGAAACTGTATTGATATTGTTCAACTAATATCGTAAGTAATATAGTAATCGTAAGTAAAGTAATACTAAGAATTTTTGGTGAAAATGATGTTCTTCTTCTCTCTAACAGAGTTTCTACTTACCTTTAAATACGTAAAAACAATTTTCAAATTTTGTCATCAGCAGTTGATAAAATAAACTCTTGGTTAAAAAGTTAGTTTTGATTTGTATTGTATTAATTATTTGTCAAAGATGATTAAACTATTGCAAATTAACAGATAATTCACAAGATTCAAACAGTATATAAAAAGTAATATTTAAAGCATTATTTTTTATGTAATTTACAAATTGCTATTTGTGTTTTTATTTTTATGTCACACACAGAAAAGAAAAAAATTGAAAAATCTTCTCATACCCCTTTCAAACTTTTTGCGTACCCCTTGGGGTACGCGGACCACACTTTGGGAAACACTGCCTTAGGCCGAAGCCGCACTACCTTTTTTTCCCGCCAGCGGTAACCGCTAATACTGCGAAACCGCTCGAAAAACACACCGTACGCTATGGGAAAAAATCAGTCGCGGGAAAAATCCGCAAGTGAGGCCGCTTGTATTAGCTTACCTGAGTCACAAAATCACGCGATTAAAAACCGTGGGGGTTTAGCTGTAGTGCGGCCTAAGCCTAAGCTAATACAAGCTGTCTCACTTGCGGATTTTTTCCGCGACTGATTTTTTCCATTGCGTACTGTGTGTTTTTCGAGCGGTTTCGCGGTTATAGCGGTTACCGCTCGCGCGAGAAAAACGTAGTGCGGCCTCGGCCTAAGGCAGTGTTTCTCAAAGTGTAATCTCTCTTCGGCGAAAATGAGGACTGGTTTATTATTTTTAGTCCACTGATAAATGTACTCTATCCGGAAAGAGAATGCATTCCTTCTCTACGAGATTAGCATTGTTCTGCGCATACCTCCACTTTATTTCGAGTGCAGGGTGTTTAGTTGTCCGTATTTGAAAAACTGACGCATATTTCTTAACTCAAACTAATTTGCGCGTACCTCGGCGCGTCTCTTGTCCCTCATACCTCGGCGCAGTACAGCTGCATTCTCTCGCCGGGCAAAGTATAGATGTCCACATGCGCAATGTAATTGTCGATATTTTATAAAAAAAAATTCAACCCAGTTTTATAGTAGTTCGGCCATTCTTGAATGCTTTCAAGAGCAACCGATAGAAAATGATTCAATGGATTTCGTTCCCGGAGGGTTTGAGTGTCCTTTATAAGTTTATTAAACCCTTCTAAGCCGTTATTAGTGCTTAGTACATGTTTCATTACACCTTCGTACCAATTACTATTATCAGATAGCCACTTTCTTTCAAAATAATTCAAAAAAGCTTGCTCCACATTTCAAGTTTAACAGTTTTTTGTAATATCTCTTTAGATGAAGAAAGTTGAAAAGTGAGACCACTCAGAATTAGAGAACGTTTTTTTCTTCTCCGCATCACGCTCTACGCGCGTCTGAACATTCTTCCTCATATGCGCCCAGATATGCGAACAGATGAATACCAACTTATCAGTTCCGAAAATCTCAATAGCGTTCCGAATACTTTTTCGCATATCGACACGTTAGGTTCAAATTTGTTATCAAATAAATTATGTAATGTGGCAACAACGCTCTAAAGAGAAACTCGAAATCTTCCTTCTTCTCATTAGAACAGAGAGACCAAAAGTGTGAAAATGTTTTCCAAATCTGTAGTAACCGGAGATTCTCTTAGAACCGGAAAACCTTACCAGAAGAGTTTGTGGGTTGCATCAGCGTGAATTTTGGAACTGTTTGCGCAAATATTCATTAAATATCTAGTTAATAAAAAATCGAAAGATGGTTTCCTCTTACTCAAACTGTAATTCGTATTGTGCGACGAAAAGGATATATTATTATTGTGGAATAACCTAATTTTTGAGTAGCCATGCTTCTAATTCTCCAACACATATTTCTGGTGAGCCAAATTTGGATTCTTGCAACTGATGCAAGTAGTTATCTAATTGTCTTTTTGGTGGAAGCTTCCTGCTATTACTATTATTGGACAATTCTATTAAAATGGACTTTGGCTTTAACTTTAAGTCAAGAAGTTTTTGTATTTCCAACAAAATCAAGATCATTTTCTGATTTTGGCTTGAGTTAAATGTACTTCATGCGTTGTTGAGTCATACTGAAGTTACATTTTTGCAGAACATTTTTGCCCACGAAGTATAGCCTGATTACAAATTGATGTGTTATTTAGTGTATGTTAGCAAAATCAATAGTATTTTTTTGTGCACTTCAATATTCTGTGGCACAATTAAAATATAATACATAACAAACGCAAATCCCTTGAATCAGATTTAAAATTTTATAAATAAAAATGTTTAACAACTGTTTAAAGAATATTTTACTGATCATCCAGTATTTTAACTTGAATTATATAATTTTATCTTGCCAGTAAATATTTTACTATTCATTCAGTTTTATTGCTTAATTATTTAGTAAATATACATTCAAGTTGTTACTGATCAAATCGTATTTTTACTGATCAATTAAATTTTTGCGTTTTTTAACTATATTTATATACATTATAGACAGGCTATAGTAAAATCACAAGCTCAGTATCAGAAAGAGTGTCGACAGAGAAAAATGGAAAAAGAAAATAAAGGAGTTATACTAAATACAGATTAAGAAAAGTAGGTTACAATTTTATAATTCGAAGCAATTGCTTACTGTTTACACGGATTTATCGAACATTTTTTTTACTATATTTATATACATTCTAGAGAGACAATAGTGAAAGCACAAGCTCAGTATTAAAAAGAGTATCGACAGAGAAAAAAGAAATTTGACAAAATACAGATTTAGAACATGCCGAAGGCGTTAACATGTACATAGACAAATTTCAATCAAACAAGAAACTTGTTGAACCAGAATCTTTACAATAATCGAAAGAAAATTCATTACCAACCATATTAATCGAAAGTAATGAATAAACTGAAAATTTTACTTTTAATAACTTTCTGAGTAATCAAATTCAATCATCAATTAATGATGAAGCTCAGCAAGTAATTAGTCCAAGTTCGTAATCATTCTAAGCCCGATACAAGGCACATGATGAATGTTCAATGCCAAATGTCTTGTTGCATTATGAAAGAAAAATTGCTGCTGACAGTAATTGCCTATTTTCATCTGTTATAAGAATTTTACATCTTCAAATATCAAAACAGAAGATGTTCGATTCTGTTAAATGCGCGAGTAACTTCGTTCCTGACTGGGGTCCACTGACTGCTTCCTTTTTTTCTCATTTTTAATAATTTCGAATGTTAAAAACATTTGAAATTTTGATGTCACGGATGTATTTTTCAACACAAGTAGTTGAATAACTGGTTCAATTTCACTTAATGCGACAACCATTTCATGTAATCTTGGCTTTTTATTAGGGTTGCCACTACTAGCACCTTCACCCAACGACATTTTTGCTGTAACTGAAGTTCAAAATATCTTTGTAAGAAATCGTAAAAATATAGATTTATATAATTATAAAAATATCTCTCATAAAAATGACAGTTGCATTTTAGTGTATGAAAATGTATCGATAAGATATCAAAAATGTCATGTTTACATAAACTTTCTATTAAGTTACTATTCCTGGGATAAGTAATAAGTGCATGGGAAGGCGAAGTTTGAGAATAAACTTCGCCTTATCTCATGCACTTGAAAATGTGACATACAATAAATGTCTATTTAAAAAATCTTGTTGCTGCGTTGAAATTTATAATAAAAAACGAACGAAATACTTTGAAACTGTGCAACACATCTATTTTATAATAGAAAATCTACTCTTTTAAATGAATATAAAATGAAATGTAACTTTCCCAAGCCCAGAACAGTATCAAATTCATTCAAGAAAATATTACGGCGGCCAGTGTCAAAGTCAAAGGTTGAAGAAGATGTATGAATGAGATCAGATACGAAACTCTCGTGTGTCGCCGTATGTGTTTCTACTACCGCCAAAACAATTTTTAGAACTGTCTCGTCTCGCGCTCTTCTCGCTTTTACGAGAAGACACGAGACGAGGAAAATATCGTAATGGTGTGAAGCCCTACGAACAATCAGACATTATCATATTACACAAAGTCTAAAAAACTGTCGTAACACAAAAAAAAGGGCGAAGATAAAAACACAGTCATATTACGTTTTTCATTTTCAACCAATAGAAAAAACTGCCTTAATTGTAGTCAGAAAAAGCTAAACTATGTTACAATATAATGCGAAAATTGTCACATTTTGGGAATATTTTTAGTTTTTTTTTTAATTAAAAAATTCCATTCCATACATACATATATTTTTACATTCTGCAAAAAGTTTGATAAATTCTGTGTTGACTAAAATAGTAAAACGCTAAAAATCTGTAACCAAAAAATCACATTAATATTAGTTTATTGGAAAATGATTAAATCGGCTTTTTCTCAAAATTAGTTTCGGCGTGTTACGACAGTGTTTTAGAGGATGTACGATATGTTTACGTTATTGTAATAAACAAACATTGACGAGTAAATTTTATATAAAAACTAAACAGACAAGACTAGACAGACAAGGCTAAACGGACAAGACTAAACAGACAAGACAAGACAGACAGGACTAGACGGACAAGACTAGACAGACAAGACTAGACGGACAAGACTAGACAGACAAGACTAGACGGACAAGACTATACAGACAAGACTAGACAGACAAGACTAGACAGACAAGACTAGACACACAAGACTAGACAGACAAGACTAGACAAACAAGACTAGACAAACAAGACTAGACAGACAAGACTAGACAGACAAGACTAGACAGACAAGACTAGACAGACAAGACTAAACAGACAAGACTAGATAGACAAGACTGGACAGGCAAGGTTTATTTTTCTCGGGGCGTAACTGTACATTATACAGACAAGTGGTCTCCACGAAACCAACTAGGCTCTCCGGAAACGCTAACCGCATAGCTTCAGTGCTTGTTGTTGTCATTTAGCTACTATCGTTTGTTTTCGTTAAACTTGGTCTCTCTTCTCTTTCTCTCGTCTGTTTCTTTTGTCGATATTATTGTTCGGATAAGTCTATGGATCTTGTACCAATTTTCTAACATATAACCTATTACTCTTCGTGCGTCGAAAGGTGTACCAATACTTGTTATTGGGTTGGTTTAAAAGTAATATGTCCGCTTTAAGTTCTAATGTGGTTGCGATTAAGAGGTCGTATTCTGCACTGTATTTCATAGTATTATTTTGTACATTCCCGAATATGCTCTGTGGCCCTATGCATATAGGGCAAAACTCATCTGCATTGAAGTTCTGGGCAATCTGACATTTACGCCCGCATTTTTGACAAAGGTTTTGCCTGGCTGGGCCTTCACATTCGTTTGCCAAGTTGCCAAATTTCCAACACCTGTGACATTTAATTGTAGTAATTCTTTCTCTTATACTGCTCTGAATCTTGCCCACTTTTATTCTGCCGAATTTTAATGGCTTTTCAGATACTTTCTTGTTGGCTGAAATGGTTGACTGACTCCATATGCCGTCTTCTCCGACAAAGCTTTGTATTGCCTGTAGTATTTCTTCCTGGGTAGTAATCGCGTCTGGATCCTTTATGTGTACTAGCAAATTATCCTTTTTACTTGTACCTCAGCTGCAGGGCATTAGCTTTTTATTCCGATCCTTAGGAATTGGGCTTTACCGCCTTCCACCTCTAGAAATAATTCTCCCGTTTTAGTTTGCCTGGCTCCCGTGATAACCATCCCATTACCATGCCATTGAGGTCAACGTTTGATCTTACCATTTTTAGGAGATCTACATAAGTACTGCCGTAGGCTTTAACCATGACAGCCTCGTTTTTTTTCACTTTCTTCTTCCTTGGTTTGTTTTTCCTTATACTACAGTAGTTGGTTTGCCTTTTCTGACCATTTCCGTCCAGTCTTGCTCTTTCCTTGCTCCTGCTGCTGTTTTGAGATTTGCGGTTTGATTGGACAGTATACTGATCTCTATATCAGTCCTGGAAAAATTTTAGAGCCTTCTTAGTAATTAGCAGTCATATTCTCGGGGCCACTTTTCGGTCATTTCGGTCACTTGTCTGTTTGAGCTTTTCGAGACACATATGCATATTTTTTTTATCTGTTACATCTGTTTGAGCCTTCCTCGTAATCATTTGATGTACATGGCGTTCCTCTGTTTTGATTCCTTCGTTTTCATCTGGTATGCTGTTGGTATGTTTTAGATAGGCAACTCTACGCGGCTTTGCTGCCTGTCTTAGCATTTCTTTGGGTCTTACATAGGTCTCCGTCAATGCACTTGTTACTACCTGATCAGGATGCATAGTCTCGTCAACGCACCACCCGATGTCCCATCCCTAGGTTGTCGCGACCGCATGTCCGTGTACTTCTTTTTCTTTTGTAAAGATGTAACGCGGCCAGTCTTTGTCGGCGATCTCCAAGAAATCTTCATATATCTTGCCATTTGATATGTTGTCCAGCAGTGGTTCTTCCTCTTCAGATATGCTTGTTTGGGTGCTTACATTACAGGTCTTTAGCCCTTGCCTTTGTTCGTTTCTTTTTTCTACAGGTGAGCATGGGTCAATTGCCGGCTGAACCAGATTCTCTCTAGAGACCCCGATAGTTTCCAAATCTCCTTAGTAATCTCCTTGATCTCATTTTCCGTCCTTGGACTTCCGTCCTTCCTCATTTTCCGTCATTCCTTGACTTTCCTTTCTTAATTTTTGCGATCTTGCGACAATCTTACGGGTAATAGGGTATATTCGTTAATATTTTTTTATATGCTTAATTCAGTTTATACTTCGTTTTAACATAGTAAAAAATATAAATACTGTTGAAAGTGTTTCAATTAATTTTTAAAAAAATATATAAAATACCAATTAAATTAGACCTGATTGACGGTCCCATTTTTGGATGACGTCGCATAGCACATGACATTCAGTGTTGCGTTGCTTATTTGCATATACAGTTAAAGATTTTCCGTTTCAATTTGCTATTTTCGATAAAGGAAAAAGCTAAAACACAATTTTAAAGATATTGTATAGTACGGGTAAGCAAAAACACTATTATAAGTACACCAGATAAAGTGTTTGATACAGTCCCTATCGAGGTGTATAGTCCACCCTACCTACATCTGTGAACATCGACGCCGATAAATGTAAACGTGCACGTCACATAACATATGACCAATGGTGATGCGTTTCGCAAATTTGGATTTCGCTCGCATATTTTGGACTTTTTAATTTAAATTGGAATTAAATACCAACTAAATGAGAAAATAATGGTATAAGTATAATATCAAGATCATAAAATATCGGGGTTAAAAAAAATCAAGTAAATTTAAATTTCTTGCATATTCCCTATTACTTCAAGATCTTTATTGGTATTTATTGCTGGACCTTAAGAATAGACTAGACAGACAAGACTAGACAGACAAGACTAGACAGACAAGACTAGACAGACAAGACTAGACAGACAAGACTAGACAGACAAGACAAGACAGACAAGACTAGACAGACAAGACTAGACAGACAAGACTAGACAGACAAGACTAGACAGACAAGACTAGACAGACAAGACTAGACAGACAAGACTAGACAGACAAGACTAGACAGACAAGACTAGACAGACAAGACTAGACAGACAAGACTAGACAGACAAGACTAGACAGACAAGACTAGACAGACAAGACTAGACAGACAAGACTAGACAGACAAGACTAGACAGACAAGACTAGACAGACAAGACTAGACAGACAAGACTAGACAGACAAGACTAGACAGACAAGACTAGACAGACAAGACTAGACAGACAAGACTAGACAGACAAGACTAGACAGACAAGACTAGACAGACAAGACTAGACAGACAAGACTAGACAGACAAGACTAGACAGACAAGACTAGACAGACAAGACTAGACAGACAAGACTAGACAGACAAGACTAGACAGACAAGACTAGACAGACAAGACTAGACAGACAAGACTAGACAGACAAGACTAGACAGACAAGACTAGACAGACAAGACTAGACAGACAAGACTAGACAGACAAGACTAGACAGACAAGACTAGACAGACAAGACTAGACAGACAAGACTAGACAGACAAGACTAGACAGACAAGACTAGACAGACAAGACTAGACAGACAAGACTAGACAGACAAGACTAGACAGACAAGACTAGACAGACAAGACTAGACAGACAAGACTAGACAGACAAGACTAGACAGACAAGACTAGACAGACAAGACTAGACAGACAAGACTAGACAGACAAGACTAGACAGACAAGACTAGACAGACAAGACTAGACAGACAAGACTAGACAGACAAGACTAGACAGACAAGACTAGACAGACAAGACTAGACAGACAAGACTAGACAGACAAGACTAGACAGACAAGACTAGACAGACAAGACTAGACAGACAAGACTAGACAGACAAGACTAGACAGACAAGACTAGACAGACAAGACTAGACAGACAAGACTAGACAGACAAGACTAGACAGACAAGACTAGACAGACAAGACTAGACAGACAAGACTAGACAGACAAGACTAGACAGACAAGACTAGACAGACAAGACTAGACAGACAAGACTAGACAGACAAGACTAGACAGACAAGACTAGACAGACAAGACTAGACAGACAAGACTAGACAGACAAGACTAGACAGACAAGACTAGACAGACAAGACTAGACAGACAAGACTAGACAGACCAGACTAGACAGACAAGACTAGACAGACAAGACTAGACAGACAAGACTAGACAGACAAGACTAGACAGAGAAGACTAGACAGACAAGACTAGACAGACAAGACTAGACAGACAAGACTAGACAGACAAGACTAGATAGACAAGACTAGACAGACAAGACTAGACAGACAAGACTAGACAGACAAGACTAGACAGACAAGACTAGACAGACAAGACTAGACAGACAAGACTAGACAGACAAGACTAGACAGACAATACTAGACAGACAAGGCTAGACAGACAAGACTAGACAGACAAGACTAGACAGACAAGACTAGACAGACAAGAGCTACTTCAAATACTGGCACGAACAAACACAGATATGAAACGATATTATAATATATCAAGAAGATGGTATGCAAGCCTACTGCGTCAAGAAAAAAAGAAGTATTTTGATAGGGCTATTAAGCTAAGTGACAACGTAGCGAAATCTACTTGTAAAGCAGTCGCAGAAATCACTGAGATTAAAAAGAACGACAAACGACAGACATACCACGATTTTGGACCAGGTATTAACGCCGACAGCATTAATAATTTCTATACAGAAAAACCCATAAATATGACAGAACACCTGTCACACGTCATGCACAAGAACAAGCTAAGCTATAACACGGATACAATTTTCCTATACCCAGCATCTCAGAACGAGCTTAGTCAGGTCTTAAAAGAGCTAAAAAACAGTAAAAGCGCCGGAATAGACGAGATTACTATGCCAACAGTAAAGTATGTTGTAGCAGAAATCCTAGAACCCCTTCTATACTTAATAAACAGCTCGCTGCAAGAGGGTATCTTTCCTAATTGCTTAAAAATAACCAAGATCATTCCAATTTATAAAAGGGGAGACAAAAGCAACATAGACAACTACCGACCCATTAGCATACTTTCACCATTCTCTAAAATTATTGAAAAATTATTAGCACAACGAATCATAACTTTTATGAATAAATGCCAAATCTTTAGTCAAGGACAACATGGCTTTATCAAAGGGCGTGGTGTTGAGACAGCATGTTTTCAATTTATAAAAGAGGCAATGCAGCAAATAGAGGACCACAATATACCCTGTGGCATACTTTTAGACCTGTCAAAAGCATACGACACTGTAGACCACAGCATCCTACTGGATAAATTATATAGTTATGGAATTAGAGGTACTGTATTAAATCTAATTTTTTCATACCTCACAAACAGGAAACAGATCACAGAAATCTCCACTTTTCAAGGCAAGTCTAAATCTAATCCCACCTCTATAAATATGGGGATTCCTCAAGGCAGCATCCTGGGCCCGCTGTTGTTCATCTTATATATTAATGATCTTACCAACGTTACCCTACATAACACCGCTAGGATGATTAATTATGCCGACGATACCAGTTTAATATCAACCAGCAATTCCGTTGAAGACGTAGAAAACAACATCAAGAACAACATAGCTACTTTGACAACCTGGTTTAGTGAAAACAAGTTACTTCTTAACCAACAAAAAACAAACATAATTTTCTTTAAGACGAAAAGAGACAGGAAAAGATACCCTATGGAGTTAGTTATGGATAATAATATAGTCAAGGTACAAGGCAATGTAAGACTACTGGGTCTATATATTGATGACAATTTGGACTGGTCAACACATATACTTAACTTATCAAAACGACTAAACAAAGCTGTATATGCACTAAGGATCTTAAAACGATACCTTAATATAGACTCTCTAAAAATAATTTACCATGCGACTTTTCATAGCCATTTACGCTTCGGCATAATGTTCTGGGGCAGCGGATCTTTAATAAAGGACATAGTGAAAATCCAAAAAGCAGCTCTACGAGTTATTTACGATTTACAGTATACTGAAACATGCAGGGAAAAATTTAAAAGAGCAAATATACTAACAACGATCGGAACATACGTATTCGAAACCTTATTGTTTCTATTCAAAAATAAGAAACTTTTTGAGATATACAAGTCGAACAACACAAAGGATACACGTAACAGATACCTTAATTATATTCCACCTTATCACAAATTAACTATGTCGGAAAAAATACCACCTATCATCAATATTAAATTATATAATGCACTTCCAAATTATGTTAAATTGATTAAGAAAACCAATATCTTTAAGAAAGAAATTCACCAGCTACTGATAAACATCGAGCCATATACACTATTGGAGTATTACAGAGGAGTAAAATCCTTCAAAAGATAATTGGACAAATTTCATTTAGGTTACTAATACTACTGTTATGTTCATCAAAATGTAATAGTCCGTATATGTAATGCTTACATAATGAAATAAATATTTTGATTTTGATTTTGATTTTGATTTTGACTAGACAGACAAGACTAGACAGACAAGACTAGACAGACAAGGCTAGACAGACAAGACTAGACAGACAAGACTAGACAGACAAGACTAGACAGACAAGACTAGACAGACAAGACTAGACAGACAAGACTAGACAGACAAGACTAGACAGACAAGACTAGACAGACAAGACTAGACAGACAAGACTAGACAGACAAGACTAGACAGACAAGACTAGACAGACAAGACTAGACAGACAAGACTAGACAGACAAGACTAGACAGACAAGACTAGACAGACAAGACTAGACAGACAAGACTAGACCGACAAGACTAGACAGACAAGACTAGACAGACAAGACTAGACAGACATGACTAGACAGACAAGACTAGACAGACAAGACAAGACAGACAAGACTAGACAGACAAGACTAGACAAACAAGACTAGACAGACAATACTAGACAAACAAAAGTAGACAGAGCAGAGTAGACAGACAACACTAGAGAGAAATAAAAAGAACATCATAATTGTTACAATTCAGAGCAAATAATGCGGTCAATGAAATAACATTTATATATATATATATATATATATATATATATATATATATATATATATATATATGTATATATATATATATATATATATATATATATATATATATATATATATATTTTTCTCCTTCTCTTTCCTTTTCCTTTCGGATTACTTATTCATTATAAGGGGCAGTACGAGAAAAAGTAGGATTACGTATACGTGTGGCAGGAAATGGTTTCCTGCGAGCGGAAATATTTTGGTTTTTCTCTTAGAACTGTGCACGTCCATGTATGATGTATGGGAATTTTGGGACGTGCGTCGGCTGGTATCAGTAATTTTATAAAATTCCTTTTAGCTAGCACAAGTTGTGATATGTGTGAATACTTTAGCGACTTTTCGAAATAATATGCAACATTTAACAAAGAACCCAAGTTAAACAGTAAATTCTTTTTAAGAAGCTTCATTACACTACATTGAATTGTTTTACACTGCTACGTGTACACTACTTTACATAATATCATATTGTATGGTATGCATTTATTAGCACTATTTATTTATTTATTTGTTTATTTATTTAGTTATTTATTTATTCAACCAGATAAGTGCAAATGCAGTTATAAGAAATATACGCACACATATTAGTTCCTATAGAAGTAGTTACAAATTACCTTTACATGGATGTATAAATTTAATCATTAAACTATAAACATTTTCCACATAAAATAAAAAAGGTTCATATGTTTATCCTAAATAAACCTCTGTCGATGTTCTCCCTCACCCAGTTTTTCATTTGAAGTTAAATTTTATATTTGCTATTTTTTAAGACCTTTAAGATATTTGGCAGCTGTTGAAATTATTGCACTCAACTACAATGCTATTTTGTGGGCTAATACACTTTTTAATTTTTGGTAAAGGTAGTTCCACTTTCCTACTAATACTATCTGAACATTCAAATTCATCTCTTAAATTACAATAATGGAATGTCACACATCACAAGCAGCTACAGTTTTTAATAATTTATTCATTATATTTTGTGTATCCAACCATGTATTTCCAGTAGCTATAACAGCAGTATCATCCGCGTAAGACATTATGTTTTTCGTATTAAAACATGTTAACAGCTCATTGACACACAGTACAGAAAAATAGTGGACCTAGTTCTCTCGATATATCAGTTGTTATATCTGTTGTACTGCTTAGATAATTATTTACCTCAACTCTTTGTTTTCTGTTACTTAGAGAACGAAATAGGTTATTTCCTTTACCTCTAATCACATAATACTCTAGTTTTTCCAATAGTCTAGAGTCTAGAGTGATTGACTGTATCAAATGCTTTGTCAAGTTCAAGGAATGAAACAATTATAGGTGTATAGTTATCTAAATTATTGCATTTACTAGTAGATATATATTGTATTACATCTGTAGTCTCTTATTTTTTTATAAAGCCATATTGGTTATGATCTGGAATATCATACTTCGTTATAAAGTCCTGTATTCTATTGTCTACAATACGTTCAAATATTTTTGCTATATTCGAAATCAAAGATATTGGTCTGTAGCTTTTAGCCGATCTCCACATTTAAATATTGGAATAATCTCTGCCGCTTTTAACGAATCAGCCCTTATAGCAATATATATATGAATATATGTGTCAAAGGTGATTCTAGCTCTGTGATTACATTGCAAACAGTCTTATTTTAATGTATGTATGCCAACATAGATAGGAACGACTTTATAGAAAATAATGTACAAATAGATGAAACTAGATAGATAAGACTAGACACACACGACTAGACAAACAAGACTAGCTGGTCAAAAATCGACAGCAAAGATAAAACTAGAGAGGCTAGATGGTACAGTCTAGACTTGAGAGACAAAACTAATTAAGGCTAGACAGTTTTGGCAAAACAGATAAGACTACATAGATAATAACAGAGAAATGAATAGACACAAAAGGCTGGACAATTATATCTATGGATTTCATTTTTTTCTGTTTATTGATGCGTAGTCAAACCGTTAGCTAAGCAACGATCCAAGGTAGCAACGATCTTGTGTAACATTATTCTCCTATTTATATGTTTTTATTTCTATTTGATACATACTCTAATTTTAATTCCGATTCTCATTTATCATATTATCTAGTTGTTATAACTATTTTCCATTTTTATTTGTACTATTGATATATTCAACTTTATCTTAATTTATCTTAAAATGTTATATGAAATTTTTTCCACCTTAATATACTAAAGTTTTATAAATATTAATAAACATTAATTTCGAGGTAGAATCTCTAATTAATACTCAAAGGAACACTAGAATATTGATTAAAATTTAAGGCTTATTAAAATGGCTTGGCTTTATTTATCTAGTCCTCTATATCTAGACAGACTTCCGCATACTAACGTATTCATACATTGTTATTATTATTTTCTAACTATCTAGTCTGCCTTCGTTGATCTATATCTTCTGCCTACACTGTATATTCACGATATATTCACGATACATTACGATATACTATTACCACACGATATATTCTGTGCAATTTTATTCCCAATAATTTATTGCCGTTGTCGTTTCTACCTAACAATGTTAATCAGAATGAAATCTGTTTAATATCATTGTGTCCGCATCACCGTTAAAAATTTATAAACTCATGTATAAATATTGATTTTATTTGCTCCTAGTTTTTACACGCAATTATTTTTGCGATCATAAAACCGAAATGAAAATTTTACATGCAATGTGGATAAACAAAGTCATGTGGACGTTAAATATAAACTTGCCGATTTTTATTTCTTTTTTCCTCAAAAAGAGAAATTATAACCAAATATTTTTCATGGATTAGTTCCTGTTTGATATGGTATATTTAAATCGGTACGATTAAATAAACGAAACGTTCAAAAGCATATTTGACTTTTTATATACTTATTAAAACTTCTTCTAAATTCAGTTTATTCATTATATATTATAATTTAACACACGTGGCAATGTGTGAATATATATTTAAGACTCAGCAAAGCTAATTAGACAGACAAGCTAATTAGACAGGCAAGAATATATAGACAGGATAATACAGATAAGGCTAGACAGACAAGACTAGACAGATAGGAGTAGACAGACAAAGCTACACAAACATGTTTAGACCGATTAGACTTAACAGACAAGACTAGACAAACCGGACTACACCAGGAGAAATAGACAGATAAAACTATATAGACAAAACTAGATAGACATGAATAGACAGACAAAAGTAGACAGACAAAACTAGTCAGACAAGACTAGACAAGGAAGACTAGAGTGACAAGATTCGAGCGACAAGACTAGAGCGACAATACCAGGCAGACAAGTCTAGACAAACAATACAACACAGATAGGACTAGGCAGACAAGACTAAACAGAATAAACGGGAAAAAATGGATAGACAAGACTAGACAGTTAAGACTTGACAGACAAGGCTAGACAGACAAGGCTAGACAGACTAATTAGACAAAAATATATATACAAGGCAAGACTAAAAACACAAGATTGAGAAGATTAGGGAGATAAAACTAGACATACAAGTCTAGACAGACAATACTAGTCGAACAAGGCATCTACGAAAAATATCTGGTAACTGAATCTATATGTGACTTTGCCGGTACAAACAATTTGTATCTTCATGGGAATAAAGTAATTTGAATTTGAATATACAGACAAGATTAGGTAGACACGACTAGACAGTCGATACTATACAGGCAATACTAAGCAGATACGATTAAACCGACAAGACAGCAGACAAGGACAAGCAGACGAAACTAGACAGACAAGACTAAACAGACAAGGCTAGACACACAAGACGAGGCAGACTAAAGTTGACAGACAACATTAGACAGACGAGACTAGACATGCAAGACTAGACTATCTACGGTGGATGCAATTACCACGGTAATAAAAATTGCTACAGAGGTAGCAGCTGGTACGACAATTACGCTGGATATGAGAAGCGCGTTCAATTCTGCTGTCTGGCAAAACGTGCTGGAGGAGATAGCAGTAAGAGGCTTCCCTCCGTACCTGTCAAGACTGCTGCATAGCTATCTAAGCGAATTGTGAATAATAATGGGAGGAAAAGCCGATGATCTGGCTCTTGTTGTAACGGGTAAAAACGAAAGAGGATTGATGCCAAGAGCCAACAAAGTCATAAAACTGGTGGACTTGTGGTTAAAAGAAAAACAGCTGAAGCTAGCGCCAGAAAAGACCGAGGCGGTGCTGTTTAATGGAGGAAGACACATAGGCCCAATAATATTCAAAGTGAAAAATGCGGCAGTTACACCTAAAGACTCGATTAAATACCTAGGAGTTACCATTGAAAAAAAATATCATTTAGTAAACACGTCACAATAGCCGCGGCGAAGGCGCTAAATACGGTAGCAGCACTAGGTAGAATAATGCCATACGCTGGGGGTCCAAGAAGCAACAAGAGAAAACTAATAAGCTCAGTCGCCCATTCAGCAATGTTGTTGGGGTTCCTGTGTGGGAGAAGACAATGAAGAAGGCAATCATAAGACAGAAACTTGCCACGGTACAAGGAAAAATGGCTCTATGGGTGTGCAGTGCATACAGGATGGTGTCGCGAGACGCCGTTCTCGTAATCGCGGGCTTATCGCCCATAGAGTTCATGGCCGAGGAAAGTATTGCGACTGGTAAAGGAGACTGGTATTGCGGTAGTACTACATCGGGCACAACTTCGAATTCTTCCCTTTATTGGCAAGTGTTCCCCACAATTCGAACGTCTTGTAGAACTATCCACGCCAACTGATCGTCCAGTTGGTTTCTTCATTTTATTACTGCCAATAACTAGTTTTGGTGCAGGCCGCTTACGGCAGCAGAAATTCTTTACTAATTCATCTGCCAACATACTACGGAATAGGACGTAGTATAGTAGTAAATGACACATTGGCTTTTTTTCTGGCAGTTTTTGCCGATGTTTCGTGACTTATGAAACTATTTACTATAGCAGCATCTAGCAAGTAATAAAATAATTTAATCCACCAGCGACGACTATTCCATGCTATAATATAATACGACATATATTGGTCGAATGTATCGACAGCACCCATATTTCTATTGTAATCATAGATAGGTATGGGACAATTTATTGGATCCTTCCACTCTTCTTTGTTAGTTCTCGTAACTATAACGGTATCTTCGAGATTATGGAAAGAACTTACGACTGTAACGCTCTTTTTTCCTCTGTCCTTCCATTTACAAACAGAAATGTCTTTGCTACTTGCATAATCATAATCCCCAAGCCTCGTTTTATTATCTTTTTTTAGTATCTCTATAGGATAATTCTTGCGGTTTTCTCGAAGAGTTCCACAAGAAAACGTATTTTTCTGAAGCAAAAGTTGAATGAGATTCAGAGATGTAAAATAATTATCAAAATAGACGCAGTATCCCTTATTGCTATATTTTGACGTCAAATCTAGTACTGTTCTTTCCCACAATGTTCCTTCTGCTGCACCTTTAGATTTCCCTTCATACACATTGAAGATCAACATATATCCAGATGATGAACAGGCAAGGACCCAAATTTTGAAGCCCCGTTTTATTGGTTTAATGGGAATGTACTGCTTTAGGGTACTTCTCCATTAGAAAGCTACCATACTTTCATCTACTGCCAAATTTCTAAATGGCAGAAACGAATCGTGAAACTTTTTTTGTAGATTGTAAAGGAGTGGTCTTACTTTGTATAGTCTATCAAAATGAATTTCTATCAGGAGCCTTCGTATTGTCGTTTATATGAATAAAACGTAATAGTTTTAGAAATCTCTTTTGAGTCATTAAGTTAGCTATTCGATGAACCCGGAAATTTTCATTTGATGACCAATATAGTTTTATACTTGGTAATTGGTGAAAACCCATAATTACAAGAATTCCCATAAAAGCTTTAAATTCTGCTAAGGTTAGGTTTAAATCTTTCCCACTTTGTGCTACATATTTATTAGACTCTAAAATAATGTGCGCCATTATTTCATTGTCAAAAAGTGCTCAAAATTGTAACAGGGCTATTCCAGTCAGTACTAAATGTGGGCCCATAATGTTCTTGAAATTTAAAATTGTTGGAACTTTTAGCAGCACAAGGCGTTTGTTTGATGTTAAATCGAGGAACTTGAACCTGTTTATCGTCTATGAGTTTATCCTCGGAAGAAATATTTGGTGAGGTGTGCAGTATATTTGTATTGTTTTTATCATGTACTGTGTAGTCGGAATCACGTATGGTATCATCACTGTCATAAAATTCCTCACTATGTTGTTCTTCAGCCACTTCTTTGCGATGTATTGTTAGCCTAGAAGTTGATGGTGTAATAGAATATTTTTATTGGTTGATCTCAGTTGACCTGGAATTACTTTCGCCGGATCTTGTATTTCTCTTAGCACCTTTAATTTCACCTGTAATAGCGTCTTCTGCATCGCTGTCTCCTCCATACTCACAATCCTCCGCATGTTCCTCGCTGATACTGTCTATCAATTCATATGCTTGCTGAGAAGTAATTGTCTCTAAGTTTACATAATCACGAGGTTTATTGGACATCTGAAAGTAATAAAAATTGAAAATGATTTTTTATTGCAAAATCTAATAATATAACCGTAATATATGTGTGAATATATTTTATTTTTATATTATATATAACACGAACAAAATTACTGAACACAATTATAAAACACTATATTCAGAAAATGTTAGCAGGTTATGCACGTGGTATGTTATGTGATGCACGCTGATGACTTGATCGATTTTATTAAATATTTTCTATGCGCAAACAAAAACATGAACGGTAATATATGCTTATTATTCTATACAATATCATCGAGAAAATACTACATAACCTATCTCTACAACGTTGTTATTATGCTGAATAAAAAATAAATAAGACACCTGCCTTTCCAAAATTAGTACACTATTCAATTTTTTAAATTTGATATTCACTACTCACAGTACTATTTTCAAATATCCAACTAAGTACGCAATGCAACAGATACTTGTACGCCTTGTAAAAGCAGTAATACAACATCTGACAAAGTGGTATGGAATTATTGAAATACTTACCGCATGCAACTCAGCACCAGTGGAAAAAATCAAAGAGTGTAAGAAAGCGTTGAGAGACAGCATAAAAATATCAACATAGATGGAAAATTATTTGTAACATAGACAGCGATATTTGGGAAGTTGGCTATAAAATAGTCAAGAAAAAGATTATTTATTTGTGTATTTGACGTTTGATATTTTGGTTTTGTTATTTTATACTTTATTTACTTCAAGAATATTAATAATTACTGTTATTACCAACTAGTTTCGGCTCTTTATTTTTTTAAAATTAGCCACCATCAGGTTAAAACATGAACTTTTATATATGAAAATAAAAACTTTTATTTTAAAAAGTTTAAATATTTAACGTTTTTATTTTCATATATATCATGTTTTACTCTGATGATGGCTATGTTTTTAATAATGAAGAGCCGAAACTAGTTAGTTTAATATTAATATTTAATATTAACTAACTTGAACTAGTGATTATTAATATTCTAGAAGTAAATAAAATATAAAATAACAAAAAAAAAAATTATTCTCTAAAAATAAAGTTGCCTATGGAAACAATGAAGAGAGTAAACCAGTGATTCCCTATCTATCCAAATGTGTCCTTGGAAATCGACAATGATGCCAGCTTTACTGACTTCTCAATAGATGAATTACAAACAGCATCCAGAAAACTGAAAGATAAAAAGGCACCTGACCTAATAAACATTCCCCTATAAATAATAAAAGAAGGGGCAATGGGAAAACCAGATTATATATTTAGATTATACAATAAGCTAACACCGCAACTAAAGTTTCCAACAGGGTGGAAGTAGGCAAGACTAGTTTTGTTAAGAAAGGAAAAGAAAGCAATTGAAATTCCGCTGCCTTATAGACCAATCTTCCTTTTAGATGTAGAGGGTAAGCTAATTGAAAAACTAATTTTATTTAGACTACAAAAAGAAATACTACGTGCATGGGACTTGTCAGATAAGCAATATGGTTTTATAAAAGGTTGACAGACGATAGATACCGTCAATAAAATACTAAAAGTTGCCAAGGAAGCAGCAGCCTATTATGTCGCCACCGAAGACTGTGCGCAGTAATAAAGTTAAGCGTGAAAAAATGCCTTTAATAGCGCATCATGCCAGCAAATTCTAGAAGAATTAAGATGGAAGAACATCGTGCAAATTAATATTAAAGCGTTATATTGATTAGAAAGGTAGATAATTCTAGAAGCAGAATGAACTACTAAAACAATAGGAATGAACAGTGGTGTTCCACATGGATCAGTATTGGCTCCAACCCTATAGAATATTCTGTATGACGCACTTTTGAAAACTGAAGTGATACAAGGAAGCACGTTAACAGGTTTTTCAGAAGGCGTAGAGTTGGTAGTGACCGCAATAGAGGAAGAAATTCTAATTAATAGGACAAACGCTGAAGTACAGTGAGTTTTAAACTGGTTTGAAAAAAATACTGGCACCAGAGAAAACTGAAGCAGTACTTACAACTAAAAGGAAGATATCTCCTATATGCTTTCACATACAGGGTTTTATATTTACACCCAGCAAAGCTGTCAAGTACCTAGGGGTTTGGTTGTATATACATTAAATAATAAACATAAACGAATAAACATTCCCCTATAAATAATAAAAGCAGGGGCAATGGGAAAACCAGATTATATATTTAGATTATGCAATAAGCTAACACCGCAACTAAAGTTTCCAACAGAGTGGAAGTAGGCAAGACTAGTTTTGTTAAGAAAGGAAAAGAAAGCAGTTGAAATTCCGCTGCCTTATGGACCAATCTTCCTTTTAGATGAAGAGGGTAAGCTAATTGAAAAACTAATTTTATTTAGACTACAAAAAGAAATACTACGTGCATGGGACTTGTCGGATAAGCAATATGGTTCTAGAAAAGGTTGACAGAGGATAGATACTGTCAATAAAATACTAAAAGTTGCCAAGGAAGCAGCAGCCTATTATGTCGCCACCGAAGACTGTGTGCAGTAATAAAGGTAAACGTGAAAACATGCCTTTAATAGCGCATCACGCCAGCAAATTCTAGAAGAATTAAGATGGAAGAACATCGTGCAAATTAATATTAAAGCATTATATTGATCAGAAAGGTAGATAGTTCTAGAAGCAGAATGAACTACTAAAACAATAGGAATGAACAGTGGTGTTCCACATGGATCAGTATTGGCTCCAACCCTATAGAATATTCTGTATGACGCGCTTTTGAAAACTGAAGTGATACAAGGAAGCACGTTAACAGGTTTTTCAGAAGGCGTAGAGTTGGTAGTGACCGCAATAGAGGAAGAAATTCTAATTAATAGGACAAACGCTGAAGTACAGTGAGTTTTAAACTGGTTTGAAAAAAATACTGGCACCAGAGAAAACTGAAGCAGTACTTACAACTAAAATGAAGATATCTCCTATTTGCTATCACATACAGGGTTTTATATTTACACCCAGCAAAGCTGTCAAGTACCTAGGGGTTTGGTTGGATCAAAGACTAATATTTACTGAGCATATTAGCAGAACCGTTCAGAAAGCAGAAAAGACGCTGACTGCCCTCGCTAGGCTTATGCTGAATATCGGAAGACCCAAGTCATCCAGGAAGAGACTGTTATCGACTCAACTATTATATGCTGCACCAGTTTGGCATTTGATGTCAAACAACCGAACAGTGCTGCAGAGACTCAGAAGAATTACACGGATGTAGACACAGGTAGAGATACTCTCTCGTGTGCCCTAAGTGGGAAAATCTAGGAACCTTTTATGTTAGAAATATGGTGGAAAGCTTGGTAGAGTCAGCAATAATATGGGAAACCACATGTACAGTTATTCGACAAATTATGGAAACAAAGGAAAAGTGCTCTTGTGAAAAAAAGTGCCCAGTTTGGCATTTGATGTCAAACAACCGAACAGTGCTGCAGAGACTCAGAAGAATTACACGGATGTAGACACAAGTAGAGATACTCTCTCGTGTGCCCTAAGTGGGAGAATCTAGGAACCTTTTATGCTAGAAATATGGTGGAAAGCTAGGTAGAGCCAGCAAGAATATGGGAAACCACATGTACAGTTATTCGACAAATTATGGAAACAAAGGAATAGTGCTCTTGTGAAAAAAAAGTGCCCTTGCACTGAAGGAATGCGCGAGCTAATACCAGTGTAAAAAGCCAATTCCAGGGCAAGTGTTAGGGCAAATGCCCTAATATAACAACCATTTTACAGCCTAGAATAATTTTATAAAAACGGTTTATACTTATACTCAATGTAACGTAATTTAAATTTTCTATTTTCCTATTGTGACATTTTTCAAGGTGTACAAGCTACATCTTTCACAAATAAATTAATTTTGATTTGAAACTAATTTTGATTTTACCAGACAGACAAGACAAGAGAGGCAAGAGTAGACATACAAGACAAGACAGATAAAACAAATAAACACTAAATTATACTATAATGGAGTGTAATTGATATTGTCTAATAGAGTGTAATTGATAGTCTTATCTGTCTCATTTATAAAATATTATTTACAATAATTATAGATTTTGCGATTTAATATTATTGACTCCCACACAAAGGTGTTTCAATAGAGCTTTCAATAGAGCGTTATCAATGGAGTTTATGTATAATGCATATAATAGATAAATTAGATCTTAACATTTCTAAAATATGAAATTATCGAATGGATTCGAAGTTCATTCATTTGGCAATTCTATTACAACAGAACGAGAGGAACAAGAAGCAGATTAAAGATTTTATAATTTATTTAAGATATTTTACAATGTAGTTAATATCGTCCTCAAGAATAATTTTTTTATTTGCATACTACGTTTGAAGTATTGTTGAATATGTAAATTTTTTGAAAAAATTTGGTTAGTCAAATTGACTCATTGCAGTGAAATTAGGTAAAGTATTAGATCTCAAAATCTAATGCCTTTGCGCTTTTCACATAGGGTGTAATCGCGTTGGGCGCTCATACGCTTTGAGCGCTCACTTTTATAAGCTCAGATTATAGGTGTTTTTGTTGGCGCTTAGAATCAATAAGAAAATTTCGTTCGTTTTGGACACTATGACAGTCAATTAGCGTCAGAGTTAGCGTCAACATGGCGAATATTTATGCATTAGTAAATAATATATTGGAAATTATCAACGATGAATCTGATGAATATGATATGATTGAAGATAGTGATGATGAAATGGAATGGAAATATTACAGTATTTATTTCAATTTATCCTGCAAAAAAGAACGTTTAAGGAGACTTCAAAATTTTCTTGAAGAGATTATACCATCTTTTACTGATAAAGAATTTAAATCTCACTTTGGGTGATTATTAAAAGTTTAACATTTAATATTCCAAAATTATTTATCTTTACCTTCTATTTTAAATTTATAGATTATATTAAGGAGGTACGAGCGAATCCCATGTTAAATATTTTTTTCAAGTTTAAGTTTTAAAGCTTTTTATACATGAAGATCTATACTTTATTTATGTCCTCTCAAAATTTGACAGTGATCCTGCATTTAGTTTATCCGGAAAAAAAAACTCAAAAATTATGTTTTTTCGAATCTTAAATAGGTTCCTATGGCCGACAAGCTTCCGTCGCGTATTTATTTATTTTTTTCGATATTAATTTCCCAACTTTACGGAATAAAAAACTATATACATTAAACTTAGATAATATTAAAACACGATAACATTAAAGCAATGTGATGTTCCCGATGTAATTATTTAAATAACTAAAGTTATTTTTTTTGTTTTGAATCTTGTTTATCGACAGTAATTCACAAGACAGATGGTTTGGAAATGTCGCGATAACAGCTGATTGCGAGAGAAAAGAAAAACATGGAAATATTTTGAACTTTTGAACGTCTGTGGAACTATTTGATAGAATACACTCCAGCTTTATACATAGATTATCCATAATTTTTTGTCTTTTGGTAATTTGAGGTTTTCAGCCAACATCTTGGGCTAATAAAATTCTGATCCCTTTACAACAGGGATGTCAAACTCATATGATATTGCGGGCCACATTTTCTATTTTGTACAAAGTTGGGGGCCGCATGTTTTTACTTTTCAAAAAATTAATAAAATACGATTGTTGGAATGATTATGTTATGTATAAATATTCTATATTAAAAAAAAACTAAAATAAAAGTTAAACAAAATCTCAGTTTAATACTACTTCTTAGAAGATAATTGACATCGTTTGTTGGAAAGCAAGTCATCAATATTTGGTTGAATAACTGTTGAAATTTTAAAATTAGATTTTTCTGCATTTTTGTTATTTTTTATTAAAGAAAATAGTTGCTCGCACAAATAAGTGATTCCGAACATAGCCATAGCCATAAATTCAAATCAGCAAAGAATCACACTGAATATTAATTAATTCTATGTGTAACTGTTCATCAACAATTTTTATATTGATAGATAGAGGTGAAGTAGAAAGACGAAATTATACTTCACAGCTTTTCAAATCAAAAAAACTTCCATAGAATTCCATTTCCAATAATTTAATTTGGTGAGCATATCTTGTAAATTTAAATTTAGGTGATTTAAGCTATAGATACTGACAGCTTTCAAAGTGAGATTTTTTCTTTTCTATTTACCAACTTATTAATGCGCAATATAGCTCGTATATAATTACATTCAACCTTTCCGTAGCTCTATAATATTATTAAGTCTTTATAAGACTACAAAAAAAATCTCATGTTGAAACACAACCGATATTTGTATTCCATTTTTAGTCCACAGTCCACCTTCGTGGCACTAAACAAGATCCAGATAAATAACATAGTTTTTAAAATCTCATCTTTCTATTTAACCCAAGTAAATGGCCATCTGCAGGCGCGTTTCGAATGTTATTTATCTAGTTCTTGTTTGGTGCCACAAAAGTGGACTTAGAGCTAGTAAATAGCATACAAATATGTTGTGTGTCAACATGAGATTTGTTTTGTCGTATTAAAAATAATATTATAGAGCTACTGTTCTATATGAACTGAACAAACTACGACTGAAACGCTAAGGTTGAATATATTTATATATTAGAGCTATATTCCGCTTTAATAAGTTGGTATAATTGTATCTATAATTGATACAATCGCTTGGTTTCACCCCAATATTCAATAATCTTTTTCTATTGTTTTTTTTTGCTAATAATTTTTCTTTCAAAGCGTTAATATTTACAAATCATGTCATCAAAGGAAAACATCATGTTGTTACAACACTCAACATGTTTTTTTCCTTGAATTTTAAGGTTAAGTAATTTCAACGGAGGAAGCTGCATTGGAATACATTGTCCATCTTTTAATTCAGCACATTCATAATTTTTTATTTCCAAGACAATTATGATTTCGTCCAGCAATTTAAAAGATTTGTTTTAACACTTTATGACTGGAAAGCCATCACACTTCCGTATAATATGGTAGATCGGTGTATTGACATTCTATGTCTTCCAAAAATAAAACAAATTGACGATGATTAGGCCCACGTGCTCGAATATAATTTTGGTGACTTGCTGGTGAATAATACCATGAACATGTTCAAAATATTATCACTACGGTGTTAGCATACTTCTTTTAATACCTCAAAAACTCCTTTAGTAATACCGATCATGGTAGGTGCACCATCAGTTGCAAGTACACCAACTTTTCCAATGGTAACTTATGCTTCTTCAAAACTTGCATAAGCGCAACAAAAATATCAGCTCCAATAGTTGTATTGTGCGTCAGAATGGCTTCCAAAAGTTCTTCACTTTTCAATTTCTCTTCATTTTTAAATTAACATCGCATCCGCGAATAAAAACGGCCAGCTGAGCGATATATCGAATATCTGTATTTTCATCAATTGCTTCAGTGGGCTTGAAATGTTGATATTATTTAGTTATGCTGATTTCTCAAAATCTTGGCTATTTCATCAACTCTTTATGCTACAGTATTTCGACTTATTTGTGCTGGACATAATACTTTTATCATGTACGCCGTTTATCAAAAATAATTTGAAATTTGAAAAGTTTTAATAACATCCACTTTGGGACAGCTTTACTAATTAAATCAAGGGAGGGACACGGAAATCTTCTGTTACTCTTTAGCACACAGCGCTCTAGATGCATTGTGTGAGCCTTTCGCTACGTCAAAGCAAGTAACGAGAAAGGACCTATCTCGTTACTTGCTTTGACGTAGCGAAAGGCTCACACAATGCATCTAGAGCGCTGTGTGCTAAAGAGTAACAGAAGATTTCCGTGTCCCTCCCTTGATTTAATCAGTAAAGCTGTCCCAAAGTGGATGTTATTAAAACTTTTCAAATTTGAGTAGGCATTGTCTATGTGACTGTTATAAATAGTTGTCAATTATAATTTTAAATGTTTCGGCGGGCCGCAATCTCTATATTGTCGGGCCGCGTGTTTGACTTGCCTGCTTTACAATCAGTAGACTCATAACACTGATGTTGCCAGATCTTTTTATGTCACCTTATAAGTCAAAAATAACGAAGTCATTTAATAACTTTATTTTATTAAATAAATAATAATTACCAATTTTTTAATTTGTTATGTTATTATAAATAAAAATAAAGAATTTTAACAACTATTAGGATTATTGAAAATATCGAAAAATTCAAGCACTATTTTGACTCATTAGTTACGCTCGATCCTCCTTAATATTCAATTAAATGTTTCAATAATTTGAATCATATTTCCATGACACGTACCTATCAAACCTATAAATGTTTGGTTAGCTTACGCTCACAATGGTATTCGTTTTGATAAATAGTGAAGTTTGGCGCTCACGCTTTTACTGCCCTACCTCTGTAGCGTGAGCGTCTATGAGCGCGAAATCTGCAACCCGAAGTTAGCCACGAGGGTGATTTTTTGACGCTCACAGCATCAAGTCGAAAGCTGAAAACGACGTTTATGTGCGCTCAAACCGTGTAAGCGTCCAACGCGAATGCACCGATAATATTTAGTAGCTGATTTAGAATTTCATTCTACATTACCTGAAAACTTAAATTTACACAAACAAGGCAATATACTAAATTATCTGGGCATTTGTGGCGAACAATTACGGAAACCCTAATCTACCTACTAACTTAACTTCTAATTAGGATTATTAAATGGATTGCATCTATTGTTAATACAATTAGGCTATCTGCACTGCATAATCGACAATTAAGGATCAAATTTACCAGCAAAATCAGTTGTAAAATTGAATTTGTTCGTGGAAAGCCTGGATATGAAAAATTTACCCACTTTAATTAATAAATGTTGCTGTTAAAATAAATTGGAAGACTCGGTTCCTAAATCATAACTTATTCTATCAATACTTAATTTAATAATTAATTTTTTATTATAATCAATAATTAACTTCTCGCTTGAAGATCATTTTTCGGCAGGCGACATGCGACGACACAATGTACCTGCTTAGCGCACACAGTCTCTATTTAGTATCCCTACTTTCTAAGTCTTAGATGCAGTACCGTACTAATAAATTTACACATATTCCAACAGATAATTTAACCCTTAACCACCTGCCATACGTCTAAGGTGAGAAACTTACTGCTACTTTGGGTCTATGAGACGAATGTCTCTCAGTTAGGTGTTAGGTGTTAATGTACATAACATAAACTAATTAAAAATATTTTTAGTTTTATATATTATTACAACAAAATTTCTTTTCCCTTCTGGGATAAATAATAAAATTTGTTAATTTATGTTTGCAGACACAAAGAAATATGGCCAGTTAACGAGACACAACAGATTTGCAAGAAGCTGACTGCTTCAACAGCAGCCGAAAAGTTGTAAAAATGTATATTAAATGTATAAAACCATATTATAAGCTTTTAAAAAATCTATTAAGATCCCAAAGGGTATTTCTTTACTATCTAAAAGCTGTAGGACGTTGTTTTAGAAGACAGAGTATCTATACTTTTACTTTCAATATAGCCATGTTGAGTATCACTTAATAATTCTGTGTTGGTTTAGAAAGCTTATCTTCCTATAAGCTATAACCTACTCAAAACAATTGAAAAATCTGTCAATATTGATATAGGACTGTAGCTCTCGAAGAGATTTTTGTCTCCTTTTTTTGTATATTGGTGATATTATGGAATGCTTCAGCCTCTCTAGGA
This sequence comes from Phosphuga atrata, assembly GCA_944588485.1. NCBI lineage: Eukaryota > Metazoa > Arthropoda > Insecta > Coleoptera > Silphidae > Phosphuga > Phosphuga atrata. The sequence goes on from OX155901.1 coordinate 14,904,012, forward strand.
TAAATCCCAACCTCGATATATTTATTTTTAATACGGATCAATGGTTCATTAATTTCAAGAAAAACATTTCTTGTGAGAGCTAATGTGATCTCATCAAAACCAGCGCTATTTTATTTTTAAACTTTGTTGTTATGTTCAACATTTCTTCAGAGGTAACTTCTTCTTTAGAAGTTAGGTAAATACTGAATGGCTGTTTTGTGTAGTTTTGATAATATATATTACCATTGGAATTATTTTTGATAACTCATCTGGATTGTTGGTATATTGATTAATAACATCAATGATTGGTCTTTCTGGAAAAGTTAAGAATTTTTCTTTTCCATTTAAAACTATTATTTGCCTTACGACCAAGTTGATTTCATACTGTTTAAAAAAAAACACTTTCTTTTGACTTTCAAAATGAGTTCTTTTATTTTTTGAAGTAGAATATTGAATATTATACGTGATTTATTATAATATTTTTCTCTCTATAATTCGCATTCAAATGCAACAACAATCTGTAGAAGATCCATGTGCCTTCGCAATATTGCTATCTTAGGATCTGTGCTTTTATTATTTGATAACATTTGTCTCAAAACTCTTGGAATCCACTCCTGCCATGAAGTTAAATACGCATTTCATTTCTTAATTTACACAAAGAAAACAAATTACCAAATTTCATTTGTAAATCGCCGTCAGTAGTTAAATTTCTATCGGTCATACTTAATTTATTTATTTATTAGAGTCGAAAATTTTTACAAAAGAGCAGAAAACATTTATTGTGAAAAGTTATTTTCTTAACGGTAGACGCCTGGAAAATGGTGAATGGCAATAAGGAATTGACGTTTGCATTGAAAAATTTAGGCGAAGTTTTGCTATGACTGTATTTAACAGAAATCAGTTTAGAAGGCGAGTATTACGATCAAAGTAGCATTTTCTGCGAAGTACTGGAAGCGTTAATAACAAATCAAGAAGAGGAAGGCCTCATATTATCAACGAAAATGTAATAAATAACATCAGAAATGCAGTCCTAGGCGAATCTACCACTTCCAATGGGAGACTATGTAGATTGTAGATTTCGGTGGTGACTTGTACTGCGACCTTCATAGGTCTATTGTACCCCACCCTCTTCCTCTAATTGTTGGTATACTTACCCATTTAGAGCGCCTCCTCTGGTCCTGATACCTCTAGGAATTTCAGGATCTGGGTAGGATTCAAGGACTGCAACTCCTCTGCGTTCAAGCAGTGGGCCCCAAGATACATTTGTTTCTTGCGGAGTAGTGCTCCACAGTCTTTGAGCAGTTGTATAGAGGTTTCTTCTGCTGAGCCGCAGAATCTGCATCTGTCACCATCCTCTAGGCCTATGGCCTTGAGGTGTTTTCTAAGTCTGCAGTGTCACGTCAGCACTCCTGTCAGAATTCTAAGCTTGGAGAGAGATTAGATTAACAATTGAACTAAAATCGTACTACTACTCACAGGATTATTCGCCAAGAACTTCACATGAAACCTTTTAAATTGCAAATCTATCAAAAAGTTTTACCGCTCCATTGTAATAAAGGACCTAGCCTACTGTCGGTGGTTCAATGAAAATATGAACGACGAAGTGTTAAATGTTACATTTTTCACCGACGAAGCCTTTCATCTAAACGAATACATTAATTCCGTTCCATAAAACATGCGCATGTGGAGTGTAGACAAGTCGCATTTTTTTAGAGGGACCCTTCTACATCCAATTAAATCTCAATATCCAATATCTCAATAACTTCCAAAATCTTTCGATGGTAATTTAAACGCTGCCACTTATAGAGCCACTATTTTGCAACAATTTATTAAGGAACTTCATGATGATGAACTCCAAAATAACTTCTTCCGACAAGATTCTGCAAGACCTCACATTGCCCGTGAAACAATAAATTTTCTTTATAAATCCTTGGGGACAGGCTAATAAGCAAAGACCGATTTCCACTACGTTCTTGTGATCGAACTTCTTTTTTTTTATGAGGACGTAGCAAGCGCTAATGTTTTAAACTTGTTAAGTGGCCCCCTTGGAAGTCACGAACATCCCGGAACCGCTTTTCGCATGTCGTGAGGATGCCGTTGTCTTTGTTATGGCACGCATTTGTTGCCTTGCATCACCAATTTTACATCATGCGTTTATGGGTTCAGGCATTTTCTTAGTTAGGTTAGTTCCTGGCTTTCTGTCCGGCGCGTTCGTCTGTCTCGTTCATGCTCATAATGCTTCTTATCATATCATCCGTTGCTCTCCAGTTGTCTTTGGACTTTAAAATGTCCTCCAAAGTGTCTATACTCCCAGTTCTGATTTTGTCTTCGCTATCCAGTCGTCCCTCTCCGGAATTCATCTTTCACATTCGAAGACCGTCTGCGCTGTACTGTCCGTTTGTCCATAGTAGACAGACAAATTGTCAGAAGCTCGGCCGATATTGTGCAGGTACTCTCTGAAGCATCCATGTCCGCTGAACGCTTGGGTGAGATAGTAGTTCATCTCCCCATATTTTCGTTCTACCCACATTCCCACTTGTGGGATTAATAATTTTGTCCGCTGTCCGTTTGTACAGCATGTCCAGTGGTTTTGCCACTGGACCTGGAAAAGATGTTGTTTGGCAATTTTGCTAAGTTCTCTCTTCTGCCCGCTATTCCGCTTTCTGTACAGTTCTTTTCTTTCTTTTATCAGTAGTGCTACGGGTGCTATGCCTGCCAACGCCAGCTCTGCATCCGTTGAGACTGTCTTTTAAGCACTGCACACACGCAGTTTTCTCTGCACTGTGAACAGCGTAGTTTTAATGGTCTCTCTCTTGACTGCATTTGCCCAGACCGTTTACTTTGAGTTGGCTCAATCTTTATCCTGTGTAGCACTAACTGTTCAAGCACTTTCCCAGCAGCATCTAGCAGGCACAATCGTCGATAGGACGATGGGTTTTCTATGGGCGTGTCCCCTTTTCTTAGTAGGACTATCCTCGCTCTCTTAGAGCTGTTCGGAAAGTTACCATCCGCCAAAATGTTGTGCATAACATTTAGGATATATTCAGGGCATCTTTTGACAGCTATTTTGATGGCTTCTGGTGCCAGGCCGTCTGGACCAGGGGCTTTGCCACTTCGAATACGCATACTGGCCCTTATAAGTTCTTACATGGAAAAAAAATCACTAATCTGGTTTTGTGCAGCTGGTGTTGTTCCCATCTAGGTTCTTCGTGGATGGGGAAAAGTTTGTCTACTACCTCCTTGGCTTTTTCCATGCTGATTTGAAGGTTTGGATGTTTTATTTTCACGTGACTATAGGCAATCGCATATGCATCCCCCCATAAATTTTTGCCCAGCTTCGCATAGAGCTCGCGCCAGTGTTTTTTTCTTGAGTTACCTATTTCTCTCCGCAGCGCTTTTTTAAGTCGGCATATACGCTTTTCAGAAGTGTTATGGTGTTAATGTCTGCATTTTTTTTACACTGTCTCTGATATTTGAGCATTGCGGCTATGCAGTCCACTCCAATGCTGGCAATTTCATTGTTCCATCAGTAAACCTTTTTTCTCCCCCTTGTTAATTTTTTACGTGAGAGGGGGGCATTACAAGTTATTGTAAGCGCTTTTATCAGTTCCTCTGGAATATTTGGATTCATATTGCTAAATACTTTTTTCATATTGTTGACAAACGTATTCTCATCTATCTTTTTTGTTGACCATCCCTGGCACCCCTGGCGCTGAAGGGGCAGATCGCGTTGGTTTTCCTCCAGCATGATATAGATGTATTTGTGGTCGCTTAGCGATTCACGGTCCAATACTTCCCAGTTTCTAATTTTCCCTGCAAGTTCTCCTGTAGTGAGAGTAATGTCTAGAATAGAATGAGATCTGCCACGTTCAAAAGTGGGTGTATCCCCTTTATTTCATACCTGTAGAACAAGTTCGGCCACCCATTCCATGACGATATCAACACGGTTGTCCATTAATGGACATCCCCAATATGGAGATTTTGCATTAAAGTCTTTTCCAATTAACCCTTCGTGCGGTAGGTTGGGTGTAGTACGCCCAAACCAGGATAAATTGGTCGATATTTTAGAGATCAATCGTTATAACAGACTGTGAGTCTAAGTAGCTGCGTGGAGAGTGGTAAGGAAGTGCCGATTGTCAAGGCACAGTCGACCTCCACCCCGCGAATTACTTAGACGAGGTCAAAGGTGCCAGCGGGTGAGTTACACCCACCTTACGCTCCGTGTAACAAATTTTGAACTAGCATTTGTAGCGACCACGGGCCGCTGATAATAAATCCCTATTGGTTTCGGGAATTCGAAATTACACAGTGGGTATTTTACGATAGGTTTTTTTTATAATCCCGCGAACGATGTATAAATTTAGCATTGGATATTTTACGACGAGATTATAGAAACAGCACCCCACGAACGATTATACCTGGAAGAGGATAAAAATACGGTCATCCCCGAGAAACAAACTAGTCACGGTAAGACAGTCATCGTAATATGTCTTACCTACGATGAAAATAGAATATTGTGTCTTTTAGACGATGCCGAGGTCAGTTCTTCTGGCGATTCCGATAGTGAAATCGAAATCGATAAAGTAAGTCAAAGAAGCTGTGAAAGTAATACTGAGCAGGAGATGGACGTCGAAGGAGAAGAGTCGATGGTTGAATCGGAGGAAAACGAGAGCGAAGATAACAGAAGATATTTGTTGGCGAAGCATCGTACAGTGGTCTACTTTACCGGAAAGGTCTAATGTACGTACTAGGTCAGAAAATTGTAAGAGAAAAGCAAGGCGTGAAAACTATTGGACGAAATGCAAAGACAGCTGTGGAGTGTTGGAAACTGTTTTTCACTGATGACATTTTGCAAGAAATAATGAATCACACAAACGTTCAAATTTGTCTGAGTCGAGCAGCATGTCAAAATAGTCACGAAAGGAAATACGAGATGGCTGTTATAACAACAATCAGAATTGAAAGCTTTTATTGGTCTGTTATTCCTGGTTAGACGTTTCAAATCGAATCATTTAAGGTTGAAAGATTTATGGATATGTGATGGAATAGGTATCGAGATTTTTAGGACTAAAATTACTTTGAAGAAAATTCAATTTATACAGAATTGCTCACGATTCGACAAGACCACAAGTGAAGAACGAAAAAAAAATGACAATTTGGCTGCTGAACGTTCTGTTTTAGAGAAGTTTGTAGAATGTTGCAAGGCAACATATACCCCATCTGAGTAAATGACTATTGACGAATAACTTCCATCATTTCGCGGCCGTTGCAGTTTTCGTCAATATATTACAAACAAACCTGGCAAATATGGTTTCAAAATATATGCTTTAATAAATGCGAAGACATTTTACATTACCAATCTAGAAATTTACCCGGGAAAACAGCCACTGGGCCCGTACGCACTAAACAACAAAGCTTTCGATGTTGTAGATAGACTTGTAGCTCCAATTTCAAAGAGCAATCGCAATATCACTATTGATAATTGGTTTACTATTTATCCGTTGTTGTTACACTTGCTGAAAAAACATCGTTTGACGAGCACAGGGACTGTTCATAAAAATAAGGTGGAAATTCCAAAGAAAATGCTCGAAAACCGTAACAGAGATATTCCCAGCACTTTATTTGTTTTTCAAAAGGATATTTCGTTAGCATCCCATGTGCCAAAGAAAAATAAGGTGGTGTTGTTGATGTCAACATTACATCACGATGATACAATTGAGACTACAAGTTCCAAGAAAAAGCCAGAAATGATTACCTTCTATAAGCAGACTAAGGGAGGTGTAGATATTGTGGATCAGATGTGTGGCAATTATGATGTATTGCGTAATACGAAACGATGGCCAATGGAAATTTTCTACGCTATTTTGAATATGTCTGCTATAAACAGCATGGTAATATATAAGGCCAATAATAACTCCTCAATATTGCGTCGAAATTTTCTCAGAGACTTGGGAATGGAATTAGTTGCAGAGCATTTACGAAATAGGAAGGATAATCTTCATTTACCAAAAGAACTTCGTAAAAGGATCCAGGATCATGTCGGTGAATCCTCAAACGAACCACCAGGAAAAGTGTCAAACTCTTTAGAAGATGTGAAATATGCCCCACTAAAAAAGATCGCAAAACTAAATACACTTGATACCAATGCAATCGTTACATATGTATGGATCATGCTATTTTCGCATGTGAAAATTGTACCAAATCTAAAGAGGAGTCTGATTAGTTACATGATATAAACATTATTTTTAATTTGTGTTTTTGGTTTATTTGTTTTATTAGTAAAATGTTGATGATGATGATGTTGATAGCTGTTTTTTGATACCTTTAACAAATATAGAAAACCAGAAAAAAACAATTATTTAACCTTTCATTTTGGTTCAATAATAAGTAATGATATTTTATAATCAATAAAATAATAATAAAACATACATTAAACTATTAAATTAACACGATCCATATCTGGGTTTGTGACACCTACCTTGCGCTCCTTGTTATATACTTTAACCTAACGCTCGCAGGGTTAAGACTGTTTTTTTTCTTGTTCCTTCTTTTGGTAGCTGAGCTCGGCCAGTGTTTTTTTTAAGATTTTGTAGGCTATCATTTGGTGATAGATAACAGCTAAAAATTACATACCGATGTAACTCAATAGATACGAAACCAAGCCCACATCCACTGCCTAGTACCAACATGCCTTTGTTTTTTATTGCAGCATCTTTTTTGTCGTCCGTGTACTATCCCTCCTGCGTTCGAATTTGGTTGGGTATACTTAACATAATGATGTCTATTGTCAGTTCATGTGTTGTGGCTTCGAGGAGATCATGTGCCGCCCGACATTTCATCGCGTTTAATTCGAGTATTCTGAGCTCTGCGATATGACTTATTTGTGCCTCGCCTCTGTCAGTGATTTTTGGAATGCGGGACACATTCCTGAGTTTGCTCGATGTCTTTCACATTCGAAGACCGTGTGCGCTACACTGTACGTTTGTACATCTTCTGTCCATTGATTGTCTTTCTTTTCAGTTACTGACTCCATGGCTTTCGTAGCGTAGGGCATATTTTATATATCCTGATCTCCGTGTCTGTATTTCCAAAGGTAAACTCTATTGCCTTTTTTACTCTTAGCCAGTTTTTGGCTCCGATTGTATGTTTCAGATACGCCACTGACCCTGCTGCAATGTCTTGCTTACACACTTCTTTTCGTCTTGCATATGCATATTGTTAAGTCTTCTGAAATGCACCAGTCTAAGTCCCATTCCGTGGGTGTTTGAAGGGCATTTCCATGACCTTCTATTGCCTTACGATAAGCCTTTTTTGAGAGTTTTTTTCTGCAACCTCCTGAAACTCGGCAAAAATGTTTCCATATCTTATTTTTTGGCATAAGGTCTCCAGCAATAGTTCTTCCTTGTCATTTTCCGACCCGACTATCTGCGTACTAATTTCCATATTTCCATAGTAGCCTTCTTTCATTTTCTCTAAGACCAGTTTTCTTTGTTTATTGCGTAAGCTGTCCACTAACCCAAATTCTCTCTGTATAGGACCCGAGAGAGTCAGCATTTCTTCAGTGACTCTTTTTATTTCTGTGTTTGTATTCTGATAAATAAAGGCTACTTTAAGAGCATTGTTAGTTCTTTGGCTGTCGCTATAACTTTTCTTGTGATTGTTTCATAGTCCTTGCCCTTTTCATCGCCTAATTCATTTTTGTTGCTGTCGAACTTCCCACACAGAGTCCATTGTTATTATAAATTGCCGTAGCTTTTAAACATTTTAAAAGCAAGTGGATATGATTGCGCCATCTCTTAATTACGCCATCTATAAATCGTAAATTTAAGTTATTATATATGTTCCGGAGTTTTGTCAAATTGGGTTCTGTCCAGTGTAGAAAATCTCGTGCAAGTAGGGTGTGTCTGACCCCAGGAGGTCTTTCACGTAATTTTGTATGTTTAAAATACTGGTGAGTTGTTTTAACCATTTTATTTCTCAGTTGGTAATTTACGATATATTTTAATCTATTAGAGGCACGAAATCAACAGCCGGTGAAAACTCTGACCGTCGACGTATTTTGACGGTAAAAGAGCTTGGGGAAATGGAAATCGTTTTCTTGGACGAACAACAAGATGATTCCTCTAGCTGAGATGATATCGATACATATATCGACGAGTATCCAAATTTTGTGGAACAACAAGGAATTTTAGAAAGCGAGCGGAGTGATGAAAATTTAGAGGAAGAACAGCCATCAACAAACCGATAATCAGAAGTAAAAGGCAAGAATGACTACAGATGCAGTATAAAGTACCAGTAAACAGAGGTAGACGACCAGAAAATGTAGTATCATTTATGCCAGGACCCAAAAGGGGAAACGTGACAAACTCCATTAGAATCATGGTCGCTTTTTTTTTCGGCAAATTTTTCATGAGATTTGTTATGGTAGTGAGACTAAGGTAGTGAGACTAAAAAGACTAAGTAATTGTTACAGAGCTCCAGAAAGGTTGAATATATTTATATATTCAGACTGTGTTCCGACTATATTAAGTTTGTATGATTATCTATAACGTAGTATGGTTTTACCATTCCATGGTCTCTTTTATTTGATTTGGAAATTTTAGATTCAGTTCTTGTTCATACTAATGAAGAAAGTACGCGAAAAATAAGTTTACTGAATAATTTGCAGTCATACCATCGTAACACATGTATGACAGTTATTCGTGCTATGATTGGCATCGCTTTTTTCATCTGGAGTAAAAGATCGTCCTACGTTACTACTGAAGAATTGTCCAATAAATTTGGAATTATATTATTCAGAGCCACAGTGTATCTAAAGCGCTTCTAACTTTTTACTTCTTGCTTACGCTTTGACGAGTCTTGACCAACACGACGAAGGAATGATAAATTAGCCCCAATCGGGGAAATATGGTAAAAATTTGTATTGATCTGTCGTAGCTAGCTTTTAAATTAGATAAATACGGCATCAAAATAGTAATGATGAATGACGCCAGAACATATACTTTCTGAATCCATTCATGGGACGGGTAGAAACACTGTTGATAACTGGTTTACTTCTGCGAACTTATTCAACAAAATGATAATTGAAAATAAGATTAATATGATCGGAACATTACGGAAAAAAAAACATGAAAGAAGTACCACCTACTTTTCTTGCTGGAAAAGTGATCATGTTGCTGGAAAACATAAAAATCTTGTGTCTTTTGTACCAAGGAAAAATAGAATCGTACTTTTATAATAATAATGCACTATTCAGATGCGGTAAATAATGAAACGAAAACAAAACAGAAATTATTACGGACTATAACAGTATCAGTGGTGGTACTGATACATTCGACAAACTTTGTCGCGCCTATACAACTATAAGAGCAACCCGAAGATCTCAATGAGATTTTTCTGTGGTATGCTGGAACACAGCGGCATTTAGGCTATTAGAAGCTGTTATTTTACTTAACTTAGCCAATGATGGACTCAAAATTTATACAACATTTTTTAATGATCTGGCCTTCATTTGATTGAGCCATTGTTGAGAGCTCGGTTAGAAATTCCTATTCTAAGCAGAAGACTAAAATCGAACATAAAGGACATTGGAGGTATCTGAAGATATAGAGATTTGAGAAATGTAGATCTTTGGCGAAAAGAGTTTGGTGTGACTTTTGCACTAGAGGAAAGGATAAAAAATCAAAATTTTGTGCAGCATGAGTCGTGACTGCTCAAAATAAAAAGTGTTAATTTGGTCATCCGGTTAATCTTTATTTTTTTTAAATTCATTTTTTTTGTTTTTTTTTTCATTTTTGTAGAGAGAAAGCATTAGGGTTGTGATTTGTAAAAAAGAAAAATATATTTTCTTATTTCGTATTTTTTAAATCGACCAAAAGGAATTTTTTTTTCAAATTCACTATGTTCTGCTACTTTTTCTTAATAAAAGTTATAAAAGCATTATTTTTTTGTAACGTCAAGATTGAATCTCAAATTATGAATGAATATATGAATGTGCTCCACTGTGCATAAAAATTATTGATTTTCTCATTTAAATATCCCTTTGAAACAGTTTTGAAATTTAGGTCCTACAGACCTTACGGTTACGTGTGCTTGAAAAAACATACGCTGCCCTGGGAAGGTTACCAACTATTGACAGCTACTTGAAAATGACATTAGATAAATTGTTAGATAATTAGACAATTTTATGTGGCTGAATTGGGAAATGACCTGCCCCTAGAAATTCATGGCCAAAGTCCCAAAATTCCAAGAGTTTTGGGACTCACGTTATATTTTTGAAATTGAAGTAAGGAATTCAATTATTAAAAACGTACTTATACTTTTTTACAACAATAACTGCAGAGAATACCACATTGCTGCCTTCTACCTTGAACTCGACTCCTATCTCGTCTGTCGACTCTTGGTTGTCCACTTTTGTCTGCACAGTTTTGTCTATTCACTCTTGTATGTCCAGTCTAGTCCGCCTGGCCCGTCTGGTCTGTCTGGTCGGTCTGGTCCGGCTGGTTCGTCTGCTCAGTCTGCTCCATCGGTCTAGTCTTGTCGATCTAGCGTTTTCCGTCAAGTCTTGTCCGTTTAGTGTTGTTTTTCCAGTCTTCTTAGTCCATTCTTCTCCATCTAACCTTATCAGTAGGGAAAGATCCTTCGTTCTAGACCCACCTCCTCCTTATGGAGATTATATGTAAATCTAGCCCGTTATGGGGGAAAATACTTGTAAATCTAGCACGATGCCCCGTATGGAGATTTACATGTAAATCTTGCACTAAGCCCCTTATGGAGAAATCCTATACAAAATAGTTCTGAACGTATCCGAGCGAGTATGTCTGGATGGCGCTGCAAGATACGTGCGCGGTGGATAGCGGGAAAATTCAAAATGGGTTGCTGGGTGAATGTCTGTGAAGGGAGGAGATTGTACTTGCTCTAAGTTACCTAAGTATCAGCGGTGGTTAGTTGAATATCAGAGAAGTTTATAACGAACTGTAATATGTGTCTACATAGTTTAAGACATCTTAAAATAAATATTTAAGATTCCAAAACATTATCTGGTTTATGTAACCACACGTCTAGATAGGACCGAGCGTCTAGCACTGATTACAATCCTGTCTCAACCTGTCTGTAAACGCATGTGGAACTAATAAATTATGAAGCGCGATCTAATCAATTTCTTAGGATTGTTTTGCGTTTAATTTAATAAAGATATTAAGGTATTGATTTATCGGTAGTCGCTTAGGCGCGACCGGACGTCTACTGCTGATAACACCAGGCAAGAATAGAGGGACTAGACTATATATACTAGATTAGACAGACAAGCGGGCAAAAATTTAAAATGAGTTGCGGGTGGGTAGCGGAGAATCGTGTAAGCATACATAATTGATTGCAAACATATTACGGATTGATTCAAATGAGATTATCGGTTTTGGGCTGGACAAGATTAGACAATACCGAACAAGGTCGAACAAGAAAGGACAAGACTATACAGACCACATATTTCCTATGATATTTATCCGAATAATTTCAAATGTATAAATTTCTTAAACGAAATTTCTTAAACTTGTCTGTGACCAAGATAGTATTATTTTTTTTCATATATATAGTTTTTATATATATACTACTATATATACTTTTTAGTGTGGGGTCCCATAGACCTAACACCCCGTTTAGCGTTGGGTTACAAAGACCTCACACCCTGTTTAGCGTGTGGTTACATAGGCCACACATCCTGTTTAGGGTGGGGTTACATAGACCTCACACCCTGTTTAGCGTGGGGTCACAGAGACCTCACACCCTGTTTAGCGTGGGGTCACAGAGACCTCACACCCTGTTTAGCGTGGGGTCACAGAGACCTCACACCCTGTTTAGCGTGATGAAAATTGGATGCAAGTAGATGAAAAGTGGATGCAAGTAGATGAAAAGTTGATGCAAGTAGATAGTAAAGTGGATGCCAGAAAATTGAAATCTTTGGTATTTATATAAATGAAAAAAATTTATACGAATTAAATTAAACAAAAAACAACCCTAAGAAATTGACCACGCTTTAGACCACGCTTCATAATTTATTATTTTCTCCGCGCGAGCACCGCTGATAAGATAGCAGAAGTTGTTATGACTGACAAACATCCGGCTGAGTCTAATCGACAAGCCCGGGCAGTAAATCAAAATAAAAACGAAAAACAATGCGAAAAACAATTCTAAGAAATTGATTACACTGACATAATTTATTAGTCCCACGCTGTCTGTAGCTGATAAGCAAAAAATCTGTTCTCAGTTGTACATCTTCAAATCTCACGCATGCGCAGATCTAAAAGTGGGGTCATGGCCGAAGGTCAGGGTCAGATCAAGATCAAGGCCAGAGCTAAAGGTCTGGGTCACAGGTCAGGGTTAAGGTCAGGGTCAAGGTTAGGTTAGGGTCAAGGTTAGGTTAGGGGTTATCAAGGTCAGAGCTGGTCAGAGGCGGAGGTGGCGCCAGACGGAATCATCCTTCCCTACTCTTATCCGCATTGTCTATTTAATCTATATATATATATATATATATATATATATATATATATATATATATATATATATATATATATATATATATATATATATACTAAATTATTATGTGTTATCTAAAACTAAAACTTGTTTTCAGATGATTTCATGAGTGAAGCCGTACAAGTGTGAAATAACTGTTTTAATATGGATGCGGCAGTTAACGATCCGTTGGTAATTGATAATAAAAACCACCTGAAAACTTTTGTGCGGTAAAAGTTATCTGGCGAATGTATCTTTAATATTGTTTCCGTTAAATTGTTTCTCGGCCGAATAAACATACGAAACCCCATAACACAAATGGTGAGGAATGTGTTTGCAACTCGTCAACCTTACTTACGGCTGGAAGGGTTTCCGAATTGATGGTGCTTGTGTGTTTTGATTTCCGATGAATATGCTGTAATAAAGGAATGATAACAAACAATGCAGGTCAGTTTTAATAAAATTGTAATCATTTTGTTATGTATTTATTTGCAGGATTTGTTTCTCGTACAACACTAGAACTTGACACAAAACTTTAGAGAGACAAGGCTAGACAGACAAGACTAGATAGAAAAGTCTAGGAAGATAAAAGTAAATAGACCAGAGTAGAGAGACAATACTAGACAAACAAGAGTAGACAGACGAGACTAGACAGACAAGGCTAGACAGACAAAACTTGACAGACAAAACTAGATAGACTAATCTAGACATACAAGACTAGAGAAGCAAGACTAGCAAGGCAAGACTTGTGATAGAAATCTAGACTGACAAGAACAGACAGAGAAGACTAGATTGACAAGATTAGAAAAGACAGAAAAGATTACATAGACCGTCATGACAAGAGCGGCAATACTATACAGATAAGACAGGACAGGCAATACTAGACAGATAAAACAAACTAAATTTGGCACAAAATAACAATCCATTTCCTAGCTTCGTCGTTATATATATTTAAAAAAATTTTAATTTAAATCTAACAAATTGAACTAAAGGTAACCAATAAAACTCTATATGGCTATATGACAACGAAGAAATCTAAATTATTTTGGTTACTTAAGCTAATTTGTGAGAATTATGTGGGAAGCTAGACTTATTTTGTTAAGTTACTGGAGGTTGATGTTTCACGCTGCGTTTTAATTGAATGCTAAATAAATTTGATTGCGAAATGAATGATTTCAAAACGAACAAAAAATACTAAACTTAAAGTTACTGTTTTGTCGGCTTTTGTACTTATCTTATGCCGTATATGGAATAACGCAATATCTAGTCTAGTCACAAAAAACGAAAGAGACAAGTTCTCTCTCTCTCTTCGATGGCTCTGCAGCGCAAGGTTGCGCCTTGGTCTCCCTCAATTTATTGCTCCGGACGCCTCCGTCTATTGCTAACATCTTCCAGCCTCTAATCCTTAGCAACCCGCTGGCATCTTCTTCTACCGCGCCTTCCAATCATTTGCGTGGTTTGCCCCTCGGTCTCTTCTCTACCATTTTGCTTTGGAGAGCCTGTTTTGGCAGTCTTTCCGCAGGCAACCTTGTGACATGGCCTGCCGCCCATCGCAAAGTCTGTATCTTTGCATATGCGGATACTGGCGGATCCTGCAAGGCCTGGTATAGCTCATTTTTTAATCGTATTCTGTACCCATTTTCGTCTTGGATTGGGCCGAGTATTTTACGCAATACTTTCCTCTCAAAGATATCTATTTTGTTGCCACTGGTGTGTGTCAAGACCCAGATTTCGCAGCCATATGTGATTTTTGGTCTGACAATTGCTTTGTACACCTTTATTTTTGTGTTTCTGTGCACGTGTTTTGATCGGAATATATGTGCGGGAACGAAGTATGCTCCGTTTGCTGCTATGGTTCTGGCTCTTATTTCTTCTTCTTTGCTTCCGTTGTTTCCTAGGGTCACCCCTAGATATCGGAAACTGCTGACTTGGTCTAATTTGTCTCGTTTTGTTATCGCAATTGTCGATGTTCTTGCTTGTGTTAGCACTTTAGTCTTTGTTACGTTAATTTTCGGCACTATGTCCCTGGCTTCTTCCTTCAGGAGGGTGTCTGCCGATGCAGGTTTTCCTGACCACTCGTTCTAGCGCCAGGTTGAAGAGGGTCGGTGCTAATCCATCTCCCTGCGTCAGTCCTTCGCGTATGTGAATTCTTCGGTTAGTTGTCCACATTTGTCTACGCGCACTTTTGCCGTACACGTTTCCATTGTAATGCGTTCAAGTCTTGTCAGTTTCTCTGGTATGCTGAGTTCCGTGTAAGCGTCTTGTACAACTTTGTGCGGTTGACCGAGTCGTAAGATTGTATGAAGTACACACATATGTTGTACACATCCGTATTGTGCTCCCATGCTTTTTCGAGCTTTAGTTTTACGGTGAATAGCCGGTCAGTCGTGGACCTGCCTGGTCTGAACCCAGCTCGCATGTTGAAATTTGCAGTATTTATTAATTTACGATTTTGTGAAATTTCAAATCTATAACTCAATAGATACAAGAGTTACAAATTGCATTTTTCAAGATTAGCCTTGTCGTATATTATTTATTATTTTAAAATTGCAATTCTTTGTTTAATGAGTTTTATTAAAACCTAGTTCTTAATAAAACTAATAAATGTCCAAACTTTTACAAAATATCTCCTTTAGTAAAATTTTTGCTTTTTGTGAAAGCACACATTTCAACTTTTACTATTACTTATCTATATGGTCCCAATTTTTTTCAAGATGGTCTAGTTGTACTATTTCTTAGTGACATTAGCCAATGTTGCAAATTTGCATCGAATTCCGAAACGTGCAAAAACGTGGCTTAAAAATTAACCAATAAATTTTTCGTTAATAAATATTTTGTTGTAAGTGCATCCAATTACAAGAAATTCAGAAGCGTTTCGATAATATTAGTCTATATCGGTGTTTCCGAAAGTGTGATATACGTTCCCCAGAGGCAGGATTACCATATTTTTTGGGTCCAACCCAAAGGACATATTAAAACAAAAATTCAAATATAGATTACTGCGCGATTTTCTATTGCAGGTTCAGAATGATCTTATAATGTAATTTCGAAGCGGTGTAATACTTTAGGGTAAAAAAATATTAATATAAAATTTGTCTTCAATAATATATATATATATATATATATATATATATATATATATATATATATATATATATATACATATAATATATATATATGTATATATATATATATATATATATATATATATATATATATATCCCAGAAACTTTCTACAATGGGGTACAAACTGTTTGAAACTTATTTACCTATCTGAAACGGGTACGAATCGATTGAAAGTTTGGGAAACTACATAATAAAAAATAAGCAAAATATTGAAATGTTGATACTTTGTAATAATTTTTGTAATAGAATTTCAGTCGTCGTTTGCGGAAATCGGGTTCAAGTTGGAGTATTTTTCTATGACAGTGTGTGATTGTAGACGATATCCTTCGTCTGTTAGTTTTGGGGCAAGGATTTTTCGGATAATTTTTCGTTCAGCCCTCTTGATGTTCTCTATGTCCCCTTTGTAATTAAGGTTTAATGTATCGCTGGCTTATAGTATTTCGGGTTTGATAACAGTCGTGTAGTGTCGGATTTTGGTGCTAATATTTATGCATTTTTTATTATAGATGCTTGCAACTTTTCCATATGTTTTCCGCATTTTGAGTTCCCGTGCATTTTGTGCTAATCTTTCTGTTCCTGTAGGTTCAATGATTTCGCCCAAGTATTTGAATTGACTAACCTTGTTTATCGTACCATATTTTGTAATTACATTTTCTGTTTTGATGTGTTTTGTGGCCATGAATTCGGTTTTCGAAAAGGAAATTTGTAGTCCAGCTTTCTCCGCACATTCTTTTAGGACTTTGATCTGATGGATTGCTGTTTGTTCATTTTCGAAAAGGATCGCGAGATGATCAGCGGAGGCTAGGCATGTGACGTTGACTTTATCCTGTTGTTTTAATAGTGTTATAGGTCTCCAAATTTTTCAATTTTCCAGTTCTTGTTCCCATGTTTTGATAACTTTATCTAAAACGATGTTGGAGAGAAACGGAGAGAGGTTATCGCCCTGCCTGACACCAGCCTTGATGGGGAAAGGTTTTGATTTCTCCGTTGAATTTAATTTTGGAAGTTTCGTTTGTTAGTGTTTGTTGGATGAGCCGTTGTGTTTTCGGATCCAGATTGTTTTCTACAAGTATATTAAACAGGGATTGTCGGTCGATTGAGTCATAAGCTTTCCTAAAGTCAATAAATTTGCAGATGGTTGGGAGATTTCGTGTAGCTCGCATTTTTAGTATAGGTTTCAGGTTGCAAATTTGATCGGCGCATGATCTGTGTGGTTTGAAACCTCCTTGATATTCCCCAATTCGGGGTTCGAGTTGTTCTTGTGTGCGTTGTAAGAGGCAATCGGATAAGATTTTGTAGGGAACGGAAAGGAGGGAGATTCCTCTGTAGTTATTCACATTAGATTTGTCTCCATTTTTGTGGAGTGGGTGGATAACTTTCCAATCATCTGGGAGTTCTTCACTTCGCCAAATTTCCCGAATTGTGTTTGTGATTTCCTGTAATGATCGTGGTCCAAGATTTTTCAGTAATTCTGCGGCTATTCCATCTTCTCCGGATGTCTTTCCATTCTTCAGTTTTGTGATACCGTGTCGAATTTCCTCTAGTGTCGGTGGATCAGCGTCGGGTTTCGTGTTTATTGAAGATATGTGTGGTAATCGTTGGGATGGTTCTGGGCAATTAAGGAGCTCGGGAAAGTAGTTAGCCAGTTCTTCGCAGTTTTCTTGGATGGTGAGTGCAAGTTTTCCATCTTTTTTCTAAAAGGTCAAATTCTGTGGTGAGTAACCTTTAATTTTATTTGCAAAAGCTCTACAGAAATTTCTGCTGTTGTAGTTTCGAAAGTTATCCTCAATTGATGTGAGCTGTTCTGTTATGTATTGGCGTTTGGTTTTCCTGATGGTTCTGTTTGTCTCTTTGCGGATGTCCAGAAAGTGTTGTAGGGTTACTGGCGATTTGTTGCTGTTGTATTTTTGAAAGGCGAGTCGGCGATTGATGATGGCTTGATCGCAGTTGGAATCCCACCATGGGTGTTTTGCCTTTTTCATAAGTATGATTAATTGCTGGGCTTTTATGATTATTTTGTTACAGAAGTCAGTCCAGTTATTTGTCGGATCTTTTTCCCATTCTTCTGTGATCTTTGTTTCTTGAATTTTTGATGTATCAAACTTTTGGATGTACGGTTTATTTTGGTGCACTCTCTTCTTAGAGAATTTTACCTTAACTCATGTGAGGTAGTGGTCTGACCCGATGTTAGCACCTCTTCGGACTTGTCGTGAAGGATTCTGTACTGGGCGTAGGAGATGGCAACGTGATCGATCTGGTATTCACCAAGACATTGGTTCGGGGATCGCTATGTTTTCTGTTTTTGTGTGGGTTTTCTGGAGTGGGTAGACATAACTTTGAGATTGAATTGTTGGCATATGTCAAATATGAAAGTTTGTTCCATAATTTTTGGACGGTCTCTGTTTTTTTTGTATTGTCAAAGTTCGTAGGGGCATGTACATTTATGAGCGTATATATTTTATTTGCTCTTTGAATACGTATGATCATTAGTCGATTGTTGATGGCTGTGATTTCTTTGACAGCGTTGATGACGGATTTGTATACGAGAAAAGCCATGCCGAAGATTGGTGTCCTTTTCGCAACCTTCTGTTTTGTTTTGCTCTTGAAGATGCGGTAGTTTCCATAGTCCATGGTGTCATTGTCAGTCAGTCGTGTTTATTGAAGAGCAAGGATGAGAATTTTTTGACGGTCGATTTCTTGAGTGAGAACATGTAATTTTCCTGTCTGGATAAGAGTATTGATGTTTAATGTTCCAATGAATGTTTTCTTCTTGTAGGGAAGTGTGCCAGATAATATCTTCTGTGCTAGTCAGGACTCCCCAGAATCCGATTGAATTTGCTTGCACACTTCATGTTTGCTTGTATTTAACTGGTTTGGCCTGGTTGATACCAGGACCGGATAGGACCAGAGGTTGTTGAGGCCTTTGGAACATATTATTTTCATCCGAGCACACTGAGCTAACAGACGTTCACCAGACTACCGGTGATTTTCACTCAGACGTGTGGATTTTGAGTTTGTCTTGGTGCTGTTTTAAACGATGGTGTTATGGTCCATCAGCAGGGCTTCAACCCTATTTTCAGATAACTTAGGTCGAAAAAAGGGGGAGAGCAAAAAATATATGTATGTCACTTTGACATTAAGAAACAAACTATATATATATATATATATATATATATATATATATATATATATATATATATATATATATATATATATATATTAAATATATATATATATATATATATATATATATATACTCATTAGCAGTCAATGTCCCATTTGGGTCGCAAAATATACTTTTTTTTACAAAAAATTGTCATTAGAAATCAATTTATATTTCTTTTGACCATGGAATTACTACATTTAAAAAACACTAAAAGATGTTGCTGTCGACATTTTGGATGTAATATTTTGCTAGCATTCATGGTACCAACAATTGGTTTTTCAATTGTGTCATTTTTTGAATTAGGGCAGATAAGCGGGTTAGCGGTATGGAGTGTAAAAAAAATCCCGAATTTCTAAAATTTATAGTTTTCTGGTTAGACAATTGTAAGATTTGAAATTTCGTATTGTTATTATAAGTATTTAAGAGATTTTGATATTTAAAACTTGATAAATTTACTAAAATAATTATTTGGTTAAATTTCGTACATTAGCAAAAAACTTTCGGAATTTTGTGAAATTTTAAAAACGCTTGCAAATATTCGTATAAATTAGAGGAATTAAGAAAATTTTTCAAATTTAATAAAATTTTCAACACTCAAATGTTTAAATAAATGATGGTTTTTTTTTAAAATACTTAATCCTAAAATTTCACTAAACTAAAATAATTTTTACTAAAACAATAAAATTTCAGGGTTCGTAAAACTTTTGTTACTTATATTCAAAGAGTAGCGAACGTCTTTTAAGTAGGGACCTGGAAAAATACATCAAATCGCGTTTGGAGAATGAAAACGGACGATTTAACCCTTTCAATACGGAGAAAAAATCAGTTTAGTGCGCCTCATTAGCGAGAATAGTTATTTCTTCTCCAAGTGATTATTACGATGAAATAACTTTTCTGTCTGAAAGTCTAAGAGACACATTATTGATCTCATAACGACACATAAACGACAAGAATGAATTTACAAGCTTCATTGATGGGACATACGTATGTCCCGCCGTAAACCCAGAACACCTGAATGCAGGGACAGGGTGTGTCCCGGTCGTAATCCTAGAGACGATAGTGCTGATGTACTTGATGAACAACATGAGCATTTACAATCGAGGTCATCAGTAATCTGAAGAATACCTTTTTCCACCAATTGTTGGATTTGCAATCCACCTCGTAGCACGTTTCCAGTTGGTCAGAGAGGTCAACCCCACCCATGAACTCATTCTAAAAGATACCATTGATGGGCAGGAGAATTCCTTCTGAGAACTATCTTTTAGAGTTCTAATAGCCGTAGTTAATTCATTGCTATGGCAATTCGATATGACCTCCCTAGTGTCGATCCATTTCACAGCAATTATTTCCTCGCTTGAAGCTTGGAAAATCGGTTCACCTCTCTAAATTTCTGCTCTTCTTGCATTCAGAAATGTTGGTGTTTGTGTATTTTGTCGTCTTTATATTAGGTTCCGACATATCCAATGGACAGGGTATATACATCAGATTCACAGATGTGAAGAATCGGTCAGAACAGATTATGATTTGGGGAATCTTCACTGTAGAAACAAGCTTTTTCACAAAGCGTTCTCCTAGAGTTCCTTCGGTCACTGAAGATTCTTTCCCAGCGTAAATGTTAGTACCCAGCGTAAAGTCGTATACGTTCCGTTTTAGAATCGCAGCGTTCCCAAACTTTGATACCTCTCTTCACTGGTTTCAAGGGTTGGTACTGTTCCTGAAGGCTGCTCCAATTTTATCATTGACTCGTCTACTAACTGCCTTGTGCTGTCAGTGAAACTCTTCAGAAAAGTGTACTTCAAGCAGGAAGCTACTTCCTCAATATAATATAATTTCGAAGCATCTGCAGGGTTCTTCGGGGAATTGAAGTATAATTTTGAAATCAAAAAGAGGAAGCGATCCCTACTCATTGCTTTTTGAATGGTTGGACTATTGACAGACCAATAGTGGGCCATTTGAGGTACCCGATTGTAGCTCATGATTAATCAGGATTACTCCAACTACTGTCATGTTTTTAAATTGGTCAGTCATATCATGCGTTTTGACTTCAGCGTTTCGACTGCCTGGTGATGAACTTGCTTCATTTTTCTTGAGATCTCCATTTACCATTTCTATCCATTCGTTCGTACATTGGGCGATGTTAATGAATAATCTTTTGGGAAAGAGTTTGAAGAAAAATTCCAATTCAGTCGAATCGTCGTCAATAGAGAAATTTGATTCTCCCTTGATGTAGTTAAGTCTTTACATACGTGGTGTAAAGTTACTTGCACAGGACCATAAATATGATGGCGGATTCTGTTTCTGCATCTCTTTTGCATCAAACAAATCATTGTGATTGTTTGGGACGATTTCATCGTTGTTCTCCTCTTCGCTGCTTTCCTCTGATGTGGGCTCAGAGTATTCAGATTCAAAGGTGGCACAAATAGAAGCGTGCTGCCTCAGTTCGTCATCAGAGTAAGTTCTCTTTCGACTCATTAAGAAATAGAAAGGAAATAGGGAAGATATCGAAAAAAACTTTGAAGTAAAACTTCTTTAGTCGCATCCGACTGTAACTAGACTGGCAATTGTCGTTTTGGTTAGGTTAAGGTTAAGTCATATCTTCATATATTTCGCTCCTTTTCCAACTTTTACATTTCTACATTTCTCAACATTGAAAAATTGAAGTAAAACTACTCTTGGCGAGACTTGAGAGTAACTCATACCTTTTTCAAATTAAATAATTCTTTTATTGTTCATTTTATGATCAACACCTTATTTACGGGTGCTGTTAAGGGTATCATTAAAAAACGTAATTAAGATACAGTAACTGGAACATACGTTGTCCCAGCAGCAATTTAAAAAATTTTAGCTGTTTTTGCAAAACCTGAAGTTTTCAGCTGCCCAACCGAAAATAGGGGAATTTTTGCATTTTCTTCTTTACAGACTGGACCGGGTCTTCCTCTTTGGGTCTTCGAAGAGGGCGCGCTAATTTTTGCTTATGTGGCCGTGCGGTAGATGTTTTTGCAAAACCGGAAGTTTGCAGCTGCCCAACCGAAAATAGGAGAATTGCATTTTCTTCTCTACCGGTTAATGATTGTCGGCAATATATTGCGTGCAGTATGCCGATTCGCAGAAATCACGGCAAGTCTCCACGACACATAAAAGGAAACCGGTAGGATGTCAATCCGCATTCAAGATCTACTAAAGTACAAATGACACAACTTCTTGTCTTACAATAAATAGCAGATCGAAAACAGACTGGACCGTGTCATAAGTTTCAAGAAGTTCGCAACTGGCAAAGTTATTGCAAGAAAACTAAATTCGCATTTTGCGTACTAGCTGGGAGGTGGTTGTAAATTTTACAGAAATTCTTGCAAATGTCCTTCCCCCGGCAATAGGGAATATGCATGAAGTTTAAATTTGGTTCAAATATTTTTTTCCGAATCTTTATTGGCCGGATATTTGAAATAAACCATTATTTTTGTAATTAATATCTTTTTAAATATTTAAAATTAATAAATGAAAGTGCAGGAACGACAAGTTTATTAGCGAGGGAAACGAAAGTGAATTAATTATTAATTAAGTGACTATGTAAACAAGTTTGTATTGTTTACTTTTGTATGTGATTGCAGTGTTTTTGTTAGAAAACAAACGTCGAAAACGTGAATTTAAAGACGAGAACAGCTGTAGTAAACAATTGACTGAAGTGCCAGTAGTAATTGACGTCATCAACAGACCGCGCGAAAATGACTGCTTTTAAACAGCCTAAAATTCCTCTATTTTAAATATTTGTGCAAACTTAATTACAGTATTTGTAAGCAGTATTTATATTTTTTGCTATGTTATAACGGTGTAAACAGTGAATTAAAAATCTAAATTAAAAAACATGCATATTCCCTATTGTCGACATTTAGAATTAAAGTTTACACGTTTCGCATCTTTTTTTTTTCATTCAGCCTTTCATAAAATTCATGATTCGGCCGCTAGCCGTTTCGATAACACGAATGAATTACTCCATCCTTCCAATATAAACATGTGTAAATTGAATATCTGCGCAGAAACCAAGTTCGATTAGCGGAAACATAAAGCGTAAACCAAATTGAAAAAAAAATCGGGTTTCACATTTTTACTTTTTTGACTAAATCGAACGATTTTACAAAATTCTCAATCAATACTTTTCTGTAGGTACATATATCCTACATACGGTGGTTCAAGTTTAAATTTTCTATTTTAAAGCATTGACAAGATATTTGCAGAAAAATTGTTATATAAAATCTACAAAAATTTAATCCCCACGGCGTCCCATGCGAAGCGTTCAAATGTTGTCAGGGAAAACTTCTTATGGACACCCATATTCACTAAACATTTAACTAATATTCTTTAACCGTAAATAATTTTTTGCAATTTTTGATTTTTTTTTAAATTTTCCTGATCGGTTTTCTTTCTTCTAGAATACCTAATTGACGTATCTGGTTTCACTAAAGAATTTGTTTTAATATGTTCCACTCACGGTCGAATAATAAAATTGTACACATTTGTGGAGAAAGGATCAGACGATGAAATCATCCTGTGATTTTTGCAAAATATTTTATCAATTGGTGTCCACAGCCCCACAAACTCAATGAACAACTTTATGGAACTAACAAGAACTATGGAACTATCAGTTCAGCATAGATCGTTGATTTTAATATTGAAATTAATGTTTGGTATCTTTACGGTCGATAGCCTTGACACATGATTTTTTTAATTAAGGAGTTCATATTAAATTTTGTATATTGTACAGCTATAAAATGTTCAAGATTCTATATGCTATTTCGTCCTTTCCATCTTCTTTCGTCGACAACTTTTCCATCTACACTTTCAATCGTTTCACCCGCATCAACTTTCCACCCGATTCTATTCCAAACTATTCCATCCGCATGTACTAGTTTAGAATTAAAATAAGAAATGTCTCATATTCCTAAATAAAAAATATATTTTATGCAAAATCGTATTGAGCTATTTACTAGGTGGTGCTTTTTAATGAATTGATTCAACATGAATCGCATAGTTAAAATTTGAAGTCAAACCATCTACTACAAGTTTTCAGTTTGCGTTTTCAATTGACAAATTTCTGTGATCAAAATCTCATGATGATAAAAACGAATTTTAATTCTCTATTTTATTTGCTTCAGGAATAGTTTAACGTCTCTAGCATTTGCCTATTGACTTTGCCTATTGAAATTGTGATTTATATTAGTACTAGCAAATCCGACTAACTTCGAACGTATCGCCTCAGAATATATAATCATTAAAAAATATCTTAGCTGAATATTAGCTCATATTAGCTGAATTAAAGTAAGTCACATGTTACGCGTATCGATATCTGGTAACAGAATCGTACACGATTATATAATAGATGGGAATATAATCGTGTGTGTCTCTCGCATAAGGTATGACGTATAAAAAAAAGCCAAATCCAAAAGTCCAAAATACAAAAGTCAAAAATCCAAAACTTGAAGCCCAAAATCCTAAAGTTCAAAATATAAAACTTCAAAAGTGCAAAATCCAAATGTCCAAAATCCAAAATTGCAAAAGCCCAAAATTCAAAGTTCAAAATATATTAGCGTAAAATAAACAAGTCCAAAAGTAAAAAAGGCCAAAATCCAAAAGTTTATAATATAAAAGCCCAAAATAAAAAATCTGAATGTCCAAAATCGATAAGTAGAAATGCCCAGAATCCAAAAGTTCAAAATATAAATGCACAAAATCAAAAAATCGTTAAGTTTAAAATTCTAAAGCCCAAAATCCAACTGCCAAAATTTTCAAAATCCAGAACTCCTTCAAATCCAAACATTCATTAAGCACCTTGTGATTTACGACATTTTTCGTTTTCTTGTCGGCCGCCAGAATGAACATAGTGGATAGTTTGCCGACACGTGAACATGCTGCGTACAATTGACCGTGAGAGAAACATTGATTTTCAAGATTTAGGCCAAAGGCACTTAAGGACTGGCCTAGTGATTTGTTGATCGTCATGTCAAATGCAATACGAATTGGAAATTGAATTCGTTTAAACTCGAATAGCACATCGGTTGGGATTATCGGGATTCCCGGAATGAGAACTTCCTGACCTTTGAATTTACCTTTAAGTATCGTCGCGTGAATCACATTGCTCATGAGTTTTATCACCACCAAATGCGTTCCGTTACATATCTTTGGTTGGATCAGATTTCGAAGCATGATGACTACCGAGCCAAATTTCAGTTGAAAATTTTGTGTTGGCGTAGGCACATCCAATGATTTTAAAAACTCTGTTGGATAGTTGGTTGCCTCGTCTTCATTTGTAACAGTGTCGTTAGATTTTAAACAATTCGGCGGTTCAGCGATTTGATTTTGAATTATGATGTTTAGGTTATTTACATCTTTGTTCTTTACCTCTAAAATTGCTCTTTCACTCAACCAATAGTAACTTTTGTGGTTAACAATAATGTTCGGGAACATTGTTCGGAAACAATTCGGGAACTT
This sequence comes from Phosphuga atrata, assembly GCA_944588485.1. Taxonomy (NCBI): domain Eukaryota; kingdom Metazoa; phylum Arthropoda; class Insecta; order Coleoptera; family Silphidae; genus Phosphuga; species Phosphuga atrata. Next base: position 14,929,276 of record OX155901.1, read on the forward strand.
TGTTGATGGGCTCGTCCTAAGTTGAGACAAAATTGCAAACATTATGCGAAAACGAAATCAATCCGTTCGTTTCGTCGACGAGAAGACAGCCGTTACCGATTGACAACGATTGCTTGGAGAAATCTTCAACAGATGGAACGTTTAGCAATGTAACTCGCATATTTGTCGTCAGCTGAAGTTTCTTAATATAAGGCCACATAGCAGAGGATTTCAGAGGTTTATATGTATCATCGGCAGCAGTGGATCTTGGAATTACTAGTAGTTTTTGCTGTAAATCGCTGACAGTAGAATCATTGCACATCCAAAATATCTTGGTTTATTGCGCAGATATTTTATGGTTCTATTTAGTGCTTCCAATGAACGTTTGTGCGCCATTGTGCATTCATCTCATACGACAATTTTCTTGCTTTAACACTTTATTAACACGTTTGAAGGTTTAGCGGTAATTTAAAAGCTGAATGAGCCGTTCTGCATCTTTCTAGTAACATGGCCGTTATACCAGAAGAAGCAACTGCTACGGCAATTTCGGACCTCGTACGAACAGTGGCTAAAATCAATGACATGAGGAATGTTTTCCCAGTTCCACCGGGCGCATTGAGGAAAAATAAGCCACATTTTCTATTATGCCTTCATTAACTTATCGTACACATCCTTTTGTTTTGAGTTCAACAGCAGTACATTCATTCAAACTGATTCGTTCAATTCATCTCTGTCATATTCACGTTTGCCTTCCAATTAACTATTGAAAGCGTCGCTCATAGCACGATTTGGCGTTGGCATTTCTAACTTTACTAACAAACTGCCGCAAGTGAGGTAACACATGTCTTCTAGCAAAAGCAAGGCCAGGTAATGTATTTCCTCATTTACCACGAGATCGGGATTCCCTGAAGTGATACGCATTCGATGTAAAAGCCTTCGATGTCATCCTTGTACTTGTTTCACAATTCAATTGGATTCGATCGGAAACTTGTCGAAAGAACGATAGCAAATAATGTGCGTATCTGATTTGGAGATGCATAAAGAACTGTTTCGCTATTGTAAGATGCCAATGAATTTCGTTTTCTAGCAAATTGAGCTGTTGACATGCAGCACTAAATGTTGGGCACACTGCACCATTGACAGGTCGAACTGATTCAAAGGAAGTCGGCCCACGAACATTAGAGAGTAGAGTAACGTCCGTGCAAATGGATCGCTTTGTAAATAAAAAAGTTAAACTTTTGAAAGTTAAAGTAAACTTTTCAATGTTGTAGCTGAGGTGTTGCAGCAAGTTGAGCAACATTTGATGCGTTGAAATAAACTCTTTGACTAATGTCAAAGTCAAATGTAATACACGTAGATGATGTTCCTGAAGGGGAATGAAATGTGCTATCTACTGGCATAGCTTAAGTTAAAGCTTAAGTTCCTTAGGCTTTGTTCCTTTTTGGCGTTCCATAAAAAAATGAGAAAAGAATGATTTTCATTATTATTGCCTTTTTTGGTGAATTTTTCAAATATTCTAATAGTTACTGTAATAGCAGTAGTGGAGACAAATGCAACAAATCAAAAATCATAAAGCCGTATCAGCCTTTCTTGAGTTTTAAAAAGTCAAAATTCAAACCCGACTGTGTTTTGTATATTAAGATATTAACAACGAGTTCAATATGCGCGATTTTTCAGCACGCGTCCATGTTTAGAAAACGATGAGCTTCTCGAGGAGGTTTTGTTCGAATTAAATAAAAGTTGCTGATAATATTTTAAGAAAAGGTTTATTCTTTATATTAGTAAACACGTGGGATCAAAACAAAATATATATTCAACTTAACTAAAGTTTTCAAGACAGTGTTACCAACTTAACAAAACTATAAGTAATACCAACCAAATGTAATTACATTGCCAGTTTACAATAGTTTCCAAATGGACATGTGCAAAAAACGCCTTATGTACGAGTTTTTTCTATTTTGCGCTCTTTTATGCCGTTTTTGAATAAAAAAATCGCCGATACATACTGAAAAGTATGCAAGCCATTAACGAACCCATATGAATGTTTCAATGACTACATTGTAGATGCAAAATAGAAAAATAAATTAATAAAACTAACCAATATTATTCACGTATTTCAATTAGCAAAAATGCTGTGGGAGAATTCAAAATTTAAGATAGTATTTTGCAAATTTTTAATTCCAATACAAACAATAAATGTTTTTGCACCATCTAACCAAACCTATCATTAACCCTTCAAACCCTTCAATTAGAAACTAAATGTGGAATGTACATATAATGCAATTTTATTACAAGTGAAAGGACTCAATCCGTTTCATGTAAGCTTCTGCGATTATTTTCTGTATAATTGCTTATACCAAAGTCGTTTTTATTTAAATCTACATGCAAATCAAATTCATCTACTATTCAGACTGTTTTAATTCATTTAAATACCTTATAGTATCTCCCATTTCATGCTAATATATAATCTTCATTAACAACTAAACAACTTTCCCAATTGTCATACTATCAACATACAATCTATCGGACATATATTACATCCTATATATCAGAAAATTGACATTAAAAATGACCGTGAGGCCATTAAAAAATATAAAATATCCATTAAAAAATGACCTTCACCAGTCTAATCTCGAGTTGTGTTAAGATTTATGTAACTTCACAAGTTATATAATATTTTTACAGAATGAGTTATAAAAACATAGTCAATTTTTCAATTCAGATTAAGTATGGATTTCCAAGTAGTAACGGTCGCATCCTCTTCATTATGCAAAAACGCTCCGATTTCACAATATTTCAAAATTTTATATACATTCACGTTGCTTTCATAAGATTCTCGAGTAAATATTGTTGGGATTTTTAAAACTAGTCGCGGTAATTATTTTAAGTTATCTAACTAAAAACTTTCTATACGTATAATTGGCAAAGTAAGTGCAAATATGACTCTTATATGATGTTCAAATTAAAATTATTTATATATTGGATATATCTATTGGGATTACCCATTTGATACAAACATCTTAATTCTTAAATCTTGCAACTTTTAATTGAAATGTTTCGAACAATTTCTAACGTTCCTTAAACTTTCTTCAAGCTTCGACAGCTATATTTAAACTTTAATGCAGTTGTGTGTATAAGTAACAACTTGTTGGGAAAGACAAGCGTTGACGTTAAAGCATTTCATAAGTAAATATTGATTATTATTTCACATGTTGTAAGATATGTATTACGAACGTAAACCGGCACATCCCATAAAATTTTGGAAAGAAGGGGTTGAAGTCGAAGTGAGAATGGTGGAGATTACACCAAAGACCATGTTGAAGATCACTAAGGTTATTATAAATACGGGAAAAATTTTCAAGACGAAGACGATAGTGTTTAAAACACGTTCCTACAGTTTGCTGATAAACTTAGCAAGATCTGAAAAACTGGCTAACCAAACCAAGAGGTTAGCAAATTAGTTGAACAGCTTGGCATCTGCTGAAAAACTTAATAATCCTAACCCATATATTGCTTCTACTAATAGCTTCTACTAAATATTAGGATATTGTTTAGCAAATATGTTAGGACTTAGGATCTAGAATAAGATTAAGGACGGAGGATTAAAGTAGAAAATGTAATTATATGAATTCTTCATTTATATTGTAAAGAAAAAAATACTTTATATTCAAACAAGAAAACTACCAGAGAATTTGGAAATTTTCCACTTTATATATTTCAATATAAATTTATTTTCAGCAGATTTTTTTGTGAAATATGTTTTCTTGTACTTGAATGTGGGGCTTTGGACGTGTGTATATATATTTATGTTTTAGTTTCGGCGAAGGCGCCTGGTCGGCTGTACGTAAGTCTGCCGACCGCAGAAGTTTTTTGTTAACTTTACCATGTACATTGCATTTTCATTCCATTACAGAATTGATCTACTTATCAAAATACTAATATCATTGCAAGAAATATTTTTTTCGAACAAAATAAAACGAAAAAATAATATTATATCCTTCAAGAAAATGTAGAAATATTTATTAGGTTTATTACAGATCAAAAATTTTATAACTATTTCAAATAAAAACTGCAATTATTTGAAGACAATAGAATATATATTAGTAGATACATAGGGTCGCACTATACAGTCAGGTCACCCACAACAATCTACTACCTATGAATTAGTTAACGTTAATGTTATTGTCTGAATATTTTAGCCTTGCCAGTCTAGTCTTGTCTGTCTAATCTTGTCTGTCAACTCTTGTGGGTCTTGTCTTGTCTGTCTAGTCTTGTCTGTCAAGTCTTATGTGTATAGTCTTGACTGTGTAGTCTTAGCTCTCTAGTCTTGTATATCTACTCTTATCTGTCTAGTGGCTAAGGAGGGGTGCGGTTGTTGGCACGCACGGCTCGCGCGTAGCAACCCCTCGGCCTGGCTTGCGCTCATCCCTTTCATCCTTCTCCTACAATCCGTACTTACTGCGGTGCATGATCTTCGCCATGCTCTTATTATTTACATTTGCTCCAACCTTGCATTCTGCTCTGTCCTTCATTTCCATCCACCTCATACACTCAAAGATGGAATGCTGTGATGCGTCTCCAGTTGCTTCACACTGCGCATCAACCAGTTTCCGGATAAGGTGATAATTCACCTCCCAGTACCCACAGTTGACTTATTCATCGATAGCGGGAATCAGTTCCCTGGTCCAGGCTCCGTTTTCCCATCCATCCCATAGCTCTTGCATACACGCATTGTTTTCTCCACTTCTATTCTAAAATCATTACCTTCCCAAACTCTCACTCTTTCATGTGACAGAAGGTCTAACGGAATTATTCCTACAACAAACGCCACCGCGTCACCAGAAACAGTCCTATATGAGCTGCATACACGCAGCAGCATATACCGTTAAACTCTCATAAGTTTCGCTCTGTTACATTCAATCCTGAAGGTATTTATCTATGCCGGAACCCCATACATGAGAATGAAGTGCACGGCCGCATTCATAACCCTTCTCTTGGAGGCCAACGGACAACCTATGTTAGGCATCAGCCGTGTAAGTACTCACACACTTGCACATCCGGTGGATCTGTTCGAATTAGAGATGAGCATGGGACGAGTTTCTCGTCCCAGATCCCATCCCGTGGGACGTATCCCTGTCACTGTCCCATCCCATAACATTTTCGTCCCACTGTCCCATTCTACAAACGTTAAATTTTCGTAACATCCCATCCCATTAATCCAATCCCATCCCGGTTGCGCGGGCCTTCCCATTCATCCAATCTTTTCCCACACATCAGATTTTTTATTCGGTTTTTCGACAATGAGTAATTCTTTTTCGTCGCAAACGGATCGGAAGATTTTTCAGTAACTTCACCGTCATCCCAATAATCTTCTGAGCTGGAAATGTATTAAAATTTTGCGAATTGACATGATAAACGTTAATTTTGGATTATTGTCTAATTTCAATCTAATCGTTGAAATCGTTAAAAACTGCACCATTTTCAAGGATAAAATAGGACTTTTCCTTGTCTTTATTTTTCATAAAAGAAAAATTCCAGCCGAACTCCGCAAGCGCGGTTCGGTATCCGACAAACTGCCGCGCCGAGTCGAGAAAAACTTTACTAGAGCCCACACAAAAAAGATATGAGCTGGAATAAAAGAAAATCTATAAATAGTTAAAAAAATAAAGTGATCTTTGTCCATAAGCTCACTTGGGTCTACAAACAAATTAAAATAAAAAGATTCTTATATGACTTAATTTTGCACGAACTAGATTTACTAGATGATCATCAAAATCCTTCCCAATGCGTCCCATACGAAATGGTCTCACTGGAAGAGGGACTCTCACTGGAAGAGGGCCACTCTCTCAGCTAGTCGCCTTTTTCCCCATCATCTTTCAGTCTGAGGATGAGGTCCCTAGCTTGGGTTTTCCTCATTCCCCTTAGATTTATGTCCTCCATACTCACTTCCTTTGTCAGGACATTCACCATCTGGGCACACCCTAGAAACACCCTCTGCCTTCCTCACCAGTACGGCTTTTGCCTTTCTGATGCCTCCGGCGCCTTCCATTCTAGGGTTTTGTCCTCCACAATCATCCAGCTCAGGGTTATCTCTATTCATGTGCCATGCCACTCGCATTCAACCATCTTTCGTAACAGTCACATATTTAGATTTGTTGGCCATCCACACCGATAGAGAACCTCTTTCTGTAAGTCTCCTCACAAAGAGCTATTAACCTTAACAAGGTCTCGAACGCCTTTTGTTCCGCGCCCTCAACCTTATTATAATACAGACGGGCGATGAAGTGATAGGAATTCGTGAATGAATCATCGCCTCCCATACACACCACATTTTCCCTCTTGATGTAGTCCACGGGGCTTACATTCAAGCCTAGAGACACTTCTTTGGCCTGGGGGAGCTGGTCGAACACCTCCCAGCCCAGCTGTCCACAGTTACCGCCATATTCATTGCTCGCCATACCTACCGTTTATACCTGAACGTCGTACAGCAGTTTCTCAATCAGCTGCAAGCGATACTCCTTGAGCTAGCTGGTTAGACATTTGTTGTCCTCCTGACTATAAGCCCTTTTATATCTCGCTTGGTACTGCTCCCTACGGCGATGGCCCTCTCCAGCTCCTCCACCTGTCTACTGAGTGCCTCAATCGCCTCCACGATCTCAAAGCCAATCGAGCACTCAGTTTTCTTGTCGCCGTCGCCGTCATCGGTAGACCGATCCGCAACTCTTCCTTTCTTTGGGGTTTCTCCAATAGACTAGCTCATCGCCCGAATTTCCATATCGCTTGCACCCCTGCTTACTTTTTGTCAGGAAGGATTCCATACTGGACGGAATCTCCTCGAAACTAAAAAATAAATAAAAGAAACGCACCCCTTCTGCGGGGTCAAAAATTGAGTTATATCGTGCTGCAGTAACTGCAGCAAAAACGTCTGCGGCGATAATTCTTATCTCAAAAGATAGGATAAGAAACAGAAACAAAAAGAATGGAAATTTAAAAAGATAAAATCTAGCACGTGGCGAGACGTGGTCTCGCCACGTGCTGGGACTCAAACTATAAATTAAAAGAGACGCTTTTAAAAAACCAAAAGAAAGAAAACAGTACGGCAAAAAAAAACTAAATAATCTTCTAATTAACTGACTTATTATAACTAAGTAATAATAACTAAATTTTTATATAACCACACATATGAGGAGAACTAAGCTACAGGTCCACTCACTTCCGCGTCTACTGCGGATCTGAGACAGAGAAGCCTAGACAGACTAGGCTAGATAGACAAGTCTATACAGATAAGACTTGACAGACAATACTAGACAGACAAGATGGATAAGATAGACAAATCTAGGCAGACCATGCTAGACGGAGAAGATTAGACTGGCAACACTCGACAGACAAGACCTTTTTTTTCTTTTTTTTTTGAGGGACGTAGCTAGCAGATATACACCTAACCAGACAAGTGGCCCACCTGGAAACACTGCCGTGAACTCTGATACTGCTAGTCCCATGGCCTCGGAGTTAAGGGTGATTTTTTTACATTTCTTTATGATATTGATATTATCTATGATATTATCTATTTTAAACTTCTCTTTATCTTTTTTTCCATCGTTTCATCTGTTGTTTTGGATTCCATAATATAATGAATATATTGTTGTGTCTTAATCCAGTTTTCCAATCAATGTCTAATTATCGTTCTCGGGTTGATTGGTACTTCTAAATTGGTTGCGATTTTATGAGAGACGTGACTAGACCGACAAGTCTATACATATAAGACTAGGCAGACAAGGCTATACATACAAGACTTGATAGAAAAGACTAGACAGATAAGACAAGTTGGACAAAACTAGGCAGACCAGGCTAGTCAGACAAGACCGGGCAGACAATACTAGATAGTCAAGACTAGATAGACAAGACTACACAGGCAAGACTAGATAGATCAGACTAGACATACAAGACACTTTTTGTGAGGACGTAGCATGTCCGATAGACGTTAACTTGTCAAGTGGCCCCCTAAATCACGAGCATCTTGATACCGCTATTACCAGTTCCTTAAAATGACGCTGTATATGTTTCAAAGTGTTTGTCCATTCGTACATCACCATTCACATCAGTGTTTTGATGGCTCAGAATTTGTTGACAAGATTAGACAGACAAGACTAGACAAACAAGACTAAATATACGAGACATAACATATATGAGGAGACAGGCAAGACGAGACAGACAAGACTAGACAGACAAAACAAGACTGGCGATACATATAAGGCAAAGCAGACAAAACGAGATAGACAAGACTAGACAAACACGACTAGAAAGACAAGTCTAGACAGACAAGACTAAACAGACATGATTAGACAGATATAGAGAGACAAGACTTTACAGATGAGACTAGACACACAAACTATACAGAGAATACTAGACAGACAAGACTAGGTAGAAGAGACTAAACAGACAAGACTAGACGGACAAGATTAGAGAGATAAGACTAAACAGAAGAAACTAGACAGACAAGACTAGATAGACAAGACTAGACGGACAAGACTAGACAGAAAATACTAGACAGACAAGAATATACAGAAAAGACTAGACGGGCAAGAGTTGACAGACATGACTAGACGGACATTACTAGATAGAAAAGACTAGACAGACAAGAATAAACAGAGAATACTAGACAGACAAGAAAAGACAGACAAGACTATAAACAAACAAGTCTATGCAGATGAGACAGACAAGACTAGTCAGGCAACACCCGACGGACAAAACTAAATGTGATTATAATTGCCAGAGAAACTGGTGCCTACTCAGCTCGACACCGGAGACTGTGCGCCGTAATGACACTCGATGTGAAGAATGCCTTCAATAGTGCCTCGTGGCAACAAATATTAAATGAATTGAGAAAGAGGAAGATAGAGGATAGCTTTATTAATATTTTAGTGGCACATCTATCGAAAAGAGAGCCCATCATAGAGGCAGAAAGAAAAATTTAAAAAATAGGATAAACAGTGGTCTACCACAGGGATCAGTCTTAGCCCCCACCCTGTGGAATATACTGTATGACGACCTGTTGAAAACGGAAATGCCGAGGGGAATAACCTTAATTGCATTTGCCCACGACGTGGCGATGGTGGTAACCGCAAAAGAAGAATCAATCCTAATGCATACAGGTAATACGGGGCTACAAAAAGTGCAAAACTGGCTTGAGCAGCGGCAACTTCAACTGGCGCCAGAGAAGACGAAAGCAGTACTTTTAACACCCAAACCAACGACATCCCTGATCACTTTTAATGCCAAAGGTTTTAGCCAAAAGACGGCATGTGCTCTCGCTAGTCTTCTGCCAAATATCGGCGGACCCTAAGGATTTAAACGAAAACTACTTCTTACCAGTCCCAATTATTTTATGGACTTGGTTATTAATTCTAGATATAGAAAAATGGACAAGGAGGAACTACGGTGAAACAGACTATTATTTAAGTCAAGCTATGTCAGGCCACGGGTGAGCAGAGACGGACGAATGTAATTACTGCGGTGAGGTAGACGATGTAAACCATACGCTTTTTGATTGCCCGAACTGGACACAAGACAGAACGAACATCGCGCATACCAGTGGAAGTACGTTTAATGCGTACAACATGATGAAGGGACTAACATGATCGGGGAAGTCATGGAAAGAAGTATATACCGTCGTTCGAAAGATTATTGAAACAAAGGAGAAAGACAGCAGGAAGTAGAACGGACAGTCCTTACACTGAAGAAATGCGAGAACGGATTCCAGTGTAAAGTGCGACGCGAAAGGAATGTTTTGTAGTAATTTGTCTTTATTTACAAATAAAACCAAACTTTCCTTAAAAAAAAAAGACGGACAAGACTAAATATTCAAGACTATGCGGACAAGACAATTCAGAGAGATTAAGAAGACAAATAAGACTAAGCAACTACAACTGATTTGCCAATGTTAGACTACTAAGACTATTCTGGCACTACTAGTTCGGAATTTTTGACCGCGTGGTGAATAGTTTATACTGAAATTGAAAATATTGCATAACAAAGGCGAATTAGAGCCTAAATATATAAATATAATCAACCTTTCCGTGGCTCTATAATATTATTAGGTCATTTGAAGACTACAAAACAAATCTCATGTTGAAACAACTAGTTTATTTGTTAATAACATGCTAGGTTGTGAATAATAAGGGAGAGTTGCCGAATTTGGACCAATTGCATATTTTCGAATATAAGAGCTTGTAAGAGCATTTTAAATATATATCCCTCTTCTTCCTTATTTCATTCTTCCCTTATTCCATCTCATATCGTTCAAAACCATGAAGTTTTCGCTTGCACTTTCTGTCCTTTCTTTCCTCACTGTTTTGTCTTTTTAAGCTTTTCGAAAGTGTTTCGTTTTAATTGCAGTACGTTATCAGTATTTGATGGTAATTGCGCTTTCTGAGCAATACCACTTTGCCCTCGAAAAGACTGTGTGCCTGGCTGTGGATTTCGTGTAGGTCTAGGTGATATTTCATGAAGAATATCCTCAAAATTTTTCACTTTTTTTGTAGTTATTTCTGTTTCAGTAGCATCACCGCAATGCGTTGTAACATATCTGATGCTGCAACTGGTGATCCTGAAAGATATGTCTGTTAACTGGCCAAATAACGGTGGCGCGAAAGGCATGTTCAGCTACTACCACAGTTGCCGCACTACCATATGCTTCATTTAATTAATTTATTTATTTATTTAACGAGATATTTGAGTTTGATATATCTTATCCCCTTTATATTGATGAAGAAAAGTTTCTTGCGCCTGAACAAAATATTTCTTTTTCTATCGCCTGAACAAAATATTCTGGTGGTATGCCCAGGCAACTGCAGTAATACTATTCCATTTTCTCGTGCAAAAGTACAGGTGTTTAAGTTCTTTCTATGGGTCGTATGCCCATCAAGCAGTAAAAGGACTATCTTATCTTCATTGCAGTTTACATGTTTTTAGGAATGTCTAAAATCATAAAAATTTTAATCGGAATTGTAATTTTTCACGGTTGCCTAAATTGGACCGGTCCATTTTGGGAAACTACGATGTGGTCCAATCTGAGCAACTCTACTCATAACGCAACAATATACTATATAACCTAACTTTTAACTTGTAGCTAATAAAACTATATAGTAAATTCTACCTGAATAAATTTGCTTTCTAAATATGTAATACTGTTACTTACTGCTGTTACTTACTTTAACAATGACTAAGAATGTTTCGTTGTTTGTTGAATTATTTAGTTCACAAATGTAAAAACAATAATTTTGTTCTACAAACACTGTCATGCGACATAATGCGTATCTACTTTTTGCAGCAGCGTAGTTTAGGCTAATGTATATTAAGTTGCCTACATTAGGACATATATGTGTTCTGCGAGCTATATACAGTGGTGGTCCAATCTAGGTGGCGGTCCAAATTCGGCAACTCTCCCCTACAACAGATATTTGTATGTTGTACAAGCTCCCAGACCACTTTGCTGGTACTAAACAAGAACTAAATAAAGTGCATTGTTTTTCAGATCATATCTTTCTATTTAACTCAAGTGAATAATTCTCAGCAGATTTATCTCTTATCATTGCAGCTTTGTTATATTGAAATATAACTTGGAAAACACTTATTTGAATGCCTCGTGCATTACGAGATTAGGTGTTTATTGGAAATTTCGGTAGAAAGACATGGACTTAGCAGGGTATTGATTTTAAAGATACTTTACTATTGGTGAAACCATACTACATTATAGATAATCATATAAATATATAATCATAAGCTTATCAAAGGTCAAATATAGCCTGATTATATTTCAATATACTCAACGTTTCGGTAGCACTATAATATTATTAAGCCTTTCTAAGACTACAATACAAAACTTATAAATAACATACAAACGTCTGTTGTATAATTTAATATCTTGCTTAGTATTAGCAAAGAAAGTTTCAACATTAGAGTAGTTTTGTTTTCAAAGACTAAATAATATTATATATATTCTTTCTATATTTTACCTTTAATAAGTTTATATGTTTACTTATATTGTAGTATGGTTTTACCAATAGTAAAAGCACTATTTATTGCTTTAAATAAACAATCTAATTTTTTGTTTCATTCCAATTGGATATTATTATAAATGAAATTTTGATTTACGCTAAATCGTTGTTCTTGTACATTTCTTTTCTCAAGTCTTGCTTAAAGTTCAAGTTTAAAATTGAAACTCTTATGGTTTCTCTTATGGTTACTTAAATCATATTTTAAGTTTATTAGAAAAATATATTTAATTAGTCTATAAATTCGATTTGCTTTTCAACAAGATTTTTTTCTTGTGAAACAGAATGGCATATATGAAATTTTAAACAAACTGCCCCAATAAAAGGATAAACTTACTTTTTATAGTAGTCGGGTGTGGGAAGATAAGAACACAAAATATTACATTATGTGTATCATAAATATTATGATATTGCGCTACGAAAAATAAAATAAGGTGTATAAAAAGCTATGTTATAATAAATCTTGAAAAGCAATGGGTCATCTCTTCATCAATAATAAATTTTTGCTTTAATTTTTTAAAGATAAATTTTAACAATTTTCATCTAATATTTACTGTTATTTTTTAATATCTAGACAAACAATAGTAGTTATACAACACTAGACAGATGAGTCTATACGAAGACTAAACATTTACAGTGTTAGTTTTTAGTATGTTGATACTACATTTATTTTTTTTGATTTAATAAATTTTATTAATCTACTGTTGAATTTTATTGAATAATTTGAATTTTCCATTTGGAATATTTGAGAAAATGTTATTTGTAGCATTAAAAGAGCCAATATTCCAATCCTTTTGGGTATAGCAAAAACAATGGACGCGTTATTGCGTCCGTGGGGATTTGGGAAAAATGAAATTAAATATAAAGGTGAAAAAGAGCTACAAGCAAATTGGATATTGATTTCCGTTTTAGTCATTTCTCTGTATTTACTTTAAATATTGATTTCCCAGAATATAATAGTTGAAAAACAAGGTGAATAATTAATAAAAAGAAAAACACATACATTCGAACAAGAAAAGAAAATGTTTATGTTTATATTATTCTTATGTCAGTTGCAACGTGTATCAACGTGTAATAACTTATATCTCTGCTGTTAACGTCCTTATCAGCTACAACACCAACCAAATACGAATTTCTACTGGATTATCTTCGCCAATAGTGACATAAATGGGTCATCGTCAAATTTTGCACAGGTAACTCTGACTTATAATGATAAACTTATAAAAAATATAAAATATTTATACATCACTTCTCTTTTTGTCCATGTCTGTTAGAAAAACTGCTCTTTCAACTAATGCTTTATGAATAATACTTGATTTTGTGGGCTAGGGTGTAAAAAAATTCAAATCTGTTATCATTGCGTTTTACCTTTTATTATGAAATTAAACAATTCAGTCCAAAATATTTTGGAATTAGGGTTGATTGCAGTTTTCTATCTTTAAGTTTTCTCCCGTTTCTTCTCGCGTTTATAGAAGAAACAATCTATCTGGACGAATTTACAATATTCGAGCTAATAAGTATGCTTTCTAATAAATTAAAAAATAAAAATTCGCACAGACTCGATGAACTGTCCTGTCGTTTAATAAAGCAGAATTTACAATATCTGCGCAAACCCTTACTAAATATTGTAACTACGGCTACTACGGCTAATTCTTCATTTATACAGCAAAATGATATCAGAAGTCGACAAATTCCCAAAAGACAAATTCCCGATACCTATTTTTTGTGATCTGGGTTAGGCTTTTGAGCATAGATCATAGACAATTAATGAACAAAATATATAGATATTGCTTAAGGGGAAGGGCAGGGAACTGGTTACATTCCTTCCTAAAAGATAGAACCCAATATGTCCACTTAGTAAGTATCGCATTATAAAACTAGATCTTCTGCAGAATTACCTATCAAAGCAAGTGTTCCCCAAGTAAGTGTACTTTAGCTGACACTGTTCCTACTTTATCTAGCTGATTTATTTATGTACATCCATGATAATTTTTGCACTTTATATGAGGTTGACTCAAGTTTTCTTATATCCAAATCAAATTTAATGCGTAGCCAGCAAGAGTCAAATAACCCTCTACAATATCTAGATTCATGGTTCTCAGCCCTTAGACTCTTCCTCAACATGAGAAAACAGAAGTTGTCGTATTTCACACAGAGCCAAGTATGTAGAGGATATATCGATAGGATTTAATAACTCACAATTAAAAATAGTTAAATACACCAATTTTCTTGGGCCAACTGTTCACGAACATTTATCTTTGCACAATCATGTTAATAATTAATGCAAATCGTTAAACAAGTAAGCATACTGCCTTCACTACCTGAAAAATTTCCTTGATATTCCAGAGCTATTAAATTATTATTATGCTGAAATTCAATCTCAGCTATGGAATAGTAGTGTGGGGTAAGGTCAACTGAAAAGAGAATAAGTCGGATTCTTTTAAGCCTGCCAATATACAAATCATGCAAACAGCGTTTTGTGCAACACAAGATATTAACGGTTCTGGGCCTATACATTCAGGAAGCCACCAGCCACATCCATAAAAAGAAACACAATCTACCTAAGAATTTGGACAAACATAGTCATCCTAGAGGACACCTTAAACTATGTACTCCTATATATAGACTGGCATTATACAGCAAGGCAGCAGACATTTAGGGAATTTAGCTCTACAACAAACTTTCAACTAGTCTTACCGTGGAAAAGTCCTACGGTTTAGGAGAAAGCTCAGGGAAATACTTATTTCTACAAGTTTGAACGACTACCAGGATTTTCAAAACATCCTATGGCGAATAAATGGATTTGAATCTTATAATCACATTATTTAGAATTAGAACGTTATTTTTTGTAAGTTTAACAATCATTAAGTTAAATCTCAAACAACTCTGTTACTTGAATATTGACATACATTAAATTCTATCGAAGTCCTCTAAGTATTTATATACTATTTGCATAACATATGTGCGAACAAATACAGTTAGCTCTGCACTAATTTCTAAGTTAATAAGTCATAATAAAGTAGTTAAATGGCAAGAGACCTTAGGTCTAACGTTTCTAAAGACGCAGGGTTCGATAAAATCTTTTCGTTCCTTGCAGGCGAGGAGTGAAAAGGTAATTGCGGGGATTGTGAAACGAAGAAAATGTGATAAAAAAAAGTCACTTTCTAAAGAAAATACAAAATTGCAACAGTTATTACAACTCGCGGGCATCGCGAACAAAGAATATTCACAAATTTCACAAATATCTTATGTCACGGATAGAGAAAAGTACAGCGATAAGACTATTCTGATAAACTTAATGAGGACGGTAAAAACGGCGATAGTAAAAAAGACGATACGGAACAAATATAAATAGTAACACAGAAATGAGGGAAACGCAAAGGACAAAGAAAAGGAATAAGAAAAGTAGGAAGCCGGAGGTTATTCATGGAAATTCAGAAACATCAGAAATCAGGGCAGCTAGCAGGTATGCACACTTGCATGTTTATAAACTCGCCCCTGATGTAAGTGAAACTGAGGTCGTAGGGTATGTACATGGCAAAAATATAACATCCTTAACATGTAAGAAATTAGCTTCTAGACGTCTAGAGGAATACTCATCCTTTAGAATATCCGCTCCTTTTAAATTCCTCGAGGAGCTACAAAAACCCGAAACTTGGCCCAGATACACGTGTATCAATCGATATTTTCTACAGCTGGAAAATCGGAAAAATCTAACTGATACACCAAAACACAATCCCTAGCAGTAACAATACGGAAGCAAGTTTGATCTGTCTAAACTACCAATCCATTGAAAATTCCGTGTATAGAATTAATTACATGCTAGAAAAGAACGAGCACTGACAGTTTCTAATTTTAACTGAGCATTGGAAGAGTCCAGACCAACTCGATGTCATCAAGATAAATAATTTTCATCTATCCATCAGGTTTTGCCGGGAGAAAGGGAAACACGGAGGAGTGGCCATATACACATCTTCACCAAATTTCAAGAGAAGGATTGACATCAATAACTTATCCCTAATCTCCGTGTTCGAATGTGCTGCAATCGAATCTAAATTAAATCAAAAAGACACAATAATCATTGGCATTTATAGGGCGCCGTTAACTGATGTGAAACTCTTTATGGACAAAATGTGCACCCTCTTAAACAAGATCATCAAAGAAAAAAAAATTCATTATTTCCGGTAACTTCAATATTCAACGTTAAAACCAGTCATTTAATACAACACTGACAATAAAGGACATCACCCACCCCAGCTCCAATACCTACTTAGATAATATAGCAGTGCAAACGCATACGGTGTTTACCGCAGAAGTGCTAAACTTTCGCATCTCGGATCATCTACCTATCCCAACAACTTTTAAAGCCGAAAAAAATCAAACCTCCTACCTTCATTGCAGAAGCGTCAAAGAAGAGATGAGGAATTTTAAAGAAAATTTGAATAACGAAGCATGGGATGAGGTTTTTACCAAACAAACCTCAGACATAGACGGTCACTGGAGCACCTTTCTGTATACGGTCAAGCTTCATTTTGAGGAAAGCTTTACCATGTCTTTAATTAACAAGAAGCAAACAAAAAAAAAGTTTTTCCAGGATACAACAATTGATGGAATGAAAGAACGTATCGACTTATTGCATATATTATCCCAAACAATCCCTGAACTAAAAAGCAGTTACAACAGAATGCGGCGAAAGTATACAACCAAATTAAAATTAAAGAGGGTGACAATACCGCAAAATCAACATGGGAAGTAGTACACAATATTATCCAAATCAAATCTGTTAAGCGAGGAGCAAACTGTATGCTGGGGCCGAACATCAAGCCCAACATAAACCTTACAAAGGACCTAACTAGCTGCACATACGAAAACAAGCTGCAAAACAACTCTCGTTCTAATTACTTAGAACCAATAACACAATTGGAACTACAACAACTTATAAGAGATCTAAAGAATACAAAAGCTGGGGTTTCGATGAAATCCCTATGGCAATCCTCAAAGTTGTCGCTGAAGAACTCTCTGAACCACTTGAAATCATTAACAATGCGTTTGAACACGGAATTTTCCCAAGTCCACTAAAGGTCTCGAAAATAAAACCAATTTTCGAGAAGGGAACATAGACGATATAGACAACTACAGGCCGATCAGTCTACAATCAGCATTCTCGAAAATTATGTAGAAGCTAATATGTAAAAGGTTATTACTCTTCCTAAACAAATTAATTATCATTAGTCAACGACAGCATGGGTTTATTAAAGGTCGTTCCATAGAGACTGCTTGCTTCCAATTTATAAGAGAGATACTGAGTCAACTTGAAGATCATAATATACCATGCGGGCTTCTACTGGACCTCTTTAAAGCATACGACACAGTCGACCACGCCATCCCATTAAGTAAAGTTGAAAGATACGGAATTAGGGGAGTAACCTTAAACTTCTGAAAATTTGA
The DNA here is from genome assembly GCA_944588485.1 of Phosphuga atrata. Classification (NCBI taxonomy): domain Eukaryota; kingdom Metazoa; phylum Arthropoda; class Insecta; order Coleoptera; family Silphidae; genus Phosphuga; species Phosphuga atrata. The sequence continues at coordinate 14,946,756 of OX155901.1, forward strand.
AAGAAGTGTGGCTCCTTAGAAAAGTTTCACTTCAAGTAGACGCTTCACGTGGTCCATTAGTGGCCCATATGTATTATATATATATATATATATATATATATATATATATATATATATTATAATAATAATAATACGTATGGGCCACTAATGAACCACGTGAAGTGTCTACTTGATGTTAGGATAAAGGTGCAAAAATCGAAAAATGTACAGATTTGAAGGTATATGTGCACATCCAATTTGATAGTTGTAGATTGTAGATATGGTGGTGACGACTTGTACTGCGACCTTTATAGATCTATTGTACCCCACCCTCTTCCTCCAAGTGTTGGTGTACTTACCCATTTAGAGCGCCTCCTCTAATCCTGATTCCTGTAGGAATTTCAGGCTCTGGGTGGGATTCACGGCCTGCAGCTCCTCTGTGTTCAAGCAGTGAGCCCCAAGGTACATCTGTCTCTTGCGGAGTAATGCTCCGCAGTCTTTGAACAGATGTATGGGGGTTTCTTCTGCTGAGCCACAGAATCTGCATCCGTCATCCTCCTCTTGGCCTAGGGCCTTGAGATGTTTCCTAAGTCTGCAGTGTCCCGTCAGGACTCCTGTCAGAATTCTCAGTTTGTTCCTGCTTAGTTTTAGGCAAGCTTTTGTTTTATTCTGGTTAAAAGATCCCAGCATCACTTTGGATTGCCTTAGCCCTGGAAGTTCTTTCCAGGTTTTCATCCATTTTTCTCTTGTTTCTTCATCTAAACTTTTGTGGATATTGTTCACACTCATGCCGCTAAAGGGTTCCGGACCTATAAAGGGGCTACTGGATCCCTTGTTTGCTAGGGGATCGGCTTCTTCGTTTCCGTCTATATCAGTGTGTCCTGGTACCCAGTATAGCGTTACTTTATTATCCCTGCCAAGCTTGTTCAGCTTCCCCACACAGTTCCATAGTAGTTTGGATCTGATGGTGTATGAGCTAATGGCCTTAATGACTGCTTGGCTGCAGGATTACAATTCGTTTTTGCGATAATTCCTGTCGAGGTTAAGCAGTGCATATCTTTCAATTGCGTGTACCTCTGCTTAGAAGATACTTGGGGATGTTCCCATGGATTCGAAGTACCTGGTACGAGGTCCCAACACTGCTGCACCAGTACCTTCCCTTGTATATCGAACCATCGAACCATCTGCATAACACTTGATGGCGTTTTGCTCTATGTGGTATGCTGAGGATTCGTCGCTTCAATCGGCTTTACTACTACACATTGCTGTGGAGTTTTTTTTCGAAGTGGTATTTGCATACCATTTGGTCTTTTGGTAATTCCAGCCAGGGGATCTTGGCAGCGAGGCTGTTTCGGTCTCTGCTCCCGATTATTTTACCTCTGCCCATCCCTTCTTTGCTGAATCTTACGATCGCCGATCTGGCGGCCCTTTCCACAACAAGGTGCAGCGAAGTCAGATCCAGCAGCAGCTCCAATGCTGCTGTCGGACACGACCCCATCGCCCCCATGATGCAGACACCCGCCAGTCTTTGAATCTTCTCAAGCTGTTTCCTCATAGAGGCCAGCTTGATTTTACTTCCCCACGCGACTGCCCTATAAGTGATTGCAGGTCTTACTATCATAGTTTATATCCATCGCAGGATAGTGGGTTTACAACCCCACGTTTTTCCTACCAAATTTCTCCACACCATTAGGGCGTTTGGCTTAACCTACCGCTGCCTCAGCGTATCTATTGCATAGGAGTTTGCATCTATAAGTAGGGGATGTAGGCAGTTTAGTTTACTCTTTCTAGTAAATAGTATCACCGTGGTTTTGCTCGGCTTGAGTCTCAGTCCCACTGTTTGACCCCACCTACTAGTTACTTTGAGGCCTTTCTGAACAATTTCACAGAGCGTTCCCTTAAATTTCCCTCTGGCCATTATGACTATCTCATCGGCATAACTTTGACATTTGATGTCTAGGTCGTTTAGCCTAACCAGAAGTGCATCAACTACCAGGATCCACATGCGGTGATAGTACACCTCCCTGTGGGCACCCTCGAGTTGTGGAGATCTTAATGGTGTCTCTTCCCACTTGTGTCGCCGCTGTTCTAGTGCTCAGCATTTCTCCCATCCACTTTGATATTGTGCTGTCGATATTCCTTCTTTCGAGGGCCGCCTTGACAGCCTCGTGTGAGGTGTTGTTAAAAGCTCTCTCTATATCCAAGAAGGCACATATCGCTACTTCCGTTGTCTCTAGTGCTGCTTCTATTTCGTATGTTAGCTGATATAGGGCGGTTTCTGTGGATTTCCCTGCTCTTTAAGCATGCTGACTCCTGTGGGGTGGTGTATCTACCAGCACTATAGTCCTAAGGTAATTATCAATCACCTTCTCCATTGTCTTTAACATAAAAGATGTTAGTCTAATGGGTCTAAATGACTTCGGTTGAGTGGTGTCTTTCTTCTGGTAAATAACATGGTAAATGTTAAGGCTTGATACCCTCTGAGGTCGCAAGGTATCAGAGGGGCTCCGTTAGCGATGGCCAATTGCCCTTGGCCACCAACCAGTCCTTTCGGCACGGGTCGCATGACACCTTGGATTAAGGGTTTGGAAGGTCTAGGTTGTTCGCTCTCCGCTGACCGCTCCGACCGGAGTTGTACTCTGTTCGGTAACGTCTAACGGTTTGTTACGAAACTAAGCCCTCATACCGCGACAAGGTGACAAGGTGATTCCAGAGTGAGGGAATTTCTATTTGAGATCAGCTTCATATATCTACTTTTACGGGTAAAAGACCACATTTTTCAACGTATTTCGGTACAAATTAAGAATAACAAACAGTAATAAAATTATTTTAATATTTCATAAAAATATTATTTCAAAGGATTATATAAATCGCTCATAAAAACAATTGATAAATTTTAAAAATAATTTATTTAAAAAAAGATTATAAAATAATAAAAATAATAAAAAAATGCTATATTATAGGAATTGAGTAACTAAAGCAACTGGGGAAATCAATTTAATTTAATTTCCCACCGTAATAACATCATATCTTTGCAAGCGGCGATAGTCTAAAGCCGTTTTCAAATGTTTTAGTTTAGCAGCTTGCACCTCCTCTAAAATTTCTACATATGTTTATCTCCTTATGTAAACATTTCTTCCATTGCTGTATCTACCCATGTCTTTTAACGGCCGTTAAAATTCTTCCTGTTGACTCATTTTAGGTTTCTACAAAATTAATTAATCAATACCAATTTGATTGTATATTTTTGTATGCTCGAATAAGGTTTATATTAAATTAGTACTTATTCTACTATGAAAATAATAATATACTTACTCTTCTTCTTGTACTTTTGAATAGGCCTACTTTGGACCACGCTTGTTCAACTGTTGGGCTTCGATCTTTGCCCAGTATTGTCACACCTCCGGCATAAGGTGTGACAATACTGTAACTCCTTTCTCTCTTAAGTCCAGGAGGTACCTTTCCTTCGGGGTATTTCCTGAACTCCAGGGATTTCCTTCAGGGTGCGTCTTACAGACTGTCTGTTTTGGAGATCTGTTATTCCCAGTTCTTTAATATCTTTCTCGGTTTCTTTCAAGCAAGTGGTAGGAACCTTCTTGTTTTGCCACAAGGTGAACAGACGGTTGGTTAGTCGACGTGGCACAGTCAGAGAGCATCTCAATATGTTCGTATAATCTATACTTACTCTATTACATAAATAATAATTTACTTATTATTCTCATCTAACTAAAATAAAATAGCAAACTGAAGCTTAACAAACAAAACAATAACCTCAAATATGCAGGTTTGTCGAAAATCACATGCGCTCTGTACGTTAAAATAAACCTCTATACATTTATTAACAGCATTAGGTATATGTACACATTTGCGGGAAATAGTTGGTAAATGTAAGCTTAATCAACATTTACCAACCAAGAAGGCAAATGTGCACATATACCTGTATATTTGTACATTTACCAATTTACGTACTTTTACCGTAACATTTTTTTTTTCGTATTATCACAATTTTCAAGCCTGTTTTTTTCCTTTTTTTTTCGACCACGTTTCCATTGCCCAAAATTTGGTAAAGATTCTTTCTCGGTCTTCGTCTTTAATCATACCACAACAAAAACATCGGTTATTCTTTTTCTGAAGTATGATATGTTTACAGCGCCTTTTTATTTTCCTTTTTTCCTTGGAAACAGTTTGCCACACTGTATTGCCTACAACTTTGTAAGCCTTGTAAGAGCGACCTTTAACTATTCTCGACTTTGCAAGAAGCTTTTGTTTAGTTTTAACAGTTACAAATTCAGCATCTGAGTTGTCATTGTTAACGAAATCTTGTGTCTCATTTTCTTCTTGATTGCAATGTTCTTCATCCTGATTCTCGTCCATATCCACTATATTCACCATAACCACCATAATTTAAATTCAGCTGTAAATACATTTTTGGTACATAAGAGGTAATGTTGTGGCAACGTCGAATAGGAAAATTTAAAAGTTACAATATTTGACAAACCAATACAATATTATTATTTATATACCTTAAACTTAATTGATTTTCACAGTAATCACTGTATCTTTTTATTGGTTAAATTATAACCTATATTATAGCTAATAAAAACTATCGCTCATGTGCTCAGTAGGTAATAAATAATCTGTGTTAAAGAGGCTTCTGAAATACCTCCAATTTTTCAAAAGCGTATATAGGAGATTTTGCCGTGACCATTATTCTAGTATATACACATAGGAGATTTAATAATATATTTTTTATAATTTTGATTTTATTCGTATATATAAGAGCGTATTCTCATTCGTTAAAGCATAACCATATCCATATCCCAAACATATACATCATAACCTAAATTCAGCATCTTTTGTACATAGGAGGTATTGTTGTGGCAACGCCGATATAACTCTTTCACTTTCTTAACAACTTTGTTACCACGCACCAGTAACAGAGTTGCGTGGTAACAGAGTAGTAAATTTTACATTTAGTAAGACACAAGTCACAAAGTAAAGTGTAATAGATTATTACGTAATGAGAGTTGTATGAAGCATATTTCGTACGAGCGGAATAGTTACGCGCGACCCGCATAGCGGGGAGCTCGCTATTCCGCGAGTACGCAATTGCCTTACAACTCGAATTATGTACTATACTTTATCTACGACCACACTAACTTGTTTCTGTTTAATAAGAAAAATTTGTTTGATGTAACACCTTCGACCTAATTTAACTTCATAGAAATGAAAAGAAATACATTCATAATGGTTACATACTTTTCATTTAGTACTTATTTGTGGTTTTCGTTAGTTTTAAATGCGAGAAAACGAAATGAATGACAGATTCTATGTGAATGATGTGACGTTTAATGATTGTTTGGAAATCATGAGTACTATATTTATAAATAGTATCAACGTGCAGCTCTCAACCAATCAACGAATCGTAAACCAAACGTTCATGGGTGATTTTGAATTATTACATAACATTAATCGCGGATTGTTACGTATGTGTGTGGTATGATCTATTTACATAGTCCAAGAACTGTACAATAATGGGCATTTACAATAGTGGTCGTAGATAAAAAAATTAAATTTTTGCTTTCATATTAATAATATTTATCTCGTTGACAACATACTGAATGTAAAATATTGAAAAATACGTTGATTTACTGACGTAAATAGATAGGTAATAAGGTGGATGCACAATAAAAAATACGCACCTTATTCAACACTTCGCGGTCGACTGACACCTGTACCCCACCTCCGATGTAGCGATAAACCACGATTATACAGACATCCCGAACAAGCTAGTAAAAAGCGTTCAAACACTACGCGGGATCAAGTTTTAAAATATAGTTATATATTACATTTTGATACTTACTGGTTTTGAGACATATTTTATAATAATATTAATATTAACAATAATATTAACAATACTCTATACTTATAATATTAACAATACTCTGTTTATGGTAATAATTTATTTTAGCTAGTTTGATATAGTAGAAAACAAAATTATTTTATCTTTATTATAACGGAGTGATACCAAGGGGTACACATAGGGTTTCTAAGGAAATCTATACTGTTGCCAGAAATTACCACAATGTTTCTTTAGAAAAAAAAACTAAAAATACCTAAAATAAAACCTTATTTTTGCAATAAATGTCTATTAATGTGATGTATGCTGAATTTAAGTAGACTAATAAAAAAATTGACAAAACACAGTTGAGGGACTAGTTTATCTGTTCAAAATTTGAAAACGACCAAAATACACGTGGATATTTTAAACGGTTTTAACAAAAATATAATTTAATAATCTGTCTACATTAAAAATTGTCCATCGGCCTTTGTATATTTCCACCTAATCCACTAAATTTAAAATATATGTTTGTCGGATAGGTTTTTTAGTCGGATAGGTTTAATAGTTACTACGTGGTAATCCATACTTACACTGAATTGAAAAATGTTTGTTCACTATGTTTGTTAAAACACAGTCAATTCATTTTACTTGAATATGATCTTTCCCAGTCGAAACTGTTAAGTGTGTGATAACTTTTTAAATTTATATAACTGTGAATATCAAGTTTGTAATATTGGTACTATTACGTGTTTTACAGATTTTACACAGTTACACAGAAAATACGTTCCTGTGAAAACCGTGAAAAACGGAAACATAATGTTTTATATGTAAAACGGTGTAAAACGAAAACAAAACAAGATGGGGTTCTTCATAAATTTTATAATAATAAAAATACATTTTATTAACTATACGAGAAAGCAAGTCGGAATGCTCTGGTAGACTTCCACGAATGACCCATACCTACATCGGAACATTCAACATTCAAACACTTGTTCAAACTGGTAAGCTACATAACCTCACGACAGAACTTACCAAACAGAAAATCCAGATTCTTGCCTGTCCAAGTCCGCAAAAGAGCGAACATTGATTCTGACCACGATCTCTCCCGAATCAAAATCAAATTCATACTCAAGAAATTTTTTTACAAGAAACCGCCAGTGATCCTAAAATTCGACATAAACAAAATCACTCCAAAATTGCTGAAAATTGGGAAGAACATCGCACAGAAAAGTGGGAAACTTTCAAAGAAAAAATCATCGATACCGCCAAAATCTTGATTCACCTGACCAAAAAAATCGAAACATCCTTGGTGGAATCAAGACTGCGAAATCGCCTAAGACTACAGAAAAACTGCCTTCCAAAATTATAATAGTAACAAATCTGGGAAAAATCAGAAGATCTTCGATGTACGTAAATAGACGTCCAAAACTCTAAGACAAATCACACGAAAATATATCAATGATCAACTGACTTCGATCGAGAACAACTTACGAAACTACAACACTCGTGATTTCTACAAAATATTCGCCAACCAAATCAAAGGGTACACACCAAAAAGACTTCAGAAAACAAGACGGAAAACTAGCATTGACAAATAAGGAAACTTGCCAAGAATTAGCTAAATACTTCTCCCGACTTTTGAATTGCCCAGAACCCACGAAAAGATTCACAAAGGTACAATTCCACACATCAGAAGACACAACAACAATAAAGCCGCATGTGAAAAGGGCATCACTGCAGAACTACTTAGAAATATCGGACCCAATGCGCTCAGAGAAATTACACAAATGGTCCAAGAAATATGGCAAAAAAAAAAATACCCGATGACTAGAAAACAGCACTTATCCCACTATACAAAATTTAGCCCTATACCCGCTTCACAAAAAAGGAAATAAATCAGATGTGAACAACTAGAGAGGGATTTCTCTCCTTCCGGTCGCCTACAAAATTTTATCAACATGTCTCTTGACAGAAACACAGGAACAGCTGGAACTAAAGTTATCAGAGTTTCAAGCAGGATTCAGCCCAAAACGATCCACCCCGGAACAAATCTTCAATCTAAAAACAATTGTTAAAATGCGAGCAATTCGAAATAAACCAGTGATGTGCACATTTATCGACTTCAATAAAGCGTACGACTCGATCGATAGAAAATGACTCTTCCAGAAGAAAGAGGAGTAGACCACAAGAAACGAAAACTCATTGAACAAACACTGACCAACAGAAAATCCAAACTAAAATTTATGGGGGAAATCTCGGTACCTTTCGAAATTGAGACAAGGGACAAAATCTCTGGAAACCAGTTACACTCGGCTTATGCAAGAACAATCTCTCTTAACCATACCTCGCCTTCGCCAATGACTTGGTTATACCAACATGAGGTCACTAGACTGCAAAGAAACAAATAGAAACACTCCAATAATGCGCCGAAAAAGTGGGACTTCAAATATCCTTCGAGAAAACTCAAGTGTTAAGTCATAATGGCGAGAACACGCAAACAAAATACGGAATGATCAAAAGAGTCCCACATTTCAAATATCTGCGAGAAATTATCGAACCAACTGGATCCAAAAAAATATTACAAAACCGTCTCCAGAAAACCAAGCACTCGGTCTTATCAAAAACCTCTATAACAAAATATGCATGTCAAGACAAACTAAACTTCAACACTACAACACTATCAACAAACCGGTAAGTCTCTACGCTTGCGAAAAACTTACACTCAATAAGAAATTCGAACTTGAAGAAATTAAGAAATAAAAATAATTAAGAAAATATTAGGAGCATGACTTACTCCTGACGGGTACCAACTTCAGTTAGTCAAGACAACTGAAAAAATACTCAAACATCGAAATTGATATCAGAAAAAGGCGTATGAAATTCCTCGGGCACATAGATAGACTAACGAATACCCGACTAACCAAAAGAATACTATATTACATATCACCACTTAAAAGTACAACACCATGGATGAAAGAAGTACAAAAAGACATGCGAACCGCTAACATAACGGCCATATCAGACAGATACTCCTTTCGTAACAAAGTGAACAACTGGGAAGTACACGCAGAGCAAGCACAACCTAAACCTTACAGACCTAAATGGTCTGACGAAAGAAAATTGGCATCCTCCAACCGAATGGCAAAATGGATCTGGCAAAATAAGAAGACCGTCAAGAATTGAGTCAAAGTGCTTAACGTTTTACAATATTGGGAAAATAGGCTGTAAATAAATGATAATACTTTAATGAATATTTATTGATTTTTATTTATTGAATATGAAATAAACTGAAAAACAGCAAAATAAATACTTTTTGCATTTTAAAAATGACAAAGGTATAGGAACATATACAATCACTCATAATTAATTTTAAACTCAAGGGACCAAAGACGCCTCACCAAAACAAGAAACAGGAAATTCATATAAACTATAAGTTTATCTCCTATGCTCGAATCTACTGCTTCCCAAACTTTTTGATGTCGCCGTTCCCCTGCAACTCATATCGATAAACCGCGCCCCCCTATTCTTTTTTAGAATTGGGTTAAGTAAAAAAAAGGCTCTGTATATACATATATACATAATTAAATATACTATTGTTAGTAAATGAATAAAATTAATTATTAATAATAAAATGAAAAATAATATAATTAATGTTTATTGCATACAGGTTACGACGGGCGATCTCCGTGTATTACTTATTACAAATAAATTAGTATTACAGCTCAAAATAGCTCAAAATTTATAGAAAATAAAATTTATAGAAAAGAAAATAAAATTAAAATTTTTCATTAGCATCTTTAGCAATGTTTTGGGCGTTTTAAAGAAGTCTAATTTCAGTCAAAGTGTGCAGTCAAATAGAAAGCATGAAAAAAAAATTCAACAAATTAGCAAACAAAAAAATGAAATAATAATTGGCATTAATTACATTAATGTTAATAGATTTAATGTGATGGATGTGTTTGAATATTATTACACAACAAATTTAGATCTGGCGTTATATAGGGTGATTTTTTTGCTATTTGGTGTTTCTGTGTGATTTTTTTCAGTGTAAAAAAGGATTCGTTACATGTGGAAATGTCAAAAATGCTCAGTAAGGTTTGCCATTTCACCATGAATAGACTAGCAAACGAAAAACGCTTGCAATCATTGAATTTTATTATCAAAATTCGTGCTGTGTGAGAAATGTGTTTCATAAATTACGCCCATTTTATGGTCGTCATAATTGACACACCGAACGGACTATTCAAGCTGTTGTGACCACATTTCGCATCAGTTTCACTTTGTAATATCACAAATCGCAATATGTCAATTCATCGCGGTTTTAACGGTGGGGCTTGTGTTATTCGACCACCTGGAAGATTTTACGTAAGGACTTCGGTATGAAACCATACAAAATACAGCTGCTACAAGAACTGAAGCCAGGTGACGTACCACAACGTCTTTTGTTTGGCGAATGGCCCTTATAAAAGTTGGATGAAGATCCATTTTTCTATCGAAAAATTGTCTTTAGCGACCAAGCTTATTTTTGGCTCAATGGGTACGTCAATAAACAGAATTGCCGAATTTGGTGTGAAGAGCAGCCAGAGGCAGTTCAAGACCTGCCAATTCTCCCTGAAAGACGCACGGCATCGTTTGACCGTACTTCTTCAAGAACAATGAAAATCACAACGTTACAGTCAATGGAGCAAGGTACTGTGCGATGATTACAGACTTTTTTTTGGCTAAAATGGAAAAATTGGACTTGTTGACATGTGGTTTCATCGAGACGGTGCCACATGCCACACGGCACGCGATATCATGAACCTATTGACAGGCGAGTTTGGTGAACCATTAATCTCACGTTTTGGAGCAGTCTATTGGCCGCCAAGTTCATGCGATTTGTCCTCATTAGACTATTTTTTTTGTGGAGATACGCGAAGTCTCTCGTGTACAGGGACAAGCCAGTCACAATTCCAGCACTGGAAGACAACACAACTGCCATTGGTGAGATACCGGCCGAAGTGCTGGAAATAATATGCCAAAATTGGAGCCCACGGATGGACCACCTACAGCGTAGCCGCGGGCAACATTTACAAGAAATAATCTTGAAAAATTACCCATTATTTGGAATTGATATTCTAAAATTATTTTATAATGATTCTGATAGGTATAACCTATGCTTGTTCTAAATTAATAACGATTAGGGTAGTTTAAATCAGGTGTTTGGACAAATTCTTTGAAGCAAGTCAAGGTTACGTCGCAACGTTGGCTTAATTTAAATAAAAATACTTCAAAGAATTTGTCCAAACATCTGATTTAAATTACCCTAATCATTAAAACACCATGGACGTTATATCAAAAAAGAATTAATTAATAACATAGTTCAAAATGCCGATTCGCAGAGGTACGTTGTTGCAAACGGAACCAGAATATTTAAAGCTGAGTCAAAAAGCTGAGCTTTATCAAAAATTCTGAAATATCGCTTCCAGAAAATTCCAATGCGAATATTGAATCCGATCTCAAGACAATTAATTCCTCTTGTAATTTCTAGGGAAGATGATCAGTTTGATTTGATGTATTTTAGTTTGATTTAAATTCGGAAATACTTTTCAGAGAAGTTAATTGATTCTGTTGAATGATTTAAATTCTGTTGACAACGACATGTTATTTTCGTCATGCAAATAAATAAACATGCTTGTGCTTCCTTGTCCAAATCTATTGGTCCATACGGACAAGTTTTGTTGAAAGGTTTGTAGCTTTTTGTTAAGAATCAGTAAATTAGTACTTTTTCTCTGAAGAGAAATATTCAGTTAATTAACATTTCCGAAAAAAATATCGTAAGCTCATCGTCATTCGTATGATATCATTTGTCGTAATTTTAATATTTTAACGGAGAATTTTAATTGATGTATGTGCATATTTGACAGTTAATCTTATTTAACGAAGATATATTCATGTGTTGAGGCCCCATGTGTTGAGGCCCGATGCCCACCACTTTGGGAAGCACTGCTCTAATCACTTCTATAAATTGCTAGCAATCTCTTCTTTACTGGTACGAAGTTAATGATTCTGGTCGGAAAGTGTCGGTCATAAAATCTGTTATTAACAATTCTTCTGGTTTTTGTTTAGTTCTTTATGAACTTTTTCGTTTTGAGCTACACTTCGATTGATATCGCGTTGAAATCTGAGAGTACGTTTAATATTTGGGTTTAATATTTGGGTCGTTTGGGTCATTAGAAAATAATTATACACAGTTTGACCTAATCTGAGTCCTTCGCGAATGACTTTTGCTGTGAATGCAACTGGTTCGCACTCTTCTTCATACGCGTTTCTATCCTGATATCACTTGTGTTTCATTAACCTTGTTAACTAGATCATCTTCATCTAATTGTTCATCTGCCGCTATTTCTTATATATCTGTCACATTTAAATCGTTAAAACCCTCGCCCCCCCAGCATTCGCTATATCCATTATTTAATCATATTCATTTTTCAATAGTAGGAATTTCTATTTGCAACTACTTCTGGCTATATTTTTTCAACAGGCATTAGGCGTTAATTGTTTAATTTCAGCATATGCCATTCCGATATGTATAACACAATCTAGGATTGTAAAATTTTTGAACTACGTGATTGAACTACATACTCACAACTTTATTGAATTCTTTTCATAGATATAACTCACATATATACAAATGTTTTTAGTTTTCGGTACATATGTACTTGAGGATGCGATACTAGTAAAAAAATACTATTATAACGAAATTTTACTCTTAATGAAAATTTTTACGGCCTATTACTGTTAGAGCAATTTAAGTTGTTAAACAAATATTACATATTTTACATAACTATTCAATAAATTACTCCACCTCCTTACAAAATAACCCATTCTGTTGCTATAAATTTCGTGCAAATTAAATCTTGATACTTAAGATTAATGTTAATTGTCTAAAATATAAAAAAAATTGCTGACAAAACTAGATTATTACATTAGATTAGGTAAACAAGTTTTTATAATTAATGGACAATTGTGGCATAAAGAACTTTAGGCTATTGGACTATTGCTAATATCCATTTTTACATAATTATTATTAGTTTCGTGGCAAAAATGACAGTGTAGAAAGCGTGTCTTCGGAGTATTTTGTTGTATGGAGCGGAAAAATGGGGTATGAATGAAAAGGAACAAGTAGGAAAGGTACAACTTCAGTTTATAAAAAGGGCGTTGAAATTAGACAGGAGTACGCCAGGGTACCTGGTGCAACAAGAAGCGAATGTGTATAAAGTTGCAGTAGAAGCATCAGTGAGAGTGGCGAGATACGAAAATAAAGTGTATAGGTTAGGGAATGAAAGGATGGTGAAAGAGGTGTTCAATAGTTTAAGGAAGGAAGGTGTCGGAGAGAATAAACTAACAAAATGGGGAAATGCATGGAAAAAAATGTATGAACGGGTACGGTTGTCGAAAGAGGAAGTAGAAAGGATGAAAAGGGAAGGCGTAAAGTGTGAAAAATTGTTGGGTGAAAGAAGTAGGGAGATAGAGCTGCACATACGACAAAGCCGTATAGACGAAAGCAGGTACCATCGGGAGTACAACAAGGTACGAGTGTACGGCAAACTCCCTTTGTACCTAAGCAGAGGGTCCAGCGGTAGCCAAAATAGGATAGCCAAGTTTCGGTGCGGCAACGAGGAAAAGGGAAGAAGATACTGGTTGAATGAAAGGGAGAATTTGTGTACCATATGCGGAGAGGGTACTGACAGGTGGGCACATTGGATGGAAGAGTACAAAGGGCTAACATGGGAAGAAGGAAAGAAAAATAAATGTAAAGACTGGGAAGCGTGCATGAACTTGTCAGCGGGTGACCCATAATGCGGGAAATTTTAGAGCGGAAGGGAGTGATTGTAGAAAGAGTTTAGGGAGGGGGAAAAGTTAGTGTGGGCGAAGAATTATTTGTTTTTTTTTTGTTTCTTTAAAGTGTAGTTTTTTTTAAGATTGAGTATTTGGGGTATTTTTGGGTCGGGTTATTAGTTATGTTCTGTTTTTTGTTCTTGTTTTTATTGTTTCATTGTGTTTTTTTTTGTTTTTTTGTTTTGATCTGTTGTATTGTTAGTCTTATAGTAATTGTTGAAAATATGCCAATAAAGGTAAATAATAATGTAAATAACATAATTATTATTATTATTTAATAAATATTAATATACTTCTTCAAAAGTCTGTTTTTTAATGTCAAAGTGACATGAACGTATTTTTTCCTCTCCCTCTTTTTTTCGACCTAATACACCGTAAAAGAAGGTTGAAAGAACAGACGCGAACACAAACTCAAACCTATATATTTATTGTTAGAGTAGGAGGAAATACCTGCTCTTAACTAGAAAACATCAAGAGGCAACCTCTAAGGCTCAATACCTTAGTTGTAATCATTGTGATCTTTTTTAAAGATCACCAATTTCAACTTGAAGTAATCATGATGGAGCAAAAGGAAAATCCGCTACCCCAGGCCCCAGTCACCGTGCTGGACTTTCCTGGTCATCGGATAGTATCGGAAGTATATTCTGGGGGACCAGGAACATCATGAGGAGAAGAGTCGGACCTTCTCAAAATCTCTACGCAAGCACTACATTGGCACTCTTTATGTTAATACTCTCTTCAAAGTTGGAAAATTATTACAACTCACAGAAATGTTAGATAAATTTAAAATAAAAATTCTTGCGATTCAGGAGACACGTTTTTAAGACGAAAATCATTTCAACACGGAAAATTATGGGATTTATAAAGGCAAACCTGCTGTCAGAAGAGGTACACCATCTTTGTTTGGGACGGGATTTGCAGTACACAAATCAGTCATGGATAACATTATTGACTTTAATTCAATATCAGAAACTCTCCTTCAAATCAGGCAATAAAGGTTACACGACTATCAATGCACACACACCTACAAATGAGCATAACAGAAAGAAACCAGAAGAAGTTCAAGACTTCTGGGAAGTAATGGATGTAAGAAGTAACCAGCAGCATACCAGAAAGGCATGTTAAAATTTGAATGGGAGACTTTAATGCGCAATTAAGTAAGGAGAGAAAATACAGACAAATCACAGGCCCATATTCGACTCACTATCGCACAAACAAAAATGGAGAACACCTCATAAAATATTGTCAAAATTTTAATCTCAAAATTATGTCGACACAATTTCTAAAGCTAAGGCGAAAACTTACAACATGGAAAGCACCTAACACCGTATGGGGAGAATTCCAGATTGATCATGTGGCCATTTCTAACAAAAATGCGCAGGAAATTTTAACTGTCAGAACGCGTAAAGGGTACTTCGAGTCAGATTCGAGTCAGATTTGTTTCAAATTTAGATTAGACCAATTATAAGACAAAAAAAACAGTAAAAAACAAAATAGTCAAGCCTGATCCAGAATATTTGCGGATAAACAAAGACAAAATCATTGAAGAAATTAATAGTCATCCAACAGACACTTGGACAGATCTTGCGACAACAGTTCAGAAGGCAATGCGCTGGGCGCAACGTCCTAGAAAAAGGAAACATAGGTGGTGGAACGCAACTTGTGATGAAGCTATTGCGAAAAGCACACGGGCGTGGATGAAGTTCAGTAGTAACAGAACATCCGATACATGAGAGAAATATCACGAAGTTCAGAAACAATCATCAAAGGAAATTAGAAGAGTAAAAGGAGCACACGACAACAACGGGCTAAAAGAAGTTGAAGAAGATTTTAAGAGAAATAATACAAGAAATTTTTACAGAACATTCAAAGAAAATATTAAGGGTTATCAACCTCCTAGCCTCTGTTTTAGAAGAACAGATGGGTCCTTGGAAACGAACACCAAAGAAAACTGTACAATTCTCAAACAATACCCACGGAAAAATTGACCTTCCAAAAAACCACATCCAATCCTGATTCTACTCCACCTACAATAGAGGAGATAGAGGAGATCATACAACAAATGAAAAATAACAGAGCGGCAGGAGAAGATGGCATTATCGCTGAAGTGTGGAAGCTTCAAGATAAAGACATCATAAAATATAGTTCATAAGATCATTACAGACATTTAGAACACATAAAAAGTGCCATAAGAATGGAAATATGCCTTGATCCACCCATTACATAAAAAGGGTGATAAGTCAGATCCAAATAATTACAGAGATATTTCACTAGTGCCAGTCACTTACAAAATATTCTCTAAAGTGTTATTGAACAGACTAGAACCACAAGCAGATTATCAAATAGGTGAATACCAGGCTGGCTTTTGGAAAGGGAGATAATGCATCGAACCAATTTGGAAACTAAGAATAATATTGAAATTCAGACAGACAAATAACACTGTAGTTACCTTTGTGGACTTTAAAAAAGCGTACTACAGCATTGATAGACAAACGCTCTTTGCAGTACTGGAAGAATATGGCATTGACAAAAAAAACGAGAACAATTATACAACTAACGCTCACGAACACCACCTCTAAGATCAAGTTCATGGGTGAAATTTCAGAACCCTACCAGATACGCACAGGTGTCAGACAAGGAGACTGCCTCTCACCAATTTTGTTCAACATGGTCTTAGACAAAATTGTTAAGCAGTGCTAGGAACAAGTGAAAGGCATACAGCAAGGGAGAACACTCGAAACAAAAACACTCATTAAATGTTTGGCATTTGTAGATGACGTTGCCATAACCAGCAATAACACACAGGAGGCAAAGGAAGCACTGCAGCGATTTCATGAAATGGCCGCTAAAACAGGTTTACAGATATCTTATGAGAAGACCCAATAACATGGAACGACATACCAACAATTTACATATCATACATACTACTTATGGATCTATACAAAGAGTAGAACAATTTACTACTTGGGGGAATATATACACATAGGAGGATCAAACAAGTTGTCTAACATAAAACGAACGGAAAAACTCCAGAAAGCATACAAACTTACTTGGTCACATACATTATAATAAGAAAAGCATATCAAGGCAGGCCAAACTCAGACATAACAGAACAGTTGTATTACCTGAAGCATTATATGCGTCAGAAACGACCACAATTGGAGCATCTGGCATCATAGAAACAGAAAAAATTTAACGCAAAATTCTTAGAAAACTACTTGAAGCAGTACACAGAGATGGGATATGGATGAAAAGACCTGCCAAATAGCTATATGAACACACAGACAGACTCACATATATCATTAGAAAACGCAGACTAACTCTATATGGGCACATACAGAGAATGTAACAATAAACGACTTACAAAAAAATCATTGACGTAGTAAACAGTTCAAGTAGGAAAACAAATTGGTTTCATGAAATAGAAGATGAATTAAAGCAATTGGGGATCAATCAGCTAATGATAGAAGACAGGAAAAAATGCAGAAGCAAAATTAAGAATACCAAATTTTTAGTAAGCGAGAGGAAGAAGATAGGAAGGAACATTGTGGACAGAACAAAGGAAACAGGAGCGCAGTCAAAGGATGAAGAGATTTTGGGAAGAGAAGAAAAAGAAGGGAAAGGAGTGAAAGTTGTGTCATCATGAGATATTTAAATTCAAACACTGTCTATATGGGCAAAAATGATGTAATAATAATAATAATATACTTCTTCACTTGATGGCTTATAGTTATGTCAGGTTTTTGAAAAAAATAATCTGATTTACAACCTTATTAAGTAATATATTGTTGAGTGTTGTTGAGTTTGAAGATTTTGATAAACACTTTGGATTCTGTTTTCAAAATTATAATTTTTGAATGTAAATGTATAATTTCGTAAAATAAGTTGACATCAGTATAACTACTTATTTACATATGAAAAACAAACTTATATATCTAAATATAAAGAGGGGATATTTCAGCTAAATATATAGGAGTATTTCTCATGAAAAAATAGGTTTTTTTTCTCGTTTCCTAAATTTAAAACACTTAACAATACAAGTTTTTTTTTACAAGAGAGATTTTTACGTGATTTTAAGGATACTGAGGATAACAGGGGATTAAAGAGCATACTTAGGTCGTTATTGAGGAGACTTTTTTATTTATATACATATAAATGGCTTCTAACGTAACAAGATGTTTTGAATTGCATTCTTTCAGCACGGTTATTTCGTTTGGTTTATGACTTGTTTCTATATTATGTAATGCAAGTGCTGATCTGTTTGGATCACGACAACTAGGTAACGATGTTCTTTAAACCTTGTTCCAATATTACATTGTGTTTGCCCGATGTAAATTTGATTGCATGTGTTAAGATATTTTATAAATGCCAGATTGCTCTAATTTCTCTCGCTTGTCGACAGGACTGCCCACAATTCTTTTTATTTTAAGCGGGTTGCAAAAAAGTCGATTTCAAGCCCGGAGACAGATTAATCTCTTTTGATGTGCTATCTCTTTTTTCCAACGTTTCCATTCCGGAAACAATTAATATAATCGAAGATTTATTAGTCAGAATAATGATAGGCCACTATCGCCGCTGCTGACAGATGTAAGCGAATTGGGTCCCGAAATAACCAGAGAAGGGGCCACACATGCAATAAATGTGCAGAAATATCTAGAAAAGGCACCGGCACCATATTAGTAGAGGTACTCAAAATATTGGCAGAACGGGAGGACTACGGGATAAAACTACTGATCTGTTATAAATCTACTTTATAACCCATCCCAAGAAAAAGACCTCGTCCCAATACGATGATTACAGAATTATTAGTTTAATGTCACACATACTGAAAGTGTTGCTAGGTATAATCCACCCGAAGAATCTACCCGAAGTGTGAGAATCAGACGGGCCAAACCACAATTTGGGTTTGGAAATCGAGTCGGTACACGTGAAGGTTTGTTCTTCTTGAACATTTTGGCCCAAAGATGCCGATATAGACTACCAAAATGCATTTGATTTTGTTCAACATGAGAAAATGATAAACATACTGAAATCAACAGTCACAGATAGGAAAGACATACAGATTATCACGGATTTATTCTGGAATCAAACGGATCAAGTATCTGTCGATAATGTACTCACAGATACTACTACACATATAAAAAAGTGGCCTGCAGGGGAGCGTGCTATCTCTTCTTCATGCACTTGATGAAACTTCAGGCGGAATCACGGTAAATGGACGAATAATAAATAATTTTAGATACGCCGACGACACGGTCATCATTGCAAATACCCAAGCCGTAGTACAAAAAATGATAGATTACGTAGTGCAGCACAGTGAAAGGGCAGGTGCGTATATACCTAAACATACTGAAAACAAAAACCACCATCTTCACAAAAAAAAAACAGTCAAACTCACGGCATGAGAGGGAAGCGTTACTTACTCCTACGATTAATTATTTAGGGCAAAATACAGAGGAAGGTGTCCATTGGCAGACGACAGAACTCATGGCTAAAAAAGGTACTCTGTTGGTTCAATTGTACGAACATGGATGTCTTCCGAGCATCCGTGACAAGAACAATAATCAAATGGATCGCCAACCTTCGGAAGGATCTGGCGCGAGAAGAAGGAGATTAATCAGGAATAACATTAACACTAACTAAACTATGCGTGGACCGAAATATTTTTTGTTTCAACAAAAATTTCTATAAACAAACGTTTGGTACAGCCATGGGTAATCCAAATTCTTAGCTAACATTTTTCTGAACCCTGTGGAAAAAAAATTATTGAAAAATTCATACCTTTCCTACATTTTGGTGCAGATACGTAGATGATATCTTAATAATAGGTAAAGACTTTAATCCATTAAAGCTGATCTTTTATTTTTGTTTGAAACCTTTGTATGGTGAGACTTTAAATATTTATTAAATATTGATTTAATTATATAATATTGATTAAATAGGGGTCTCTGAGTAGGATTTTAAGGTTTCTATTTTTTTTTTCTCTAAATATATTTGGAAAGAAACGCATGTTCCCATATAGGACCTTTAGGCATTATCCTAATAACTAAATCACATGAGTATGAAATTTTGTGAAACATTCAACGCAAAGTCCAATTTGTCGGTGCCACCACATGATCTTTTTTTTCGCTCCGGAACTGAAATGACATAATGGTGCCCATCATAGCCCATCATAACGAATATTATTGTTTAGACGAAAGTCGCTCCCTGCCGCATTTGGTACCCTCCCAGGAGTCCATGGCGCTACCTGGTATCGCCTGCGGTATGTCTAAAATTAAGTTATAAGAATCAGGTCAAATATTTATCTAATAGTGAAAATGTAGTAATAAATACCTGATTATTTCTTCGAAATTCTAACTGAGTAATTTTCAACCACTTTTTTATAACGAATGAAAATTCTTTTCCATGCGTTTTGTATTGCTGTCTCTATTAGATATGTGAATATTGGCAAATACCACTCCTTTTATTGTATTTCTATATGGTAGCTAAGTTTAGTTGGTAATTTATTCTACTTAAACTATTAGTATAACATCTTACCACTATATATTCTTGTCCATCTGATCGGTACGCAACATATTTTAGTTATACTGCATGATAATGCCCGTCCTTGAAATTGCTACCGATTTCTTATCTTTTATGCTAAACCTTTCAACCGGTCTGACGGGTTGTACTTCAAAACAGGTACTAGCCATTGTGACAACGTTATTATCCATCCTATTTAAATACATTTTACGACTTTCCTGTTGAGGAAAAAGTTGAGGAAAACTGACCCCTCCCTTTTTTTTATTTGATTCTTGAGAGCTATGGGACATAGCAAGTAACAGTTCCCCCATTGCCATTTGCCTTAAGTGTACATAAAAGATTTCCACTAAAAGAAGATAAAAGATCTCCACATCAATTATTTGCGAAAGTGGTGCTGCGGGTTTTTCAAATACCTGTTCATATTTTGGGGTGGATCAGGGATTATTGGCTTAATAAATTTCAAAATTTATAAGGTGTCCACTGGGAGTATTGAGCCCCCAAACCTTGTACCAAAATCTAGATTGTAGATTGTAGATATGGTGGTCACGACTTGTACTGCGACTTTTATACATCTATTTTACCCCACCCTCCTCCTCCAAGTGTTGGTGTACTTACCCATTTAGGTTCCTCCTAAAATCGGCTCCTTGAATGCTGATTACTATAGGAATTTCAGGATCAGGGTGGGATTCAAGGCCTGCAGCTCCTCTGTGTTCAAGCAGTGAGCCCCAAGGTACATCTGTCTCTTACTGAGTAATGCTCCGCAGTCTTTGAACAGATGTATGGAGGTTTCCTCTGCTAAGCTACAGAATCTGCCTCCGTCATCCTCCTCTAGGCCTAGAGCCTTGAGATATTTCCTGGTCTTCCTGGTTTTCCAAGCCACCAGTGTCCCGTCAGGACTCCTCTCAGAATTCTAAGCTGGCTCCTTCTTCATTTCAGGCAAGCGTTTGTTCTCTTCTGGTTAAAAGATCCCAGCATCACTTTGGATTGCCTTAGCCCTGGAAGTTCTTTTACGGTTTTCATCCATTTTCCTCTTGTTTCTTCATCTAAACTTTTGTGGGTGGTGTTCACACTCATGCCGCAAAAGGGTTCTGGACCTATAAACTACTGGCTACTGGATCCCTTGTTTGCTAGGTGATCGGCTTCTTCGTTTCCATCTATACCAGCGTGTCCTGGTACCCAGTATAGCGTTACTTTATTATCCCTGCCAAGCTTGTTCAGCTTCCCCACATAGTCCCATACCAGTTTGGATCTGATGGTGTATGAGCTAATGGCCTTAATGGCTACTTGGCTATCTGACAGGATATCAATTCGTTTTTTGCGATAACTCCTTGTCGAGGTTAAACTGTGCACATCTCTCGATTGCGTGTACGTCTGCTTGGAAGATACTTGGGGATGTTCCCATGGATTCGAAGTACCTGGTACGAGGTCCAAACACTCCTGCACCAGTACCTTCCTTTGTGTTCGAACCATCTGTATATCACTTGATGGCATTTTGCTCTATGTGGTATGCTGAGGATTCGTCGCTGCAATCGGCTTTACTACTATACATTGCTGTGTAGTTTTTCTCGAAGTGGTATTTGCATACCATTTCGTCTTTGGTACTTCCAGCCAGGAGATTTTGGCAGCGAGGCTGTTTCGGTCTCTGCACCCGATTATTTTACCTCTGCCCATTCCTTCCTTGCTGAACCTTACGATCGCCGATCTGGCGGCCCTTTCCACCACAAGGTGAAGCGGAGTCAGATCCAGTAGAAG
The DNA here is from genome assembly GCA_944588485.1 of Phosphuga atrata. NCBI lineage: Eukaryota > Metazoa > Arthropoda > Insecta > Coleoptera > Silphidae > Phosphuga > Phosphuga atrata. The sequence goes on from OX155901.1 coordinate 14,968,732, forward strand.
CTCCAATGCTGCTGTCGGACACGACCTCATCGCCCCCGTGATGCAGACACACCAGTCTTTGAATCTTCTCAAGCTGTTTCCTCATAGAGGCCAGCATGATTCTACTTCCCCACGCAACCATAAGTGATTGCAGGTCTCACTATCATGGTGTACATCCATCGCAGGATAGTGGGGTTACAACCCCACGTTTTTCCTTCCAGATTTCTGCACACCATTAGGGAGCGTTTGGCTTTACCTACCACTGCCTCAGCGTTTATATTCTATATGAGTTTGCTATCTAGAATGATACCCAGATACGTTATCTCCTGTTGATATTCTACTGCCTTCCCATTTATGAGTATGGGATGTAGGCGGTTTAGTTTTCTCCTTCTAGTAAATGTTATCACCGTGGTTTTGCTCGGGTTGAGTCTCAGTCCCACAGTTTTCCTTCAAATTCAAATTTCCCTCAGGCCATTATGACTATGTCATCGGCGTAACCTTGACATTTGATGTCTAGGTCGTTTAGCCTAACCAGTTGTTCATCAACTACCAGGCTCCTCATTAGCGGTGGTAGTACACCTCCCTGTGGACACCCTCGAGTTGTGGAGATCTTAACGGTGTCTCTTCCCGCTTGTGTCTCCGCTGTTCTAGTTCTCAGCATTTCTCCCATCCACTTTGAGATAGTGCTGTCGATATTTCTTCTTTCGAGGGTCGCCTTGACAGCCTCGTGTGAGGTGTTGTCAAAAGCTCCCTCTATATCCAAGAATGCACATATTGCTACTTCATTTGTCTCTAGTGCTGCTTCTATTTCGTTTGTCAGCTGATACAGGGCGGTTTCTGTGGATTTCCCTGCTCTGTAAGCATGCTGACTCCTGTGTAGTGGTGTACCTACCAGCACTGTAGTCGTAAGGTAATTTTCAATCACCTTCTCCATTGTCTTTAACATAAAAGATGTTAGACTAATGGGTCTAAATGACTTCGGTTGAGTGGTGTCTTTCTTCCACACCTTCGGTATAAATACCACCTTAGCCCTTCTCCATAGCTCCGGTATATATCCGAGCGCTAAACTACTTCTAAAGATATTTAGAAGATACGGCATTAGTTCTCTCTCTCTCTCCTTTTTGTAGGAAGGCAGGAAATCTAACAGGCTAGCCACGAATAAATTGCTTCCATCCGTGGCGACCGAAATAACGAATCATTGACTCATCTTACTATAGATTTTCTTCTGGCACAAATTGTATAAGAAATTTATTTTTTAGATGATCTGTAAATGGTTCAAGTTTGTACATGTTGTCCGCTAGGTTTTTTCGAGTTTATTATCGTCGGCAAACTGAAGAAATTTGCAAATAAAAAAAATCTATCAAATGATTTCTGATAATATGGTGTTTTTCATGCCACTTGAATTTTCCCAGCAGTTTCTTTTAGAAGATAAAATATTGATACCACTAAGGATAAATATTCCTTATTAAGACTTTTAGTTCTTGGATGGAATGTTTTGGGTCCGCACAGTTTTTCCGTAAGGCGTAATTGACAGATTCTGTTCTAATAATTTTCAGTAAATCGTCGAAAAAATAACAACTCAAATACTTCAACATAGCTCATGATACTATAGCCAGAATAGTCCTCTTATACGAAGTTTTGGCTGGTAGGTTGCAAATCGCATTGAATATATCTTTCACGGTTTAACTATCAAGACTAGGAGTTTTTCACAAGGCTCTGTTAAAACCTCGCCCAACAGTTTTCATTGTCTTCACTTTCTCACCCCACCCCCTCTTTGTTCATAAAAATAATTTATGCAGGAGCCATAAGCTGTCTGCTATTTTAGTTACAGGCAAAGGGAAAAATACGGAAACAGATAATTACATATACGCCTCCTCATCCACAACAATAAACCATTAACTTTGCGGCTTTTCACTCTCTGCTTCATAGACTTTTAAACTTCTCATTGTCCCCCTAGAGATTAAATACAGCATTTCAGAAAATTATAGATATCGCAATACAAAATTGAAAAGTTTAAATAACATCCACTTTGGGACAGCTTTACTAATTAAATCAAGGCAGGGACACGGAAATCTTCTGTTACTCTTTAGCACACAGCGCTCAAGATGCATTGTGTGAGCCTTTCGCTACGTCAAAGCAAGTAACGAGAAAGATCAAGACCTAATATGTCAGGGGCTGATGGCCATAGATTTATGTACTAGTAAAGTAACATAAGATAGTTTGTGTAACCTCACTCCTTCGGAAAAACGAGAAACCTCACCTTTGTTGGCGAGTTCTTCAGCAGTTCCTCGCCTCGTGTACAATTGTAGTATCGTGTACAAACCAAACAAAGGAAACGTATATCATGCATACGTCGGAAAATTAGACAACAATCGTGTCTCTTTATCTAACGTTTCACACGGGACACATGCAAAGCTTTGTGGAAATACCGTGACTGTTATAAATAGTTGTCAATTAGAGCAATACAAAATGTTTACAGCAAAATCTTTATTAATAAAAATTTTAGTCAACATAAATTTAAAAGAAAACTTTAGGGATTGCTCAACAGTGTCCCTAATCAACGAACCCCTCCCTCTCAAAAATACATTAAATTCACTTTCCCAAATATTATCATAAATTAAAACAATTATATTATTAAATTTAACTTTATCTCTGTTTTTAGCTACCCGCTTAAAATAAAATAAATTCTGGGCAGTCCTGTTGACAAACGAGCGAAATTAGTGAAATCTGGGATTTATAAAATATCTTGTAACACATGCAACAAAATTTACATCCAACAAACACAACGTAATATGGGAACTTTGTGCAAAGAAATAAATCATCAATACCTAGTTAAATATCATGATTCAAACAGATCAGCACTTCTTTCAGAATATAGAAACGGGTCATAAACCAAACGAGATAACCCTGCTGGAAGAATTCAATTCAAATATAAATAGCTTGATACGCTAGAAGCCATTTATATGTATAAAAATAATGAATGTCTCCTCAATAACAACCTAAGTATGCTTCATAATCCCCTGTTCCTTTAATATTTTTCTTCTTCCATCTTTAATCCGTAGCTAGCGATTTTCGAGGACGTCGTTCTCGTAACCAATACGCTGCTGTTGTTGCCGCTGGATCTTTCGGTTCATTTACGATTTGCTTGCACACTTTCCATTCAATGCTGGCCTAATTCAATGCTGGCCTAATCGATGTCCAGTCATCAGCTCTTGAGGTAGTTTTCTACAGGTTTGTCCATACTCTTTCGGTGTTGATCGTTGAATCATCCAGTCGGGCGGCCGCTTCCGCCCGAGGAGTGTGCGTCATTCGGCATATGTGAGTAAGCTCGAATTTCCACATTTCGCAGGCGATCGTGAATCAAAACACCAATAATTTGTCTTAGGCTACACATTTGGAATGTCTCGAGTTTGTTGAGGTCCTATTGAAGTAGCGTCCACTTTTCTACTGCATACAAAAAATTGGTAGGATGATTGTTCAGAATAGACGATTCTTGGTATAAGTGGATATGTTTGTTTCTTCTTCCATATGCACCATTTGAGCAACACAAATACTGCTGATGCCTGACCAATCCGGCCGTAAATGTCAGCTGCTAACGCCACTTTTTCTCTTGCATCAGTGAGCCCAAGTATTCGAATTCTTTCACACGTTATATTTGAGTGCCATGAAGAGGAAGATTGGCCTGAGATCCATTGGTCGTCAACACTTTTGTCTTGTTCATTTTTATTTTCTGTCCATAGGATTCGGTGGTCCGGGAAATGTCATAGAAAATATCTGTTGCATCGGCATCTCTATCGGCAAATGTAGCACTATCATCTGCGAACATGAGATCGGAAATGAAGTTGCTGTCGTCGTATTCGACACCTGGTCGATCAATCAATGCTTTTCTCACAATGACGTCTATAACCATATTGAAAAGCAGTCTCCCAATTAAACTCAATGTCTCCCTGACGAACTACCGTTTTCGATCAGTAAATCGTCTGATAATTCCTCCGCATTTCAGAATCCTTACGCAGCTGGTTGAACCGTCGCTGGTGGGACATATATATATATATATATATATATATATATATATATATATATATATATATATATATATATATATATATATATATATGCTTTTAAAGGCACATGCTCTGTTTCCAATACTGACCACAAAGAACGCCAGTGGATGCAGTGGGAGGCCCATTTAAAGTCGATAAAGACAATAATTGTCCGTTTTCCACATCGAATACGTTCTTCCATTAACTATGGAAGTGCGATTATTTCATCAATACAGCCACGATTTGGTCTAAATGCTGCTTGCTCCTCTCAACTAGCTTCCTCTCGATGTTTCTGTAGTCCTGATTGAATGATACGCATAAATACCATGCCAACAATCGACAGGAGGCTGATGCCACGGTATTTATTGCATTCCCGGCTACCGCCTTTCTTCAAAATGGAGACGAAGATTGCTTTCTTCCACGTCAATGGCATTTGTTCTGAATGCCAAATATTTAGCAGGAGGTCAAAAAGCCGTTGTAACAAAATGTCGTCCCCGGATTTGATCATCTCATCAGTAGCTTTATCGATACCCAACACTTTCCCATTTTTCAGAAATTTTATTGCCGTTTTGACTTCGAAAATTGTTGGGTCACCACTGGGCATTGGGACCACTGGATCATAGATAATCTGGGGTGTCGATGCTAGTCCCTGCTCATGATTGTACAGTTTGATAAAGAATTTCCTCCACCGCTGTAGAAGCTCGGCTGGAGAACTAACAAAAGTTTCATGCGCTTTCTTGATTTCATCGTTTGTTGATTTGGTCTTCCCGCTCAACTTCCTTATGGCTTTATATAATGTTCGATATTTGTGTCTCGATGCTGTTTCTTTCAATTCAGCCCTGACATTGTTCCAACGCGTTTCTAGTTCCATTTTCATCCCATGTCGTACTTCGTTATTCAATCAGCGATGTTGTTCAAAATTGATGTGCTTGACTAGTTTCCGTTTCTCTAATATGTCCAAACACTAGTTCGTAATCGAAGCTTGAGTCCGGCGACGAATCGGCGGACATAACTAGGTGGCACACTCCATGTGTGTCGTATCTGATAATTTCTTTTCTTCCTCATCTTCCTCTTTCTTATGTAATTCAATTTGATATTTTTGACCGATGATAGGGTCTCGCAAACAAGCCCTGTTTCCTTTGACCACAGGCAGTGCTTTCGTATTTGCTCCTTGCAATCGTAACTGTAATGTGGGTCGAACGAGATAATGATCGGATCTACAATCCAGTACCCGCATCACACGTAAATCTTTGAGCGTCGATCGAAAAGGTGAGTTGATCAAGACGTAGTCCAACATTGCTGAATCGATCCCAGATGGGTTTTGTCTTGTAAGTTGATATTTGCGCGGATGCTGAAATACGCTGTTTCCGAGGAGTAAATAGTTCCATGCTGCGAATGATGAAGGCAGAGTCCGTTGTCATTTATGTCACCGTATCCGAATCTGCCCTATGTTTTTTTCCAACTGGCTCGAACTGCGCCCTTATGTGCATTGAAGTCGCCTGCGATTATGAACAGTTTAGTCTGGAGGATTGTATCAAATGTGACTTCTAGTTGATTATAGAAAGCATCCTTCATAGCATCATTGCTCGTATTGGTCCGGCCGTAAATGGATATAACATGAGTGCTGATGGTCCCATTGATTGTGATGACTACCACACGCTCCGATATTGGGTAAAAGGCGATGACGCTACCACCTGGTTCACGATCAATCATGAACCCAATACCAGCTTCGTTCTTGTCGCCACCAGAGTAGAATAATGTCATTTCATTATGGATATTTGGCGGATGGCCGAACATTTGTCCTGATCCTATAATTTATTGTTCTGATAAAGCCATAATCGATATTTTGTGTTTTATTTGTTCCATGGCAATAATTTTCTTCTGGCCGACGTGCTGACAAGTACGAGAATTCCAGGCAGTGAGCCGATTTTCCGATTTCGGCGTAATTAACTTGAGTACTAGCCCACTCAACCCATTTCTCACCAGCATCCCTGATCTCCGGCGCAGGCGCATCGGCTGCCACGGATGCGGTTGCATTTAATCGTGAATAATTTGGTTGTTAATCCTTTCGGTTTCTTGCCTGGTTTCCCAATTGGGGCTGGGATCCCGATTCTGGTCAATTCGGCAGGTCGACGACCCTTCTCCTTTCGCAGTCGGGCTTGATTGCGGCCATGCCACAATGTGACATTGACAGATATCAAGTTCCCCTTAATACCCTCACAATCACGTAAAACTTGAAATTGTCAAACTAGACAACAGAAAGACGAGCAAAATATTGGCAAATAAAATTCCAAAGCATTTTTTTTGTTAAACCTTCTTTAATGAAATATTTTAAAGAGAAGATGAGAATGTAAGATATTTACAGTGCTGAGTAAAATAGAATCCGAACAAATCCGGCAGCTTCTCCGAAAATAAATTACAATAGCTCTCTTCAAAATCCAATATCACACAGAATTGGCCATTAAGTCTTGTCTGTCCAGTATTGTCTATCTAATCTATCTATATAGTAATATTAATGCATTAAAAAAATATTTCCTGACAAAAAGAAGCAAATATATTTAATGGGTTATAAGGTTGTAATTTACGATTTAATTATATTTGCTAACAAATTTGTTTATGCATAAATTATATTTATGAAATGTATAAATAAAGATCAAACAAGTTTTTTTTCTTCACGTAAATATGCAATATGATTATGATGTAGGTTTGAAATGTTTAGTTAAGACCGTTAATTTAGCCGACATAATGGCGTAGTTATAAATATTTTTTAATACTCCTTTTTAACGATGTTTGTAATAAAGCTGACGTTATTATTGAATGGTAAGTTTTATGGAGCAATTCAGGTTGTAATTTGTTTAAACATTTTTTTAGTGTAGGATGAACTGCGTATTACCAGAAGCACTGTTCAATATTTCACGAGGATCCGGTTTTGAACAAACATGTAGACGGCATATGTGTTTTATCCGCAAGGCTGACAATTTCCTCCAATTAATTTTCAAACGAGCTAAATACTCGTTTCCGGTTTTAGCTCTAATAAAACAATAGCGGCGGAAATTGAAGTGATTCGGTCGAGAGGGTTTTTCAAATCGGTATAAACTTTAATGGCAAATTTCTGAGGTGCTACAGAACTATATTCTATTGCGTCGCAGAAAAAAATGTCCTTTGGGTTTATAGTTTCCCTTTGAGAATTTCTAACGAGACGCGTTACAGTTTTAATGAAAAATTCGCTATTAAAAACTATTCGACATAAGCAAAGAAGAGGTGAGACTAGACAGAGTACACAGACAAGGGCAGAAGGACATGACGACATGGAGAAGAGTAGACAAACTAGACTAGACAGACATAACTAAACAAACAAGACTAGGCAGGCAGGATTATCAGGTTTAGGAAGGTTTCAGTAAATATTCTTGATAGCTTTCAACAAGTGCTTCCTCAAGATTAGGAAAAGAAATTAGCAAATAAACAAGGAATTATTCAATAATGCAATAATTAAAGAGACCAGCGATAATTAAAGAGACGTAGAATTAGAATTACTTCAGATATCACGTTAGACTATGCCCTTAAAAGAAAATACAATAGAACACATAGAAAGTATATATTTGTCAATAATTATGAAAGTGGTCTAAGTCAAAATTAAATATGAAAATTGTTTATCAGTTAGTTCGCACAGCATTATTTTAAAGTAAATTTATTCAATGTAATTTTTACGATATCGTCAATAATGAACCATTAGGTAGTGGTTGTAATTTCCAGAATATATGAAATTCATTTAGTGTTAATAATGTGGTGTGAAATGACTCATTTTTTTTAATTTTGACTTAGACCACTTTCATAATTATGGGCACATATTACAACTGAAACAAAAAAAAAGAAAATATTTCGAAGAACAAACAATGGGAAGTGATAATATCATTAAATCAACCTGGAAAACAGTAAAACAAATAGTCCATATGAACGACTAAAATAAAGACAGTTTTAAGAATCAGTATCTAGAAAATGCAGAAACTATAGTCACAAATGCTCTCGATAGTGCTCTCGATTTCAGTAAACTTTCGAGCGCTAACATGCACTTATTAGCTGCTATTATGCGTTGCTCTATTTAGTTAGACAAGTCATTATTGTGGTTGATTCTAGTGCCTAAATATTCACTTTACATAGTTGGTGGTTCTGTATCTTAAAAAATTCATTCTATCTCTGTGAGCCTCCACGTCAGGTTGTTAAGGTTTTTGTTTTGTTTTCCTGCCTGTTCCATCTGATTCAGTATTTCTACTCTCCCTTTCTCTCCTTCCCAGTATTACCACGTCGTCTGCGTAAGCTACTAGTTAAGAGCTTCTGTTAAATAGTGTACCACCGGGGTTGATGTTAATTTTCCTAATGATGCCTTCTAATACAAGGCATGTAAGAGCATCCAAGCTCCGCTTATACAAAACGGTGATAAAGTCTGTGGTAAGTTATGGAAGCGAGGCGTGTACCCTCACACAAAGAAATTTGGAGCTACTAAATCGATTTGAATCAGGGGTTTTAAGGAGATTATATGGACCTGTGTACAACGAAACAGAAAATGGATGGAGAATACGGATTAACTTCGAATTAAAAGAACTAGTATAAGAAGAAGACATTGTTGGTTGGATTTATGTCTATGGATTATATATTGTTGGCCACGTCTGAAGAATGCCAAACAATGTTACAATGTAATTTACAAATTTACAAATCAGAGGGAAGACGACCTAGAGGAAGGCCTCGATCAAGATGGAAAGATAATGTGCTAGAAGACCTGAAAGTACTGAGAATATAACAGTACTGGACTATAACAGCTGCAAATAGAGACAGATGGAAGGCGGTTGTCGGAGATTCCAAGACTCTACATGGGCCGTAGTGATATGTGTGTGTGTAGTTAAAAATATAAACAATTTCTTCGCTGACAGAGCACAAGAGCTAATAAGGAAACTACCAAATATTGAACATCAGGACAAGATAGGCGGTAACACAAGTTCCAATATTCCTGTTCCCCAGCACTGACAACGAAAGAAGAATAGTCATTCAAAACCTTTAAAATAAAAAAAAGCACTGGATATAACGATATCCCCATAATTATAATATAAAATAAAATTGAAAATTGTATGTAACTCCCAAATAAAAAAAACAGACAGATGTTATGTATATGGAATTTCGGATCTGGATACTGATACGGATTTTTTTCAAATTATCCGTTAGTTTCGCATAGATTCGATTACGGATAACAAATTTTTGAGGAATTGTAAAAGTAGAATACTACTTGGTAAATAATTTTATTTTATTTTTATGTTATTATTTGGTACTACAATCTTATTTAACACAACTAAGTACTACAATATAAATGGGTACTACAATCATATGTTTTATAAGTCATATAAGTAATAATTTATTTGAGTTTTATCTACGTAAAAATGCAAAAGCATAATTCTAATATACAAAAACAATATTATTCGTTTTTTCTATTATATAATTTCAATTAGTTGATTTCAATTTCTATTAAATAATCAAAAACAACATATACACAGCTGTAAGGGTCCATGTTACAGTGCCTGGGACTTATGCCTATTACAGTCAGAATTGAATATAATACTATGACACTTTCATTTATAAAATCCTGTATATGTATAGCTTATGCTAATAAAGTATATTGTTATTATTATTTCATAATTGGCACAATTATAATACAGTTTTGGAGGTTCGAGCGAATCCCATGTTAAATATTTTTTTTAAGTTTAAGCTTTGAAACTTTTTATACATGAAGATCAATACTTTATTTATGTCCTCTCATAATTTGAAAGTGATCCTCCGTTTAGTTTATCCGGAAAAAAAATCAAGGATGATGTTCTTATACACAGATCTTATACACAGGTTCCTAAGGCCGACAAGCTTCCATCACGTCTTTATTTATATTTTTCGATATTAATTTCCCAACTTTAAGGAATAAAAAACTATACACAATAAACTTAGATAATATTAAAACACGATAACATTAAAGCAATGTGATGTTCCCGATGTAATTATTTAAATAATCAAAGTTAAATTTTTTTGTTTTGAATTTTGTTTATCAACAGTAATTCACATGACAAATGGTTTGGCAACGTCGCAATAACAGCTAATTGCGAGAGAAAAGAAAAACATGGAAACATTTTGAACTTTTGAACGTCTGTGGAACTATTTGATAGAATACACTCCAACTTTTTACATAGACCATCTATAATTTTTTGTCTTTTGGTAATTCGAGGTTTTCGGCCTACATCTTGGGCTATTAAAATTCTGATCACTTTACAACTAGGCGACTCATAACACTGATGTTGCCAGATCTTTTTATGTCATCTTATAAGTCAAAAATAACAAAGTCATTTAATAACTATTTACACATAAATTATTTTATTAATTTTATTAAATAAATAATAATTACAAATTCTTAAATATGTTATGTTATTATAAATAAATATAGAAAAGGCTTCAAGCACTATTTTGACTCATTAGTTACGCTCGAACCTCCTTAAATTGGTGTTTATTTCATGACTTGGATCCCAAAAGGAATCCAGAAGTCACAAATATAGTGGACAGATTTAGCTGTGTGCTGTTCCCAGCTAAGCTGCCTTTTGTAATTTCGCATAAGTTATCCCTTCAAGCTCCAGGCAATCTAAATATTTTTGGAAATCCTTCGAAATCGCACCTAGAGCACCTAGAGCTTGTTTTTCATTCCCGAATTCTTTGAATTTTAATTTTTAACTCCACATATTTAGAAATTTTGTTAAATTCTTTCTTTTGTATCCTACGATCCCCAAGAATTGCGATATCAATGTAAACTGACTCTTTCTGAACAACAGTTATGTCTGGAGTATTATGATTCAAATGTTTGTCCGTTTCGATACGAAAATCCCATAAAATTTTGACTCGATCATTTTCTATTACTTTTTCCGGAATGTCACCACCATTTTTTTGCAAAATTCAAATCCAAATTTTCTACAGAGACCCCAATGTATTATGGCTGCAACTCTGTTGTGTCTCTTAAGGCAATCAGTCTGACAAATTTTCTTGCAGCAGCAAATTAAGCAAATATTCTGAAAGTGCTAGTTTTTCTTCTTTCGTGGCTTGGTGGACTTGTATCAATCCTCTTCCACCCTCATTAATTGGAAGGTAAAGCCTATCAACATCACTCCTTGGGTTGAGCGCATGGTTGATAGTCATTATCTTCCTGATTTTGCGGTCAATATTGTCCAATTCCAACTGCGTCCAATTAATAAATCCTTAGTTATACCTGACAAAAGGGATGGCCCACATGTTTATAGCCTTTATAGTGTTTGCCCCATTCAATTCTGATTTTATAATTTACCGTACTATTCTGATATATCCCTTTGATACTTTAATTTTTACCTAAGCATGTTTAAAATTTTCTGCTTGAAGGATGCCTAGATACTTGTAGTTATCGCCTGAATGTAGACTCCTGGTTTCATTGTTATTTGGTAATTTTATCCCCTCTGTAGATTCTAATTTTCCGCGAAGTGTTGTTAAAGTTTTATTTACTTTGCGCATTTACTCATTCCAAATTCCATGCAAATATCTGAGCTATAGAATCGCACTGTATTCAGAAACGACTCAACTTTACATGATGATTTTCCATACAGCTTCAGATCATCCATATATAGTAAATGGGAACATTTTGCGGAGGATTTCGATATCTGATAGCCATGATAGTAGTCCGTAACATGATCGTCATTAGAATCAATGCTGTAATGAATAGTAATGGAGATAATGAGTCTCCTTGGAAAATGCCCCTTCGTATATTTACCGTACCCACTTCTTTTCCATACACCAGTAATTTTGTAATCCACAAACCCATTGCTATTTTAATAAAATTTTGACTGTTGTTGCTTTCGGCCATAATTTCCAAACATTTTAATATCCAATCATGTGGTAACAAATCTAAAGCCTTCTTATAGTAAATCCAAGCTACATGTAAATTTGTTTTTCGTTTTTTTGAATTTTCCAAAATCATTTTATCAATCAAAAGATGGTCTTTTGTGCCTCTGGTACTTCTTCGAATTCCTTTTTGCTTACTTGGGAACATGTTGTTATTCTCTAAATGTTCTTGTACCATATCAGATATTATTCCAGTTAGTAATTTGAATGTATTTGGCAGACAGGTTATTGGCCGAAAATTATTTTGGAAAACTCCTTTTTGATCATCTTTTATAAAAAGGTGCGTTTTCCCAGTTGTCAGCCACTTATCCATTTTGGCTCCTTGCAACAAGGAATTAAATTGTTGGGCTATTCTTACATGTAATCCAGTCAGGTGCTTGAGTTAATATCCATGTAGCTCATCATTTCCCGGCGCATACCAGTTAAAAAACTAGTGTGCTCGCCTTGTGACCAGTTCAGTAGTAATTACCAGCATGTCTTTTCCCCTTAATTTTGCTTGTACTCCCTCAATCCAATTTTCGTTCTTATTTAACTCTTTTGGATTATCCCTTATCTCTTTCCAAAACTCTAGAATGTGTTCTTTATTTACTGCTGCATTGCCTCTTCCTGTCTCTCCGTTTAAGGATTGATAGAAACGACGTTGATTCGTCTGGAATAAGAAATTTTGCTGGTACTGAGTAATTCTGTTTTCATCAATTTTATCATCAATCTAATTATTGTTTTTGATACTGCTGTAATTTGTTGCTTTATGATTTCTAACACTTCTATTATATTTCTTGTCCTCAAATTATTTCATTTCAATTCTTATCTTTTGCTCCAATCTTAGTTTCCATTTAGGCTAGATTATAGCGTATTTTTCTTTTGATCCTCTGTTTTTGTATCCTAGCTCTCAAGTTATAACCATTGCTGGTACCAATACTGTTCACTCTGTATATAAATGACCTACCGAAAATATTAGAGACATCACCACAAAATTTTATTAATTACGCTGATGATACTACCATACTAACCTAAATTCAAGGACAGAAGATATAACGACGAACATAAACGCAACTACGACAAACCTGATATTATGGTTTACGGAAAATAAATTAACTGTAGACAAGGAGAGGAGTAAAGTTATTTTTTTCAAGACAAAAAGAAGCATAAAAATAGACCCAATAGACAAAACAATCAACAACGTAAAGACGGAGTTTCAAAAACACGTTCGGCTACTAGGACTCGCTATTGACAGTTACATGGACTGGACACAACACATAGGTACCTACATGAAGTATCTAAGAAATTAAACAGAACATTACTCGCCCTAAGTATACTATAGAAATATATTTCGAGAGAGGTCCTCAAGACAGTTTATTTTGCAGAGCCATGCAAAATTTTGCATAATGATCTGGGTAGGTAGAAGTGATATTAACGAAATTTTTAAAATTCAAAAACAAGCATTAAGGGTAGTAGAAAACTTTAAATATAAAGGTAAAAGGTATGTAGAGCTAAATTTAAAGGAGCACGAGTATTAACAATAAGAGCATTATACGTATATGAACCACTAGTGTTAACCTTCAAATAGAAACACCTATTTGAAAAACATAGGAGACACACACATATTAACAATGACCGAAAAGGGATTTACATATATTAGTAGAAGAATAAATGTTTATTGAAAACAAAAAGTCAACAAAAGACCATCGACCACTAGGAACTTCTGTCCGGCAGTTGAACGGAGATAGATGAATAAATTTGATATAAAGAAAAAAAAACAGGAAATACAGAAAGTATAGAAGATGCAACAAAAAATTAAAGAAAAAAAAACAGAATCAACAGGTTATGAGGGGTTTAGTCGTATAATGATTCGTGGAGTGTCTTGAGTGGTTTTCTGCGGGAGGGTTTGTTATGGTATAGTGAGTGTTGGTCCCTTTGCATTTGGTCAGTAGTCGTTTGTGTCTATCGGAGAGTCTCGGTGTTTAAGTCAGTCTGTAGAGTAATTTATTGGAGGGGTTATGGAGGAGGTAAATAGGATGTCGTAATTTGGAGATAGTGCCTAACGCTGTTCGTTCAGCTGTTTCCAGTATGTTGTATTTTTTTTTATTGGTAATATTCAATATTATGGGTCCGAAGTCGAAGATAGGTCGACATATGGATTTCTAAACCTTGGAGGCCGTTGTAATGGAGATACCTTGGTTTCCTTGGTTCAGGGAGCGGAAATGTTTACTCCTTTGGATAAGTTTGGTCCTACGTACTTTTGCGTCGATGTTTAATTTCAGTTTATTGTCGAATATCATGCCTAGGTATTTGTTTGTGTAGCCGGGTTTTTTTTTGTGTGCGGGTCGTTTGGCTGCAAAGCCTTTCTACACTGCGACCAACTTGATCTACTGTGCTTGACCCTACTACAATTACTCTCCCAGGAATTCAACTTCGTGAACGATATAAGTCTAAGATAAGTCTAAGATATTCCTGAGAGGCTTGCTACTCAGCTCCAAGGTGATCAATATTGCGACCCCGAAGTGGGCCAGCCTTATATGTGCTAGCGCTACACATGTGCACATTATGTGTTCAGCGGTTTCTTCATCTGATTCACATAATCTACAGGCTACTTCATCTGCATTTCCCATTTTGTGTAGGTGATATCTCACCGGACAATGTCCTGTGAGTATTCCTACCAAAGTTCTGATTTCTCTTCAAGGAAAGCTTAGCATCTGCTGCGTTATTGCAGCAGAATAGTTTATGAGCATTTTAGCTTGACGCTGTTCTGGCGTGTTCTTCCAGTGGGTTTGCTTTTGGTCTTCTTCCCATTTCTTAGCCCCCTGCCTTATTTGGGCCTTTGTAAGCCCACAAGTTGGCTCCGGGCCCAAGAAGGGAGCCTCGGCCCCGCTTTTGGCGAGTGCGTCGGCTATTTCATTCCCATATATGCCCTGGTGACCCGGTTTCACCAGTTGCTTTAGGGTTTGTTTACAGTTCCAGGTTACTTTGGAATTAAAGTTGTGGGCTTTTGAATTCCTTAGAGCTACCTTCCTTCCTTCTTTACCTTAACTACCTTTCTTCCTTCCTTAGAGCTCTCCGTTATGATGTAGATTTGCACTCCTTTAAGACGTTTCTTTAGGCATATTTGTGCGCATCTTTCAATGGCTGCAATTTCAGCCCGTAGCACCGTGGCAGCCTGGCCCAATGCCGTGGACTCCCTGTGATTCCGGCTGTATATGTCAATTCCTGTACCCTTAGCAGTTTTTGATGCGTCGGTGTACCACATGGACCCTTTGTCTTTCAGGTTTTGGATTCTTTGAACACTGCTTTGATGGTCATTGATGACCACTTCAACTGCTGTGTCAAAGTTGTATTCTGTAGACATTGCGTACGAGGGCTGCTTCAGGAATTTCTCTCCTATTTGTTCCCCTATTTGCATGTGTCTATGAATAGGCGATGTACACCTTAGCCTCAGAGCACTGACAAGACCTCCTTTTTCTACCTGTTTAATTGTAATTACAGTGGTAATTACAGTGGTAATTACAGTGTAATTACAGTGGAAGTAGGTCCAACAAAACTTCCATTGCTGTGGCTGGAGTAGATTGCATCGCTCCTGTTATACCCAAGCACGCAAGCTGTTGAAGTTTTTTAGCATGTTTTGGGTCTTTATTTCCTTTGTTTTGTACCACCATACGAGTGAACCGTAGGTGATAATCGGTCTTACCACTGCTGTGTAAGACCAAAGGACAATTTTGGGTTTCAGTCCCCATGTTTTCCCAAAAAGCTTACGGCAGATCCAAAAGGCCGCTGCGGCTTTTAAGAGCGTTTTGTTAAGATGCGAGTTCCAAGTGAGTTTCTTATCCAAGGTTACCCCTAGATATATCACCTCTTCAGAAAACCCTAACGTCTGACCTTCATTGCTCGGAGCTTTCAAGTTCAGCTTCCTCTTTCTGGTAAAGGGAACCATTACTGTTTTGCTCGGGTTGACACTAAGGCTTCCTTCTTGCTCCAACCGTTGATAGTACAGTCGGGGTTACGTCAATTGTGTCTAGGTGGATATGTAGAGAATTGGAGGAAATTCTGTGATTAGGGATGAGGAGTTAGGTCCGCAAGTGCGTGAAGATCGTTCGTCTTTTTATTTATTAATTATTATTTTGGGATATCAGGGCAGTGTTACCTATATATATATATATATATATATATATATATATATATATATATATATAGGTATATATATATATATATATATATATATATATATATATATATAGGTATAAATATATATATATATATATATATATATATATATATATATATATATATGTGTGTGTGTGTGTGTATACATTATGATTGTATATGTCGTGGCAGTATCGGTTATGGAGTAAGGGAGAGAGGGGGGAACCTTGGGTTAGACCTTGGAGCAGGCTTAATTCAGAGGAGGAGGCGTTGTTTATCTTAATTTGGAGGGACCTGTCATAGAGGAAATGTTTAATTATATAAATGAGATACGGAAGGACATGTAGTTGGTGTATTTTGAACTAGGGGTAGGGTAGCAGAATGGTCTTTACGGTGAATGGTCTTTACGAAAGTATGCGGTATGTAGGTTTATTGATGAGGATATATATGAGGTGGGTGTTGGAGTGGGAAGGCTTGATCCAAATTGGTATGATGGAATAGAGTTCTTTAGAAAATTCCATAATCTATTTTTGAGGATCTGTTCTACGACAGACCTTGAACAGTTCAATTATGCAGAGATGGATATCATCGGTGAGTTTTCGTAAGTAAGGATTTTTTAACTAGGTCGGGGCCGGGTGAACAATTTTTCACCATGGAAAAGGGCAAATAGGTACTTGTGGAAAAATCGTGGTGCTAATCAAGCATGGTGCTAATCCTAACTTATATGATGCTGGCGGCTTCTCCAAGCCCCGTACTAGCATCTCACTTAATGCGGAGGGCATCGACTTTACACAAATGATTCCTGATCTGAAGTCAAACATTAGTGACGTGAATACTTGCATGGAATTCATAAATGAAAAATTCGAAGAGGAGAGAAGAAAAAGTCCTCACCGATATGCTCCAAGAAACAAAGGAGCATGAAAACTACATGCAAAAGCAGATTGACAATCTTAAATCGGTAATAATGGAAATTGAGGTTAACAAACGGAAGAGAAACTTAATTATCAGTGGTGTGCCAATTGATATTCTTAACAATGATGATAGTGTCAACATGATAATGAATATCAGTAAATGTATTCTTGCGAACATAAACTCCCAGGACACTGTAGACGCTAGAAAACTGAATTCCAAAAAAGAACATTTAGCCATGGTGAGTTTCAAAGATGTCGCTCCTAGGAATGAAATCCTGAAGAAAAATAAATCCTTTGGAAATGTAACATTGATACAATGTGGCATTCCTGGTGCTGACAACATAATTTATATAAATTATGACCTAGCAAGTCATACCCAGGATCTACTCAGAAAAGCCAGTGCCTTTAGGGACTTTAATTATAAATTGATTTGGCATCGGGATGGGTGTATATACGTTCGCAAAGACGAGTCTGCAAACCCTATCAGAATGAAAAGCTAGAATGATCTGGATAACCTATCCTATTATTAGGTCCATGATCTTTTTGTTATATTGCTGTAGTGTATCAATATTGTTATAGTGGAAAGAACTAAAATTTCAAACTAATTAATATTGAACATTTGAACATACGCTTATCTGTGCGAATTAAAGGAACTTTATATGCCTAATTAACAACGAGAGATATGAAATAATATGTATAACAGAAACTTGGTTATCTCACAGAATACCTGATGATTTGGTGCAATTCGATTGATATAACTTATATAAGCATGAGAGACAGGATGGCAGAGGTAGTGGAGATACAATTCTTGTTGCTGCTACTCTGGGTGCATGTAATATAATAAGAGTTAGGTTAGGTTAGGTTTTTTAATAAGTGTAGGAAAGGATAATAATTCACTTATTGTTGGTGCTATATACAGACCGCTGAGGTAGAATTACCGACTTCATTAATGAACTTGAATATTTACTAATCGGGTTGAAGATGAAAAATGGCAACATCTTTTGTATGGGAGATTTAAATATTGATATTTCACGGCTCACCAATAATAAGGTCTTGGAGTTCAATAACATGATTGATGCATGTGGTTTTCACCAAATAATCAGTGGTCCGACGAGTCACAAAAGCTGGTCCCTATTTAACTTTATTTTTGGTAATGATTTTTGGGAAAAAAACGTAAGTATGTCGGATCACAGTTTGTTATGTTGTAAGCGGATGTATAGTTATACTATCCTGGCGAAAATATCATATCAAGAGGTGTAGACTCAACAATATTAACATGAATCAATTTAAAATGCACTTGTCAGCTTTAAGACTAGATGATATGTGCAGATCTGTATGGTGCAGGATATAATCGCTAAAATAAAAATCTTTTCTGAGAGACAAATATTTCTGTTTGATTACCATGCGCCCCTTAAACAACTATTAATCAATAAGCCAAAAAAACCTTGTGTCACACCAAATTTTAAAAGTAATTTTAAGAGGAAGAATGACGCACATACTAAATATAATAAGACTGGATGTATTTAAGCGATAAAATGTTTCCAGGATGTGCAAGAACTTGCAAGAATTACCAGGCGACAAGGAAAAGAACTTATTTGGAACGTACCACTACTATAGGTGATGAAAAGATTATTTGGTAAGGCTTAAAGAACATGAACACTACCTGCCCAAAGACTTAACCAGGCCTGCCAGAATCATTGGGTAGTGCCAATGATGTAAACAACTATTTTGTAGGGTCTGCTAACCAATTCGCTCAAAAAGTTGATGAAAATACTTTTCTAAGTTATCAATATTCTTTTATAAAGGAAATGTCAGATTTAATGAACCTATAGCTCGTAACTGAAACTGATATTCACAAAATAATTCTCAATATGATATCTAGTGCTATGGGCTCTGATGGAATAAATATCAACATGATAAAAATTTGCTTGCCTCAGATACTTCCAATTATTACTCATAGTTAAGAGTTGCTTATTAGACAGCGTATTTCCGGATGCATGGAAACGTCCACCCAATTGCTAAAGGCGCACGTCCTTATTTAATTACCGATCTAAGGACCATTTCTATTTTGCTAGCCATTTACAAAATCCTCGAAAAAGTGGTGGAACTGCAATCCGGCTTTAGAAAAGGTCATTGCTCTACTACAGTACTAATGGACGTAATTGATGCAATAGCAAGGGCGCTGATAGCCACAATGTAGCTGTATTAGTACTATTGTACTTTAGCAAAGCCTTTGATACGGTCAATCAACATAGGAATGTCCAGAAACACTAAAAAAATTTTTGCTAGTTTCTTGCGGGGCATAAGTGAAAGGGTTACTTTACATAATGATATCTCGGAAAGTATAGTTGTAAATGGCGGTGCGCCTCAGGGTTCTGTGTTGGGACCCTTACTGTTTACTCTATACACTATAAATATCGGAGCTTCAATAAAGAATGGTCTCCATCATCAGTGTGCTGACACACAGTTAATAGATACTTTCCCTTCTGATACGCTTGAACTCTCTGAACGATTTATAGCTGATGACCTGAGAAGTATAGCTAATTTCTGCACTAGACATTCCCTGACGATCAACCTGAGCAAGACTAAAATCATGGTATTTGCGTCAAAAAAGAAACAAGTGGCTATTAAGGAAAAACTGACATTTACCATGCATGATCAGCGCCTGAACATAAGATATGAATAAAAAAATCTCGGACTATTAATTAATGACAGATTAAAATTTTCATCACATATATCAATACGTTTAAAGTGTGTTTATTTAAAATTGAAAGTTTTGCATTCCTGTAGGCGTATCTTATCTTTAAACTTATAAAGAAACTAGTGATTGCCAATGTTTTGTCAAAGCTTAGTTACCCTGAATCCGTGTATACTAGTTTTATTAATAATATAGGCCCCGCCAGAATACAACAAAATAGGTGTATCAGATTTGTACATGGCCTCGCTTAAAAATATCCACGGAAATTCGATGCAAATGGATTAATATGGAAGAACTTCGAAAATTTAATCTTACGTGTCTTTTAAAAAAAATCTTGTACCGCAAATTACCCAGGTATCTGTAGGTACGAGAAAATAACCATCAAAACGAAGGTTCATACAATTTATATGCGTAATATGTGCTCGCTGACTCCATCTACAACCTCAAAGTCATTAATAATCTACCAATGGAGTTAAAATGAGCGAACGTTGAACAGTATAAAAATTATGTTAAAATGCAGTGTCAAAGAATACAGTGTCTAAAATAGAGTGAGCATTTAGAAAAATCAACGTTAATATTTGTCTCCTTATTTTTCTTATGTTAGTCGGTGTAAGGTTTACCTAAAGATAACAAAAAGGGCTTATGGAAGATTGAGAAATTCTTGTTAATTTATTGAATAAGTCCTTCTCTGCTCCATTCAATTCCCTTTTTGTATATATGTATTTAATAATAATAATAATAATAATATACTTTATTAGCAAAAGCTATACATATACAGGAATTTCTAAATAAAACAGTTTTATTGAAATAACATCTTAATAACTAAGATGACACCTGTGTAAAAATGCTGCTCAGTTTTTTAAAATTTATTACTTCGGTAGGCAGCATATTGTATTGAATCAATCCCCTGCTAAGTACAGTATTGAATCTCATAAGTGTAGAAGACTTTTGAAGAGCGAAATCCTCTACATTCCTTAAGTTGTAGTTGGTTTTATGTTTGACCAGTGACACCTTGTCATTTAGATACTTTGGTATAAGATTATTTTTAATTTTGTATAAAAGTATCTTAGCGTTATATTCTATTCTGACTTTAATAGGCATAAGTCCCAGGCAATTTAACATGGACCTTACAGGTGTGTATATGTTGCATTTGATTATTTTACGCATACATCTGTTTTGTATAATCTACAGCCTTTTTATCAAATATGCAGGAAGCTTATACAAGACAGACGCACACAAATTAGCATGTGGTAATATCAATGATTTATATAACAACAATTTAGTTTGTAAGCTCAGTATTTTGCCAATCCTACCTAATAAATATGATTTCTTTGCCATTTTATTCATAACAAAAGCTGAATTTCGGATGAAGTTGAGTCTATTATCAATAATGACACCTAGATACTTGTACTCTGATACCTCCTCAAGGGGAACATTTCCAAGAAGTACTTTCGAACCATTGGCAACTGCAGGCAAACTGAGCTTATTGTGTATTATCATATATTTAGATTTATTTACATTTACACTAAGACTGTTACTCGATAAGTATTCAGTTATATTTACAAGATCAAAATTGACTTTCTCAAACAGTTCTTTTAAATCCGTACCAGATGCATATAGTATTGTGTCATCTGCAAACATTTCTATATTACAGTATTTTACAATTTGCATTATATCATTGATATAAAGTATAAACAGCAATGGTCCTAAGACGGTACCCTGAGGCACACCGTATTCAACATCAATAGTACTCGAAATACAGTTTCCAAATTTGACCTTTTGCTTTCGATTGCTTAAGTAAGACTTGAACCATTTTGTGTCATTATCTGTCTCTATTTATGGTTTCAAAAGCCCTCCCATAATCCAGAAACACGGTCCAGATATATTTTCTATTATCTAGGTATTATAACCAAGTATTACATATATTAACAATAACGGTCTCGCAAGAATGTGCTTCTCTGAACCCTGATTGATGACTAGAAATTATATTAATTTTTTCACAAAAATTTGATAACTGTTTTTTTACAATAAGTTCTAATACTTTTTCATAACAAGGTAAAACATTAATTGGGCGGTACTCGTCACATTTATTCGTATTTGGAACTTTCTGCACCCTTTTGGACTTTTTGGACTTTCTGTCACTAGAGACGTCTTCCACTCATCAGGGAAAACGCCATATGTTAACGAATAATTGAGGACACCTAGGAACCTGTTGCCAACGACTTCAACGGCATCCGGGAGATTTTTATTGTTTATATCGTTACTGTTACCACTACATTTTTTTGGAGACTTCACTATTGAATTTTATTGGCACATAGATACTAGTTCGAATTTGGTTAGCATACTTACAGGATCCCGGGTTATTTTTCTGTCTATTTATTACCGCATAATGCACACTATGATATAGAGCAGGGGTCTCCAAACTTTCTAGCCTTAGGGCCATACTGATTACTCCAGTAAGTTCCGAGGGCCAAAACCATTTTATCATTGTTGCCGGTGGTAAAAAGTGAAATAGTCCACTGATGAAAAAAAAAAGTCCGAAAAAGTACGCAACGTTTAAAAAAGGCTGCAAATCGGACTAAAGTCCGCAAAACGGCAACACTGCATTTTATTAATTTTCCTGTCATTATCTGCAATTTCTAGATTAGTCGTAGAGTACGAGCCATGAGGAGTAACGTGACACGACATCTGGTGGACACAAGCGGAAATAGGTAGTACCTTCTATCGCTAACAGATAGCGCTAATAGCACGTACAGAATAATCTCGTTGGTTCGAGAAAGTTCTGGTGTCTTCCACTCACTTCTAGATGGCAGTAATTGAAATATATAAGAAGGCTAGTGGCGCAACCACAAGTCAGTTCCTATGACACTATTGTGAAATAAAATAGTGCGTACCTCCTTAAAACGTTTTTGTGCGTGTTTAAGTTTAAGACATCTTTGTAACAGTATTTTGATTTGAATTGTTGCTTTTGTGTGTGATTTAGTAGTATGGAAAAGAAGCGAAAAACTGATAGTGATTGCAGAAAATTCAAAGATCAGTGGAACATTCAGTATTTCGTAATTGAGTCCAGTAACAAGAATAACAAGCTATGTTTGATTTGCAAAGAAAGCATAGCCGTTCTCAAGTAATATAACATTAAACGTCATTATGAAACAAAACATTTTCAAAATTACTCAAAATATACAGGAAGTTTGCGGACAGAAAAATTCGAAGCTATGAAGCGCGGATTGAAATCGCAGCAATCTTCGTTTACAAAACTCAAAACTGAACAAGAGGCTGCAACTCGTGCCAGCTTTCGTGTGGCTCTTGAAATTGCAAAACGTGGAAAACCATTCACCGATGGAGAAATGATCAAAGAATGCATAATTGCAGTAGCCGCAGAAATGTGCCCTGAAAAGGTAAATTTATTAAAAACAGTCAGTATGTCAGCAAACACTGTGGCTCGAAGGGTAGAAAACATCGCTGAAAATATATCCTCTCAACTGTTCGACAAAAATGGACATGTTGAGTGGTTTTCTTTGGCCTTGGATGAGTCAAAGGATGTGTCAGATACTGCTCAGGTGTTGATTTATATTCGAGGAGTAGACAAAAGCTATGAAGTGCATGAAGAACTTCTTGATATGTATAGTATTCATGGCACAACTACTGGTACAGATATTTTTAAAGGAGTTGAAATGGCCATTAATCAAAAGAACCTTCGATGGAAAAACTTGAAATGTATTACAACTGATGGAGGCAAAAACATGAGTGGGAAAGATAAAGGAGTGGTCGCTCTTGTGTCAAAGGCTGTAGAAAATGACGGTGGTTCAAAACCATTAGTCTTACATTGTATCATTAATCAACAGTCTATGTGCGGAAAACAGTCTTTGTGCGTGTTAGGATATGTCTGAAGTTCTGAAAGCAGTCATATCAACTGTTAATTTTATCAGATCTTTTGGGTTGAATCATCGCCAATTCCGACAATTTATTGAAGAGATTGGAGAAAATGACTTACCTTATCATACTGCCGTACGTTGGCTTAGTTGTGGGAAAGTCCTTCGGCGCTTTTTTGAACTTCGAGCAGTGATCGCAATTTTTTTTAATGAAAAGCATCGCCCTCTTACTGAATTACAAAACAACGCATGGCTGTGGAAGTTAGCATTCTATGTTGATTTGACAAAACAGGTGAACGAACTGAATTTGAGATTGCAAGGAGAAAACCAGCATCTTCCTGATTTATACACTAATATCAAATCATTCCAGAAGAAATTGATACTGTTTCAATCACAACTACGAAGTAAATGTTTTTCTCACTTTAAAACATGTGAAATATTCAGCCACACCACTGAGACTGAGTTTCTTATCGATTTTGCAATCGAAACTTTGAGTGCTTTAAAAATAAATTTTGATACTCGTTTCTCGGACTTTGATGCCATTGCGAATCAAATTAAGATTTTTCAGAATCTTTTTGATACTGACATTGAAACCCTAGCCCTGGAACTTCAAATGGAAATGATTGATCTACAGTGCAGTGATTAAATTAAGAACAAATATCAAAACTCATCTTTGTTGGAATTTTATAAGAGTCTTCCACTGACACAATTTGATAATTTGCATAAATTTGCTCGTGGGCTGTTTTCTGTTTTTGGTACTACTTATTTGTGTGAGAAGACCTTCTCCAAAATGAAGAACACCAAAAATGTTTACAGATCTAAATTAACTGATGAGCATCTTAAATCTCTTTTAATAATTGGTACAAGTAAAATTAGTCCACAACTACAAACTCTTGTCAGTGGAAAATCTCAATTACATAAATCTCATTAGTATTTCATATGTCATTATGCTTGTTATAAGTTATGTTTTTATTTAAAGTGTATAAAATGTTAGTTGGATTCATTTCAATAATTTGTTAGTTATTATATACTGAAGTTTAATTTTCTGCATATTATACATGCCTTTACTCATTACAATTCTGTGTTTCTTTATCCAACTTATCACAAAAACTATAACAATAAGCCTACAACAATGTTATGAGTAGTTAGCCCATGACCATATCAATGTAGATGTCATATTAATAATTAGTCAACATAAAATTAGAATACTTCAGTAAACTAAATTTAATTTGCTATAAAAAATATGTTCTCTAAAAAGAGTTTTCAAGTATGCTAGCTCTCCGCGGGCCGGACAAAATCTGTCCGCGGGCCGGATGTGGCCCTCGGGCCGTAGTTTGGAGACCCCTGATATAGAGGAATCAGCGAAATATTTTTTTTACACTATCTACGAAATAGCTGTTGAATCTCTGTGCAATGCACATAGGATCACTGTATTTGTTGCCATCAAAGTAAATTTCACACTTAGACTGGTGTCAGGTGCACCTGGGTAATAGTTTCTTCAAGTTTTTCCACATTTTTGTCGGATTGGTTTTGTTGTCGTCGATGGTTCTTCTGAAGTAATTTTCCTTTGCTGATCTAATTTTCTGCTGCACCATGTTTCTCAACATCTTATACTCATTCCACGATTCATCAGATTTGGTAATAATAGCTATTTGGTACTTCTTATTCCTTAGTTCAATATTTTCATGGATATCTGAATTGAACCATTTATTGACGAGATGTTTAGTTAGAATGGTGATTTCCTTGACAGGACACATATAATTAATTGAAGAAACCAGTGAGATAGTAAACTGTCGGGCTAACTCATTAACATCAGATACTGAGTTATTCCAAGGAAACTTATCCAATAACATATCTTGAAACAATTCTTTATTTTATGTTTTATAATTTCTTATTTTAATTTTCTTCTTATGACTACTAATGACTCTTCTCAAACCTTTTTTAATGATAGAATGATCACTTTTCTTAGGCGCAAGAAGAACTTGATGTTTCAAACTTTTACAATTGGTAATTACAAGGTCAATCAGCGTTGAACTAGAAGAGGTTATTCTAGTTGGTGTTGTAACAATTTGATAGTTCTTTATATTTATCTGTATAAAATGAAGATTTGAGTATGTCGAAATTAAAATAACCCACTATTATATTGATACTCTCGATGATTAGTATCTCTTCAATGTAGCCTTCATAATATCTTAGAAATGTAGCATCTTCCTTATTAGGTGGATAATATATAATAGAGATGAGATATTTGGTGCTTCATGTGTTCATTATCGCCGATAATATTCACAGATAATTGTCGGGACTAATAACCCTTTTCACTAAGTAAGATATATTTTTAATAATATAAAGTGAAACCCCACCAGTACGACCATTTTCAGTATAGCAGTGCTCCATAGAATAACCTACAAACTCTTTCTCTTTATTTGAGATCTCACTGGTAAGGTGTGTTTTAGTAAAGCAAACAATGCCCGGCTTTGTCTCTTGTAAATAAAGTTGAAGTTCATCTTTTTTATTGAGTAACCCCTGACAATTTGAGTAGATAATAAAATTAAACATATTCCTATATACTTTAGGATAGAAACATTTATCTATCATTGATTGCTATTTTATGAATCTTTATTTTAGAATTGTTCTTTTTTTTGTGCTTCTATTACTCGACTTAATGTGATGCAGTTCTTACTCCAAACTTCGTGATTGGTGGGTAGTTGTAGATTGAATTTTTCGTTCGCTATTAGGCAGTTTATACATTTCAGTGTGTTTGATTTACATTCAATTTCCTTGTGATTTTCAGTACATCTAGGGCACGTCAATTTATTTTTATATTCTTTTAAAAATGACCGAAGTTGCAACATTTGTAATATCGTATTATTTCAGTCTTGGGTCATCTTATATCTGCTCCAACCTATATTAATCTTTTGGTTCGTCAAGAGGCGATTGTACACGTAGCTGTTAACTTCTATTGTCATATTGAATTCCTATTTTGTGCGTTTGGTTTTCATGAGAATTTTTATTTCGGCTTTGCTATCTTCTAAATCATTTTGTTGAACTATTTTTTTTCTAAGAACTTCATCTTTTTCCTTGCTTTCGTCTTCATGGATCCCAAATATCTTAATTCTATTTTTGCGTAACTTAGGTTTTTTTACTTCATACTCCCCTCCCATGTTTTGTTGAATTGTGGCTTGTATAGCATCCACATCCTTTTCTGTTTCACATTGTAGAATTACGCCTCCTTTTTTTGTTGTAGGTGTCATTTTTAATCCTACCCCTATCGAGGTAGGGTTTACTTTATCAAGAAGTACATTTTTTGTTTTCATAACGTCCTTTGTTTCAGCTATCGGGTTGACAACAAGTACTTTGTTACTATTCATAATACAGCACACAACTTTTTTCCTGAATTTGTTATCATTTTGTCCTCTTTTAACCCGGATAGTACTTCAAATAAATTTTTATTGGCCTCTAATAAATAGTTTATTCTTTCGTTCATATTGCTAGTCAAGTACGTTAAATGATTCACAGAACTGATTAAATTGGCCAACGTTGATTCTTTAATTATTATTATTTCTTCTTTATCACCTTGCGAACTGGCTTTTTGTGAGACATCCTTATCATCAGTTACGGTTTTTTTTCCCGTTTTCTGCGCTGCTACACTCGGAGCGCGGTGCTTCCACGTAGCTTTTATCGTATGGAGATTCACCTTTTCGCACTTTCCATAATAATACCTTTTAAACTGATTACAAACAATTACTGATTTAGTTTCGTCACCTATAAGGCGAGAACAATCCGCACATACAGCACGCGACCCGTCCACCGGCAGGGATGGCGGCGGAATGTTACAGGCTAAATTTCGCTCTTAATAAGTTAATAATTTTGCAAAAGTGTTAACAATAACAAAAGATATAGAATAATGTGTAAATAAGATTGTCTATTTCTTTGTATGGAGGACAATAAATGATTTAATAATAATAATATGGAACAATACAATATGGCCGAGTATTTCTCAAAAATAAAAGAATTATGGGTAGAACTTTCTTATGACATAATTTCATTAATTTTCAAATAAGTATAAACATGTTAAAATGTGTTGGAAGCTTACATTGATTTAGATTAAACAAACAATATACAACTAGAATTAAAACGTCTGAAATGAATAAATAATCATAGTTAAGTAGATATTATTAAAGTTATTGATACTGAGCACTCAAGAGCACCAAAGAAGTAATAATTAGTAAAAATTACTAAAAATATACTATGCAAAATAGTACAAATATAATAGCGGAAGAGCTAAACGAATTTAATAAGATTATTCAATCAGATAAGATATTTCCATTGATTATTATTTTTTGATAGATGGAGAGATTTAGATGCTGCAGAATTAGCATGTTTAGAATTCGTAATTGTAAGGAGGGCTACCTGTTTGCAAACAATTACTGTTGATGAATTGACGCGTAGAATAGACGTTAGTATGTGCTTTGTAGATAGTTTCAATTTAATGTGATTTGTGTCGAGTACCGTGTACAAAGCAGGCTGTGAGGAAGGCAAGAACAATTACCACAGGTTAGATTATACTTAGAAGTATTGTTTAGTAGACGTTTTGTAAAAATATTGAGATTAATTATATTCTACACGTTGTATATAACACCCAGTTAAAATGAGTATTATAAGTAATTTTTATAATTAAAATAATTGTGGATTGTTACACTAATATATTTCTTACATTTCATTGTAATATTCGATATATTATATTCATTTTAATTTTGAAACAATTTTGAAATTGTCGGAAACGATCGAACGAAACAGTACATTAACACATTGTTGAATAAACATCCATCTAAAATTCGATATTTGAATTAATTTGATGAGAAACTACTACAATAAACTACATATACGCAAAGTATTATTTCCTGAATTTGGTTTAGTTCGTTGTGAATTCAGTTTATTGGTACGAAATTACTTTCAATAAACACAAAATGGATTTTAATATTCATTTATGGATTACAGTTTATTCAAATGTAATTAATGCTGGTATCGGATCGAGATAATAATTGAACGCATTGATCTGTTTGGGGGAGTTATGAATATGCGATGACTGTTAAACCGGTACGCAGTGTATCCACCCTAACACGCCACAGCACTCATTGTTGATTCAAATCCGTTTTAAATTACTGTAATTTGAAACCATTGAAAATATGGTAATAATTTTAAATGGAAACATTAGGTATCTCAGTGAAAGTAGATTTTGTTAGAAGATTTGCTACAAATCTGTATTCAAAATTAATTAGGTTTCCTTCTCTAAACTATGTTAACGAATCAGATTTCTTACATAAATTTAAGGAGCCGCGGAAAATTGTTCGAAGGCAAAATTTATCGTAGAGCAAAATGATCGTGGAGAAAATTAAAAAAAAAAATGCAAATCTCAATGCATTTTTTTATTCCGATCCATTCCTATTGAATATTATTACTCCACTTTTTATTCACTTAACTAATTCTATAAAATTGTGCAAATTAAAATTTCACTTCAAATTGTTATATGTAGAAAAAAATTTTAACACGAAAACTATATTTTGCAAAAAAATGCGGTCAGTATCGGTCACTATCACAATATTTGTTAAATTACCATTTGACATTTTCATAAAATTTTCAATTTAGTGTCTTCGAAAAGTCAAAAATCAAATTATGCAAAATAGTAGTTTATGATACGAGTTTGTGAAGAAGGGCTTTTTTGCATGAGTTGCGATGTTTAAAGCATGACCCGAAGGCGAGTGGTTTAATCGCAATTAGAGCAAAAAAGCCTTTCACAGAAGTGTATCACACATTATTTTATCTACGAAGTATTTTAAAATAATGTTGAATCTATAAAAAAATTAATTGTATCTTACCGATAATATTGTAAAAATTGTAATTTTTACAACATACTTCAAGTCACTGACATAATAAGGTTAGAATGTTCAGCGCCTCCGGGGAAAATTGCTAACTAGTAAAAACGCACAGGGAACACTATTTTCTCATTATCGATGTAATCTATGTTAACCTAGATTTAATCTAGTTTAAGTTATGGTTAGGTTTAGTTATATTATAGCTATATAAATCCAGACTGAGAAGCCGAGACTTGTTGATTTAAAATAATAATAAAATTTATTTTCACTACGTCTATGTTTTTTGTTTGGTGACGCAACTCCATTGCAAATCCAATGAAACTCCATTTAATTTACATTGGCGTTTTACGCACGATATTGATACTTTACATACGATTATAATAATGGCATCCTTCATATACAATAAGGCAGTGTTCTTCAACCTTTGTCATCCCGTGGAACCCTTTTTTGAGATTTTTTTTTTATGGAACCCTCTCTTTAGTTGCACTTTGATTAAGGGAGAAATCGTATACATGTTATGAACAAGATTCGTCACTGCTTTTGTTATTAAAATTTGGTATAAGTCTCAAGTATAAGTCTTAAGTATAATAAATAAATTTGCATTTATTCAAACAAAATTATAATTTCCATATAAAATTTAAAATATTTGTTCTATACATACATCGAAATTGATTACAATTTCATAAGCAAAAGAAAAAAATATTTAAAAAATTAATGACTTCGTTGTGCTTGTTTATGACTGCATAATTTATCAATATCTGGATGGATCGTTGCAAAAATTGCTCGCTTTCCTTAATTGGTAGGTATCCACATCTAAAGACTCATTAAAAGGATTTGCGATCAAATTAAAATTATTGCAAATGGGAGGGAAATATTCGAAAAATTTCTTTTGCAATTCCGTTAAATGTAACAAAATATGATTTTTTAAATTCTGGTCAAATGCGATATTATTGGTTGCCATGTTGAGTTAGGGTAGATCATTTAAATTAACAAAACATTCTGTATTATTTTTGGAGATGCATTCCTTCCAAAGCTTGATTTTCGATTTGATCGAGTTTACTTTGCTATTGACCTTATAAACTGTAGTATTTGAACCTAGAAGTGAAAGATTAACTTCGTTCATGTACGTATATCTGCAAGGTAGGTTAGATTATGAAGCCAATTAGTGTCATTAAATTTTCCAGAAAATTTACGTTCAGTTAAAAAGTTTAGAATTTCATCACGCAATCCCCAAAGTCTGGTCAGAACCTTTCCCTTGGATAACCATCTTACTTCAGAATGAAAAAGGTGATTTTTATGTAAGCTTCCCAGATCATCGCACAATAGGGCAAATCACCATTTTATTTAATAGTCTGGATTTGATAAAATTAACCACCTTAACTAGTTTCTTTATACGTGATAATACGCCCTTTATAATACCAACTATAGCTTTGGCTCCATCAGTGCATATTTGATGACATAAATTATAAGAAATTGCATGTTTTCCAAAATATGCATTAAGTAAATTAAATATTTTTTCATAAGTTGTTTGAATTGGCAGAACTTTGCAAAAAAGCATATCTTCCTGAAAATTGGATTCGTGTATTTATCTCACGAAAACTAACAAAATTGCTAATCCAGCCAAATCTGTAGATTCGTCCATTTGCAGAGTAAATCCATCTTTAGCATTTTTCAAAAGGCTTACTAATTTCACTTCGCAATAATCTGACATATCTTTAATTCGTCGTGAAATCGTCGTATCAGACATTGGGACGAGGTAACTTTTGCTTGCAATTTTTACACCGATCATGTGTTTTATTAAATCTTTTGTACAAGGTTTAATTAATTTTTCTGCAATCGTATGTGCTACACCTTCTTTAGATACGCGCAAACTAACTAAATAAGATGCTTTTAGAACATTATCATCACGAACATACCTTTAAAATGTATTCTTTTTCTGCTGTACTTGGACATTTTCGTTTGAAATATTCGCTTTTACCTTTTAAAGTCGGATGTTTATTTTCCAAAAGGCGCTTTAACTTTAGCAGAATTTAAACTTCTGTTGTTGACCACAAATCCAATATTCAAATAATCTTCATCGTATCTTTCTGCTAGTACATACTGATTTATTTCTTTCTTCAATATTATTGGTCAGATCCAATGTTGGCGGAAAACTGGTGGAATTTCCAATAGAGCAAGAAGCTTGTTCTTTGGATTTTGATTCCAATTTCCCAGTTTTAAGCCAATTCTGCATCATATTTCTAAAGGATTTTAGTATCTCAACTCATGTTATTATAAAATAATTAACTTACTACCATTATCAATAAAATATGCACTGATGGAGCCAAAGCTATAGTTGGTATTATAAAGGGCGTATTATCACGTATAAAGAAACTAGTTAAGGTGGTTAATTTTATCAAATCCAGACTATTAAATAAAATGGTGATTTGCCCTATTGTGCGATGATCTGGGAAGCTTACATAAAAATCACCTTTTTCATTCTGAAGTAAGATGGTTATCCAAGGGAAAGGTTCTGACCAGACTTTGGGGATTGCGTGATGAAATTCTAAACTTTTTAACTGAACGTAAATTTTCTGGAAAATTTAATGACACTAATTGGCTTCATAATCTAACCTACCTTGCAGATATACGTACATGAACGAAGTTAATCTTTCACTTCTAGGTTACTTCTAGGTTACGCAACTGCCTTTGTAAGAATTTATCAATAAATCTACTACACCAGATATTTGAAATTATTTATAAGAGCAACGTGCGTCGTCCTCGTCCAATATAAGCGACTGAGCAAATGAATAAATAGTTCCAATATAATACTCCAATCGACACACGTGTTCCAGAGAGCGCGTCGTCTCTAGTTGTAAACATATTTTTTTAGCATTGATTCGGAACCCCTGAAGTTTTTTAGTGGAACCCCAGGGTTCCATGGAACACCGGTTGAAGAACACTGCAATAAGGTATTTATTATAAAGTCTTCATTTTGGTGTGTGAGTATATAAAATATTTTTATACACACAATAAACAATTTGAACAAATTTTATTGTATTATGTTCATTTTTTTCAAACTTGATTCAAACATGATACATTTTTTTTTTAAATTTATTTAACCAGTAAATTTTACATGAGCAAATAACATTAATTAATAACCCGTAAAATCCTGCAGAGGTACACGTAGGTACCTGTTGGCAGGACTGGTAGATCTTATAAACTAAATATAATTAAATAATTCCAATAATAACCAAATTAAATAATTAACTAAATATAACTAAATAATTCCAATAATTACAAAATATAACACCATTTATCCTGACTACACATTTTGCCTGACCCATTCCTTGAGTTTAATTTTAGTTTTAATACTATTCTTTAACGTTTTTAATTCATTAGGAAGCTAATTAATGAGATTATATAGCTATTTTTTATGCTTACTGTTTTGCCTCTTTGTGGAATCTGTATTAATTTTTTTCTTGTTATACTATTTGATGCTTGATATTTATTTTTCATATCATTGAAGTGAAATATTAATGATTCATACGCAAACTGTTGTCTAATGTTCAGAGGGTTGTCATGATTGATGAGAATATTCTTATTAATTGTTTTTAATACCCTATTTTGCAAACTTTGTAATGAATTTGGGCTGTTCGAATACGTTTTACCCCACACTATAATAACATAACTCATAACACTTTTTTTTGTGAAAAAATGTATATCATCAATAGTATATCATCTTTAGAGTGTCTATTTGCATAAACCCTCTAAATTTATAAAACACAAAAATCAAATATTTAATTTAATTTATCAAATTTACTGCCTTATGTGCTGCCTCCATTTTATGTTGAAGTCAAAACCTATTCCTAAATATTTGTAGTATTCAACTCTTTTTATAATTTTTCCCTATTTTTGGCAATTAATGTCTTTTGGAACGCCATCGATATAGTTTCCAAATGTCATGTAGACAGTTTTTTCAATGTTTAAGTACAGGTTATTCAATGCTAGCCAATCTGAGATTTTATCTAAATAGGTATTCATCTTGATTTCAACATTACTCCAGTTATCATCAGTAGATATGACATATGTGTCATCCGCATATGATATTATTATATCATTAGACATATCTTTTAATAGATCATTGACATATAAAATAAAAAATAATGACCCTAATATTGTTCCTTGCGAGACAACTGTAGTTACATCTTC
The DNA here is from genome assembly GCA_944588485.1 of Phosphuga atrata. Taxonomy (NCBI): domain Eukaryota; kingdom Metazoa; phylum Arthropoda; class Insecta; order Coleoptera; family Silphidae; genus Phosphuga; species Phosphuga atrata. The sequence continues at coordinate 15,002,377 of OX155901.1, forward strand.
GTATTTACTTAAACAACCTTTAAGTTTAACTCTTTGTTGTCTGTTTGTCAAGTAACTTTCAGTTAGTTTGTGTGCAATCCCCCTGATACCATATTTGTATAATTTTTCCAATAAAATTTTATGATTCACCGTGTCAAAGGCTTTGGCAAGATCCAGGAAAGTTATAGCTATTGGCTTACTTTTATTAAGTTTATTATAAATTATATTTGATATATGATTAAGTGCATATTTTGTGCCTCTATTTTTAACAAATCCTAACTGGTTATCAGCTATAATGTTGCTTTTATTTACAAAATCCAAGATTCTATTATACATGACCTTTTCTAGTATTCTGGCCACATTGGAGATTAATGATATAGGACTATAATTTGATACGTAACTCTTATTTTTAGCTTTATGCATGGGTAACACATCAGCGTTTTTCAAGGCTACTGGCCATATACCATTTTCAATACATAAGTTGATAATATGTGCAATTGGTTTTGATATATTCTCCAAAATTTGTTTAAGAGTTTTTACAATTATATTGTCTACTCCGCCACTTTTCAAATCCATATTGTTTCTGATGTTTTCAATTTCTAAACTATTAGTCGGAGCCAGAAAAATAGATTTTTATTTCATAGATGGACTTTTAACGTAAATATTTGTGGGTTTCCGTATCTTATCGCTTATTTTTTTACCAATTTTTTTTTCCAATATTTTTTTACCAATATTACTGAATTAAGAATTGTGAAAATTCGTTTTCTATTCTAATGGGCTCTTTAATTATAGCCATATCTTTTTTGTAAACTTTTTTATTGTCATCTTTTTTGCTGCTTTTCCCGAGTTTAGATTTGATTATTTCTCATAAGTGTCTTGAATTTTTCTGATTCCTTTTTATTAGTTCGCTATCGAATTTAATTTTTGCTTCTGTAATGACCTTATTCAGAATCCGTGTACAATTCTTATATTCTGTCTTGAGTCTATCATTCCCTTGATCATATTGCCAGACCTTATATAATAATTCTTTCTTACTCCATGAAACTATTATGGCCTTACTAATCCATTAGTTTCTTGGTTTTGTTTTGTCCGTTTTATTGCTCTTTTTCACGTGAAAAGTAGCATGGCCTATACAGTTTTGTATATTATTAATTAGAGTATTAGTAGCCTCTGTTGGATCATGCATACTCAATACAGTATCCCAGTTTACTTCATTAGATATGTTTTTTAATTTTATATAATTTATTGCTGTTTTAATATCTTTATCCGTATTTCTTTTAAATTTTGCAAGTGAAATAAATAGTGGATAATGGTCTGTTAGGGAGTCTATGAGTTTTAAGATATTTGTTTTAATTGTTTCAGTTTTAATAAATATATTATCTATGCATGTTCCAGAATTTTTGGAATCTGATGGTCTAGTTATACCCTGAAAATGTAGTTATACCCTGTCTAGTTATACCCTGTATGGTACCCTTTACCTAGTAAATTGCATAAGAATTCATTGCTTAAGTTATCGTGAGTCATTAAATCTAATTAAGTGATTCTTTGTATTACCTTTTACCCTTGGTTTTTAATAGTTCTTTTAAGTTCATTATAAATTCAGATTTTGGTAAGTCATGAGATCTGTACAAAGCTGATATCTGTAAGTTAATTTTATTGCTTAATTTAATACAAGAGTTCAATACCTTGAGCATACCAATCTCTATAGTCTCTGCCATTTCTTCTATATTGTCTTCTATGTTTACAACAACACCATCAGATTTGTTAGTCCTACTGTCATTATAATAGATTTTTTAACCTTCAAATATAAAATAGTCTTTGAATTCTAAGTTCCAGGATTCCCCACATATTATTACGCATGGTTTTATTTCTATAACAAAAAAACTTTCAATTCATCAATTGATCAATTTTGTCTTTCAATAAAAACTTGAAGTTTGATAAAAATTGGCATTTAAGCTTCTGATATTAATATATAGAATGTTATCTTTATATATTTTCATGTTTTTATTGAGAGAGGCCAGGTCTGAAATATTTTTTTCGCATTGTATCATCTCACCCTGTATATTGTCTACAATTTCAGTATTGTGGTCCATGTTACTTATTTCTTTAGTTTTTGGTGACTTCGAAAGTTGACTAAGCTGGAATGTTGTTGGAGTTGGTTCTTCTTGGTGTCATTGCGTTATCTATTTTACCAATATATCGTTGGATAACCGGGTTTTCCGGGTAATTTGATGTTTAAATGTGTCTTTAGATTTTATTTCGAAGCACTTGGCATGTTTTACATCAAATTTTGTTTTGTATCAAATGTTGTTACTAAAATTACAATTAATGCAGCATAATTCAGACTGTCTGCGACATTCTATTGAATTATGAGAGCCAGCACACTTTAACTATCTTGTATAATTCAGAGGTTACTTCTACTATTATGCTTTGCAGATTCATTTCTTTGTTTAAAAATGTATGTACTACTTCACACTTCGTGTCGCAGCCTTTGAAGTTCCTTGTGTTTCTATCTGTTACTAATTCTTTTAGATCCATTGATTCGTAATTGTCGACTACAATTTTTAATCTCGGTTTATGCACCACTTCTTTTAATATTGTACACATACCCGCCAATTTCTTATTCATACATTTGACAGTTTCCTCGGCACTTTTATGATTATTTCATTTTTATGATGATTTCATACAACTTATGATTATTTCGTTGTTTTTGCAGTACATTTTTTTTTATTTGGATTGTCTTCTCTTTGTTTATATATTGCGTTACACTTTTCTTTAAATTAGTTGTATATTTTTTATTTTTCTTGTTTATTATTATGTTCGGTACATGTTCTGTTACAGATTGTACTCCGGATAGTACTTGTGCGTATGGTTTACTAATAATATTATTATCTTTTTGTAGTAGTGTAATAAATTCCATCATAATTACGTTTTTATCTTGTAGTTCAATGTTTACTTGTTTTAGTAGATTATTTTCCTTTCTCAAGTTAGTAATTTCAATATCGTCTTCTTTCCTATACTAGCTATTATTTTCATACATAGTATCCCTATCATTTGTTATCCTATTCCTTAGTTCGTCCTTCATATGATATTTCACTTTTGCTATAATGGTTCTGGCATCTTCATTTAGCGTCAATTCATCGAGGTTTGAGGTTAGATTTATATGAGAATGTTCCGGACAAATTACTAGAACATCACGGATGTATTTTATGTTATTTAATTTATTGAAGTCATTTATGTGATACATATTTTCACAAATTAGGCAGATTACCGTGCCAACTCTTGTGCCTGGATGGCATTTATATATTTTTTCTCGCACTTTATCTGGCGGTAAACTACCACCCGTTGACATTTTCTACTCTGATTAACCTACTTACTAATACTTATTAAAACTTATTAACTTACTTTTTTCGAGACCCTGATAGAAAAATATCGAATAGAAAAGCTTTTTAGATATGCGTTTGCGGGAACACGGTTGGATCACGGTCAATTAAACACATTGGATCCAATTGCGTTTGGGGAACAATAGCACTGGGGTACAAAACGGACAATAATCCTGATGTTGAACGACGTGGACATTATTTTAATGGATAGGCAAGTCCAATGATGTTGTAGAGCGGGAGATTGTTGAAGCAAATCCAGCGACAAGTACTCGAAAAGTTGCTGCTGCTATGGGAGTATCCCATTGGAATGTTTGGCGGGTTCCATACGAACAGCAGTTGCATCCGTACCGTAATCAAAAAGTGCAGGCATTGACTCCAGCAGATTATCCTAATCGACATAAATTTTGTCGATGGCTGCTGCTTTGTTGCGCACCAGATCCTTTCTTTGCGAGTCGGGTGCTCTTCGCAGATGAAGCAACCTTTGCACGAGAAGGAATTATTATTTCTTATAAAATGCACTGCTGGGAGGACTAGAATCCTAATACTGTTATGGTAAGAGCTCATTGGCAACGATTTTCCATTAATGTCTGGTATGGTATTGTTGGCGATGTATTATTCTTCATATTCTACCAAGGCGGTTGACCGGAGAACTGTATCAACATTTTTAAAAAGAAATTTTGCCAGAGTTGCTAAATGTAATGGCTCTTTAGCGAGAGCTCACCTACAGAACGCCTATCCATTTAGGTGGATAGGTCGAGGCGGTCCAGTTGCTTGTCCAGAGGGGTCTACATACAAAACTTCTTGGACTACATTTTTTTGTGTCACTTAGTCTATAAAACGGAAGTGGCGGATCTCGCGGAACTGCAGCGTCGTGTGATGGAAAATGGATGTGCAACCATTCAGGCCACCGCGGAAATTTTCGAACGTGTTCGAAGATCATTACTGTGACCTGCTAAAGGTAGTGTTGGGTTTGAGGGACGGCAATTTGAACAACTATTTTGAATTAATATTTCGTGTATGTGCTAATTGTAATTCACCACGGCATTTGAATCCAGCTGCCCGATAAAAATTGTGAAGGAGCATAAGGATGAAAAAGGGGTGTCTGGAGGAGGGCCGCGTCCATATGTACGGAAAACCGAATCAGATGAGCTATCGGCACTTTCCAGCCGTTTAAGGTTCCAGGTATGGACGGACTAATTGCCGCCTTCCTACAAAAAGGAGGGACAGAACTAATGCCGAATCTTCAAAAATCTTAGTTAAAGTAGTTTAGCAATCGGATACATACCGGCTCTATCGAGAAAGGCTAAGGTGGTATTCACACCAGAGGTGGAGAAGAAAAACACCACTCAACCGAAGTCATTTCAAACCGAGGCCCATTAGTTTAGTTACCCATTTGTATGTTAAAAACAATGGAGAAGGTAATTGACAATTACCTTAGAACAATAGCGCTGGTAGCTGCACCAGTAGACAACTGTCAGCATGCATACAGTGCAGGTAAATCCACAGAAACCTCCCTGTATCAGCTGACAAATTAAATAGAAGCAGCACTAGATATAGCGGAGTTTTTGACAACATCTCGCACGAGGCAGTCAACGCGGCTCTCGAATAAAAAATAACAACAGCACTATCTCAAAGTGGAGGGGAGAAATGCTGGGAACCAACACGGCGGAGGTACAAGGGGAAAGAGACACCATACAGACCTCCAGAACTAGAGGGTCCCGACAGGGAGGTGTACTATCACCACTGATGTGGAGCCTAGTAGTTGATGAATTACTGGCTAGGCTGAACGACCTAGAGATCAAATGTCAAGGTTACGCTGATAATATAGTCATCATAGCCAGCGAGAAGTTTGGTTTAGTTTGGGAAGCGTAGAAGGAACGCTCTGTGATATCGTACAGAGAGGCCTTAAAATAACTAGTAGATGGTGTCAAGCAGTGAGACTGAGACTCAACCCGAGCAAAACCACGGTGATACCATTTACTAGAAATAAAAAACTAAACTGCCTACTGACCATACTGTTATATGGGAGAGCAATAACATACAAACAGGAGATAAGGTATCTGGATATAACACTATATATCAAACTGCTATGGAGTTGACACGCTGAAGCAGCGGTAGGAAAAGTCAAACCCGCTATAATGGTGTGCAGAAAACAGGGAGCGAAAACGAGGGGTTGTAACCCCACAATTTTGCGATGGATGTACACCATAATAGGGACCTGCAAACCAACTTGAAACGACGCATACTATGCGTATACTATGTATAAGTATGCGTCTAACGGTTGACCCGCACGGACGCATATATCTCTTGAGAATGGCGAATGTTAGTTCGCCGAAACGTCGAGAATCCGCTTCTTTTCAGAGCCAACCCTCAGCATCAACGCGGAATCCCCGAGAAAACAATACAACACAGGTATCTATCCGCGAAAACCTCAAATACAACATGGTGAGAATCCGGAAATGACTCTTGTGCATTGTGTTAGTCATAGGAAAATCTTGGTAGCTAAAAACATCTCCTCTGTTCTAAATGAAGTACTACATTCAGTAATAAAGTATGTCAATGCTATTAAAGCTAATGCTAAATGTAAGCGAGAGACTTTTTATACACACTGAAGTAAGATAGCTCTCTGAAGGGAACTGCTTCAATAGTTTTATGGAATTATTTGATACTCTTAGTGATTTTTTAGCTACAAAAATTTCATAAATATATGTAAATATTTTTCCTCTTCGTCAGTCTTGAAGTTGAGTTTGGGGTCGAAAGTCACCGCTAAGTATTTTTGTGTGGTATAAGCGTAATGTGCGTGGTGCCTAGGTGGTGGTGGGTAGAGTTAGGGGATATTCTGTGGTTGGGAATAAGGAATTTACGTTTGGAGGGAACACACTCTTGATTTTTTTAAATTTCATTTTACCATTTTCCTAAAAATATTTTTTTTTTGTTTATGAATATCAAATTTAGCAAAAATGTTTTTAATTACAAAATTAATCAACTGTGTAAATTCCATTAAATCCTGTACATATGTTCCTTTTAACAAACAACTTACATATTAAGGAATTTTCGATTTTTGTTAAAATTGAACGTGCTTTGAAATTTTTGTCTATTGGAATCAAACTGGTTTGGAAATTGCAAATAAAAAAAGACTTAATCACAATATATTTTGTATTTTCCTCATTTCATTAAATTATTGTAGAATTTCAATTTAAAAAAAAAATATATAAAACTGTCATTATGCTCCGCAATAAATTTTCCCTGCGAAAAAAATTTTTAAAACAATTTTCAGCGATCAATTTTCCGAACCTAAATGTAAGATATAAATAGAATTCTGTTTCTAGATATAATAACATTATTTAAACGATTTTGAATTAGTAGAGAATTATTCATTTTACATACAATTGTACACAATTGAATTTAGATCAATTTATTGATTTTTTACGTATATTACAAGATTTTAATCAAACTTCTCACAACCACAGAATCACTTTACGCAACTCACAATACTGCTCAAAAGACACGAACAAATCGATATAATATTCAACATTTAATATGTTGACAAACATCAGCGTTATTCAAGATTTCGTAGAAAGAATTATATAAATGCAGCAAGAAGCTTTGAAAACAAACTATTTAATCTTTTGTATGCACTTAGAAATAATTATGGAAATTTTACTTGACTTGAATCTATTCGTTTAGACCACATAAAAATCTATTTATTTAGGTTATATAACAATTTCAGGCAAAGAAAAAATCGATAATATCAACTAATATTAAGTGAACTCACAATATATATATATATATATATATATATATATATAGAACCATGCTAAATACAAAGCATATACATTGTACCAGTTAACCACAGTGTATCCCCAGTCTCTTACGTACCCTTTGCGGAATGCAAATGTATCCCTGCGAGTACATGTGCCTCAGGTGAGGGACTCATAGATCAAAGGTGATATATAATATAGAAGTAGATAGCCTCCACAATATAGACCAAATTAAATGAATTATGAATCATAGTGATTATTAGCGCTTTGAAACTTTTGTGACTTATCGAAATAGGGATTATCGAATTGTTGCAAAGCCAATTTAACGAGAAAATGATTTAATCAATCAATTATATTGAATTTTTCTACTAACACGGCTCTAAGTATAGTAATTGTTGCTAAAATATAAAAAAAAGCAATTTATTACAATAACCATAATCTAAAACCTCGAATAACATGATATTATGAGCATATTGAGTTATTTTGCATAAAATACAGACAAGATACTGCCGAATATTGTAAAGTCATATTATTTGTTGTCCAAACAATCTAGATATTAAATCTGTTCAAGTCCTGGCTAGATTTGTCAACTCTGTTTCATTGTTTTGTTTGATACAATTTGATTTTGTATGCACTTATCTGGCATTACTAATCCTTATTTGATACTGTCTCGCTTTATCCTATTTTGTCATCTAGTATTCTTGTTCTAATCTAATATTCGCCAAGAGTACTTGTTTGACCTCCTCTGCCACATTACGAAACAAGCAATTACACAATGAATTGTTCTGGCAAATAATTATTGTGAAAATAAAACTTCCATTTCTTCTTCTTCTTCTTTTGATTAGGCCTACTTTGGACCACGCTTGTCCAACTGTTGGGCTTTGATCTTTGCACAGTATTGTCGCATCTTCTGCCTACATAACTGCTTTCTCTCTTCTGTCCAGGGGGTACCTTTCCATCGGGCTGTTTATTCCACGGACTTCTTCCAGGGCGCGTCTCACAGACTGTCTGTTTTGGAGATCTGTTATTCCCAGTTCTTTAATATCCTTCTCGGTTTCTGTCAACCAAGTGGTACGAAGCTTCTTGTATTGCCAGAGGTTTAACAGACGGTTGATTGGTCGGTTTGGAGACAATCTTGCTACGTGGCCATAGAAAGCACCCATATTTTACTTGCACAGTCAGAGAGCATCTCAATATGTTCGTAGAGCTCAGAGCTAAGCGGCCTTCCTAGATTCCCCATCTTCCTTTACCGGGCCTAAGATCTTCCTGAGGATTCTCCTCTCTCTGATTTCCAATTTCTCTACCAGACCTTTTCGGTTCTAGGAAAGACACTCTATGGCATACAGGGCTTCTAGTCGGTAAAATGTTGTGTAGTGCTTAAATTTCAGGTTGCGTGACAGGCATTTCTTGTTGTTAATATTCTTAGTCAGTTGATATGCTCAGAATCAGCCAACAGTGCCATCTCATCTACAGAGAACAGGCAATCTGCAATCAGTCCATCGTTCTTACGTCCCAAGTAGAAACCACTCTGAGCACCCAAGTTGATCAGTTCCTTGCGCCATTCTCTCATAACCTTTTCAAGGACACAGTTGAAGAGAAGTGTGGAAAGTTCATCAACTTGTCTCACACCAATTTTTTGTTTTAATTTTTTTCTGAAATCTCGCCTCTAAATTCAACCATGGAATGGGTGTTGGTCAAAGTTTCTAGGATGAGTCTGCGGGTTTTGTAGTCTAACCCTAGTTCCTGGAGTACTTTATTAAGCGTTTTTCTATCTATGGAATCGTAGGCCTTCCTAAAATCAACAAAGGTGACGACCACCTTGCCGTTTCTCATCTTGGAGTAGGCAAGTACAGTTTTACTATTGAGGATCTTTTCAATACAGGATCGGGTCTTCCTGAAGCCTCCTTGGTATTCTCCCAGTTGACCATCCAGCTGATTTTCTGCCCTTGTTTGTAAAGCCTTCGAGAGAATCTTGTATGTTACCGGGACGAGAGAAATTCCACGCTAGTTGTTTAGATCAGTAAAATCTATTTTTTTTTGTGAACCGGATGGATCCGAGCAGATTTCCAATCGGGTGGTAACTTCTTAGTTTCCCAGATGTCCTGGATGATCTCGGTTAGCTTGCGCACAGCATAGTTTACAGCACCTTTCCACAATTCAGCAACGATAGAGTCCTCTCCAGCTGCCTTATATTCTTAAGAAGTTGAATGATCTGGCCAACTTCTCACAATGAAGGGGGCGGCAAGTCCGGGTTTGGTGTGGTTTGTTTATAGTTGAATATTTAATTATAATCCAGTTTGCCTTGTGAGTCTCTGAAGTGGAGGCTTGGCGGAGCTTATTTTCTGAGTGTCTGCTAGAAGGTTCCAAAGAAATCTCTGGAGTTATTCTTAGGAAAGCTCTCTTCGATTTGGGTTGGTTGGTTTTGTGTGAAGGTTCGTTTGGTTCCTCGAATTATTTTGACTGAAACCTTAATTTATGCCAATGCCAATTTATGCCAATTTTCCTTGGTCTTTTAAGAATTCCACTTCACCCAGACTCTGTCTTTGGGCTATTGCATTGTCACAATCTTCAGTCCACCACATATGCTTCCTTCTTCTAGCGAGAGGGGCGAGTTCATTGGCCGCCTTGACACGAGTCTCCTTCAGTAGGTCCCAGCTGTTTAAATCTGTATTGTTCATATCTGACTTACTTCTTGACTGTTATTGAGTCGCTTTATGTCTAGTTTTCTACGCTGGAGTGTTATTTTGATCTTTGAGAGGTAGTGGTCTGAGTCCAGATTGGCGCTACTTAGTACCTTCACGTTTTGTATTTCCTTTTGAGATTTTTGTGAAATGGCCACATGATCTATTTGGAATTCACCCAAGTTAGTATTAGGTAAAATCCAAGATTTCTGCTACCTTGGCAAGTGTTTGAAGTTTATAGACTTCATGAGCTACCCAAAAGTCCTACACACACCAATTCCCCATAATGCGAAAGTCCGCTAACGCCACCACAATTTTCCTTCATGCTCAGTTAAAGAATATCCTTCGTGGGACAGTGGTGAGCCACTGTCCAGATACTACCCAAGTTGTTAGATTGGGTGGCTTATTATTAGGGGTTGTCACTCCTAGACAAGTCGCTTTCACTACGGCTAAAGAGTCCTGTCCACCCCACTCTTCCCAGGTGCTAGGCTCCGTGCCATTGTATACCAAAGATTTTCAAGGGGTACATATTATTATATTACAATACTAGGTCTAGAATTGTTTAAGATTTTTTCTGTTTATTCTGTTAATTTCTAGTAGGTTTCTTTTATAAAACTTCAATTTCATTTTATTTTTATTGTCTGGTCTAGTCTTGTTTTGTCCTATATTATTATTTTTGTATAGTCTTTTCGGGTCCTATCTAGTTTCGTCTAGATATCCCTTGTCCGGTCTGATCTTTTATGATCTTGCCTGGTCTTGTCAAACTTTCTCTGGGCTTTCATGGTCTTATCTGGTAATGTCTGGTCTAAACCAGTCTTTTCTGGCGTTGCCTGGTCTAGTCTGGTCTTATCTGGCCTTGTATAGCCTTGTTTGGTATTGTATGATTTGTCTGATCTTGTTTGGTCTTGACTGATCTTGTTTGGTCTTGTCTGGTATTGTATGGTCTTGTTTGGTTTTGTCTGGACTTGTCTGGTCTTGTCTGGTCTTATTTGGTCTTATCTGGCTCAGTATGGTCTTGTCTGGTCTTGTCTGGTCTTATCTGGCCTAGTCTGGTTTTGACTAATTTGTCTTTTCTGGTCTTATCTATCATTGCCTAGCATTTGCCTGAATATTTTTTAGTGTTGTCTGGTCTTATCTGGACCTATCTGCTTCTGGTCTTGTCTGGTCCTGCCTGGTCTTCTCAGCTCTTGTCTGGTCTTGTCTGGCTTTGTGTCGCCTAGTCTTGCCTTGCCTGGTCTTGTCTTCTCTTATCTGGTCTTGTCTGGTCTTGTCTACTTTCGTCTAATCTTGTATGGTCTTGTCTGGTTTTGTCTGGTCTTGTCTAGTTTTGTCTGATCTTATCTGTTCCTATCTGGTCTTGTCTTACATTGTCTAGCTTTACCTGGTCTTATATGATCTTGCTTTGTCTTGTCTGGGCTTGTCTGTTCTCGACTTGGTCTAGTCTTGACTGGTCCTATCTGATTCTGCCTAGTTTTGTCTGGTCTAGTTTGGTTTAGGCTGGTCTTCTCTGATTTTGTATTGTTTTCTTCTGTCTCTTTTTCTGGCCCTTTTCTGGTCTTCTCTGTTCTTATCTAATGTTGCCAGGTCTAGTCTGATATTGCTGGTAATAGTTCATTTTTTTTATTTAAATTGCAGATTTTTGTTAATTTATTTTTTAATTTTCCTATAAAGTTTGATTTAGAATGTTGTTGAAATATTTCAGAAATAAGTTACTTGAATTTGAATGTAAATCCTTTAGGGAATATCAATAAAACCCGCAAACGTATTGGCCCTACGCCAATCATGCAAGGATAAGACTAATGAATCTAATGTAGTTAAGTGGTATTTTATTTATCTCTTCCATCAGTCCTCATGTTCAATATATATATATATATGTAGTTTATTTCCGTTTCACACGATAGACCAAATCCAAACTGAAATATGCAAACATTTAAATCTTCGATTATAGTAAACGATAATTCATTTTACATGACTGGTCTGTATGGTCTTGTCTTTCTAGTCTTGTTTAACTAGATTTGTTTATCTAGATTTGTTTATCTAGATATTCTGTGTTGTTTCGCCTTGCTTCTATGGTCAAATCTGGCTAGGCCTGTCTTGTCTGCCTAATTTTGTTTGTCTTCTCTTTGTCAGTCAAGTCTCCTCTGTCTACTTTTGTCCGACTAGTCTAATCGATTTAGTCTAGACGGTCTAATTTTGTTCATCTCGTCTTGCCTAAACTGTTCAGTCTTGTTTATCTAGTCTTGTCTATCTAGTCTAGTTTGTCTGGTTTTGTTGGTTTCGTCTCGCTTTTGTTTGCTTAGTCTAGCTGCTATTGCTTATCTGTTATTGCTGTTCATAATTGATTTTAATTAAGCCTGTTAATTACACAAACATAAAATATGCTCTATTGATGTAAGTTTAATATCGTTATTAAAATAAAAATAAAACTTCATTTCTATTTCACGTATTTATGTCGTATTTTATGTACTTACGCCTGGTTGGAAATTAATAGTTTCGACCTTTCCCAATTTACATTACTGGGACTACAAACTGACAGATATATGGATGGATCTGAAACACGCGACCCAATTTGGTCAATAAATTTATTTTTAAAATATATAAGTAGATTTAAAAATGCCAAGTAATTTCAAATAAAAGTATTATTTATTTTATATTATTATATACATTATTATATATTTTCAAAATAAAATATTCAATTATTAAATCTGGCAAACGAAACCATTTTGCCTGATTTTATTATAATATTTCAAAAACTAATTCCTTTGTAAATGAATTGTTTTGTGCTGAGGTATTTTATTTCTATGTAATACTAGGTACTCTACCCATACAAAGAATTATAATTGGCCTATGGGTACCTTCAATGGGATACCTTCATTAAGCCAGGCATGGTTTTAGATTGAATGATAACGCTATACCTAAATATTTATAATCGCTATCTGATTCTTTAACACTTTAAATTAATTTGTCATGTTTACAACTTTTAGTGTGAGTAGTGCTTGTGCAGTTTTCGGCTTTGCTTGTCGTTTGGTTTGTTACATATATGTTACATACTCTTGAGATATCCCCAAAAAAAGTCAAGGGAACTAAAATATGGAGAACTCGCCTGCCATTCAATGCGAGTTCTTGTTCCAATCCAACTATTGATAAAAACGTCGTATAAATATCTACGAACGAGCACAGCATAATGGGGTAGAGCTCCGTCCTGTTGATACCTTATTCGTTCATCAGGTAAATCCGGATCTAACGGATTTGGAAATAAAGTGGATAACGCTGACACGGGTGGTCTTGAAGAAAGGTAAGATAATGCTCCATCAAGGAAAATTACCAATATAATAAACCAGTTTTTCCACAATTACCATGGAGAATACTGGTCCTACATCTGATCACCTATTATTCCAGCCCATACATTGAATTTTTACGGGAACTGAGCATAAGTTCCTCGCATCCAATGGAGGCGATTGATATTTTGACGATCAACGTCACCGTGTAAGGTAATATTAATTTCGTCGGAAAAAATAATTGATGCTAATGAAATCTGGTTATAGTCGATCAGGTTCATTATTTGCTCATAAAATTCCAATCCGCGGTCTCGGTCACTCTCCGTTAAGTCATGGAGTTAATTCATCTTGTAAGGATGCAGCTTAGCTGATCTAAGAATTTTCAAGACAATAGTATTACTAATCTCGTTGTCATGAGCCAATTGCCTGGCTGGAGCCACCGAATTTTCTTGAGGAGTTAATAATACGTTTATAGCCTGGTATCTGCTTTAACAGTGGGATTTCGCTGTCTGGGCACAACCCTAACATGACCCAAATTAGTGTATTGTGTCTCAATTTCGCTTATGGTACCATGATTAATGGGTGGTATATCCGGATGCTGTTCTCGAAATAACTGAGCAACTTCTAGCCGACATCGTCTTCTGTTACCATAAGCGAGCATCGTCAGAATCTCGATACAGAGATTTTCGGTTAAATACAGCATTTTAAAAACTACTTTAACCACTTGACAAGCGTATGTAATTGCTTTGGTGACTATTATTATCACTAGTAACTAAGTAACGTGGTTACGAAGCATCAAAATCCATGTCAAAAAGATACAACTTTTAGCCGAAACGTGTTAAACGTAAAAGTGTTTTTCATTTTTTTATCACGTGGGCTTTGAAAATATTGAAGAAATAAATAGTGTGTTGTATTTCTTGCGATGAGATCTTTCAAACGAGGTGTCGCCTGACAAACGTTTCTATTTAAAAAAAAGGTCCGAGGTGGTTGAGCACTTCCGGGAACAGATAAACTAATAGCGTATACATACATAGTAATGAGGGCAAGAGAAAACAATACGTTATCTATATCGAAATTATGAATTTTATTTTAAATTATTAAGTTTCCACACTGTATATCTCATCAGAATGTATAACCTCAGTTTTTCCACAGTTTTTATGTTTTATCATTATTGTAATTAAATTCATTAAAATTAATATCATACATTACATTCATTACTAATATCGATTCAATCAGTAGGTTCCATTAACATTATTTACACTATTTACAATATTTACACAGAAATTATCAAAATTTTCTCTATTTTGGTTCTCTACCTCATCATCATTTTATTTGTTTCAATATTGTTTGTAATACATTTATAAAATGCATGGAATTTTTTCACGCGCAAAAACCGCGCAAGTTGTTTCGACAAGTTTTATATCAAATGTCAACTGAAATGATAACTAATAGAAAAAAAAACTAAACTATTAAAGCTTGACTATTATCCTAAGCTGATGCTTGACCGATACGTGGTTGTCATCTTTAATAGACGCTAGGCGGAAGCTTGGTTGTAATCATATGCTGATGATCGGCGAGTGACCCGTCAATGAACTGCTTATAATAATCATCTATCAATGAATGGCCGTAGATTTATACCAGTTATCAGCAATTGAACGGCTATTAATTGTATGTCAATTAAAAAACTATGAGTGGCCAATAGTTTATCAGGATTGGCCCAGCTGAAGAACCTTTGATCGACAGATTATGACTAACCGAGCATCGGCTGAATCACGGTATTTTTTTTTTTAGATTGGAAAGCTATACTGCATTGTAGTTCTGCGATTGCTATTTCTTTATTAACTTTGTTAAAATAAAACATATTATTTTTGTTGTTATTACATGTTTTACTATATTGATTTAAGAAAATTTGTCGATTTGTCGAAATATTTGTCAATGCTTCCAGTAGCCTCAAACAAATCATTTTTAATTATATGTTCCATAATATTTCCAAACATGGTGGTTAATTTTCCATTTTTTCATTTTCGAACATTTCACTCTGAATTGAAAAATTCACTATGTTTTAACAACTAATTTTGTGAAAATATTAGATAACTTGTGAAGTTATAAAAATTTGCATAGCAAAATCTGCTATTAATACGATTAGAGTTTCAATTGTTGAAAGTCATTTTGAAGAGTTAAGTATTTACATTTATACAACTTCACATGTTATATCATATTTTCAAAAAAATAGTTGTATAAACATTTTTTAATTCAGAGTAAGTGTGGATTACCACGCTGTCTATTACAAACCATCCTTTCCATTACAACATTTTGTTTTGGTTACTGGAGTGTTTGTGATTTATTAGCACCTTGATCTGCAGATATCCTCATAAAAAAACTGGGCTGGTAAATCTAGAGAACTTGGGGGGAATCGACTTTATTGCGTTTTAAATCGATCTTTATTGAATCGACTTTATTATTGCGTTGACTGTTGATGATCCTATTGAAATTATAAGTATGCTCAAAGTATCCAATTCATCCAACAATTTTTAGTCATGTTCTCCAATAATATAGTATGGAATTATTGAATACAATCCGAATCTACAATTAATATTTTCCACTCGAATATTATACATTCATTTATGAGCGTCGAACACCAGCATTTACCTCAAAAACCACTCAAATTTTTCAATTTATAGCTCTTTCATGAATAACAATAATCAAATAATCTACTAAACAAGGAAGTTTCAAAGATCACAAAACAAATGGTTTCATACGGTTACTCAATAAATTATATAAAACATAGGTTCCCAATCTGGGGTACATGTACCCCTGGTGGTACCTTGCGTTGTAGCAAGGGGTGCAATGAGGCCCTAGGCCTGGAAGAGGATGACGGATGCTCGCCTATATTTTTATCTTTATCACCATCATTTCAGCCATCAGACGCCCACTGATGGACATAGGCATCCCGGAAACAACGTCACAAAAACCTATCTAGCGTTGCTCATTCTGTGTTAAGCTTATTTATTTACAAATATACGTACGTTTAGGATATATATATATATATATATATATATATATATATATATATATACATAAATAAATATATATATATATATATATATATATATATATATGTATATATATATATATATATATATATATATTGTTGTATTTGAGGTTTTCGCGGATAGATACCTGTGTTGTATTGTTTTCTCGGGGATTCCGCGTTGCTGCTGAGGGTTGGCTCTGAAAAGAACCGGATTCTCGACGTTTCGGCGAACTAACATTCGCCATTCTCAAGAGATATATGCGTCCGTGCGGGTCAACCGTTAGACGCATACTGAGAGCTCGTTCGTGCGATGCGACTACTTATAGCTGTCTGGCTTCGGGTCATGCGCGTTGTGTGCGGTGCTTCGGTTCGGTTGTTTGTTTGTCTTGTTGGTCGTACATGAGTCTGGGGTGTCTGGGATTGCATTTTGAGGGTGGATATGATCGGTCGCCATGCTGGGGGCAGTCTCAAGGAATCGTCTCTCGTGTTCATGCAGTAGTCTCGTTTTTCTATCTCTATGGCTTCTCTGTATACTCGTGACATTTCGTGGCTAATCTGTGCAACAGTCCTTGAATTTCTAAAGTCCATCCAGTGACCGGTGTTTGTGTGTTGGACAAGTGCCGATGAAACTTTGTCTCTGTGTCTGGTTGAAACTACATGTTCTTGAATCCTAGCAGATATTTTTCTATTGGTACGTCCAATGTAGGTTTGTTCACATGTTCCGCAAGGTATTTCGTAAATTCCATGGGATTCTAACGGGATGGTGTCTTTAACGCTGCGTAGCATGGAGGATATTTTCTGGTTAGGTTTGAAAATGGTGTCGATGTTGTGTCTTTTAAGTATTCTGGCGATTTTGTCAGTTGATCCATGAACATATGGTAGGTATGCTGTGCTAACGGGTTTCTGGCGCTCTTCAGTTCTTTGGCTACTGTTCTCTGTACGACGGAAAGCTCTGGATATTAAGCTGTTTGGATATCCATTTGAAGAAAGAGCTTCTCGTAAGTTCCTCAATTCTTTCGGTAAGTTAAGCTGGTCGGCTAGTCTTTTGGATCTTTGGATCTTAAACGAGACTACTGCATGAACACGAGAGACGATTCCTTGAGACTGCCCCCAGCATGGCGACCGATCATATGCACCCTCAAAATGCAATCCCAGACACCCCAGACTCATGTACGACCAACAAGACAAACAAACAACCGAACCGAAGCACCGCACACAACGCGCATGACCCGAAGCTAGACAGCTATAAGTAGTCGCATCGCACGAACGAGCTCTCAGTATGCGTCTAACGGTTGAACCGCACGGACGCATATATCTCTTAAAAATGGCGAATGTTAGTTCGCCGAAACGTCGAGAATCCGGTTCTTTTCAGAGCCAACCCTCAGCATCAACGCGGAATCCCCGAGAAAACAATACAACATATATATATATATATATATATATATATATATATATATATATATATATATATATATATATATATATATATATATATATATATATATGCATCGGGCAAGCATCAGCTTAGGATAATAGTCTAGCTTCAGTAGATGGTTAGATTTCATCTTGATTGCGCATCGGCTAATAGTTTAGTTTTTTTTTTTTAATTACAATTTTACTCTTCCAGCCTTTAGTTCTGCAAACAAATCTATGGCCATGTCATAATTAATCTTATGTGCCATTCGATTTTCTATCGCTAAGATTACGAGACTCTATAATCGTTCCTGGCTCATAGTGGATCGCAAATAATGTTTAATGAGTTTTAGTTTGCTAGTTTCGCTCACAGCTTGCGGATGTAGTAGGAAGCGTAGAGTAAATTCGCAGAGCAATATAAATATTAGGAAAGGCATCCTGCAAATTATGCGCATAGATCTGTTGCAAGAGATAGAAACGTTAGCCTTTTCTATATTACTTCTGTGATCTATTCTATGCTCTTTAAAATGGCAGAACTCAAAGGCCTTTAAATCTCGCTCTATGCTTTTGCAGTTCTTCAGTTGACATATTCAAAATTTCAGTACCATTGAGAAATGCAAAATTCAAATTCAGCATGATAGCACTATCAAACCTTGTTTTAATTTCTGATATGTTTCGATCAAAGACCATCATTATTTCTTTAGAAAAGAGCAGAGCAGGTTGTAGTGTTCTTAATAGACCTTTTCATAGTTGAAATTTTTCCTTGAGCATGTTTCAATTTTTGCCATGTTATATGTCAAAAAGTGCCCAAAACTGTCATATTCCCGCCTTGCAAATTTGGCGGATGCTCATGCGCTTAACTATCCGTAAAAAATGTTTATTCATCATCACACATCTCATTGTTTTTTGAATATCGAAATTCGTTTATTTGGCAGAATAGGCTCAACGCCATTTTTTTCAGTAACTGCCTGTTTTATTCAATAATCAATTGAATTTTGTCTCTTTTTCTTGTTTTCTAAGTTTTGTGCAGGCTATCCATGAAAGCGACGGATCGCGCAAGGATTATACCTTTTTTTTTTAATTTTAATATTTACTCTAATATTTGCCAAATTGGTCAAATTCAGAAAAAAAATAATATTCTTTATAGCAATTAAGAAATAACCTGCTTCGGACTTAGCTTCCGATACATGATAAGTTTGCTTAACTGCTTCCAAGGCTTCCACTACTTTTGGCAAATTGTTTAACAGGACATTCACAGCAACATGTTTCGCTGACCATTTCGTCTTGCTGCTTCCTTTTAAGTTGGTTTTAAAATATTTTTTTATAATATCCCACCGAGCAGTGGAGCCGAAAAAAGGAATATACTTTTTGAATTAGTCCAAATAGGTTTATAGCTTCCCGGCAGGATGAGGCACCTGCAAGATTTAAGGAGTGACTCAAGCACGGTACAAACTCTGCCAGCTCATTCCTTTGTGCAATCGTGCAAATCGTGGCTTGTAATCCTTTATAGATGCTAGCCATATTGGACCCATTATCATAAGATTGGCCACGACATTGTCCAATATCTGATGTATTAACTGTCCATTTTTCTATAATCTGTAGACAAATGTACTCTGCTGTCTTTTCAGCAACTTCAATTAAATCAATGAAACTTTCTTTTAATTCTCACGCAACACCAGTTTTTTTTTTACATACCGAATTACCTGGCTGTAGGGGACACATCGGGAGTATAGTGGAACATTATTGTGTAGTATTTTGCCTCTTTGATGTCATTTAAAATGTTATTTCTAACTTTTTTTGCGATTATGTAAATAATTTCATTCTCTATGAGAACATTTCATTTTCTTTTTGAGATTGAAGGCCAAGGTACCTGAAGAAGATCGAAGCAGCGATGGCAGGACACGATAAATAGTGACCTAAAAATCGTGGGTTTAAAACCAACTGACGCACAAAACCATGCAAAATGGCGGTCATTGACCAAGAAAGCGGACACTGTACCAGCGGGACAACGCCAAGGAGAAGAAGAAGATTGTCTTTGAAACATATTATACTTGTCCCCTTTTTTAAGTGTCAGTATTCTATGTTCGGTTGATCAATAAGAACTAAATAGTAAACACAAACTGAATGTTTGAAACAAAACAGTGCCGTGGACGGAGATCGGCGAAGAAGTTTCCAAATATATAGATAGATAGTTCAGTCGGTCAGTCGGAAAAAGAAAAGATTTGTTTTGATTGGCCGCTAATTTTTTTTATAAAAGAATAGGATAAGTTAATTAAAATATCTCGAAAACTATTGAGTTATCGAGAAAAATTAGTATGTATGCGTAGGGAAAACATTGTATTAGTCTGCCAAGTTTGAATTTGCCGCCCTCTGAATTTGACGCCCGGGGCATCGGCCCCGGCTTGCCCCCCTAGATCCCGGGTTGGGTACAATAGATCTATAAAGGTGGCAGTACAAGTCGTCACCACCATATTTACATCTACAATAGAAATTTCAAGAAATTTCTTATGAAGAGCGTAATTTTTTTGCGAAATTGTTAATGTAGTTTAATGTAGCTTATTAATGTAGTGCACCCAAACATCAGACATTTCTTCAGCACCAGTTATCAATTTGTTGTTGTTATCGAATATCATATTCGTAGTTTTTTTCTTGTATTTACCTCCCCAGGTTCCGGTAAATTTCAATCAGAAAACAAAACTATATATTACTATATATTAATTCAAGATGCTTCTTTTACCTTTTTATGTAAGTTCAAATCATCGTACAAGTTTTGTAGCCTTCCTATCTCCGAGCATTCTTGTTCAAGCCATGTGTTTTGTGCTTGTCAAATTTTGGATCTTATGGTTCTTTATCAACTGTTGTACTTTGCACAATCTTTGTTTTTATAGACTCCTCTTTCATACATTAATTTAAGGATTTCGTCAGATATCCATTTAGTTTTGGGCTGATATCTTATAGTAGGGAGTTCTTTAATGCGCTTTTAAAAATTTTGGCTTTTTGACTCCACAATACCAGATGGCTTATGTTCTGACAATCAAGCTCATTCAACTTGTTGTTTCATTGAAATATTATGTTGAATATTTGGATTTTTCAGTTATTCAAGATCATTTTATTTGGTTGGTATTTCGCGTTCTCAGTAATCGCGAGTAATCTTAGTTCTCAGTTTCGTTTTCAGTAGGGTGTGATCTGATGGCACGTCAGCTCCTGGATATGTGCATGTACTGATTATTTCTTAAGCAAATCTTTTATTTATTAGTATGTAATCGATTTGGTTACGTACGATATGTTGTTGGTTGTCTTGTGGAGATTTCCAGGTGTATAATCTTCTGGGCGGGAGCCGGAACCAAGTATTGCTTATTTTGAATTTCTTTTCCTGGAAGAATTGTTTTAATTTATCACCTCTTCCGTTTCTATCTCCAAACGCACCAACTATTTCATCTGTTTTATCATATGCAACTTTTGTGTTAAAATCCCCTATAACCATGGTCAGTCCGTGCGATTTTGTATGTTTTGTAATTATTTTGTAATTATGCAGAGATTTGGGAACAAAATTCTTCGATTTTATCCTCCCTCGTTTCCGAAGTTGGAGCATACACCTGTATGATATTCATAGAGAAGGTTTGAGTATCATTTCCTGAGTAATATATAGTTTTGTTTTCTGATTGAAATTTACCTGAACCTGGCCAGAATGTTTCGCTTACTCCAAGAATGTCAATGTTCAATCTTTTCATTTCTCTGATGGTGTTTGCGAATTTACCTGCTTCGTAAAGACTGCGGACATTCCACGATTTGAATTTGTTTCATTGTTTTACCTCTAGGGTAATTCTTAGCACCCTCGATGAGCCGGAGACTGAGAGCCGTGTGTTAGTTGTAACTTCCATGTGACATCGTTATATGTATTATAAATTATAATTATAATAAAATTATTTTTCATCACAAGATTATTTTATTTTGTTTTTCTTTTTTTAGTCTAAATATACTAAAACTTTTTTTCCCTTACCTCTATAAAAAGGGGAGGGGTACAGAATTTTTAACAGTTTATTTTAGAGGGTACAATTTTTCAAAAGGTTGGAAACCGCTGATATTAAACGTGATAGAGACATAATACACAGTTAGTATTTCACATATTGTTTCAAGTAATAATGTGTTTTGTTAACCCTTATATGCATGATTTTTTATTTTGTTTAAAAAATTAATTTTTAATTTAATTTTTGGTTACAAATTTTAATAGTTGTATAATAATTGTAGAAAAATGATAGAAAAATCATATGTGAAAAATATTGTTAATTTTTTTTTAAACTCGATTGTTGCAAATATGCAGCATTGTGAAAAAACAACATTGTGAAAATAATTTAAAATTTTGATTGCAGTAATGTTTTTTTTTGCCCTTGGCTATCATAACTCGCTTATTCAACGCCATTCATTTACTACTGCAAGGTCTAGGAAATGATAGAATATTCTCAAGTACAATTTACTACTTTTTAATGTAATTCTGTAATGTAATCTATCAAACTATCCATTGAATTTACACCTCCCATATGCTTATTATACCCTTGTATAATAAATGGGCAATCTATTTCTACGTTTTTTGCATCTTTTTTGACAAATTGATTAAATTGTGCTGGTGTTTTTTTTTTGCAAATGTAGACAAAAGCGTTATATACACTGCCGAGCATAAAATTAGGGTCACTCCATAATTTGTTTTAGAAATTTTTAGAAGTTATTTTAGAAATTCCTAGTTTTTTATGCGTTTTTTCGGTTGTAACAGTTTTTTAATTGATTGCTTGAATAAAACAAAAGGTTTTTGTTGTTCAAAGTTTATTGAAAGTAATGAAAATGAACAATTTTAATTTGATATGCTAAGTAATGAAAATGAAGAACTTTACATTGATATGCTTTTGTTGAAACAAAAGAAAGTTTAAGGACTTCTAGTAGTGAGTATTCCCTCCTTAAGCAGTGACAACAGCTTGCAAACGACGTGTCATGCTCTGTATTAGATTTTGGATCACGTGCTGCGGAAGATTGTCACATTCTTGCACCAGTATGTCTCGAAGCTCTCTAGAATTTCTGGGGGCCGGCACATGTCTCTGTAAAAGTTTTTCCATCTCATACCCAATATGGTCAATTGGATTTAAATCTGGACTGCGAGCTGTCCAAACAAATCGCGTGATTTCACACTGGTCAAGATACTCAGTAACTATCCGAGCAGTATGGGACCGTGCGTTATCATGCATAAATGTTGCGTCGTCTCCAAGAATAACCATGAATGGCAAAATATGGTCTTCTAGAACCTCTGACAGATACCTATGCGCAGTCAACGTCCCATTATCGATAAAAACTAACTCCGTGCGAGTGTCAATAGATATGCCTCCCTATGCCATATCTGATCCTCCGCCAAATGGTAGTCGCTCGGCATTACACGCTTGAGCATATCTCTCGCCTTGTCGTCACCACACTCTTACATGTCTATCTGAGCCCATAAGACAGAATCGCGGTTCATCGAAAAACAATACGCGTCTCCAATCCGCTATTGTCCAAGTCAAATGTTCTCGTGCAAAATACAACCTGCCAATCTGGTGTGCACGGGAAAGCGGCGGTCAAGTAGCTCTAGTTCGAGAAGATAATCCAGCACCATAAAGTCGTCTCCCAACTGACCACTCATGTTTACATTTCTCACTTCTTGTAGATGATTTCGATGGGAAACTGCCGTGACCGTTCGCTTCCTGAAAGCACAAGAAACGAGAAAGCGGTTATCCTTAGCTGTTGGAGTTTTGCCTAGGCCTGAACAAGATCCTGGAGTGAGCAGACCTGTCTCTTCGAACCGCCGCCATACTCATTGCACACTCGAGAGACTTACACCAACGTTTCTCGCAGTTTCGCGCTGAGCACGACCGTCTTCTAAAGCCGCCACAATTTGTGCAACAACGGGCTTTATGCTCATTGCAAAACACTAACAATGACAACAATTTACAACAGACAGACGACACCACAGAAACAAATGCTATGCTGTCCTTAAACTTTCTTTTGTTTCGACAAAAACATATTAGAGTAAACTTGTTCATTTTCAATACTTAGCACATAAAATTAAAATTGTTCATTTTCATTACTTTCAATAAACTTTGAAAAAGAAAAACCTTTTGTTTTATTCAAGTATCAGTTAGTAAACTGTTACAACCGAAACAACACATGAAAAACTAAATATTTTTAAAATAACTTAAAATTACGGAGTGACCCTAATTATATGCTCGGCAGTGTACTTGTTATAGTTCCAAAGCAATGAGGAAACATTTACGTCATAATTTATAGTCCTATATTCAATTGAAAGTCCACGTTTTCCTTTTTTTCTGTTCTTTTTCTGATGGTAATTTTAAATTTGGTATTCGGCTACGTCTGACTGTACCGAGACATTACATCATCAACTCTAAAGAGATATAATAATTGTTAAAGTACAATTTGTAATTGCACATGTGTGGTATAATTCTTGTCAAATGAACTGTAATATTGGCAAAAACCCCTAAATCGGATTCATTGTTTAGTCTGGGAAACATGTTTTCTTGACCAGAATATATTCAGAACGGTAGGCAAATCCAGAAACTCCAGCAAGTACAAAAAGTTTGAATCCCCATTTTTGCGCCTTCATGGGCATATATTGTTTCATGAAATGGCCGACTTTACTCGAATACATTTGGTCATCTACAGAACGAGCTGATTCAAGTGGAATATAAGAAAAAAATTCATTGATATGGCCAACAAGAGGTCTGATTTTATATAGACGGTCTTATTCAGGATCATCCCTTGGTAGATATTTAGAGTTCTCGTTGAAATGTATAAATCTATAAATTTCTCAAATCTATTTAGGGGCATAACATTTCTAATAAGATCATACCCAAATTCTTTGCCTGCATATGATCTGACATTTGGCATAGAGACTAAAGGCATGTAATAGCATATAGCTATGTACTGCCTCGTATCGCTGGAAGTTAAATTTGCTGGATAACTTACATTCGTCAGAATACCATACAATTTGCTCTCATCCGTAATTTACTTTTGCAACATCTCATCATTGCAAAAGTATTGAAAAAAACTGTAAGGTGTTTCCAACGCCATCACAACAGGTGGAAGATGTTTCCATGGAACTTTAGTTGTTCTACATTTAGAAGGATAACTTCGTGTTTCTAACCTACTTTCCTTTTTGTTGATTTCCCATCTTCTGCTTCGTAGTTCATCGCAGGCATCTGTATCTCTGCCTCAATTTCTTTATAATCCTCATCTTCTGCTACACCATTCTTCGTATTACTATCAACTATCTTTATCTCTGCCTCAATATCTTACTGGTCTTCATCTTCTACACCATTATTCATAGTAATGATATATTTACTTGAATTAATAGTGGAGTGAAATTGTTCCCTTAGCGCACATTGTTGCAAATCTGCTACAACCGTCATTTTGATAATTACAACTTTTATATAGCAGTTTTGATGGTTATTATGAATTGTATCAATAATAGATTACCTTTGGTATGTAGAAAGATTTTTTTTAATTCAATTTTCTTTAAATACAGTTAATAACAAAGAAACACTTTTTTTATTATAACCGCAAACTGGCCACTTCTATTTTATTGCTATCTATTTTACAATCAATTGCATAAAACTCTAATGGTAACTTGATAAATAGTATTGTGAGACTCGGCAACTATAACCATAAGCATAAAAAATGGAGATGACTATTTTTTACCCTAGACTGCTAAACGCATTTCAGGGAATAATATGTTAATAATTGTATTAAAAACACGGACATATACCTTGGGCTATATTTATTTTTTTTATGCTATTTATACTATCAATTTGGTCTTAGCCCTGTAAGAGAAATTACGGATGTCAGTTTTTGTCAGCTGCCATGCAAACTATTATTGCTGATGTTTGGACAAAAATATTCCCTGATCTGTCTAGTCATATCTGTCAAGTCTTACCTGTCTCGTCTTATCTCTCTAGTCTTGTTTGTCCAATCATATCTACCAGTAGGGAAAGATCCTATGTTCTAGACCCACCTCCTCCTTATGGGATTTACATGTAAATCTAGCCCATTATGGAGGAATTACATGTAAAATCTAGCACGAAGCCCCTTATTGGGAATTACATGTAATTGTAGTATGGGGAATCCTATACAGAATAGTTCTGAACGCGACCGAGCGGCTATGAGTAGACGCCATCTACTCATAGCCGTTAATTAGCGAGCGCGACGGATAGCTGGAAAATGCAAAATTAGGTGCCGGCAGGACAAATTAGGTGTATAGTTGGCTGCTTATATCAACGAGACTAGATAGATGAGGCTAGATACATGAGACTAGATAGACGGGACGATCCGAATTATGGGCTATCCGATTTAGGGAATAATAGGTAAGAAATATTATAATAAAAATAACAAGAAATGCCTGTCACGCAACTTAAAACTTAGACACTACACATCAGTCTTACGACCAGAAGCCCTGTATGCCATGGAGTGTCTTTCCTTGAACCGAAGGGGTCCAATAGAGAAATTGGAAATCAGAGAGAAGAGAATCCTCAGGAAGATCCTAGGCCCGGTAAAAGAAGATGGGGAATTCCGAAGGCGGCATAACTCTGAACTCTACGAACATATTGAGATGCTCTCTGACTGTGCAAGGAAAAGAAGGGTAGCTTTCTATGGCCACGTTGCAAGATTGCCTCCAAACCGACTAACCAACCGTCTATTCGCCTTCTGGCAAAACAAGATGCTTCATACTACTGGTTGACTGAGACCGAGAAGGTTATTAAAGAACTGGGAATAACAGATCTCAAAAACAGACAGTCTGTGAGACGCACGCTGAAGGAAGTCCGTGGATTTCTGGAAAAACCGCGAAGGAAAGGTACCCCCTGGACAGAAGAGAGAAAGGGGTTACACCGGTAGAAGATGCGAGAATACAGGGCAAAGGTCAAAGCCCAACAGTTGAACAAGCGTGGTTTAAAGTAGGCCTATTTGAAAGAAGAAGAAGATAAGAAATATTACTTTAATACCTATTACTTTATTACCTATAATAGGAGAGGGATAAGGTTGTAAAATAAAGAAAACCACACATAAAATTTATGGTTTTATTAAATTCTAATAATAATAATACATTTAAATTTACAGCAATACATATAAATACTTATATAAACATTCAACATTTCTTGCAATACATATAGAATAGTTGCTAATATGATTTATACATACAATGGTTCATTTTATTGTCGACAATGGGGTGTATTCGACGGTTTACACTCGAGTGTTTGGTATGAATGCCTGCGTAGCTTCAGATTCAATTTTTAAATCAACATCAGATGATTTAATACTCTCATTTTGTTTAGATACATCAAACACAAAAAAAACATGATCCTTGAATTGAATCATATCCAATATCAGCCTAAACACCACTGTGCATAATCACCAGTATCTATATTAAGATTGAAGTTTTCATATGGATATGAATCTGAGTTTAGTTCAATTTTCATATTTCGCAGAGATGCATTATCAAATTCGGACGCGTTTTTTACATTAGCATCCCTTCGCCTCTCTTGCAGTGCAATTATAACGTATCGAGACTTCTCCAGAGTTGTAGATGTTTTCACAGACCAGATATCTCTGTCGGTATTTTTTAAATCAGGTAGTTCATGCAACTCCCACCTACGAAACGGTATTAACATGGGCTTATCTTCTTCGAATGTGTCCAATACATTCAATCGAGCTTCGTCGTTGAGTTGGGTATGGGGAATTCGCCAGTAAATTTGATCGAAATTGAATCTTATATTTGCATCTCCTTTGTAGCAGTTCAGGTCAGTTCTAGCTCGTAGTAGAATTAATTCCTGCTTTACATTAATTAACATTTTTGTATAATCCTCAGCAAAACCCGATAAATATTTCAATGGAATTAGAGCATAGAACTTTCTGTTATTGTCAAAGTATGTAACATTTGTAGCATTTTCAGCCCAGCCGCAAAGGTCGAGTATACGCTGAGCCCGCTTGGTATTGGAGAGTAATCCTTTCATCGTGCTCGTCACAAAATCACAATCACAATCACAAATCACAAATCTCGATTCTTATCTACTTCAACTCCATTCAATTCATAGCGAGTTTCATCAAACAAAAACGCATATGCGTGTTTCACAAGTTCAAAGTTGTGTGTAGTTGCAGATGGAATGAGTTTCGGAAAATTAACGGTTCCGCTTACATAAATCTAACTTTTGCTAGAATAAGCGTAAATAGCCTGGTGTTGGATCCTACGAATCTCATCATTGTTTCTATAATCTTGAACTATAGGATAATACGTGTGAAATTCACTTTTTGTAATAGTATCCTCATAGTCAACTTTGGAGAATATATCTATTTTATCCATACTGTCGCTTTAACTTATATCCTAGAGAAAATAGTTCATTTTTTTATATACGTGTTTACGCTTTTACGCTTTTATACGATTTCCGTGAAAATGAATTCCCATCTCTATCTCTCTCTCTCCCTCTCCCACTCTCTCTCACTTAATACTCTTCAGCTCTAAGCGGATATGTTTAGCGTGGGGTTAGGTAGACCTCACACCCTGTTTAGCGTGGGGTTACTTAGACCTCACACCCTGTTTAGCGTAGGGTTATATAGACCTCACACCCTGTTTAGCCTGGGGTCACATAGACCTCACACCCTGTTTAGCGTGGGGAAGTCCTCACACCCAGTTTAGCGTGGGGTTACATAGACCTCACACCCTCATCGATGCAAAGAACTCTGCACGATATAAATAGGGTTGGATAGTATTTATACTTTAGTGTTAACACTGGTGTTTTACTATAAAGATGGGGATTGCATTTGGTGAGAAGCGTGCCCGTGATAAAACCATCTATTGGACTCCACTTAGAATATCTACTAGTTTATCACCATCATATGAGACGCCTCCTAGACTAGTCAAACGAATAAAGTTGAGAGTTTGAATGTAGACTATGATAATAATAGAGAAAAATATGCACGTGCTGCTGATTCTATAAACCAATCAGCTGTTTTTTCATCCAACGCTAAAGATAGTAAACATTCCCTCGAGAAAACGGATGTTAAGTGTCAAAAGAATAAAGTTGATAGTTTGAATGGTGATTATGATAAT
Source organism: Phosphuga atrata (assembly GCA_944588485.1). NCBI lineage: Eukaryota > Metazoa > Arthropoda > Insecta > Coleoptera > Silphidae > Phosphuga > Phosphuga atrata. The sequence goes on from OX155901.1 coordinate 15,031,040, forward strand.
AGTAGAGAAAAATATGCACATGTTCCTGATTCAATAAACCAATCAGCTGTTTGTTTGTCCAATGCTAAAAATTGTGAACATTCCCTGGAGAAAGTGGATGTTAAAAGACGGTGTATTGATTGTTATAAAGAAAACCGAATGATATTTGGAAGACAAAAGGCCTAAAGTAAAACTAGTTGTGTAAAGTTTCGCTGTAATATGTGTGCAAGTCTTTAAGCTGCGCAACTTAAGCTGCTTCTTCCGAACGCATAACATATACAAAGCATGACCACTATTTGTATATAAATGTATTGATGTAAATTTAAATGTATTATTATTAGAATTTAATAAAACCATAAATTTTATATGCAGTTTTCTTTATTTTACAACCTTATCCATCTCCTTGAGAAGTAATATTTCTTATCTATTATTCCATAATTCGGATACCCCATAATTCGGATAGTCCCGTCTATCTAGTCTCATGTATCCTCATCTATCTAGTCTCGTTGATATAAGCAGCCAGTCGCGCTCGCTAATTGACATCTACTCATCTACTCATAGCCGCTCGGTCGCGTATAGAATTATTCTGTATAGGATTCCCCATACTAGATTTACATGTAATTCCCCATAAGGGACTTCGTGCTAGATTTTACATGTAATTCCACCATAAGGGGCTAGATTTACATGTAAATCCCATAAGGAGGAGGTGGGTCTAGAACATAGGATCTTTCCCTATTTCCATCTAGTCTTATTTGACTAGTTTTGTCTATCTAGTCCTATTTTGTCTGCATAGTCTTGTCTGTATAACTAAATGGGGTTAAAATATTCGGTCTAACATTCTGCACTTTATATCAAAATAAGAATGTAATCACCCGACATCGGATTATATGCATAATCAAAGTTTTAAAATATGCATCCAAATATTCACGGAAAAACACCTAAAAAATATGCACTAACCAAAAAAGAAACAATTTAGTTTAATATTTATATTTTACTAGATGATACCCGACGTGTTACTGCCGCAGAAGAAATAATTTGTTTGAAGAAAAAAATTTCCGCAGAAGAAATAATTTGAAATAATATATTTTTTAATGAAATAGATATCTTCTTTTATCATGTTGATTTATGAATCACTGGAATATTTTGTCGATAATAGTCGATGAAAGTCAGATAATAATGAGAGCGCCACCGAACGGTTGTGCAAATCTCGTAAATCTTTAAGAGTTCAATCAATCGATTATGATCTGCAGAACTTTTACAAGATTCGTTTGCAATGTAACATATTGGAGCTTTCGAGAAATGCATATCCAATGGCATTTCAAAACCAACACGTTGATATATTTGTCCTTGAATTTTTAAGGTAAGCATGTACTGATTTTGAAAAAGTTTGACGGCTCCGAAAGATGTCATTTGAAAAACTGAATTATATTTGCGAATGTGCTGCAGAAAGTGTTTCGAATCAGGTGAGTCGCCTGAAGCAATGACAACAATGGCTCAGGTACTGGATGTAATATCGGCAATTTAACTTAATATGAACTTAAATGAACTGCAATGCTCACAGGCTTTATGCATTTTTCCAATATTTACACTGGGATGCAAACCGTAATCGTATGAAATGCAACAAGATTCAATTCAACGTACTTTTTGCTGAGATTGAGTAGCTCGTAAACGTTTTCTTTCAGTTCTTGCCACATGTTGGTCTTCTGATTCATAAACGTTGTTTTCCTATTCTTGCCGTATGTTGGAAATCTGAAGCACGTGAATTTACAATTCGTAAAGGATCTGGTTTGTTGCACGCTTGTCGTTCGTAATTTGTTTAAGAAGCTCGAATTCTCCTATTTCTACGTGCTGCGTTGGTATATCTACTGGGGGCGAACGTTTGGGAGGCATATTATTTGACGTAGCAATTAACACGATTAACGCTTGAATAACTGAAATATCATTTGTTGGCTCACTGAATAAATAGAAAAATTACTAATTTATAATAGGTGTATATAACTTACCTTGATCGGGATCGATAATAATAATTCTATTTTGTATGTGTGAGATAAATTCTGAATATGTGCGGATCGCCGCTGCCAAAATATTGTGCATGTTGAATGACAATATCTTGTGTAGATGACTATTCATGTCACTCACTCACGCTTGCACTAAATATTTTACTCATATTGATTGGCTTCGATGATAATAATTTTATTTTGTTTGATATACAGGGTGTTAGGAAAACATGCCGGAAATTCATGGGGTTATTCTATACTCTTTTCTATACTCTAAGAATATTTCGTACTTACGTACTACCGACGCCGCAGCTACAGATTTGAACAAAATGGATGGTTAGATTAGGGTATGATGGAGTAGATAAATCCAGACCATATAAATCGCGGTAGCGAGACCTCGATCCAAAATAAATATTGGAAAACGATTAGATTAGGTTATATTAGAACAGAAAAATCCAGAACCACATATCGCGCTGTGGCGTTAATACGTAAGTATCGAATATTTTGTAGTATGGTTATTTCTGAAAAACAGTTTATTTCGAAGATACAGGGTCAACAAAATTTGAGACAGGAACAACATTTTATTATCGGAAAGTACATTTAAAGTTACTCAATCTACAATAAATCTTTGAAATGACTTCAAGGCTAGATATTATGGATTCGATAATCTTGGAATGAGTTGACAATATGGAGATCGGACGATTGTTATTGACTAGATATTTACTACTGGATATATAGATAGGGACAATGTACGCCTGTTTCCACAATGTTAGACATACACCAAATTTTATGGACAAACTAATTATAAGTTGTAGTGGGACAACCAAGAACTTCTGAAATTGCTTGTAGAATTGGGGTGGTATTTAATCAGGACCAGCTCCTTTGTTGGCATTAAGTTTGCCGCGAGCAGAAACTATTACAGATAACTCAACACATATGTCACTAATATTTACACATTTATCACTCATTAAACTAAAGCTAGAAATAGAATCATTAAAAGCTATACACGCTTCAGAATAAGTTGGGAATTATTGTATACCGTACTTAATAGGAAGAGGAACAGAGGAGTATCATGAATAGGATGGTTGCGACTGTTACTACGTGGTAATTCATACCTGCATTGAATTGAAAAATTCACTATGTTTTTACCACACTTAGACTATGTAAAAATCTTATATAACTTATTATTCACAGTTATATGAATTTCTACATTTACCTTAACGACTCAAGTTTCGACGTTTGACGGTCATTTTCAAGTGAACTTAAAAGTTGTTGTTGTAAGTTTGTTGTAGGCAATCTTAATGGAGAATTTACACAGTTTTCGCAAATTCAGTGTATTTAGTAATTATTTTAGCATGTATCTTCAGATATTATCCTTTTTTTTAATTATATTTTATTTGGTTCTTGGGTAAAGGATTTAATAAAGGTTAATAAAATTCAGATATATGGCCAACGTTTCGGTCTTTTTTAATTTCTGACCTTCAGAAGGTCAGAAATTAAAAAAGACCGAAACGTTGGCAATATATCGGAATTTTATTAACCTTTATTAAATCCTTTACCCAAGAACTAAATAAAATATATTTTAGCATTTTTATATTTTTTGTGTGCAATTTTCTTATTTTTATATTTTTATCTGAAAAGGTTCTGAAATTTCACCCATGAACTTGATCTTAGAGGTGGTGTCCGTGAACGTTAGTTGTATAAGTGTTCTGGTTTTTTTGTCAATGCCATATTCTTCCAGTACTGCTCTTTGCGTTTGTCTATCAATGCTGTCGTATGCTTTTTTAAAGTCCACAAAGGTAACTACAGTGTTATTTGTCTGTCTGACTTTGAATATATATATATATATATATATATATATATATATATATATATATATATATATATAATATTACGTATTTTACGTCATTTATAAATCGTATATGAGAGCAAGTATTATATTTACAGTGTCGTAGTGTCGTAGGTGCAAATATCTATACGTATCGTTTCATACGGTGTTCGAATCACACTTTTATTTTATAAACTCTTTTCTTTTTTCCTGCGGTTAGAAAAGCTACCATTGACATGTCTGTAATGCTTTTATTTTAATATCAGCGTAGAAATAGTCACCTATCAGTTTTTTTACAAAAAATATATAAAAAGAAAATATATTAAGTTATTATAAAGTTCCCAAAGCTAATAAAACATTATAGAAAAAAAAATAAAAATTATACATAGAATTATTTCTAGAGCGGTTTGGACATAAATAACGCTCTCCTGTAAACCTCGGTTTTGACATGTCTTTATGTACGTAGCGATTGTCGATTTGTTTTATTCACTAGGACATTTTTCACTTCCGCGACACTAAAACAAAACACTAGATAAATAACATTATTTTTTAAGATCAGATATTTCTCACTAACCCAAAGTGAATAGCCATTGCCACATTGTTTTTTAAGGTCAGGTCTTTCTCCCTAATCCAAAGTGAATAGCCATCTGCAGACGAGTGTCGAGATCATTCTGTCATCAGTGTAGCCATGTATAGATGATAGATCTAGAAACGCGTCTGAAGAGCTATTCACTTTGGGTTAGGAAGAAAGATCTGATCTTAAAAAAAATGATATTTATCAATACGAAATACTTAATTGTAATCATCCAATAAATTTGAGTTGAAAAATTAAGTTAAAATTATTTAAATTAAGTTAAAATCTTCAATCAGACATGAACTATAAAACTCTTCCAATTTTGTTCTGATAATCCTAGCGTTTTGATAGTAACCTACAGTAACTGTAGGTTTAACCTTTGTTAAAAACCTACATTTTCTGGCATTTTCTGGTGAAGCACGATGTGATAAGTTATAGTGTGTTGATTTAAGATCCACATTAGACGATGAATTACCGGATCGCGAAAGGTGGCTGCTGTGTTGCTCGCGGGTTTGTCCCGTTGACATTCGTCCGAAAAAAACCTTTTTATGAGGATGCCCTCTCACCAATTTTCAGAATCATTCAGACTTTCGAACGCACCATGGTCGGCCATTTTATACGAGACACTTCTATCATTGAGGCGGCGTGGTATATGATCGACCACAAGTTTTCTACTTGGGAACTCTGGAATTACCAGCATATACATAAATATTTCTGGTTGCCACCGAAAGTCCTGATTCCTCCACTATAGCCTTGCCACGGATTATTCAGTTTTTGGTCAGTGGTTTCTTCTTACCAGGTCCGTCCACTTCTCTTTGGGGTCGGCGATTCTTAATTAGATTCCACTGACTGCCTGTAGACTCATTATCAGCGACAAAATCTCCTTCTGTTATATTCGGATTTTCAGCCGTTGATTTGGCACAAGAAGGCGGATTGGCTCACTGTTTTTATTGAAATATCTAGGATTCAGCCCAGACTATTCTTTTGGGTTAAGAGATACTTTTCCCAATAATTCATTATTTACTGCTTTTAGCCAGTCAGCTGTTTCAATGTGTACGTTTTAGCGGTTAATTTTTTAACTGACGTTTGAACGAGGTGCGCGAACTATCGTATCTGCGAAGGTGTTTTTGCGTTTAACGGAGCCCACGGGGCTTCATTATATTATCGTAACGAATGCCACTAGATCAATTGAAAATGATGATTATTTTTCACACGTAATTCGACTTAATCCTAATAATTTTTCGCAGATTACTTCTCTTTATTCGAAAAATAATCGAATATTTTAGATGGTCTTGTGATATTACAACTGTTTATTTTAATGGCAAATGGAACTACCACAAATCAACTATCTATTTGTATTGTTTTAATTATTTGTAAAATAAAACAATATATTGAGTCAACGAAAACCTAGGCATTTGAAAATTTGTAAACGAAACGTACGCATTTGTAACTAATTCATTATATTAAATTATACTTCTTATGACAATACACTACAATTTATTTTTCTAAACTTACAACTTGAAATTTGTGATGCTTATAACTTAATATCAGTTTGTAAGTCGAAAATTACCTGTTGTCAAAGGACAAAATTTGATATTTGGCGTCACGTCCGCAGAAATCCCTTCAGGCCGACCACAGTGCGTCTATTTTAAATTCCCATATTTTAAAGTATTTTGGCGTTTTATTCAAAAATATGCAATAAAAACGCTTTCAGTAAAAAAATATTATTAAAAGCAAATAGCTGCGAACAAGCCATTATATGCATTTTGCATATGCAAATATGTGAATGAATATAATCCGATGTTTAGTAATCACTAAATTTTGCATATATTTAAATTAAATTCTTTTTGCATGTTGACTTTAGAATTTTCCGTGTCAATACGCTTCTCATTTTGTTCACGAAGTTCCGTTCAACATTTGGAAATTACCTAAATGTATAAAAAGTACATCGCATAGTTTCGCTATCAAGTTTGGATCTCCATGGTTGATTATTTTGTAAAACTAGATACGTACACTGTGTACGCCTATTTCAGGCCATGAATTATTACTAATTGGAATACTCGGTTCAGCTGACCTTTAAAAGAAACAATCAAATTAGCCTTTCGGATATTCGGACAGAGAAATTATCTTAATTAACATCAATTGAAACATTTTTTCAGTAGCATATATCATTATGGGCCAATGTTTTTGTTTCTATTTTGAATTAGTTTCAACTCATCGTCATTATTTATTCAGTACATTATATATTACCTAAACTAAAATATACTGAGTTAAACTGTATTAGAATGGACTGGGTAATACTTAACTGAACTAAACTGGAAGGGAAGGCAAGGTAGAACGCAGAAATAAACTGGACTGGCCTACGATAATTTAGATTTCTTGAATATGTTTAATATTTTTTATACGTATATTCTACCAATGAATTTATATAAATGAAACAACATTTGAATTTTATTAAAGTAAATATTGAAATTATTTGTAAAGAAATGATGTTTGAAATTAAGAAAGGAATGTGCACTAGGTTATTGTTTGTAAATAATATCCAACTTGTTATCAAACTGAAACAGATCCGGAAAGTTTGAAATTTATTAGAGTTTGAAATTGCGGCAATAAACAGAGGTCGCACATTCAAGACTTTATTGCAGTTGGGTTCAAGTTCGACACTCGGCGAGCTTGTAACCACCACTACCTGCATGTCGCCATTTCAGAAGAACATGCTGCACCAGTTGTCTTTTAATTGCTTAATTTAGTAAATTCCATTTACATTCATTGGCGTATTTTTTTTATTGTGTTATCAATGGAGCAGTATACACATAATAATTGGAGAAAATTATGATAAAATATCTAGAATATATACTCAAATGACAAGTGCCATTTATCGTACTTCAAACAATAGTTTATGAAACGTATGCTCATGGAGCTTATTTGAATTTCGTTTTATAAGAAGGAAAAAAATGGCAAAAGGTTTGTGAAATTAAATTGACTGACTTTATTGCGGGATAATAAAATAAGGGTAGAATTTTTAGGACCAACAAATTAATAATTAAGCGAAATTACCTAAGTGAAGTGCTTCGTTCGAGAAGTTTAGTACCTGATAACTTTAAACTACTTGTAGTTTCTAGAGACCCTCTATTTCAGCTATTTTGCAGCGCAAAAAATCAAACCTTTCGTAAAAACACGTGTCAAAAATAAATAGTTTGGTAATTGACAAGGTATGGCCAGAATTACATAATTGAAAATAGGTTATTGTGGGGTTCCATATTGCCATAATTAATTAATTAGACATTTATGTAAAACAATTGACCGAATAATTTTCGGTTATTAATAGCCAATTAACATATTTTTTTTTATATTTTTCTTTACATTTTGCAATTAACTTATTTTTCTTTACTTTTAAAATTATTAAAGACGAAATGTAGCTTGAATATAAAATATATTCGATCTGTTCGCAGCTTTTGTAATAATAAGGCTTATTAAGGCTACGAACAAATTCAATGTTGAAACAACTACTTCCCTGGCTGATACAATGCAGGATATTGAATTATACAATATACATACTTTAATACCAACTTATTACAGTGGAACAGAGCTTGAATATATAAATATATTCAACCTTTTCGAATCTCTATAATATTGCCAAGTCCATTTAAGACTATAAAACTATTCTCATTTTGAAAGACAACAGATATTTGTGTTATTCACTAGGATTCAGTTCACTTCCGTGACACTAAAACAACACACTAGTTAAACAACATTGATTTTTAAGATCGGATCTTTCTCCTTAACCCAAAGTGAATAGCCATCTGCAGACGCGTTTACAGATCTATCTCTCATCAGTACAGCATTGCTCTTATGAATTCTAAAATGGAAAACACATAGATAGTAGAAAACATATGTATGAATTAAATATAGGGTTAAACTCAACTAATTACAAATACTATAGAATTGGTAAATCCATCCTACGTTATAGATAATCATACCAACTTAAAACAATCGCAACACAGCCGGAACATATAAATATATTCAGCCTTTTTGAAACTCTATAACAATTACTGAGTCTTTTTAGGTCTACCAAAATAAATCACATTTGAGCTTTCAGTCCACCTTCGTGGCACTCAACAAAAACCATTAAAATAACATTGTTTTTAAGATCATGTCTTTCCGATACCTTAAGTGGATCCATCTGTGTACGCATTTCGAGAATTATCTCTAATCAGCACAGCCTTGCATCCATGAACAACAATTTGTAAACTTAGTTGAAAGCCATGTGGGTGATTAGGGTTAGATGTTTTTAATTTGACATTTTGTGAGAGAGACATTAACTTAGCAGGTTATTGATTGAAATGATAAGTGCTGATATATGCTGAATACATTTATATATTCAGGTTGTGTTCCGATTGTTTTAAATTTGTATGATTATCTAAAACTTAGGATGGGTTACCAATTTTATCTTAAAATTTCAATCAATAACCTGCTAAGTTTAAGAAAAATAATTAGAAAAAAAGACAATAAGACAAATACGAGAGGTATGAAAAGACATTTATTAACGAAGGCCTACGAATAAGGAATTGGCACATCTACATCGATTCAAAAATCAGTGTCATCAGTTCAAAAAAAAGTGATGGATATATTTTCTGAACAGGTAATTTTGATATAACCAATGTCATTAATAAAGTTACAACTCATTTGATATAAACACTGTAAATTGTCAAATCGTTCCATATTTCATAAATTTCAGGTGAAAGTAGAAAATTAAAGTACTTAGTACAGATTAATAATACAAGATTTTGTATGTATACAAACATACATATATACATACATATAGTGAAAAACACATTAATATTATCGATTGGTTACAAAGTGGTAAATAATGGAAATAGTTACATAAAAAAAATAATTAAACAAAATAAACAGAAAGTGATTAATTCTGTTAACACAGGCTGTGTTTTTAGCTGGCTTAAACTTAAACTAAAGAAGTGGAAATACTGAAAATGATTATTGTACGTTGCCATTAATCGTATTAAAGGAGAATTACCATATGGATTAGACTTGATAAGAGGAATATAAAACTAAAAATTATTGTTTCTATTAGTTTTTCTTGGTACAAAAAATCCAGGTTTGTAATAAATAATTCAGTTTTAATGGGGATTGTTCAGTACTTTGTAAAGAAAAACCATATGTTCTTCCATGTTCAAGAGTTAGCAAACGGAAATTTCGTAAAATATCAACATAGTTAGTGTATTGTATATTAAATTTAAAGCAGATTATGGTGACAATTTTTTTCTGAATGAATTCAATTAGACTAATGTTTGGAATATTGTGGATTCCATATAGTGGTAGCGTATTCTAGTTGTGATCGAACTATAGGGGTGTATAACATAATTGCTGTTTCAATATTAGTGAAAGATTTAATAGAGCTCAACATAAAACCTAATAATTTATATTATCTTATCTCTAGTTTTCTTTTCTTTTCTATTTTATCTTTTATTATCTTTTCTTTTCTAGTTATACTACCTATATGGCCAGTTAAAAGTAGTTTAGGGTCGAAAACAATACCTAAATCGTGAATACTGCTGTTCCTAGTTAAAGCTATATTGTTCATGTTATTAAGATAAATGATTGTATTTATATTCGTGATGAGTGATTATATTCTGCAAAAGATATCAACAGAACATTTATTTAAATTTTGGGTTATATAGTTTGCACAGCGGAAATTCTATAGACGTGACAAATCCTTTTTCTGAAAGAATGAATCGTTATAATTCTCGATAACCCTAAATAGTGTATTAAAGAGCGAGTTCAACAAGCCCGATTTTTCAAGACGCGTACGTGTTTAGAAACCGACTAGCGTAGCGAGGAGTCTTCTAATGGACAATCGCGAAAAACGCCTTAAGAACGAGCTTTTACAGTTTTTCTATTGCTTTTCACCATTCATCAAATGAATTTCCCTATTTGTCAAATAAATTTCACGCATGCCAATTTTATATCAAAAGCTATCCCTATTTATCAAATAACTTTCACGATATCTCAAATGCTTTTCCCTCTGTTATTTATTTTCGTAATAAGGCAATAAATCAGTTTATTATTAATTATTATACATAAAATAAGGTAATATATAATTATCAATCAACAAGTTTATACTTTTAAGATAAAATTTCATTTTCTTCCAAATAATCATTAAAATATGTTTCCATATGGTGTATACAAGTATAAAGAGTTTTTCTATTGCTGTTCACTATTCATCAAATGAATTTCCCTATTTGTCAAATAAATTTCACGCATGTCAATTTTATATGAAAAGGTTTCCCTATTTATCAAATGACTTTCACGATATGTCAAATGCTTTTCCCTCTGCTGTATATCTTGGTAATAACGTTGAGAAACAGCAACAAATCAGTTTATTATTAATTATTATACATAAGAGTAGGATACATATTTTATCAACTAGCAAGTTTATACTTCTAAGAACCTAGCAAACAAGGGATCCAGTAGCCCCTTTATAGGTCCGGAACCCTTTTGCGGTATGAGCGTGAACACCATCCGCAAAAGTTTAGATGAAGAAATAAGTGGAAAATGGATGAAAATCTGGGAAGAACTTCCAGGGCTAAGGCAATCCAAAGTGATGCTGGGATCTTTTAACCAGAAGAGAACTAAAGCTTGCCTGAAACTAAGCAGGAACAAGCTCAGAATTCTGACAGGAGCCCTGAGGGGACACTGCAGACTTAGGAAACATCTCAAGGCCCTAGGCCTAGAGGAGGATGATGGATGCAGATTCTGTGGCTCAGCAGAGGAAACCCCCATACATCTGTTCAAAGACTGCAGAGCATTACTCCGCAAGAGACAGATGTACCTTGGGGCTCACTGCTTGAACACAGAGGAGCTGCAGGCCTTGAATCCCACCCAGATCCTGAGATTCCTAAAGGAATCAGGATTAGAGGAGGCGCTCTAAATGGGTAAGTACACCAACACTTGGAGGAGGAGGGTGGGGTACAATAGATCTATAAAGGTCGCAGTACAAGTCGTCACCACCATATCTACAATCTACAATCTACTTCTAAGAAAAAGTTTCAATTTTTTCCAATCAGTCGAAGTTTATAATAGAGAGAAATTTATAGTGAAAAAACAAAAAGTTTACTTTAGATTGGTGTTAAATTGGTGGTAAAAATTGTGTTAACAACAAAGTGAATTTGGTTTCAAGAAAATTATCGTTTGAAACGTCAAATTATTTTAGTGTCAAATATTCTTTTTCTTTCTTTATGGGACTTAAAATAAAAGTAATATAATAATATATGAATATATTGTAATAGACCGAATGTGCGCCGGTATAAGCAATCAACCAATATCAAATGATATCGGAAGGGCACTCTATTGTCCTGGGGGTTGAGAAATCGCCCCCGAAGGCGGACTAACTATAAGAAAGAGTCAACGGCATTGGAATCAAGAAAGCAACTGGAAACTACCTTTACATATCCCTAGTTAATCAACATGGCTAATTTCATGGCGAAAATATCTGAGTCTCTAGTCCCCTATTCGGATCTCCGTGGGGGACAGTTTTGAATGTAGCTGGGATGAAAGTAAGATGTAGAAGACGCATTTCCTGGTTAAATAATCTAAGAAAATGGTACAAGTATAGTTCCGTTGAGTTGTTTAGAGCTACAACAGCAAAAGTGAAAATAGTTATGATAGCCAACTTTCTAAGAGGAGATGGCACTTGAAGAAAAAGGTGTGTGGAAATCGGGAATATACAAATTTAATTAATTAATGGTAATAAACGATATAACACATATTTATTTTAAATTCTTTTCAATGGTACAGTTATTAAAAATATTTATAGTAATATTGGATTCTTGAGCAGTAACACTCACCCAGGGACATTATATACAGTGCTACTACTACTGTTGCTATCAAATTGCAAATGTGGGGCACTAGAAGAACATCCAATTAAGTTGACATTTGCTTGCCCAGACCCAAGCATTTTAGATATTTCAATCTTCTTTTTTAACAAAGCTTCAACATACCCCTCCGCAACAGTAGTAGACTTCCATCTACCATGATTTGTTTCTGTCAACAAATCACCACCATGGTTGGCCAAATGTGCCGCACTACTTCAGAAACAATGTCCAGTGTAAAGATCGGAGTTTGGTAATTTGAGAAATGTCACAATGTCTTTTGATATTCTCCCCATATTAATAGCAATTGGACTATTAATACAATGACCATTACGAAAAGTTAGGAAAAATCTCTTATGCGTAACATTATAAGGACGTAAGTTAGCATATTTTTTAATTAAGTCAATCCAATGAGGATCTGTAATTGCAAACATACTTGGAATCTAATTTTTTGTTTTAGATACAGACACAATGATGGAATCGGATCTGTATTCTATGTCATTGACAGACATATGCGTTGTAACTCATTATCATTATAACCCATTATCAAGACGATCTATAATGAATACCGTTACATACAAAGCTGCAATATACATACAAATTTATCCACCTTCATAGCCAGATAAGACTTATCATCCACATCCCTTATTAATTTATGAATATCTTCTTCTAAAATCTGTGACTTTTTAGGTGCATAGCCCTGAGATATCCATTTCAATAAGGCCTGCAATTTACAATATTTGGATATATCTATCCTTATGTATAGATAAACAGGACCTCAACATAGAATATATCGTCCATAATCTTGATGGTATATACTTCTTACGTTGTAATTCGAAGTAAGCATTGTAATCGAAAAAAGCATGTAACAAAAGAATTGTAACTTTATTTAGATTAAACCACTCCCACTTTACACCCTCTTAAATTTGCAGTAGTCTTTTTCATATCTTGTTTGCGATTTATCTGGCAACAATTTATTCACCGTATTTGCAGTTATTTCTTTCAATTCTAGTGGAGTGCAAGATATTTTTTCACCCATTTTAATTATAACCTTTAAATTAATTTCAAGTGTCAATTATCAGTGTTACCAACCACCATAAAATTTTATGAACATGCATGGGCGATTTTTTATTTAGAAATGGCATAAAATGGTATAAAAGGGCGCAAAATAGAAATAATACTATAAAAAACGCGTTCGTCAGGCGTTTTTCATCACTTGTCCATTAGAAAACTCCTCGCTACGCTCGTCGTTTTCCAAACTTGGACGCGTGCTGTAAAATCGCGCTGACTGAACTCGTCCTTTAATATACTATTACATATGGTGTATTAAATTATTACATGCTCCGCTGTGATGTTATTTGAAGCTTCGTGAGCTGCAGCGTACAATTGATATTCATTTTGCGACCCAGCTAGACGAGTGAGAACGATTGAGTTTTTCCAAACAGAAAATATTTCTTCGATGGGATTTAGAAATGGTCTGCAAGCGGGTAAAAAAGTTGTGGCTGTGGTGTGAAATCAAGTTTACCAATTCCGCATTACGGTGAAAAGCAACACTGTCCAACACAACGAGAGCTCCCTTAATTCCATCAAGAGTTGTTAATTAAACTAACAATAAATTCGTTGAAATGAGGTGAATTGTAGGGCCTGTCTTGGATTTGAAATAAGTATAGCGAATTAATAACACTGGTCAACAAGAGTTTTGTTTCCATTTTTTTTTCTGTTATTGGGTATTTCTATGGCCCTGACTATGAAAAAAAATACTGGGAGATTGCTAACAGCTCTACTTTTTGAAATATAGTTTTATTTTAACAAAAAAATACGGAAAAATAATACATAATTTTAATAAAATTTCTATTGAACATTAGCAAATGATCTTTTATAAGATTTCCTTGAAGGAAGGAGTTTAGGTAGATCTCGTTGCAAACTCCAGCAGTAGTCTGCCATCATATGTAAGCCCCATCGCCCCTGATAACGCTCTTCCATTGTCCGAAGATCCTGATGAAATTTTTCACCCTGATCCTCACTAAAATCACCCAGATTTTGTGGAAATCGGTCTATATGCGAGTACAGGAAGTGGATTTTTATGCTCAAGTTGATACCTAGCTGATGTAGTATTGTTGTAAGTAAAGTAGTGATGATACACAGTTTTTAAAAAGTCCGATATAGGTTCTCGATATTTTGCAAATATATATATTCGCCATAAATGTAGCAAAATCAATCGGGATTAAACACACAACATCTTCTTGACGAAGTCATATCGTTAAACATAACAAAATATATTTTAGTGGCCAATGAAAAACGAAAATCTAAGTAAAAATGGTATCTATAACTCAAAAACGAAAGCTGTTAGAGAAAACTTGTTGCCATATTTTAAAAATACGCGTTAATTTGAGATAGAAACATAAAAAAAATCACAGGCAACAAACAATATTATTTTTTTGTTGACCAGTGAAATCATAGCTGCAACAATTGAATAATTTCGGCCTCTGACTTGAGCTTTGCGGACATTTGCGGGTGTTTTTAGTGGACCTAACAAAAGATACCCGAGAGTAAATTTGAATTCCAAATTCGTCTAATTGTAAGAAAAAAATCTCTAGCTACCATGATTCGGTTATACTGGACGGCTTATTGAGACCTACTCTGGATAACTTCCGGACTGTTCCTTCGTTCGGGGATGTTAGTTATGCGTTCTAAAGAAAAATGATACCCTTTGAGAGCTCTATTAGTACTTATCAAAACATGTAAATCTGGATATTCCTACAAAGCTTTGGCTTTCAAATTTGCAAGATTCAAAGTGCAATCTACCCAATCACACAACAGTTGTTTCTGTGCTTCAGACAATACTTCTTTCCTATGACCGGTATGTTTTTTGCTGTTTCTCCAAAAATTTTTTAGGTAGAGTACCTTTTTCTTACCGAATGACCTTTTACACCGAACTGCACGCTGACTTGTACACTGCTTAAGCAAGCCAGTATTCATTTGCCTTAATATCAGGCCTCTTATTTCATTACTGATTCTTGACTTGCGTCGTAAATTATTTTCTTACATTATGACTGACAGGGAAATATATTTGACATACAAGGAAATTGTTTTGATGTAAAGCGAAACTGCTTGATAGTGAAATATATTTGAAAAATATGAAAGTCATTTGCCAAATAGGGAAATCCATTTGACGAATAGTGAAAAGCAAAAGAAAAACTCTGTAAACCTCTTTGTTGATAAAATATGTATTACCTTATTTTTATGTATAATAATTGATAAACTGATTTGTTGAAGAACGTATTTATTTTTATTATCAAAATATTAATAATAATTTTTTTTTTTTATTATTAATATATTTGAAGAACGTGGGGTACGTTCTTCAAATATATTAGGTACAGGATTTATAATCAGTCACAGGATACTGGATTCAGTTACCGACTTTACCTCCCCGAGTAGTCGTGTATCCATTCTCTCTCTCAAATGCGCAAACAAGGGCTACATTATAGTCAATGTACATGCCCCAATCAATCAGGACAACAAACGCAATCCAGATAGAACTGATAAATTCTGGTAAGACTTAAGTGGCTGAAGATATTATCTCTAAACTTCCAGAGAGGCACACCGTCATACTGCTTGGTGGCTTCAATGCCCAATTGGGAAAAGAGAAAAAAATAAAGAAACATAGTGGGCAATTATCCGGCGCATAAGTGAAACAACCGCAACGGACAACGATTGGTGGATCTGTGTAGGACTTTTGGGTTGATCATGAAGTCTACAGCCTTCAAACACTTGCCAAGGAAGCAGAAGACTTGGATTTCACGTAATACCCGCCTGGGTGAATTCCAGATAGATCATGTGGCCATTTCACGCAAAGCTCAAAAGGAAATACAAAACGTGAAGGTACTAAGAAGCGCCAATCTGGACTCAGACCATTACCTCTCAAAGATCAAAATAAGAATCCAGCCTAGAAACACTAGATTACACAGAACCTCCAAAATGGTAAAATTTGACGTCGAGCGACTCAAGAACAGTCAAGAACTAAGTCAGAGACTGAACAACATATACCTAAACAACTGGGACCAACTGAAGGAGACTCTTGTCAAGGCGGCCAATGAACTCGTCCCTCTCGTTAGAAGAAAGAAGCATCCGTGGTGGACTGAAGACTGTGACAATGCAATAGCGCAAAGACAGATAGCCTGGCTGAAGTGAAATTCTATGAAGATGAAAGAAAATTGGCATACATTTTTGGAACAGAGAAAGGTTACAGCCAAGATAATTCGAGGAATCAAACGAACCTTCACACAAAACCAACTAACCCAAATCGAAGAGAACTTTGCTAAGAATAATTTCAGAGATTTCTTTGAAACCTTTAGGCAGGTATTCAGACAATACGCTCCACCAAGCCTCCACTTCAGAGTCTCACAAGGCAAACTGACTTATAAGGACAAAGACAACTGCCACCTTTTGGTTCAGTACTTTAAAAATCTACTCAACTGTGACCCACCCAGCGAAGACTTCGACTATAAACAAACCACACCAATCCCGGACACGCTTCCCCCTTCATTGGAACAAGTTGGCCAGATCATTCAACTTCTTAAGAATAATAAGGCAGCTGGAGAGGACTATCTATCGTTTCTGGACTGTGGAAAGGTGCTGGAAACAATGCCGTGCGCAAGCTAACCGAGAACATCCAGGATATCTGGGAAACAGAGAAATTACCACCCGATTGGAAATCTGCTCTGATCCATCCGCTTCACAAAAAGGGAGATTTTACTGATCTAAACAACTACCGCAGAATTTGTCTCGTTCCGGTAACATACAAGATTCTCTCGAAGGCGTTACAAACAAGGGCACAAAATCAGTTGGATAGTAGGATCCTGTGTTGAACAGATCCTCAACCTTAAAACTGTACTTGCATATTCCAAGATGAGAAACCGCAACGTGGTCGTCACCTGTGTTGATTTTAGGAAGGCCTACGATTCCATCGATAGAGAAACGCTTAACAAAGTACTCCAGGAACTAGTACTAGAAAACAAAACCCGCAGACTAAACCTAGAAACTTTGACCAACACCAATTCCAAAGTTAAATTTAGAGGCGAGATTTCAGAAAGCTTTGAAATAAAAACTGGAGTGAGACAAGGAGATAGACTTTCCCCACTTCTTTTCAACTGTGTCCTTAAAAAGGTTATGAGAGAATGGCGCAAGGTACTGAACAATTTGGGTGCTTATTTTTCGGTGTTATCTAACTGGGACGCAAGAACGATGGATTGGTTGTAGATTGCCTGGCCTTTGCAGATGACATGGCACTATTTGCTGATTCTCTTGAGATGGCAACAATGCAGGTAAACTGTCTCAGAAAGCGGGCTGCCAAAGTGGGTCTTCGAGTGTCGCTGGAGAAAACAGAATTCTTCACCAACATTAGAGAAGCAAACAGAGATATGTTACTAGAACAGGGAAACATCAAGAGGACTGAGAAATTTAAGTATCTCGGCTAATGGATTGAACTAAACTTATCAGAAAGAGCATCATTATCCAAGAGGGTCAGCAAGTTAGAACTAGCCTATCGGCTGACTAAGAACACTTTCAATAAGAAATGCCTGTCACGCAACCTGAAACTTAAGCACTACACATCAGTCTTACGACCAGAAGCCCTATATGCCATGGAGTGTCTTTCCTTGAACCGAAGGGGTCTAATAAAAAATTGGAAATCAGAGAGAGGAGAATCCTCAGGAAGATCCTAGGCCCAGTAAAGGAAGATGTTGAATTCCGAAGACGGCATAACTCTGAGCTCTACGAACATATTGAGATGCTCTCTGACTGTGCTAGGAAAAGAAGGGTAGCTTTCTATGACCACGTTGCAAGATTGCCTCCAAACCGACTAACCAACCGTCTGTTCACCTTCTGGCAAAACAAGAAGCTTCGTACCACTTGGTTGACAGAGACCGAGAAGGATATTAAAGAACTGGGAATAACAGATCTCAAAAACAGACAGTCTGTGAGACGCACCCTACAGGAAGTCCGTGGTTTTCAGGAGAAACCTCGAAGGAAAGGTACCTCCTGGACAGAAGAAAGAAAGGAATTACACCGGCAGAAGATGCGACAATACTGGGCAAAGGTCAAAGCCCAACAGTTGAACAAGCGTGGTCCAAAGTAGGCCTATTCGAAGGCCTAGTAGAAGAAGAAATTTGTTGCCGTTTCTCAGCGTTATTATGAAAATATACAACAGAGGGAAAAGAATTTGAAATATCGTGAAAGTTATTTGATAAATAGGAAAGGCTTTTGATATATCATTGACATACTTGAAATTTATTTGACAAATAGGGAAATTCATTTGATGAACCGGAAGTGAAAAGCAATAGAAAAAGTCTGTATACTATTTTTTCTATTTTTCGCCCTTTTATGCCATTTCTAAATAGAAAAATCGCCGATACATATTGAGAAATTATATCGCACAAGGTAAAAAACCTTTAAATCATCTGAATACAAACGAAATTTAATATTTTTGAAAACTGTTAGAATTGTGTTGACAAACATATCGACAAGTATGGGACTTAAATGAGATCCTTGAGGTGCCCCAGAATTAATATACATTTGTCTAGATTTAAATCCATTGCAGACAACAAATTCAGATCTGTTTTTAATGTATGATTCGATCCATCTTAGAAGTAATCCATGTTTACCACAGTGAGAAAGTTTATGCTATAATAAGTTATATTATATATAACATTTGCACTAGTATATGCAATAATAGTTAGGTACACCTTGTCGAAAGCTTTACTGAAATCTTTGTAGATAACGTCAATTTGTTTACGACCATCCATATTGCTACCCAAAAATTCAGTAAAAGGAATTAGTTTATTCAGGACTGATTTACCGGAACAGTAACCAATTCATCATTTTTTATTTCATGAATTATTAATGACTCGTAAATTTTGCTAAAAATAAATAAAATAGATATTGGTCTATAGTTTGAAATGTCACATATGTTGACCGATCTGAAAATTGTGATTGAAGTTTGGTTAAAAATTATGTGAAGTGGTTTTATTAAGTAGTGGGCACACGTTTTAATGAATTTGGAATATATTCTATCCGGTCCACATCATTTTTTAATATTTAAATTTTAAAGTTCAGTCAATATTTTTGTTTTACTAATATGTAATGAACTTAAATTTACGGTGGCCAGAATATGATCAGCTTCAGTAGGTAAAGTGCTAAATAACATTATTATTAGTACCTACAGTAAACTTACTGAAAATGATCAGGAAACAAGTTACTGATTTTAACACCTGAAGAGTCTTCTATGTTATTGTAAATTAAGGTATTTGTAACACCATTATAATTCTTTATAATATTGATATTTTTCCAAAAGTTCTTGACATTATTTTTTATTCTGGTTTCCGCAACATTTATATATTTTTTATAATCTGCATCGATTTTGAATTTTACTCTCCGTCGCAACATTGAGAATGTAGGATAATCTGATTGATTAGTGTATGTTTTCCTTTTTTTATGATATTTGTGTTTTTCAGTTATTATTTCAATTAATGATTTGGAAAACCAACGAGGGTAATTAAAAAGTGTGCGATTTTAAGTAGTACATAGTATGCTGTAGAAACAATCAACGTTCTTATCGAAGTCAGCATAGTTAGTCAGCCTTAAGCGATCAATTAATGCAAGAAAGTTTAAAAATTAACTTATGATAATCATTTTTATTAAAATCGTTATAAGATGACATATTTGGTAAGATCCGTACTTCTTCAAGATATTTATAATTATATTTGCAAGATAATTGTATACATTTCGTCACATCAGTTAACATTGAGTTAACATCATCAGTATAACTCCAGTTATACTGACAAGTAATTGAGTCAACATCGTCAGTATAACTCCAGTCTTACTGACAATGTTAACTTAGTTAACGAAATGTATACATTTATAATGCAAATAAAATTTGTGAAGAAAAGACCCAAATGTCTCATTCTTGGTATAAAATCTTCAAACTCAACAAATCCGAAATAATTGTGATACTAGGATTTTATATTTCTGAACGTCAACTAACATGTCATTAAGCCCATTAAAGATCGAACTAAAGTTTCCTAAAGTATATCTGTAAATACATATCAATGAACATATATTAACATATATAACACATATATTTTCAAACGCCAACTTTGTACCACAAACTTCAAAATCAATTTCACTAGAGAAGTTTCCGATATCTAGTTTAGATGTATGTATATCGTCACGTACAAATATGCCCACGCCTCCATGTTTGTATTTAGCTCTACAATAATTCTAAACTATAGAGAAGTTTATTATATATTATAGAATGTGATATTCTCGTAGGGTATTGTTTTTTTAATGCGAGGTTACTTTGCAGTGGTATTTAAGAGGCGTTATTTAATCGTGCGTTGTTTTATACAGATACCAAACTTCCATAGATAATTTTAAAACTAATTAATCGATCCTAATAAATTTATTCAAAATAATTTTCATATTCTAAGTTTAACGCCTTAACCTCTTCATGTGGTAAAGCACTAGGACTTGAATGAGTAGAATGACGGAAAGAGAATACATGGATGTATGGAGGCTATGGAGCATAATAGTCAGAGGGACATTTTAATTATTTATTAACTTTCAAATATAGTGAATGAGTAGCAATACTGACATGTATCTGCAGGTAGTGTAAACATTTCAGATACCAATCTTGAGGATCTTGAGGATATAATTTGGTCATGTTCCTTATGGTCAAAATATGTAAATTAACGTTAAAATATGTATTTTAACTGAATACATACGGAAAACTCTATTACCTTGATATGACCGAAAGTGTTAGCGAACAGCAAAATCTGTTTTTCAATATGAAACAAGTGATTAACAATATACTAATAATATGATGTATAAGTAATATCCCTAGATAAATTACTATAAACTATTAAACGTAATATAGCACAACGGAGAGTCGCCAAAGCAATGCTGGGTTTACCTAAACTTAACTAGATATAACGTAACATAAAGTAACTTAAATTCAGTATAAATTTATGTAGAATTACCTACTGTTAGTTGTGAAAGAACAGCGGCTCAAAAACGATATAACACGAACTTTTTTGTAATTTAAATGTTGAATCGCGAAATCGTACATATTCTACAAAATTTCGCCCAAGCTATAGGTTTTGTCCCATCAAAAGTCAATCAGGAGATGTTACAGAAACATACAAAATGTTAGATATATTTTAAAATACAACACAATTATAACGCAAACCGTTTCAATAGACCTTTTTACGATTAGTTAAACCCATGCGCAGTCGCTAAATTTGAAAGGCGGCAATATGAAAATTTCGGACATATTTTGTTATTTTCTGTGAAAAGGTCTATTACCACAAACATAAAAACAAGAGATTTATAACTTACAAAAACACTTACATAAATGTACGACAAAACTTTTCTTTCATTCTTAGACGACCATTACCACATCTATATCAAAATTACAAAAGCAACCAAGTGTCTTCTCCCATTGGTTGATACAGTTTCCGCAGTAATGACTAGGACCGCCTCAGGACATCTAGAAAAACGATTAATCATGTTTACAATATAAGTGCATCCTTCAGATAGTGTTAGAGGGTCAGCAATGTCCAAATTTAGATGCTGGAATCTATGCTGGACTTCTAAATATGCTGCCAGTGGACTGTTTGTGTGTTTGTTAACTTTTACACATTGGCAGGCAATACTTGATCGGGTCCATTATATTATGTCTTTATTTAAACTGGGCCATATATACCGTTTACGAACAAATTTTACTGTAGCTTTAATACCTGGGTGACTCATACCATGGAGAGATTCAAATTCTTTTTTTCTAAAGCAATGCGGCAGGAATGCTCGTAAATAGCCAGTAGAAACTAATTCTTTGTTATTTTGTAAAAATATTTTATGCAATTTTAGTGATTGAGAATCTATAAACAGTTCATTTAATTCAGTATCAGCATCTGTTGCACCATTCTTCTCGGGCAATGGTAGAAGGTATTACTATTAGTGATGAAAGACGTGAACTAGCGTCAGCTGCAACATTTTATATCCCAGGAACATATTTTATTGATGTTGGGACATGACCAATAAAATCCAAATATCGCAACTGTCTTGGAGATGCTTTCTCTAACTTTTGTTGTAATGCAAAAGTGAGTGGTTTATAATCAGTATAGATAGGTTAGGTTTTTAACGCCTGTAATAAAAGTAGAGAGAAGCATGGAGAATATTTAACAACTCTATGAATAATTATCAAAAACCTAATCAGTATAGATAGGTTAGTGAACTCTCTGGCTTCAAGCATAAATCGAAAGAATTTTACTGCTTTATATGCAGCGAGTAATTATCTGTCATATGTACTGTACTTTTGTTCAGAAGGAGTGAGTTTTTTTTTTAAAAACGCCAATGACACAAGTGTCAGAAGCTTCCACCATGAGCGCTAGTGGTGCGTTCGGAAGAGGGTGAGCTAGAAATGCTGCTTTAGCCAAGCCATTTTTTAATTGATTAAAAATAGATATATGATTGTCTGACCAATTTAATACGGTTTTATCATTTTTTCTATTTCCCATGATTATGGCAACCAAAATTAATTGCTCTCGGCGAAGTTGCATAGGAACTGTCTGTAAAAATGTATTATGCCGAGAAAAGTTCGAAGCTGCTTTGTTATTGTTGGCTGAGGATAGTCCTTCCCCTGCGAGTTAACAGCAAAACCTAGAAAATTTATTGCAGTTGCGCCAAAAATAGATTTATTAAAGTTTATTCTCTGCCGATATTCTTGTAGTCTTTCTAGTATCAAGTTGAAATATTGTCGGTGTTGATTTTCGTTCTCTGAAGCAATTAAAATGTCATCCAAATATGAAAAATCAAAAGAAAAATCTTTAAAGTTCTGCTGCATAAAACGCTGAAATGACTGAGCTCCATTTCTAAGGCCAAAACTATGTCGTACGAACTCAAAAAGATCAAAAGGTGTTACTGCTGTCTTTGGTACCGGTATTATGATATGCTCTTAGCAAATCAAGTTTTGTAAAAATTCTTTTGTTGGCGAGCTGAGAGTTGAAATCTTGTATGTGTGAAGTTAGATACAAGTGTGGTTTAGTTATAGCATTTAAGGCTCTATAGCCACCCCATGGTCGCCATAACCCATCCTTCTTCCGTACTAAATGAAGCAGACTAGCCCAAAGGATACTTGATGGTCGACAAATTCCTAAATTGATCATCTCCTGAAATTCAGCCTGAAGTTTTTCAGGAGATAGACGTCGAGCTTTAGCAGTGACCGGTGGCCCTGTTGTTATTATTGAGTGTATTTTAAAGGAAGTACTTGAATGCACCAAACGAGGATATTTTATTAATTGACCTGCATACGGGTGATCAGCTTGGATCAAGTGCAGAGATGAAACTGGAATATTTTGCATATCATACCTGCCTGTACTGGTAAGTTTCGTAGATGTGTCTATTAAACATTGGTGCTGCAGATCTAGTAATAATCTAAAATTGCCAAACAAAACTTCTTTTTTATATTATTTTTTCTTATTTTTTTTCTTATTTATATTTAGACCAATATCAAGCTTGAGTAGTTGTAGTAGTAGTTGTAGTAGTTTATAAAGCATTCTACTTGACTGTGGAATTGACTTGTAAAATTTAGGAGGGATAAAACAGGAGTATGAGTATGACTTATTATTGTTGTTTATGAGTATGACTTATTATATAATATTTTATCTGCTATAGTTGCCAATATATCAAGCTTGTCACTACTTGCAGCCAAAATAGAATTGGGCTTCTCCGGAAGACGCTGCAGGAAAAGACTATGCAAGAAATCATATTTATTCTGCGCTCCTGTCAAGCTTCTCATTTCACTTAATAGAGCTGATGGTTTTTTATCACCCAGCTGTAGTTATGTGGGTAGTTTCTTCGCTTTTCTTCTATCGCTTGCTTCGAATTCCTTTCCTATTTTCTGAGGCAATTTACCTGCATTGTTACCATCTCAAGAGAATCAGCAATCGGTGCCATATTATCTGTAAAGGCCAGGCAATCTACAGCCAGTCAATCGTTCTTATGTCCTAGGTAGATCATACAGCAGACATGTCAAACTCATATGGTATTGCGGGCCACATGATCTATTTTGTATTAAGTTGGGGGCCGCATATTTTTACTGTTCAAAAATTTAATAAAATACGAATGATTATATTATGTATTTATTAGATTCAATATTTTTGTAACGGAACTAAACATATTTTAAATTTGATTGAATTTATTGAATATTATTACATACATAGACATTTTATATTTTATGTTAGTTTTTACACTGAAACTATAAATATTTTAGATTTAAAGAAAACTAAAATAAAAGTTATAATAAACAAAATCACAGCTTAATACTGCTTTTTAGAAGATATTTGATATCTTTTGTTGGAAAGCAAGTCATCAATATTTGCTTGAATATCTTGAGCTGATGCAATTTTTAAATTTGATGATATGTGCTGATCCGTTAATAGTCAAGATTAACCGATTTTAAGAAAGAACAAAAAATCCGAATTTTTGTTACCTTTCATTAAACAAAATAGTTTGCTAGCACGAGTTCTTCCGAACATAACCAGTATACGCGTAACAAACGATAACATTTTAGGAAACCGATCTGCAGATAAATATATATATATATATATATATATATATATATATATATATATTTATATAATGCTGGAATTCCAACTACCATACATATTTCCTTCAGCAAAAAATCACTTTGGATATCAATTATTTCCATTTGTAAGTTTTCATCAACAATTTCAATATCTATAGATAAAGGCGAAATAAATAGACGAACTTATACTTCACAGCTTCACTGCTAATACAAAAAAATCTTCGATTGAGTTCCGATTCTAATAATCTAATTTTGTGGGCTTATTCTGTAAATTATAATTTAGGTGATTTAAGCAATATATATCGAGAGCTTTCAAAGTGAGATAAGTTTTCTGTTTCTATTTGTTTTCGCCAAAGTAATAATTTTTTTTTAAACCGTTAATATTATCAAACAGCGCTGTAACAACATGATCTTTGCTTAAAGCTTAAGATTAAGATGACTTGTAATATCAACTGAGAAAGTCAAGTTCTTTCTGTATCCATTGTCTCTCTTTCAATTCAGCACATTCATATTTTTTTGTTTCCAAGAAAATTATGATTTCGTCCCGCATTGTGAATAAGAATCGTTTTAACGGAAAAAATTGAAGAAGTAAAAGAATTTAAATACCTAGGGTACGTGTTTAATGAGAGAAATACTGAAACAGCACACTTGAGAGAGTTAGTAAAGAAAGCCAATAAAATACTAGGAGCGGTATGGGGAATAGGAGAGAGAAAATTTGGACACGACTATAGAGCGAGAGTGATGATGTTTGATAGCCTGGTGAAAAGTGTGATGATGTATGGAGCGGAAATATGGGGATGGAGAGAGCAAGAAGGGCTGGGAAGGGTGCAAGAAAAATATTTGAAATGGGTGCTAGGAATAGGTAGAGAGACACCGGGGTATATAGTGATGGAGGAAACAAAGAGAGATGGAATAAGAATAGAAGCAGGAAAGAGAGCAATAAGTTTTGAGGAGAGAGTGATAGAGAGAGGAGAGTGCAGAATTCTGCAAGAGTGCCTCAAAGAAAAAAGGAAAGAAATAGGAAAGGGGGTGTGAAAAGAGAGGGAAGCATATCTAGAAAGAAACGGGTATGCAGGAGCGGAGATAGAAAGAATGAGAGAGAGAGGTTTTTTAGAGAGAGGTAATGACAGAGGAATTGGTCCAGTGAGGTACAATGGGAAATATGAAAAAATAATAACGGAGGAACTGCCAAAGTACCTAGGAAGAGAAAGTAGAAAAGAGAGAGTGACAATGGCAAGATTCAAATGTGGAAATGAAGAGATAGATAATAAATTTTGGATGGAGGATAGGAATAGAGTATGCAGGATGTGTGGAGAAAACAAGGAGACAATAGAACACTTGCTGAACGATGTTCAGAAATGAGAGAAAGAGACGAGTGTAGAGAAGAGATTTTAAATGAGGATGGAAGAGAGATAGATTGGATGAAGAAAGTTGAGGAGAGAAGAAGAGCAATATGTGGGGAGGGAAGCTGGTAATCGGGGTTTAGGGATAGGAATTTAGTGACTTTCTTTTTTTTTGTTTTAGTTTGAGCAGCATATGTTTCTTTTTTTTTAATGTTTATTTTTTCTTTTCCTCTTTTTATTATTATTCTTATTTATATTATGTTCGATGTTAGTTTTAGTATAGATGAAAATTTTGGATTCAATTTATAAACCCGTAAGGCCAATAAATATACATAATACCTACCTACACTTTATGACTCTAAAGCAATCGAACTTCCGTATAACATGGTAGATCGGTGTTCACATTCTATATATCTTCCAAAAATAAAGCAAATTGACGATAATTAATTCCATGAGTTCCAATATAATTTACAATTTGTAAATATTTTTTACAAAATATTCAAAATTATTATTACCATGTTGTTGACATGCTGCTTTTAATCTCGCAAAACCTTCTTTAATAATACCGGTCATGGTAGGTGCACCATCAGCTGCAACACAAAACTTGCATCAAAAATATCAGCTCCGGTAGTTGTATTATACATACGAATTGGGGCATCCAAAACACCGACGAAATTTCAACAACCGGTTTTAGGTTTTTCGAAAATTAAAAAACCGGTTAAAACCCGATTTTGAGTATAAAAAAAAATGATTATTACTTTTAAAACTTATTTCAAAAATAAGTAAATAAATAAAAAATAAGTGCAATTGTAAACCAAATAAAATAAATATTTATTTACCATTTATAATTATTTAATAAATTTAAAAAAATTTATTATTTCATTATATTTACGTAAAGAATAAAAAAGATATTGTTGTTAGAACAAATTCCTTATGACGAAATAACTATAAATGTAGATATATATTTGTTTATCAAAGTACGAAACTAGAATAAACTGTAAGATTGGAGTAAAAGTATTTATATTTCTTTAGGAACAAGATTATGCGCACTCTAAGTCTATGAACCTTTATTTGACTACATATTTACTGCTCTGAAGTTTTATTTTAGGAGAAATAAATACACAATATAATAATTCATGAATAACAATAGAAAAATAAAATTATTTTCCACATGATGCAAAAATAAAATAATTAAAAACTGACTTTCGGTTTTTCATAAAACCCGGTTATACGGTTTGCTAAATTTTAACAGAAACCCCGGTTAACCGGGTGCGGTTTTAACTGGTTTGGATGCCCTAATAGGAATGGCTTCCAAAAGTTCTTCACTTACTTTTAAATTAACATAGCTTCCGCGAATAAAAACGGAATATCTGTACTTTCATCAATTGCAACAGTTTAGGCTTGAAATGTTGATATTATTGAGTTATGCTGATTTCTCAAATTTTTGGCTATTTCGTTAATTCTTTTATTATCAATTCTTTTATTATATAATATATTTATTGTCGTTTATAAAAAAAAAATTAAAACGTCACTGCGGGCCGCAATCTACTGATTGTCGGGCCGCATGTGGCCCGCGGGCCGCGTGTTTAACAAGCCTGTCATACAGGATAGTATTGTCATACTCCAAGATGAGAAACCGCAAGGTAGTCGTCACCTTTGTTGATTTTTGGAAGGCCTACGATTCCATTGATAGAGAAACGCTTAACAAATCACTACAGGAACTATTCCAGGAAAACCCATTCCAAGGTTAAATTTAGAGGCGAGATCTCAGAAAACGTCGAAAGAAAAACTGGAGTTAGACGCGGAGATGGACTTTCTCCAATTCTCTTCAACTGTGTCCTTGAAAAGGTTATGAGAGAATGGCGCAAGGAACTGATCCACTTGGGTGTTCAGAGTGGAACCTCTGAACAACCAACCCAACACCCAAGTTGATCAGTTCCTTGCGCCCTTCTCTCATAACCTTTTCAAGGGCACAGTTAAAAAGAAGTGGGAACGTCCATCTCCTTGTCTAACTCCAGTTTTTCTTTCGTGGTTTTCTGAGATCTCGTCTCTAAATTTAACCTTGGAATGGGTGTTGGTAAAGATGTCTAGGATGAGTCTGCGGGTTTTGTTATCTAGTCCTAGTTCCTGTAGTACTTTGTTAAGCGTTTCCCTATCAATGGAATCGCAGGCCTTCCAAAAACCAGCAAAGGTGACGACCACCTTGCGGTTTCTCATCTTGAAGCATGCAAGTACAGTTTTAAGATTGAGGATTGGGTCTTCCTAAAGCTTCCCTGATATTCTCCTAGTTGACTATCGAGCTGATTTATTTATTTTTTTAAAATCCGTGTATTGAGTAGCTGTTGTTGGCTCCTCTATCAAATCAGAATCTCGCTCCAAAATTGCTGGATCTATACTTCCTAAAATATAGCTATATTTAGTGTGTTCTACTGTTATGTTTATATAAACCAACATTTCTTTTCCAAAATGAAATTCTTGGTCAAGAATTTCATTCTTGAAATTCTTGATCTGAATCTTCCAAAATTCTTGATCTGAATCTTCCAAAAGGAGGAATTTTTACCGTTCCTCGGGCCAATTGTGTCATTTTGTGTATGAGTTGAGTTTTGATTGATTTCAACTGAATCTTGCATTTTTAGTATATTTGTAGGTTATACGTAGGAAGGATTTAATCGTAGATTCGCGACACAAGATTTTGCCTATCAAGAACAATTTAAAATATTTTACGAAAACTATATGAGAACTTAACACAAATTGTTTTTCGGGGTCACCAGTTATAGGTTATGTCTCATCAAAAGTCAATCAGGAGATGTTACACAACGATACAAAATATTAGATATATTTTAAAATACAACACAGTTATTACATAGACAGTTACAATTACCACAAACATAAAAACACAACATTTCCACCTTACAAAAATACTGATATAAATATACGACAACAATTTTTTTACATTCTTCGACGGCCATTACCACAACTATATCTAAATTACAAAAGCAACCAATCGTCTTCTCCCATTGGTTGATACAAACCAAACAAGATTACCGTATTTTAACAGTGTTGTCCCGACTATCCGCAACAAACCTGATCTAACCTAATCTAACTTAACCTACACTGGGGTAGAATTATATTGGTTATATTGATTTACTGGACATCAATTAGAATTTATTAATAATATTACTATTATATTATAATAATAAAATAAATATTTTGAAGTGCAACCAATAGTCTTAAAAAAGTCTGATGTTTTTAAGAAATACCACCAAGGAATATCTTAGCGTTCTAGACAAGACAACAAGACTAGACAGACAAGGCAACATAATCAAACTACACAATCTAGATCAGTGGTGTCCAACTATCGGCCCACGGGTCACATGCCGTCCAAGGCGCTTCAGGTTCTAATGTGGCCTGACCCAAAACCGACAGTTTTATTAATATTTTTATTTTTACGGTATAAACCAAAAGGTCGTAAACCATTATAAATATATTAATTTTGAGGGAAAATGAAATATATTACTTGGAAATGTGTGAAATAGGAAGGAATAACTACTATATAGATGTTGTGTCAGATTAGTATGAGAGGTAAATTTGTCGGCAAGACTCGACAAATCATTCCTTGCTACTTTAAACATTTTTAAATTTACATGGTTCGCTCTATTATACTATAAACCTTAAGCCATAATTTTCCCGATTTTACATCAGCTAGAAATATTTTTGTTGACCATTGTCATATATTACTTTATTTACTTTCATTGTAAAATTGAGTTTGATTAAAAACCAGTATATCCGTTGGATCACTTTCGACTATTCTTCATTTTTTGCAGAATACCTGTGAAGTCGATATTACAAATCTCTGTGGGCTATCCATATGGTTGCAGTAAATCTTATTGTTGGCGCAATTAATACGGTGCTTGAACCTAGGGGAATTTGGTGTTGGAATTTCCACAAAAACGTACGAACCGATTCCTCACAAACTTGGAAGGAACTATTTGCTTTATGAGGCTAAACTTTGCTTTATGTTGCTACTAGAGATAAACCGGGTTAGTTAATTATTTGCTCTATCATACAAGAGCATTAGAAAAAGTTCCTAATAACAAAGGATAGACTGATATAGATTTTAATAATATGCACATTTTTTTTTAAATTATATATGATCTGCTTTATGAAATTCTGTATAATATATATAGATTAATACATAAACTATTAACCAATTTATAATAGAAATTGGTATTATTTATAGGTTGCAAATGGAATAATAGATGGGTTATGAAAGTCTAGTAGCCTGGAGCGTAATTAGATTACGTCAGTTTGGAGATGTCAAACGACACCCGTGGGTAAATTAAGGTCGTTGCGCTGCGGTTCAATTCGCGATGAAATCTGCAATGCAGTCTCTGCGGCGTTCAAATATTTTCGCACATTAGTAAAAGAAAAACAGCGAGGGTTAATGATCTGATAAAGACCAGCTTTTTAGGGAATTTTTTTTTGCATAAACAAGGCACGACCATTGAATTAATGTGTTATTCGCAAACAATGTTATAGTTTTATTTGAAACTACTAACACCTTGAATTAATCATTGTTAAAAAATTATTTTTGAAAAATATGTTAATGGGTAAGATAGTTGGGGTAGCCTTTGCATTAATGTATCTTTCATATATTACATTATTAACTTACATTTTAACATGGGGTTGAATAAAATCCAGATTATTTTAACATATTAATTTAATTAAATAGTTTATTCGATAAAAAGAGATTTCACTGCACCCGAAATAAAACATTCAACAGCTATTGCAAAGAAAAAAGTATTTTTCCAATATTATGCCGGCAATTCCACCCAATCGCAAATTCTAGTATCGCCCAAGCGTATCTGCGTCTCGCTTATCGAGTTGCACATGTTCCAGACAAAACGAATTTCGGTTTCTTTTCTTTTACATTTTACATACTGAAGACGCATTTTCAATATTACACTATTTCTAGTTACTTTCTTGCAAATACAAGCCTAAATGACCGCAGCATGGCAGTTAACAACCGACAAGATTAGGAATACAAATTAGGAAGTTTATATTTACAACAAGATAATCTTGCCTGTACGAAACCGCATAGGCAAGATAAACTATAAAACACGGTAGACACGACAAGCGCTAGATAACTAAATAGGTTTTGTGGATGACTTTTCGATTGTTGTGTGAATTTGACTATTTTTACTATAGTCCATATAAATATAATGTATTCCTTTTCCCACATCAGTTATTATTTTCTTGACGTATTTCAACTTGCAATGATAGATTATGTCTAGACGGAATGTCCAGTTTGTGCTTGTGTTGAAAACTTATTGAATAAATTGTAAGTATGTGTTTGGTCTAGCGCAAACTTGTTCAGATTATACCTGCATACCAGTATATTACATTAGGCGTGAAGCTTTGTGTAAATTATAATATAAGGTAAAACGGAAAATGCATTTAAATTGGCTCTTATCGACCCACGCCCATAAATTTCGAATTTTACACAGGCACACAAAATCATTATTTAATTAGCATAAATATTACCGGAAATAAACTGATTTTCCCTTGTATATCAAGTGTTGCATGTCCAGCCTCGTCCCTCTATAATTTAGTCTTGACCGTCTAGTTCTGTCTGGCCAGTTTTGTCTGTATAGTATTTTTTGTCTAGCTTTATAAGTCTATCCCGCCTTATGTGTACAGTTAAATCAAATCAAATCATTTATTCGTCTTCAGATGTATATTCAGATATGTCACAAAGTTATAAGTAATAATGCAAAAGAAGGAACATATTTACAAAAAAAAAGTAAATAAATGAATTACATGATAACTTTAAATAAAAGAAAAAGCACAAATTGTTGTTGACTGATTTAAGTCTGTACAAGAAATTCATCTATTGAATAAAAACAGTTTATAATTAGGAATTCTTTCGTTAATTTTCGAAATTCTTTGTATGATTTTTCCTCTTTGATTTCTGTAGATAACTTATTATTAATAAATATTTTCAAGGGTTCAAATATTTAATTGTATAAATTTAGGTTTACATGATACATTTGAGTTTATTCCTGTAGCTCCCCTAATAATTCTTTTTTGTGCTAAGAACGGCCTTTTTGAGACTGGAGATAATACCCAAACTAAAATACAATATACTAGAACAGATTCCACTTCCGCATGGAATACATGCATTAAAACTGTTTTTCCTATTAGATTTTTCACCCTTCTAAATAAGAATGCTTTCCCATTTAGTTGTCTTAATAAAGCGTCCATCATGATATCCCATTTAAGATGTTCTTTGATGAATAGACCTACAAACTGTATGTTCTTGGCGCTTTAAATTTTGGTATTATTAGGTCTTAAGTCTATGTCATCATAATATTTTTTCTTGTTGGTTTGGAAACTAATATATTTAGTTTTCTGTAAGTTTAAATATAAGTTAAGTTAAATAGTCACACTAATATTGTTAGCGTACATAGTGCAGAAATCGCATCCGATATAATATATAAGGTCCGCTATGTAAATAGAGAAGAGTATTGGAGCTAAAATTGTTCCCTATGGCACACCAACAGATATAGATGTTATTTTTGAAGTAACCTTACCAACTTTTATAAATTGATTCTGGTTAGATATATATGATTGGAACCATCGCTCTGCTTTTCCTTTTATCAGCAATACTAAGCTTTTCAATCAATTTCGATTGAGCAACGCAGTCAAACGCTTTTGACAGGTGACAGAAGATGCCAACAGAACATCTTCCCGTATCTACATCATTATTTATTTTTGGGGAGGTATTATTTTGTATTTTGCAAATATTGTCGATAGCCTTGATTCTATAAAATATTCCAATATTTTATCCACGACCGACATCATTGCTAGTGTCTATAGTTGTATAAAGAGGTTTTATCTCCCTTTTTGTATATTGGTAGAATCATGGTTGATTTTAGAACATCGGGAAAAATTTCAGTTCTAAACGAAGAATTTTCAATGTCTGTCAGTGGTAAATAATTCTGTAGCAAATTCTTAAATTATATTGCAGGGCAGGTCCTCCGGTCCTGACGATTTTTTATTTCTTAATTTGTAGTTAACAGTCTTGTCTGTTCAGTCCTGTCTGTCTGTATAGTCTTGACTGTCTAGTCTTGTCTGTCAAGTCTTGTCTGCAAAGTATTGTCTCTCTAGTCTCGTCAATCTATACTCGTACCAGTGAGGGCATGCATCTCGTCTGGACGAGTTTAGCATTGTTCATATCCCTACATCATATCGAGTGCGCGGTATTTAGTTGTCCTTGTTTGAAAAACTGACGCATATTTGTTAACTGAAACTAAGCTGTGCGTACCTCGGCGCATCCCTTGCCCCTCGTACCACGGCGCAGTACAGCTGCATTCTCTCGCCGGTTCGGGTATAGTTCTATCTGTCTAGTCTTATCTGTCTAGCACCACCTTTCAGTTAAGTTGGGGGGTGTTTTAGTGTAGAGGCATGTATTTTGCTCGGTTTTTGAAGCGCTGTACAAAGGAAAGAAAAAATATTTTTACTATCTATTTTTTTATCATTTGTTTATTGATGTTTTATTTTTACATATATAAATAAACCAAAAAAAATCATTTTAAATTGATGAAGTTATGAGCAGTTAAAGTGAGAGATCCAAAAAAAGAGGGTGTCCTGGCGTGCATAATTCCAACCCTCCTGGTGATCTGAAAAATAAAAAACAGACGGATTCTTACTCATTGTAGATGGCGCTATCGTATGAACCTTGGTTCATGTAAAATTTTTTTTTTACAAAATGGCGGCTATTCGAAAAAAAAATTGCATATTTTTTTTAAAAATTTCGAATTTTTAAATAATACTAAATGAAAAGTTATAGTAATGGGCAAGGTTCACACGATAAAGGGATGAATAAAGAACATCCTCTCCAAATTTGAAGTAAATCGGTCCATTAGAACTCGAGATATCCTTACCGCCAGCTCGAGAAAAGTAGTTTCGAGAAAACGCGTTCAAAGTTTTGAGACAAGTTTTCGGCAATTTTACTTATAGAATGGTATAGAATACTTACATATTTTTAATTGGCAATTCCTGCTCCATATAAGAAACCTTCCTCTACTTCAAAACGCTCATTCTCCGATGTTCTCTGGCGAAGACGAGCAGCTGACGCCTCCTGTGACGCCTCTGAAGTCCGAAGTTCCGAGCGCTCGATACGCGCTTCGTCCCGTCTCGCTGCAAAAGCATTAGCTTCTGGGCCAATCGTAATTCCTATAACTTCTAAGATTTTTAATATGGGTATGAACCCTTCATTAAAAATACTAACTGCGAATAAAGTGGCAATTTCAATTGTCTTCGGTCCAGCGTGAATGTGCTTCGGAGCAAAAGTCCATATAAACGAATTCAAAGATTCGTTATTATTTTGGGTTTCAGAACCCAAACTTCGTTCCAATAAAGCAGGGTTCTCCAAACTACGGCCCGAGGGCGACATCTGGCCCGCGGACACATTTTGTCCGGCCCGCGGAGAGCTAGCATACTTGAAAACTCCTTTTAGAGAACATATTTTTTATAGCAAATTAAATTTAGTTTACTGAAGTATTCTAATTTTATGTTGAATAATTATTAATATGACATCTACATTGATATGGTCATGGGCTAACTACTCATAATATTGTTGTAGGCTTATTGTTATTGTTTTTGTGATAAGTTGGATAAAGAAACACATAATTGTAATGAGTAAAGACATGTATAATATGCAGAAAATTTAACTTCAGTATATAATAACTAACAAATTATTGAAATGAATCCAACTAACATTTTATACATTTTAAATAAAAACATAACTTATAACAAGCATAATGACATATGAAATACTAATGAGATTTATGTAATTGAGATTTTCCACTGACAATAGTTTGTAGTTGTGAACTAATTTTACTTGTACCAATTATTAAAAGAGATTTAAGCTGCTTATCAGTTAATTTAGATCTGTAAACATTTTTTGTGTACTTCATTTTGGAGAAGGTCTTCTCACACAAATAAGTAGTACCAAAAACAGAAAACAGCCCACGAGCAAATTTATGCAAATTATCAAATTGTGTCAGTGGAAGACTCTTATAAAATTCCAACAAAGATGAGTTTTGATATTTGTTCTTAATTATATCAATGCACTGTAGATCAATCATTTCCATTTGAAGTTCCGGGGCTAGGGTTTCAATGTCAGTATCAAAAGGATTCTGAAAAAATCTTAATTTGATTCGCAATGGCATCAAAGTCCGAGAAACGAGTATCAAAATTTATTTTCAAAGCACTCAAATTTTCGATTCCAAAATCGATAGGAAACTCAGTCTCAGTGGTGTGGCTGAATATTTCACATGTTTTAAAATGTAAAAAATTTATATGAAAATTTACTTCGTAGTTGTGATTGAAACAGTATCAATTTCTTCCGGAATGATTTGATATTAGTGTATAAATCAGGAAGATGCTGGTTTTCTCCTTGCAGTCTCAAACTCAGTTCGTTCACATGTTTTGTCAAATCAACAAAGAATGCTAACTTCCACAGCCATGCGTTGTTTTGTAATTTAGTAAGAGGGCGATGCTTTTCATTCAAAAAAAATTCGATTACTGCTCGAAGTTCAATAAAGCGCTGAAGGACTTTCCCACAACTAAGCCAACGTACGGCAGTATGATAAGGTAAGTCATTTTCTCCAATCTATTCAATAAATTGTCGGAATTGTCGGTGATTTAGCCCAAAAGATCTGATAAAATTAACAGTTGATATGACTGGTTTCAGAACTTCAGACATATCCAAACATTTTCCGCACAAAGACTGTTGATAATTGATACAATGTAAGACTAATGGTTTTGAACCACCGTTATTTTCTACAGCCTTTGACATAAGAGCAACCATCTTTTCCACTCATGTTTTTGCCTCCATCAGTTGTAATACATTTCAAGTTTTTCCATCGAAGGTTCTTTTGATTAATGGCCATTTCAACTCCTTTAAAAATACCTGTACCAGTAGTTGTGCCATGAATACTATACATATCAAGAAGTTCTTCATGCACTTCATAGCTTTTATCTACTCCTCGAATATAAATCAACCCCTGAGCAGTATCTGACACATCCGTTGGCTCATCCAAGGCCAAAGAAAACCACTCAACATTTCCATTTTTGTCGAACAGTTGAGAGGATATATTTTCAGCGATGTTTTCTACCCTTCCAGCCACAGTGTTTGCTGACATACTGACAGTTTATAATAAATTTACCTTTTCAGGGCACATTTCTTCGGCTACTGCAATTATGCATTCTTGGATCATTTCTCGGTGAATGGTTTTCCACATTTTGCAATTTCAAGGGCCACACGAAAGCTGGCACGAGTTGCAGCCTCTTGTTCAGTTTTGAGTTTTGTAAATGAAGATTGCTGCGATTTCAATCCGCGCTTTATAGTTTCGAATTTTTCTGTCCGCAAACTTCCTGTGTATTTTGAGTAATTTTGAAAATGTTTTGTTTCATAATGAGGTTTAATGTTATATTCCTTGAGAACGGCTATGCTTTCATTGCAAATCAAACATAGCGCCTTGTTACTGGACTCAATTACGAAATGCTGAATGTTCCACTGATCTTTGAATTTTCTGCATTCACTATCAATTTTTCGCTTCTTTTCCATACTACTAAATCACACACAAAAGCAACAATTCAAATCAAAATACTGTTACAAAGATGTCTTAAACTTAAACACGCACAAACACGTTTTAAGGAGGTACGCACTATTTTATTTCACAACAGTGTCATAGGAACTGACTTGTGGTTGCGCCACTAGCCTTCTTATATATTCCAATTACTGCCATCTAGAAGTGAGTGGAAGACACCAGAACTTTCTCGAACCAACGAGATTATTCTGTACGTGCTATTAGCGCCATCTGTTAGCGATAGAAGGTACTACCTATTTCCGCTTGTGTCCACCAGATGTCGTGTCACGTTACTCCTAATGGCTCGTACTCTACGACTAATCTAGAAATTACAGATAATGACAGGAAAATTAATAATATGCAGTGTTGCCGTTTTGCGGACTTTAGTCCGATTTGCAGCCTTTTTTAAACGTTGCGTACTTTTTCGGACTTTTTTTTTCATCAGAGGACTATTTCACTTTTTACCACCGGCAACAATGATAATATGGTTTTGTAAGGCTGGAAAGTTTGGAGACCCCTGCAATAAAGCATCAGCTGAAAATGTTCATAAATTGGTTTTATTACTTGTAAAACGTTGTCATTTAGAGGAGGATTTTTATGGTCAAATTCATCAATAGTGCCGTCTTCCATTGCCTTCTGATACTTGCACCAACTAGATGAACAATTCATGTGTTGAGGATTTTCGTTAGTTGAAATTTTATAAAAGTAGGTTGGCCTCACATCTCTCTTCATGTCTTCAACAGAATCTGGATTTAGACGAATTGCCAAACCATAATATAAGGACAATTCATTGATTAGCTTATCAATGAGTTCACCAGC
Organism: Phosphuga atrata; assembly: GCA_944588485.1. NCBI lineage: Eukaryota > Metazoa > Arthropoda > Insecta > Coleoptera > Silphidae > Phosphuga > Phosphuga atrata. The sequence continues at coordinate 15,068,767 of OX155901.1, forward strand.
GCCTTTGCCACCAATACCTTTATTCTCTTTTTTTGCAATACGTAACCGTGAACCCATGCGTTTTTGAACATGCCCAACAAACTCCTATTTTTCTACTACCGGGTTATCGTTGTAGGGGTTAATATCAAGAATGCCTTTGAAAGTTTTTGCGTCGCCATCTCCGATATATCGGATATATTTGGCATTATGCTTGGTTTCCGACCTCCCAAACATTTCAACAACCGCGCCAACCTCCATTTTTCCGGCGCTTCCTTTATGATTTATAGTACAGACTTCTTCATGCTCTTCATACCAATCTCGATAAGCTTGGATGTCATATTTTTTTTTGTTTTTCCATTGATTACACCCTTGACACAAACTTGATTTTACTATCGTATCAACAACTTTTTTACTGTACTTGCCGACGAGCGTAGTAACACCAAAGAGAAAATTGAAGCCTCGTTTTTTCCACGTGCCATCGCCGGAAACAGTCAAATGATTAGGATTAGCGTGAGGATCAGACTCTAATATTAATTCCTTTTCTTCTCTTACGGCTTTTGAAATTGAAAGCGTCCGTGTATAAATTGCCAAGGCAACTGTAATATATTTATACCTACAAAACATATTTATACCTTCTCTTCCTACTCCTAGCAATCTCATAGCTGCTACAATTCTTCGATTTACTTCGAATGCTTTATTTATAAAGGGCGATGATTGAATATATCGTACTTGCTCACACTCACATTGTAAAGCAATTTTAAACCATAACCCACGAGCAGCTGTACGACTAAATTTTATATCTTGCTTACAAGTAGAACACGGGATCAATGGTGAAAGCGTGGTAAAAACAGAAAAAAATTATAAAATACAAAAACCGTAATTGTTATTAATTATAACTTCCTCGTCCTGCGAATGTTTTAATTTTGCTGCAGATGCCGTAAAGATGCAGTTCTTCTTCAGTAAATTGATTAGCGTAAAATTTCCTCCTTTTTAATCTGCATGGCCGTGCAGAACTAAATTTTGAAGTTTTTCTGTCCATTACAAATTGTAAATAAATTCACAATTTACAAAATAATTGTCACTTGAAAAATGTTAGACGCGTTGTTAGGTTAGCACGTGCACTCAGTACGAAGTTCTGCTCAAAACTAACTTCACTAAATCGGCTATAACTCATGAAATAATAGGAATCTTGAAAAATCCATTTAATGACATATTCTTGAATGTCTAAACTTTGGAAATATGAAAAAAAACGTTTTTTCAAAATTCTACACTAGAAGAATAACCCCCTTAACCCAAGAGGACCCCCTAAATGCCTGCACATCCCGGAGCCGCTCCTCGCATTACTTCGGGATTAGTGCATCCAAAACACAGATGAAATTTAAAAAACCCGTTTTCGGTTTTTCGTAAAGTAAAAACTGGTTAACTGGTTTAAACCAGGTTTTGAGCATATAAATAAACTATAAATGTAGATATATATTTATTTATACAACAGTATTTATATTTCTTAAGGATCAAGATTATGCGCACTCTAAATCTGTGAACCTTTATTTGACTAAATATTTACAGCTCTTACGTTTTATTTGAGTACAAATCAATCCACAGTATACTACTTCATGAATAACAATAGAAAAATAAAAATGTTTTCCACTTGATGAAGAAAGTAAAATAAATAAGAACCGACTTTCGGTTTTTCCAGAAAAATGTGGGTTTTACGGTTTCCTAAATTTTAACAGAAAATCCGGTTATCAGGGTTCGGTTTTAGCCGGCTTGGATGCTTGGATATTTGGGATGGTAGCATATCAGATTCTGTGTTTTGACTGGTTAGAACTATGAGTAGCCTTACATCCCCCATCCACGCAATGTGATTAAGGATTCAGGTGTTCTGTATATTCTATGCATCTCGCTTCGTCTTTTTCCTTTTTCCTTAGGATGTTTATAATCGTGGTTTGCGTTGCAAGCCAGTCTTCTTCGGAACTGAGCATCACTTCCGCCATTGTAGTTGTTTAATGTTTTTCGTTCATCTTGGTTGTCCATACGTGTCTCTGTCGTCCATATCTCGCATACCAACACTGTGTGTAGAGCACTATACTAAGGCCGTAGTAATAACAGCGATTGGCTGGGGTCCTGCCGATGTAATGCAAGTCCTCTTTGAAGCACCCATACCCAGCTTGTGCCTGAGTGAGATGATAACCCACTTCTCGATACATTCGTGTCACCCATAGTAACAGATCTAGGATTAGCTGTCTGGTCAACTAGTCCTTGCCACTTTTCGAACATCTCGCACTTGGCTTTCTTTTTGAGTTTCATCTTATTTCTCCCGTCCGTGTGTTTTTATGCGTTATACAGGTAGGCCCGTTTCTCGGCGATGAACACAATGGGCGATATGCCCGTGATCACCAGGACGGTGTCTCGCGATACCGTCCTGTACGCACACCCATAGAGCAAATTTTCTTTGTACCCTGGCAAGTTTGTGTCTTATGCTTGCCTTCTTAATTGCCTTCTCCATTGCCTCCATTTGTATGTATCAGTTTCAGTTGCCGTGTAACGATTTCATATGCATCTCCCCATGGGTTGTAGTCTAATTTATTGCAAATTTTGCGCCAGTGTTCCCTTTTAGATATGTTTATAGCCTGTTTCAGATTTCTTCTTGATAACATGTATACGTCCCTGCTTTGTATAATGTTGTCCATACCGTTTCCTTTTGCTGCTCGCTGGTTAATCCGCCTAGCAGAAATGCATGTTGCTTGAAGTTGGGAGATTTCATCGAACCACCAGTATACATGTCGTCACTTGCGGTGTTTTTGTTTTGGATTTGAGGGTGGCGCTGCATGCTCTTTTAAATACAGCTACAAGTTCCTCTGCTGATCGCTCTGCGGAGTCAGTTGCTTTAATTTGGATTGCTCTTACAAGTTTTTCTTTATCCATATGCTTGGTCCACCAGCCAATATAGTTCCTGGACTCTGGAGTTCTGTCGGCTTAACACACCTCAATGTGGTATCGGAGGTACATATGGTCACTCATGTTCTCTCTGTATAAGAACTGCCAGCCTTTCACTTTTCCTGTTAGATTTTTGGTGGTGATTGTGGTATCTATGATCGACCAAGACTCTCTTCAGCTAAAAGTCTGAGTTTTTCCTTTATTTATAACATTTAGGTTCAGTTCAGACAGCAAATCCATAAACATATCGCCCCTGATGTCCATTTTGTTGCATCCCCAGTGTGGAGACTTAGCGTTAAAGTCACTTAAGATTACTGCTGGCTTTCCTTGTCCTCTTATGCTATGTTTCAGTGCATCCAGAGAGAATTTTAGCTGTTGGATGCTACCATTCGGAGAGTAATAACAGCTATACACGACTATTTATTGTAGCTCTACCCATACGAATCCTGTGCCGGTTCCACGGTCTCTGACTGTGACGTTTATATTAGTTATTGAAATGGCTGCGTCGGTTTTGTGGTTTTTATACCATCCTCCTGATTTTGCCCTCATTTCTTAGATTCGCTGATGATTATTATCTATCTATTCCTATATCTGCGACAGCCGCTTCCAGAAAGTCTTGTGCTGCATAGCATCGCATCATGTTAATCTGTATTATTAGCAGCGTCTTAGTTTTTTAAGAATCATGCCTTGGATCATGCCATGAGAACGCATTTTTGTATGCTTGGCATTCTCCTAAGCCCGGATAATGTCCAGTTCGTTCGCAGATTGGACAGTATTCCTCTGCTTTGCAATTCTGGGCTGTGTGGCCTTCTTTGCAGCGAAAGCATAGTTTCTGCCTGTCCGGGCCACTCTCTGGGACATTTAGTATGAATTATCCTTTCCTAAATCTTACATTCCACCATACTTCCATAATGATTGTATAAATTATTTTATTTCACGGTGCTTGCGGCCAAACCATCCCCATATGCGGGTCTTAAGGCCGGTCCAGACGCTACGTTTTGCACAACCATTTGTCTGCACAGTTCAACACGTTGCAGATAAAACGTTGCGTGTAGATATTAAAAGTGCGCAGTTCTGAAAAACGGCGCGAAGATGGTACAGTTGTAGCGATAACTGAGCAAGAGAACATATACAGGGTGCTTCAAAAAAATGTATACACACTTTAAACTATTGTAGTTTTCCCGCTCTACAAGGCTAATGTTATATTTCTTCGCCAGGTGCCAGCATAATCGTCCCTCTATGTTATATTATCAGTTGGAATTTGTAATATCAACATGGGGGACGTACGTTTGAGTTTTGAAGAACGTAAGCAGGTTATTAAGTGGTACTGGAAGTTTGAGAATGTAAATGAAGTTCAAAGACAGTGGAGAAGGGAGTATGATACAGAACCACCTTCAAGATTAACAATTACACGCATACGAGACAAATTCGAAGTTCATGGAACAGTGTGTGATGTGCATAAAGGTCATTCAGGTCAGCCTCGAACAGCTACAAGTGATGAGTCATCAACGGCAGTTTTGGAACTGTTTCAACGCTCTCCTAACAAATCTTCAAGGCAAGGGGCACGTGAAAGTGATGTAAGTGCTAGCAGCGTGCTACGCATTCTGAAGAGAGGCAAGTATCGTGTTTACATTCCAAGGCTGGTGCAACAGCTAAATGATGACGATCCAGATCGAAGGTTGCAATTTTGTGAATGGATTCAGGAGATGGTGATACGTGAACCGGGATTTATGGGTAGCTGTGATGGTGCTCCGCCGCACTATCACAGCTTATCGAGCTTACCTGGATCAAAATTTGTCGGGACAGTGGATAGGACGCAGGGGGCCAATCGAGTTTCCAGCACGCTCTCCAGACCTTACACCACTGGATTTCTTCTTGTGGGGCACAGTAAAAGATGAGGTGTACAAACGTTAACCACGTAACCTAGACATTCTTTGGAATGAGATTCAAGCAGTGTGTAGAGAAATCTCATTGGACGTTTTGATACGATGTACAGAATCAGTGGTGACTCGTACTCAGAATTGTATTGATGCTGCAGGTCACCAATTTGAACAGTATTAACATTTGTTATTTATGTTTCATTTACATTGGACTTTCAGCTTTCGATTTTCCTGAAAGTTAACTTTGTAGAACGGTAAATAAATTTTCTATGGAAGTTCAAAGTGTGTATACATTTTTTTGAAGCACCCTGTATATCGATGATCTGTGAACTGATGTGCAGACAAGTCAGCGCAGGTAGACGGTAGCTTCGTTTTCAGATTCATTTTGGTCAAACTATGACTAGTACCTCCTCCATGACGTACGGCATGGACCGGCCTTTAGATTTCTGATTTTTACGTTGTATTTTGAGTTGTCTATTTTGCTTCTGACTACTTGTACGATTTCCTCTTGCGTAGTAACTGGGTCCATTTCCTTCATATGGAATAGTGTTCCGTCCAATTTTAGGCGTACGTCCGCCTTGGGGCACCTAACCTTTATGTGCTCCCATATCTCTTGTGCCTTGCCTCTCTTCACCTCGAATTCACCTGTCATTTCTTTACTGCCCATTTATTTACTATTCAACCTGCCCTTCTTTATTGCCCATTAGTTCCGGGTAGCTGCTTCCCTACGCCTTGACTGTGATGGCTTCTGTGTTTCTGTACTTTCATTTCTCTTGGATCTTCTGTATTGGTTCTTCACTTGTCGGTAATTCTGTTTCTGTGATTTCCGACCAAGTGTTATTGGATCTACGCTGTGTGTTCTCTGCACCTGACAAAAAAACTCTTCGTTTGGACAGTAAACCCTGATTTCTATATCGGTCCTGAAAAATTCAAACTCTTATTGCTTTCTTGGTCGTGGGCCAGTTTTCCTCGGACATGTATGGCCAATTTATCTCTACCATTTATATCGCAAATCTGCCTTCATTGTTCAAAATAAGTGAGGGGATCTCTGGTATCAGCTTCCCTCGTCGCCGCTTTTCTCTTCACAATTTGGTGCGCGACTCAATCCTTAGTTTCAATAACTCCGTCTTCATCTGGAGAGCCGAAGGTATGTCGTAAGTGAAGAACTTTACCAAGGCTTGGGGATTGCTTGAACATTTCTACCGGCCTTGCGTATGCTTCCTCTAAAGCCCATGGTACCCCGTGCTCCGGGTATAGTAGTTCAGTCACGCACCAGGCAATGCCCCCGTCTCGGGTAGTCGCTAGTGCATTTCCGTGTCCCTCCTTTACTATTCTGATTCTGAACATCTTGATAAGTTGTGCCACTATCCATTCCATTTCACAGCGTCACAACTTATAGGTCCTCGTCAGTCAATTGGCAACTGATAAATCTTCTTTCGTCTAGTCTTGTTTGTGTAGTCTTGTAAGTCTAGTCTTGTCTGTCTAGTATTATCTGTCTAGTGCTGGGTGTCTAGTCTTGTCTGTCTAGTCTTGTCTGTCTAGTCTTATCTGTTCATTCTTGTCTGTCAAGTCTAACCTGTCTAGTCGTGTCTGTTTAGTCTTGTCTGTCTAATCTCACCTATCTAGTCTAGAATGTCTTGTCTTGTTTGTCAACTCTTGTCTGTCTAGTCTCGGCTGTCTAGTCTTGTCTGTCTTCTATTGTCTGTCTCGACTTGTCTGTCTAGTATTGTCTGTATAGTCTTGTGTGTCCAGTCTTGTAAATCAATTATTGTCTGTTCAGTATTGTATGTGCAGTCGTTTCTGTCTAGTTTTGTCTGTCTAGTCTTGTCTGTATAGTCTTGTCTATCCGGTCTTGTCTGTCTAGTCTCCTCTGTCTACTCTTGCCTGTCTAGTCTTGTCTGTCCAGTCTTGTCTGTCCAGACTTGTCTGTCTAGACTTGTTTGCCAAGACTTGACTGTCTAGTCTTGTCTGTCTAGTCTTGTCTATCTAGACTCGACTGTCTAATCTTGCTTGCGTAGTCTTGTCGGTCTAGTATTGTCTGTCTAGTTTTGTCAGTGCAACCGTGTCTGTCTAGACTTGTCTGCCTACAATTGTCTGACCGGTCTTGCCTGTCTAGTCTTTTCTGTCTGGTCTTGTCTGCCTAGTCTTGTCTCTCTAGTCTTGCCTGCCTAGTCTTATCTGTCTAGACTTGTCTGTTTACTGTTTTCTGTTTACTCTTGTCTGTCTAGTCTTGTAAATCTATTATTGTCATTCCTGGATTGTATGTCCAGTCTTTTTTGTCTAGTCTTGTCCGTCGAGTCTTGTCTGACTTGTCTTATCTGTCTAGTTTTGTCTGTCCAATCTTATCTCTCTAGTCTTGTCTGTTCAGTCTTGGCTGTCCAGTCTTAACTGTCCAGTCTAATCTGTCCAGTCTTGTCTGGTTGGTCTAGTCAAGGAGTGGGCTAACCTTATGGCTCTCCGGCCACATTACGTGTGAAAATTTGAAGGCGGACCGCATTTATTTTTTTTTCCTATTTTAATATTTATTCACTTATTATTATACCTATATCGTTGCATTTATAATCGCCTAGACAGAAAATTGTTCTTAGGGTACTTCATAGTGGACAATATGTACTTTTTGTAAAACTAAAACTATATATTTTCAGAGAACACCCGTAAATGAGCATTGTCTATAAACTAGTGGCTGACAGATAATATAGTAATCATCAGGCCTGTTAAACATAATAGGCAAGTCATAGGTATGCAATTAAAGTAGGTTATACAATGCTTCGCGGGCCGCATATAAGGTCAACGCGGGCCGCATGTAGCCCGCGGGCCGCCATTTATTCAGGCCTTGTCTAGTCTGTCCAATTTTATTTTTTATATGTCTGATATATTTTCCAGCATATTTTTATAATCTCCAATTTGCCGAAATCAAATTTGAATACTTTGATTTGATAAAATTGAACATTTGTAGATATTTGTAAACCTAGTTTACGCATCTATTAATGGTATTTTTGTGGATTTTGTACTAATTTTGTTTTGTTTTGTTTCAGGTAAATACCAACAAAATTGTTTTTATTTCATCCAAATATTAACCAAGTAAGTAACATTTCTTGAATGACTAGTTTTCTACCGCGGAACACAACTTAATTTCGAACAATATTTCCACTAAGAATAAGTGATCAGGTAAAACCCTGTCGAAAGAATAGTTACGTTCAGCAACAATTCACATTTTAAGAAATAAATTGACAAATTTATCCCTTGTGCTGAAAATATGCAATGCGGACAAAAAAATCAATCAGTTTTGTAAACAAGTTTTACATATACAAGGATCCCCTACTGCCATATAACAGAATCAATAAAAGGACAATTAGTGTCTGCTGCTCAGTATCTATAGACCTAAAGGTCTGTAATTTGATGTATCATTAACTAGAAATACGACCAGAGGTTAATACTACCACAAAGTTTACGATAGTTGGATAAAAACAGTTTTATATTTAGCTATAAGAATATTTCATCATTCAGCACGCACATTGCTATATATATATATATATATATATATATATATATATATATATATATATATATATACTTATAAGAAAAGAAAAAAAGAAACGAAAAAAAGCTAATAATTTTTTTATGGAACGCCACATATATTCGCACAGTCGAAGCTACTAAAGCTATAACTGAAGCTAGGCCTGTAGATGACGCTTTTCATTCCCCATTCATAAATATCATCCACGTGTTTTACATTTGGCGGTGTATCTAGAAAATGGTCAACGACTTTATTTCAACGCACCAAATGTTACTCAACGTGCTGAAACAACTCTAGTAACAACATTGAGAAGTTTGTTTTTTGTTATCCAAAGCGATCCATTTGCACGAACGTTACTCTACTCTCTAGTGTTCGTGAACCGATATCCTTTGTATCACTTCGAACTGTCAATAGGGCAGTGTGCCCAACATTTCGTGCTGCCAACAGCTCAATTTGCTTGAAAACGCAATTCATTGGGTCATTACAATTGCTGAATCAGTTCTTTCTTTATCTCCAAATCAGATACGCACATTATTTGTTATCATTATTTAGATCCATGTTTTCGATCGAATCCAATTGAACTGTGGAACAAGTGCAAGGATGACATGTCAGAAGACATTTTGCATCGAATTCGTGTCACTTCAGGGAATCCCAATCTCCAGGTGAATGAGGAAATACAAAACCAGGCTTTGCTATTGATAGAAGACATGTGTTACCTCATGTGCGGCAGTTTGTTAGTAAATTAAGGAATGCCAACGCCAAATCGTGCTACGAACGACGCTTTCAATCGAGAAATGGAACATGAACGTGAATACGACAGAGATGCATTTAACGAATCAGTTTGAATGAGTGTACAACAGTTGAACTAAAAACAGCAAGATGTGTACGATAAGTTAATGAAGGCAATTGATGTTGGAAATGCTGGCTTATTTTTCCTCGATGCGCTCGGTGGAAAAAACGTCCCTCATGTCATTGATTTTAGCCACTGTTCGTGCGAGATCCGAAATTTCCGTAACAGTTGCTTCTTCAGGTATAGCGACCACGTTGTTTCAAGGATGCAGAACGGCTCAATCAGCGTTTAAACTACCGTTAAACCTTTAAATGACTAAAACACCCACATGCAACATTGCGAAACAATCGGAAATGGCCAAAGTGTTAATAAAGTAAGTACAATTATCATATGGGATGAATGGGCAATGGCGCACAAACGTTCATTGGAAGCACTAAATCGAACCATGAAAGATCTGCGCAATGACTCAAGATGTTTTGGAGGCGCAATGGTTCTGTCTGGCGATTTCCGGCAAACCCTACCAATAATTTCAAGATCCACCGCTGCCGAAGAAATAAACGCTTGCCTCAAATCATCTACTCTGTGGCGCTATATTAAGCAACTTCAGCTGACGACAAAGATATGAGTTGCATTGCTAAACGTTTCATCTGCCGAAGATTTCTGCAAGCAGTTGTTTTCTATCGGTAGGTAATGGCCCTCTTCCCGTCTACGAAACGAACGGATTGATTTTGTTTCCGCATATTTTTTGCAATTTCTTCTCAACTAAGGACTAGCCCACCAACAAAGTGTTCCCGAACATTAATGTTAATCACAACAATTACTATTGATTGAGTGAACGAGCAATTCAACTATTCAGGTTTGGATGTTTTTTTATACGTCGTACTTTAAGCGAGGGAGAGGACAGACACGATTATATTCCCATCTATTATATAATCGTATATATATATATATATAGGGGAGAAGGAGGCACCTTAGCACAGGGGCAGATTTGAACTTGTTGATTTCTAAACGTGGATTTGTAGAAATTTTTTGTAGAAATCTGAAAACAAGGCATATAACATACGTCAAGTGAAAAAGCGAAAATAAATAGTTGTCAAAACTAGTTATAATCTGTAGTTGTTTTTGTGCCGTCCAGATTTAAAAATAAAATAAAAGTTGTAATGAATAGCCACTCACGTAAGCTGTAACCAAAATTACATTATTAGTGTAGAAAATTATTTAGTCCTTCTTAGCTTATCGTCCACGTGGTAGGTTTTGTCTGCCGGTTATTGTTTGTATTTTTTTTTGTAAATATTTATCTTTCAAGTGACTAAGGGGCAGATTTGATCAAGTCGGCGGTGGCAGGTTTGAACGTTATATTCAAATGTGCCCCGCCTAAATAAATTTCAGTACCATGTTCAAATGTAACGCACATTCTCACAGTCTTCTTGTGTAGTTGAATGTAACAGTAGTAACTAATTCTTTATTTACATAATGGTAAGAACATACAAAAGAAAGCGGGAAGGTACAGTCAATGAAAAGGATGTACAAGCAGCGGTTTTAAACGTCATCAATAGGTCTATGAAACTTAGAAGAGCTGCTGATTTATATGGATTGAGTACACTCTTTTATCGAGTTAAAAAATATAAAGATAACGTCGCTCCAAGAAATGAAAGTTTTTCAAGTAAATATACCGTTGCTCAAGAATTTACAAACGATGAGGAAAAACTGTTACAAAACTACTTCTTAAAGAGTTCCAAAATGAACTATGGCCTCACCTACAAAAATGCAAGATCATTAGATTTTGAGTACGCAAAAGCTTTAAATAAATGTCCAGAAAAAAAGGCCGAAAACCAACAGGCAGGCGTGGAGTGGATGAAGGGGTTAATGAAAAGGCACAAAAACTTATCACTGAGAAAACCAGAGAACACAAGTCTTTCACGATCAACAAGTTTCAATAAACATAATGTCATAATGTTTTACGATAATTATGGAAAAGCTCTGCAAAAGACACAATTTACTCCAGACCGCATTTTTAATCTGGACGAAACCAGTATTATGAATGTGGTGCAACCACCTAATGTTATTGCAAAAACTGGTTCAAAGCAAGTAGGTCAGTGTGTGTCAGCAGAGAGAGGACAGCTTATTACTATGTGCGCCATCGTCAATGCAATAAGCAATACTGTCCCTCCTGTTTTCGTTTTTCCCAGAGCACGATTTCATGATGTAATGCTGAATGGAGCGCCATCCGGAAGTGTTGATCTTGCAAATAGTCCAAAAAGTGGATGACTGGTTCTTTATTTGTAAAGGTACTGCAACACATAAAAAGAACAACAAGATGTAATAACGATGACAAAATATTGTTATTACTTGACAACCATGAAAGCCACTGCACTTTAGATGCAAAAAATTACTGTAGAGATTATGGTATCATTCTTGTCACATTTCCGCCCCATTGCACACATCAAATGCAACTTTTAGATGTTGCAGTCAATGGACCATTTAAGCAAAAACTTTCAGTAGCACAAAATAACTGGCTGTTAGAACATCCTGGTAGAACGATAACAATTCATGATCTGCCAGCCATTGGAACTCCAGCATACAATGCATCTCATACACCTAATAACATAAATTCAGGTTTTTCAAAACCGGGAATTCATCCATTTAACCGTAATACATTTACTGATGATGATTTTCATTGTGCAGAGGTGACAAATCGTCCTCAACCTGATGTAACTGCTAGAAAAGAGGGCTCCATGGCGACTAATGTTTCACATAAAATGCTGAAGAATTTCAACCAACAGTATCTCCACAAAGAGGATTACAAACGCCACCGACTATATCACCTAGGCCATAAGATCTTAGGCCAGTAGATACTGTACATAGCGAACGCCATAATTTCATAACGCCTTATGAAATACCAGGTCCCGTAACTCCGGATATGATTAAACCTTATCCAAAAGCCCCTCCACGTAAAAATGTCGCAAGAGGACGAAAGGAAGTTCGCGAATCTTGACTGACTCACCAGAAAAGAATGTCATAGAAGCAGCACTTTTAAATCGAATGAAACAATTACAAAGGTCTTCTATTTCTCCACATACAAAAGAAAACAAGCCACATACAAAATTGAAGTTTTCTACAAAAGGCAAACAACTTACTAAAGGTAAATCGAAGTCGAAAAGGAGATCTATATTTATATCAAGCTCTGAATCTGAAGACGACAATTCTTACATATCTATAAATGACGACACAGGCGGGGATTCAACTGATGCGAGTAACAGCTGTGATGAGGACAAAGAAATGCAAGACGAAAGTCACGATACTCCTTTTAGTAATTAAAGCCTGAATGTTGGAGACTTCGTGTTGGTGCAATGCCTTTGAGAAAAACAAAGAGCTTTGGCATTCGTTGCTAGGATTGAAGAAAGGGAATTAAATACCTTTACTGTCAATTACATGAAGAGGAAAGGATATCTGTTTTATTTTCCTGCAAAAGAAGATAAATGGTCTATTACTATTTTGGATGTAGTAATAAAACTGTCAGAACCTAATCATATGCCTGGCACATCCAGAACTGCGGCAAAACTTTCTTTTAATTTCAATTTTTCTTTTTTACTTTGGGATAGGTAATAGTATTATGTAAGACGAGTTTATGTCAATAAATATAATTTAATTAACAATAAACAAGTGCTCTATCCTCGTTATTTTCTGCATTTAAACATTGTTTTCAAATCTGCCCCATGTCAATTCAAATGTGCCCCCCTGTGGAGGCAGATTTAAACAAATTATTCTTTTTGAAAAAGCAAATATTTCATTATATAGTTTTTATCTAATTGTAGCATCTCGCCATTTTATTAATGATCAAAGACTAAGAAAGCTACGAAGAATCTGTTTTTCAATTTCTCTTTACAATTGTTTTGTTATGAGACATAATGTGAAAAATGTGCTAGGGTGCCCCCTTCTCCCCTATATATATATATATATATATATATATATATATATATATATATATATATATATATATATATATATATATATATATATATAAATATATATATATATATGTATATATATATATATATATATATATATATATATATATATATATATACATATATATATATAAATATAAAGAGTGGGGGTAATAACAATCGTTATTAGTTAAAGAGTAAATTTTTATAAAAATTACTACGCAAACGGTAGAATTCGGGTGATACGATTCAAAGAAAAAACTCAAATTCTTCTTAAGTCGACGTTTCGATTTATTAATTAAATCTTTTTCAAGACCTACAAAATTATTACAGAAAATTACAAAAAAACAAGTGAAAGATGTTATTGATTACTTACAAAGAAGGTAATGAACAATTAATTAAGACGTGTAACATCATATAACTTGACTAGCAATGTGGGTTACATAATCGTTGCTGTAAAACGAGCCATGGTGAATTTTTATTTTCGGTGTTTGAAATTTAGTATTTAGTTTGCAAAATGTCGGACACCAACCCGATCGGCACAGCACGAGGAAACCAACAAAACCTTTTCGTTCTCTTAAAATAAATTAAAGTTGAAAAAAAAACAAAAATTTTTTTTTTCCTTTAATTGAGCTGTGAAGGTGCGCATTGGGAAAGATCGTGACATTAGAAGGACACAGGAGTCACAAGCACACAGGAAAAAGAATATTTAACTAATGTTTGAAGACATACCGTTCGAAAAATTTTTTTGTTTGAAACCGCCACTACGTCGCAGTTTCCCAGAAACCCAGGCAATCTAGACAATCCCTAGATCTTCTTAGAAAAACCGGAGCTCAACGACCCCCATTTAAGGAAAATTGTATAATAGTAGAACCACTAGAGACCACTAGTTTTTTTCAACTTTAATTTATTTTAAGAGAACGAAAAGGTTTTGTTGGTTTCCTCGTGCTGTGCCGATCGGGTTGGTGTCCGACATTTTGCAAACTAAATACTAAATTTCAAACACCGAAAATAAAAATTCACCATGGCTCGTTTTACAGCAACGATTATGTAACCCACATTGCTAGTCAAGTTATATGATGTTACACGTCTTAATTAATTGTTCATTACCTTCTTTGTAAGTAATCAATAACATCTTTCACTTGTTTTTTTGTAATTTTCTGTAATAATTTTGTAGGTCTTGAAAAAGATTTAATTAATAAATCGAAACGTCGACTTAAGAAGAATTTGAGTTTTTTCTTTGAATCGTATCACCCGAATTCTACCGTTTGCGTAGTAATTTTTATAAAAATTTACTCTTTATATATATATATATATATATATATATATATATATATATATATATATATATATATTATACAGTTAAATCGCATGCACAAACCTAGAAACAGACGTCGACGAAACTGGTAAAACTTTTAATTTATTACATGTGTTATGTTTTCATGACACTTGGAATTAGTTCAAATCTATTTTCACGTTTATATATTATTGTGTTCAGAATCTGCACATTACATTAGATAGGCAAGCAATACTAAACAGACAAGAATAGATTTTCGGGCTTGTCTGGTGTTGTCTGAGTGGGGAAAGATGGTATGTTCTGACGCCTCCTCCTTAAGGGGAAATTACATGTAAAACCTAACATCAGCCTATTTATGGGAAACTTCATGCAAAATCTAGTTCCAGCCTCCTTATGAGTAAATGCTATAGAAAAAAGTACAGTACGTGGCCTAGCGTAGATCTGTAGATGGCGCGACCTCGTGTGTTAGGAGGGGCAAGACGCCGCCCTTAGACAGATCAAATCAAGACAAGACTGGACAGACAAGAACAGATAAGACTAGAGAGACAAGACTAGGCAGACAAGACTACAAAAAAAAGACTAGACATATAAGACTAGACAGACAAGACTAGGCAGACCACACAAGGCAGACAAAACTAGACAGACCGGAAAAGACTAGACAGACCGAATAGACTAGACAGACAAGCGGGAAAATTATTCAAAATAAGTTGCGGGGAGGGCAGTGGAGAAGCGGATATGTATGCATAATTAATTGAAGTAATTGTACACCATACAAGACCAGATCGTACAAGACCAGACCGTACAAGACCAGACAAGGCCAGACAAGACCAGACAAGACCATACATACCAAACCAGACCAGATAAAAAACAGGGAAGGCCAGGCAATGCCTGACAAGAACATGTGAGACCAGGCAAGAACAGGCAAACCTAGACAAGCCCAGACAAGACCAGCTAATACTACACAAGACTATACAAGACCAGACAAAATACAAGACAAGACCAGTTAGGTCCTGACCCTGGGTGATGAGGGGACGGGCCCCGCCCTTAGACCGACAGAGCCGGTCAAGATTAGAGAGACGAGAAAAGACAAGACAGATATATATATATATATATATATATATATATATATATATATATATATATATATATATATATATATATATATATATATATATATATATATATATATATACCTTCTCCTTTGGGGAAATAAAATGTAAAATATAGTCCCGGCTTCCTTGGGACTTTACATATAAAAACTAGCTCAAGCCTCCTTATGGCAAAATTATATACAAAATGGTTTAGTACGTGGTCGAGCGTATATGTTTAGATGGCGCTAGTGGGTGAGGAGGGGATGGACGCCGAACTTAGACCGAACTCACCTCCTCACCCACGAGCGCCATCTAAACATAAACGCTCGTACTGTACCAACCACGTACTGTGCCATTTTGTATATCATTTTCCCATAAAGAGGCTGGAGCTAGATTTTACGTGTAATTTTCCAAAAGGAGGCTGGGGCTATATTTTACATGTTATTTCCGCAAAAGGAGGAGGCTGCAGAAAATACCATCTTTCCCTACTTGTCTGGTCTTGTAGCCTCTTGTCTGGTCTTGCCTGGTCTTGTCTTGTGTTGTCTGGTGTTATTTGGTCTTGTCCATTTTTCTATGGTATTGTCTGTTCTTGTCTGGTCTTGTCTGGCTTTTTCTGGTCTTGCATAGTCTTGTGTAATATTAGATTGTCTGGGATTCTCTAGGTTTGCATGTTCTTGCGTGGTCTTTCCTGTCAGGCATCGCCTAGTCTTGCCTGCTTTGTCTGGACTTGTCTGGTCTTGCCTGGCCTTATATGGTCATGCTGATCTTGCTGGTTTTGTCTGGTCTTTTCAAGTCTCTCCTGACTTTATATGGTTTGTCTGGTTCTGTTTGGTCTTGTCCGGGCTTGTCTCTTCTTCTGATCTTGTCTGGTCTTGTCTCGTCTTGTCTGATCTTGTCTGGTCTTGTCTAGTCTTGTCTGGTCTTGTCAGGCCTTGTCTGGTCTTGCCTGGTCTTGTCTGGTTTTGTCTGATCTTGCCTGGTCTTATCTGATTTTGTTTGGTCTTGTCTGGTTTTGTCTGGTCTTATCTGGTCTTGTCTAGTCTTGACTGGTTTTGTCTGGTGTGGTCTTGTCTGTTCTTGTCTGGTCGTATAGGATCTTGTCTGGTCTTGGCAGGTCTTGTTTGGCCTTATCTGGTCTTATCTAGTCTTGTCTGGTATTCTGTGATCTTTTCTGGTCTTGTGTGGTCAAGTCTTGACTTATCTAGTCTAAAAAATTGTAAAACGATAAATAACAGCAATTAAAAGATCAGTTTCAAGTGTTTTAATTTTTTTCAATATTAACATATAAAATTTCACTGTGTCTATTAGTAGCCAATATGACATATATGATTTAGCCAATATTGACATATATGAGTTTCGCTGAATACACTTCAAGTATCAGACGACAAATGTTTCGAAATTCGCAGTATATGTAACTTGTAAATTTATCGATGCATTATTGTTTGGAAAAACACATATCCTAACTTTGAAATAAATGCAGTTGAAACATTTGTGATAGCATAGATATCATTCTATAAACCAACCAAACTAAACTCTGATAACTATTAAAACTGCAACGCCATTTTACATTGAATTGAACACTATTACACAAGTCAAATAAAAATAAATTAAATTGTTATAGGCAGAAGAAAATTGGCTAAATAAAAGACAATGTTAGAGGGATTTAACTGTTACTTTAATTAGTTTTTTGTGCCGAACTATCTAGATTTGTTATATATTGATTGTATAATTTTATTAAGAAAAATTACTTACTTTTTGACAACAAGAAAAAATAATCCTTTGCCTACTTTACTGAAAAATTTCAGTGAAGTAATAACTTTTCCATTCTTTTAACCATTTCGTTTAAAAGTTAATAATACTTTCCAATATTAAAGGAAAAAACCGTAAAACATCTGCTGCACGTTATAACTAACAAGAACCTATAGCCATAAGCTCGAAACCTATCGATTTTTTATATCCCGCTTTATAGAACAGGCCGAAAAGCTTGGGAAGCACTGATAAACATGTTGGCAGTCTATTACAAATGTTGGGGATAATCGGATACTAAAACGATGAAAAACTGATAAATCAAGGTGTTCAATGGCTAGTAAATAACGGTTTAGGTAATACCGAAAGATTTGTGGCTTCTATTACCAAGGGAATTATTTGTATTTGTGGGATTGCATTGATTTTCGGTTATTCGAGGGATGCTAATTTTGGTCAACCTCGCCCAGTTCTATTTTAAGTTTGATGGTAATTTCCCATCACAATTATTAAATTATCAAATATTAAATTTAATAAATAATTCTATAAATAAATAAATTTATATATAATATAAAAATACGAAATTAATATTTGTATGTTGCAGATACAATATAATAGAATTAACAATATTTTCAACTTTTTTAATAAGCTAGTAATTTAATAATTTGCAGAACATTTTATTAACAACCATAAACTTTATTTTGATTGTCACTTCCAAAAGAAGCAAATATGTTATATAAATATATATAATAATTTAAACGGATTGAATATATTAAAAGGCACTGAAACTATAAAAAACTTTTATAATCCGTTGATGGAGAGATATTATGACCGCTTCTATTTATATTTCCGAAATGGCCGTGTTTTCTGAGAACAACGGCGGAAGGTTAGATAGCTTCAATTTTATACCACCGTATATTTATAGAAAATTCTGTTTACCAATTTTTAAATAATAATTTACAAATGAAGCCAGCGGCATCAGAATACCCACACAATGTCCTTAAACAAAACTATTTACAAATCGAATTTGTAGGAATTCGATTTGTAAATTATCAATCCTTATTCGCAATAAGGTTTTTAAAATATAATTATTAAAAGATTTAAAAATACATATATAATTAAATTTAATAACCGTATAACCCAATAAATATATTATTGGCGTTTGTCTGGATTATGTCTTGACGGACTAGGTCTGTCTAGTCTTATTTGTCTAACCTTGTCTGTCTAGTCTTGTTGCCTGCCAAGTTTTTTTTCTCTCTCTAGTAATCTCTGTTTAGTCATGTTTGTGTCTGTCTAGTTTTGTCCGTTTATTCAGATTTCTGTCTGTCCAAACGTATATTTCGTTATTTCGTCCGTATCTAACACTAAACGTGAATAAAACAATAAATTATTGTTGAGAAAAATTTAATTTAAATTGTGAAAAGAAAGATACTTGTCTTCTGAGAGTTCTGTCGAATTATATTCAAGAGATTCAATATTAAAGAGATTTGAGAAAGCGTGCGATTATTTGGATCCCGTACACGTCTTTTAGTCGTTTATTGCTGTATAAATATCTAACGAGTTTTTTTAATTGGCTTACGATTCGGTTCAGGTGCGTTCGGATATGAAGGGATAAAAATGTGGATGCGTCTGGTTTTGCCATTCATATTTCAAACGATGATTGTGCCATTGCAAGGCCGCAATCGTACTTTACATATTTTATGTTTCAATCTCGACTAACCGAGGTGGCATTTATATATCCGCAGTCTATTTTTTATAGCACAGCCAGAAATTCGGCCGATGCGCCATTTGAATTATCGCCAGAGGCCATAACACTTACATATATAATATTAATCTGTACCGTACATACAATATTTAAGACGAAGAGTAACCAGACAAGAGCGGGCGCGACCTGCTAGGTTTTCTTAGGTATTGTGAGGATTACTATGGTATTGTATGGTCTTTATTTTTTGTATGGTTTTGTATAGACCTTGTCTGGTTTTGTCTGGTTTGTCTTGTCTGGTCTTGTTTGATCTTGGCTGGTCTTGTATGATCTTGTCTGGTCTTCTCTGGTATTGTCTGGTTTTGTCTGGCCTTCTCTGGTCTTGTCTGATCTTGTCTGGTCTTGTATGGTTTTGTCTAATCTTGTCTGATATTTTATAGTCTTGTCTGTTCTTATCTGATCATGTGTGGTCCTGTCTGGCCTTGTATGGCCCAGTCTGGTCCTGTCTGACCTTGTTTGGTCTTGCCTGGTCTTGTCTAGTCTTATCTGGTCTTGTTTGGTCTTTTTTATATTTTATTTATTTCACTAAAAACACAATTTACAATATATACATAATTTACTATGTTCGCAAGGAGTGATTAACAGGCTGACAAGTAATCGTAGCCCAATGACAACCCAACACCTTATTAATTGCAATATACATAAATGGTATCCAACGATGACCGACAGAAACAAATAATTAGAGGCTTATTTCACCCAGAGCAGTGGGGTGTAATTTAAGGAAGTGCTTCAGGTTAATAGGGGAATAATTAAAAATATCAAGACAGTCTGATAGGAAGCGTTGGTTTAGGTAATTGTATTGCGCTGAGAGACGTGTGAGGGGGAATGTTTCGCTGAGTTCGTATGAAAACGCATCAAACGGTAGATTCTGGGTATGCGTGAAATTATTGTGGGAGAGTTATGATTTTAAAGGGACAGTAGGTAGGGACAATACTTTCGATTGTTCTGTAATTTAAATTAAAATAACATATCGCGCTCAGTACGCCTGGCATATAATGGGGTAATACATGGTACCTCAGAGGATTGAAACCAACGTTTTATTTAATTTTTCCATTTTAAGGAGTTATTGGATTCCTTCGAGAGGTTGCGTATTTACATTATTTTGAGGGAACCAAACATAGGATTCAAATTCCAGTACCGGCCTGACCATGGTGTAGTGGAGGGTAATGTAGACGTTTATCGAACAGAAACTAGCAGCAGCCCTGATCATAAGTCGCAACGATCTCTTTGCTTTTTTTATAATAGCGTCGATATGTTCAGAGAAACATAACTTCTCATCAAATCAAATGCGCAGGTCCTTAATCGAGGTAACCTCTTAATTAAAGTACCACAAAAGTCATAGCCGTAAGCGAGAAGTGTCCTTTTTGTGGTATAAGATATCACCGAGTACTTTCCACTGTTTAGTCGAAGTTTTTTATTAGAGCAGTACGTCGCGAACTTACCCAGATGTGCTTGCAAACTATTTGCATCGTTGGTATTACGTATTTTACTAAAGATCTTTATATCGTCAGCATAGATCAGAAGCCTACAGTTCTCGAGATAGAAGACAATATCGTTTATGTATATTATAAAGAGCATGGGTCCCAGATGAGAACCTTTGGGGACACATAACGACAAAGCGCAACTCCTTGAAGTATACCCATTAAGTGTAACCCCCTGTGAGCGACCTGACAGGTAGGATCTAAACCAATTCAACAGATATCCGTGTAAGACAAGTTGCTTAAGTTTAGGGAGCAGTGTCTGATGATCTATGCTATCGAAGGCTTTGCTAAGATCGGTATAGATCGCATCAACTTGCGCTCCTTCGGCCATAGTCGTCAGAATATAGTCTGTGAAACACAGCACATTCGTTTCGATCGACCTCTAATTCATAAAACCATGCTGCTCAGGGACGATATATGGATTGATGTGAAAAATAATCCTGTTATAAACGAATTTCTCTAGGATTTTGTTGAAAACGCATAGTTTAGATATAGGCCGCTTATTCGCTAGCAAATTCTTATTGCCGGTTTTGTAGATTGGGAGTACGTGGGCTTTTTTCCATAGTGTTGGACAGAAACTCGAACGCAGACGCTTATAAGATCAAGTGCAGAACGAGTGAGCGGTCAGCTTGACGAATTGGGTCGAAATTCCACCGGGGCCTGAACCTTTCTTCGCATCGATATTAGTGAGTACCCTGAGTACTTTAGTCTCGTTGAAGCTCAGCATATTAAAGTTTATGTTGGTTTAGTTTTCAGTTGCGTGAAAACTCATTTTAATAATTGATGGATCAGATATGTGTGCTTTCTAGAATGCCGACGAGAAAAGTTCACTGAAGCTATCACCGATTTGTGTCGTGCCTACGACAAATCCGGATTCTGTGTTTAACTTTAAGGGAATATCAGAGGACCCACGTTTAATTTTTATGAGTCCACAGTCTTGTAGTGAAAAAATGCATTAAACCTCAAAGGATTCCAACGAAATTTTTACTGTACATGGATAACTATAAAAAGTACATTCACACGAAAATTCAATGTTCCGCTACCATCGGGAACGACGCGGGAAATTATTTTAGTTTTGGAGGATTTTCGCAAATATCTCTGCAGAATCTCGAAACAGAAAATAGGGATTTGGTGCGCCATATGTGGAATTCTGGTATCTACAAATACGTATTCTTTGCAAATTTTTGCAAAAGTCTTTTGGTTTTGTCACAAATATTAAAAATGTGAAAAGTGTTATAGTATAGTTTATTCGACACGAAAACGTAATCGTAGGTCCAGTGGTTTGTACTTGTTCAGTCTTCTTGCGATGGTCGTTCTGTCCAGTAGAGGCGCTACTAGCGCGTTTGGGTGGCTGTCAAGTCTCATGTCGTAATTTGTGCACAGCTTTTGGGCTGCAGTTTTGACCCTATCTATTTTGAGGTCTTTTTGTAGACGAGAGTTCGTGACGTACTATGGTACGCTCGTATCAGCGATGCTCGATCGCGAGATCGCGATGCTCGAGTTGCTGGCGGTACGGTTGCTGGGTCACGGGTAATACTCTTTCCATGGTAGAAATGTAGTTTCTGTAATAGGCTCTGGTGATTTTACCTTTTTACGTAGCATTCTAAATTGTATATGTTTGTCCTGGTTGTTGCTCTTTTTGTATGCTCGGTGGAATGTACCCTCTATTTAATAAGTTCGATTAGTGCCGTCGAATACCACGTAGGGTAGCAGGTAGTTTTCTTAATGGCACATGGGTGTCAATAATATGTTTCAGAGTTTTATAAAAATTACTGACCATAGAATTGGTGTCCGAGAAGTCGAGTTCCCATTGCCAGCATATATCATCTAGTGCAATGTTTCACAAACTTTTTCTCTTCACGAACCCTTTGTGAAATCCAAAGAATTTGGCGAACCCCATATAGTTCATAGCAAGGATATGAAACATAATCCTAAAGCATCTAAGTACATTATTAAAACATTAATAAAACAAAAATGATAAATACAAATCCATTCAAAATCAATTGAACAAACCAACTGGTTCTTACTTAAGCATACATCAAATTTAAAAAAAGTAACTTTTAATGAGATTATTGTGGATACTGATGGGATTGTTGGCTGTTTGGTGGAGCAAAACAAATCAAAATTTGACTCAATATCTGACATTTTCATTCTTAGATCAGGTTCTGCATTTAACCTGTTTCTATATTTATCTTTCAGATAAGCACATGTTGAAAATCCTTTCTCAAATAGATATATGTTTGTAAAAGGGTAATAGAACTTCATTTTTTTTAAGAACTGGAAATTCATTTTTCATATTGAGCCAGTTAATTCAAGATTCCTATAAAAATAGCTTTTTGAAAAATGTCACAGGATATCTATATGAGTTTTTCTTTTTCCGGCAAAGTTAGAAAGGTTTCTAAACTTACATCTCCTTGAATAGACGTAATCCTTTTAGATCCAGTTGTTTGAGAGTCTCAAACGACTCTCTCTTTGAGAGTCTCAATCTGAAAAAAAACCTCTCAATCTATTGAAAAAATGGTTATCGAAAGTTAATTGAAGGTGTTTCTGTTTCTTAATTTTTTTTTCAAAATAGACATTGATCATATCGAAAATTGCTTCTCCAGTTGTATAAGTTTTCAAGGGTTTTGAAAATAGTATCTTCTTGAACGATATTCGTCAAAATATGCCTAACGTAGACAAGAAAGCTGCATTGTTTGCTACATCAGTCAAGCTGCTTCGCTAAATAATTCAATTTTAATCTCTTCTTATCTAGTATATTATATCTTATACTATTTTCACTATTCTTTTGGTGTAATTATATTTTCTGCCATTGTGTATGTCTGTAAACATCACCGAATCTTATAACTTACTCGAATTGATGCCTCGAGAACCAATTTACTATCTTCATTTGAAGACTGGAAATAATAGATACTAAGCATTTTATTATCTTCGTGAGTCAGAAGTTTTGTTTCAAGGTGTCTACGAAGAAGTGATGGTGTTAAACTGCTGTTGGCAACATCGTTGCTGATTGCACAAAGCGGTTTAGATTCCGATTTTCCCCAATAAAATAAAAACCTATTTCTAAATAATCTCTTTCATATTTTCGCTTTGTTTTCTTTTCTTTCCCATGTTTTCTTTGTTTTTAGTCTGTTGAAATGGTAACTGAGTACAGCTTTCAGTATCATGGGATGCTTCTAAACGACACGTCTTTCACCATCGGTCCATAATAAAATTGGGGTATAATGATTATTGAAAGTTATGTATCACATGTGTGAAGTTTGCTTAATCAAGTTTACAACCCTCTGTATGTGTAACACCTGTATAACACCTGTTAATTTGTTATGTCGTGGACAATCTTTGCCCAGCAAACGAGAGGATATTTAAAATTATTCAACTTGTGTAAAGTATTTTAGGGTGCCTAGTAAGTTTGCCGAGGTAGGTTATCTAGTGAAGTAGCCCATACTTGCCGCAGCGACCCCGTGGAGTGATCACGCGGCGTTCACGTGATTGTTCATATGACGTTGTAAAAAGCCTGATTTACACTGCTTTCTTTTAAATACCTAGGTACTTACCACTTCCTATTTGATTGTAAACAAAGTCTTGAAAAAAACTAATTTATGGATAAAATGTAATCACTAATTTTAACGAATACAGAAAGACTGAAAACTCGAGAACACGTGGCATACAACCGGACTGGTCGACTGGTTTAGAGTTTCGGCTGCATGATCTACGCTTCAAAAGCGTCTGTGCCAGTGGTCAGTGCCAATGGTCAGTGCCCATTAGCGAATCATCCCCCGAAAATAACGTGAAAATCACGCAAGTTTATTACTCCAACGGGTGGCTGCGACAACTATAGTAGATAATAATTTGACATCAAGATAACCAGTACTTTTTGTTTGTTTGGGTATTACATTGGGTGTGTTCTTGTTTTGTTTTTCTTAAGTTTATTTTTTCTCGGTTATTTAAAATGCCGCCATTGTAATATTATTTTCGAGCACTCCCTTTGTAAATCCTACGAACCCCAAGGGGTTCGCGTACCACCGGTTGGGAATCGATGATCTGTTGCATTATTGATTGAATTATAGTTAGCTCTATAGAAATTGCGCATCATAGTGGGAATAGCCTGATTTATAAGGGGTCTAATAGCGATAGATATGAGAAACTCGAGTGGCGGGTGATACATGTCCACCTTATAAGCTGGATAGCCTGTCACTAGCAGGGACAGCTGCTTCTTCTAATGAATAAGTCAAGAGTGTTCACCTAATATTGGGGAGATTGAAGTAACCGCATATATCTAAGAAACAGTAGTTCACTACTGACGCTACAGCATATCGTCTCAAGCCTGGTAAGAAAGGGTTCTAACGAGGAATTTTGAGGTGGGATTTAGACGATGCATACATTCAGGCTTTTTTTGTTATCTAGTGGTATGTTAGTCAATATGTCCTCTGCGTCGGTCTACCTGTCCTCATTAATATTACACACTAAATGTTTTCTTGCGTAAATAAGGACACCACCGCCGTCACTTTTAAGGCAAGTTTCCCTATTTCCGTACCGGCGAAAAACTCAGTAGTTATTATCGAAAAGTTCACTGCTAATGATGTCTGAATTCAGCCAGGTTTCCGTTAAACATAGAATGTCATAATTAAAGGTGGATGAATTAACAAATAAGTCCTAGGTTTTCGTCCTGAGTCCGCTAGCATTTTGATAGATTTTTTTTGTCAGATATTGCATTTAGAGTGGCGAGTAGTAGGATTGGATGCCAATACAACGACAATATAAACAATAAGTTCGCTGATAGGGAGTGGTAACTCCCTATCAGCAAAATAACAAAACGTGATATTTAGAAACACAAGCAAAGTAGCAGTTTTAAGTTTAGCATTTTAAGTTTTAGCAGTTTTAGTTAAGCAAACCGATGGACCGTCTGGCCTTGTCTTTGTTGTTTGGTTTTGCATGGTTTTTTTCTGGTCTTGTTTGGTCTTGTTCGATCTCGACTCGCCTTGTCTGGTCTTGTTTAGTCTTGTATGATCTTCACTGTTCTTCACTGGTATGGTTTGGTCGTGTCTGGTCTTGTCTGGTCTTGTCTTGTATTATCTGGACTTTTCTAGTCTTGTCTATTTTGTCTGGTCGTGTCGGGTCTTGTCTAATATTAGTTCAACTTGTTAAATATGCATAGATGGTTAAATAAATCTTAGTAAAATTTATTACAGAGAAAGTGTGCTAGGGTAATTCACATAACAATAATGAATCCTATCTGGCGGATTTCCTACAAAAAGATAAAAAGGTGTTAATAATAAAATCAGACTATTTGACCGAGTGGCACATATGCATTATCTGTCAAATAATTCCCTCACGCTATCTATAAATATATACCTTATACGATAAATACTTTGTATTATTGCCTTGAATGCAAATAGTTTCTCGAAATATTTCCAGCGAATTTATGTAATTATAGTATTGTTTGCTTAGTCTTGCCTGTCTTGTTTGAACTCTCTAGTCTTGTCTGTCTAGTCTTATCTAGTTACTCTTGTCTCCCTAGTCGTATCTGTCTTAGTCTTGTCTGTCAAGCCTGGTCTGTGAGATGTATGAACTTGTCTCTCTAGTCTTTTTTGTCTAGCCTTGTCCGTCTAGTATTATCTGTCTAGTCTTCTCTGTCTAGTCTTGTCTGTTTAGTCTTCACTGTCTAGTCTTGTCTGATTAGTCTTGAAAGACTAGTCTCTTCTGCCTACCCTTATCAGTCTTGTCTTGTCGGTCTAGTCTTATCTGTCTAGTCTTGTCCCCCTAGTCTTTTCTGGCTAGTCTTGCCTCACTAGTCTTGTCTGTCTATTATTGTCGGTCTAGTCCTGTGTGTGTAGTCTTGCCTGACTAGTCTTGTCTGTCTAGTCTCGTCTCCCTAGTCTTGTCCGTCTAGTTTTCTATGTAGGTATAGTTTTGTCGGTCTAGGCTTATCCGTCTTGTCTTGTTTGTTATGTCTTGTGTGTCTAGTCTTGTCTGTCTAGGCTTGTCTATCTCGTCTCGTCTATCTGGTATTGCATGTAAAGTCTTGTCAGTCTAGTTTTGTCAATCATATGTTGTCATTGTAGATTTTTCAAGTAATTCCTATATGTCATTTGTTGCCATTCTCGTTTTAGCTTTTTAGGTATGTACGCGATTTGCATTTCTACATAACACAACATAAGAGAAGATATATTTTTGTATATCCATGTCTTTTTTAATTTGTCTTGTTTCTGTAGTATTGATTTTTCTTTTTTATTATTATGTTTGTTTACGCAAAGTATTAAGTATTAAGTTCTACACGTAGTCTTACATTTGAGCAAGTATTTTACACGTAGACTTACTTTAGAGCAAGAAGTAGCTTTCCAGTTTTAAGGATAAATGAAAAACTAACTTGAGCTAAAACTAAAAGTTCAAAAAAGAGAAATTCTTTCGTTTTGCCGCGAGGGAATTCACTCTAGTTCTCCCGTGCTTTCCCGAGGGATAAAGTAGATACTTGCA
This sequence comes from Phosphuga atrata, assembly GCA_944588485.1. NCBI lineage: Eukaryota > Metazoa > Arthropoda > Insecta > Coleoptera > Silphidae > Phosphuga > Phosphuga atrata. The sequence continues at coordinate 15,095,665 of OX155901.1, forward strand.
CTTTTTTCCTTATAAATTGTTTTCTTCATTCCTTTTCCAGGCAAAACTTTCTTCCACCGGATAGTTGCAACGTCGCTGTCGTTCACCTAACTGAGCTGTTACTTATATAAACTTGCTTGCATAGAAATCGGCCCACTGTAAACTTTTCACTATAACTATTACTTTTGTAAAAACTATTTATGAGATGAAATAAAGAAATATAGCGTTTGAAAGACAATTTAATATGCTTTAATATGAGTTTAAATTCATCAAAGAATGCTTAGCGATTACAGGCGTAGCAAACGGTAAACAAAAACGAACGTATTTATTTGATGGTAATAACGGCAATAAAAAATTGAGCTAAATTGTAATTATTGACTTTGCAATCGAAATTAGCAGATCATTCGTTTTTCATAATATGATTAGTTTTCGAGAGTGTTAGTTTAATGCATACTACACTGCAAAAAAACTTCAAGTTTTTGTTCTAAACGAAAATGGACTAGCTAGCGAGCTGTTGCTCGACAACTAGATATGACATGTGCCGCGGTTCGAACAGTGTTCCAATGTTCAGTCAATTCAATGATCCAGTCAATGGGAAGACTGGATCATAGACGACCTGGTACAGGTAGAAGGAGATTTACCAAGTAGAGATGACCGCTTTATTGTGTGAACATCATTAAGAAATCGTCTCCTTAATGCTGTTCAACTGCAACAACAGCTCCGTGAAGTTCGAAGTGTGGCTATTAGCAAGTGCGCAGTAAGACGAAGACTGCAGGAAAGTATTTGAACCTGTCTGTTCGATAAAACACCTTCTTGCTCTACTTTTGATTCCCTCTTATCGGAGATTGGTACCATCATAACGACATGTATCTTGTTGATAGCCGCCCTGAACAGCTCGGCAGACGTACACTCAAACCATTGTCTCAGGTTGCCAAACCACCTAGGATAGCGTGGCTTCGCAACCTGAGACAGTGCTTTGTGTGTACGTCTGCCGAGCTGTTCAGGGCAGCTGTCAACAAGATACATGTTGTTATGATGGTACCAATCTCCGATAGGAGTGAACTAAAAGAAGAAGAAGAATGTGTTTTTTTGGTTAAAATACTTTCCTGCAGTCTTCTGCCAACTGTTCTTTCTCCTCTAATTTTACCCTGGATAATTAGTTTGAGGATGTTGTATCTTTCTCCTCTTAGAATGTGTCCCACCCACTCAAGTTTCCTTTTTTTAATGGTTTTATGGATCTCTCTGGCTTTATCCATCCTGTGAAGTACTAGTTATTTACTTGGTAATTTTGTAGGTTTATGAAATTTTAAGGACACACCTGTAACACCACAATTCGAAAGCCTTCATTTTTTTTATGCTTTCCGCCTTTAATGTCTAGGCCTCCACTGCATACAGCAGGGTAGGAAAGATGGAACTTGTGTAAGGATACCCATTCAATTGTTTCGTTGTTAATGACTATAAGTGGTCTATTATGATTAATGTTTGGGTACTTTGTAGTAGCCATAGCTTTTGTATTCTGTATGTTTATGTCCAGTCCGTACCTTTTACAGTGGGTGTTTACTGAATCGACTAGGCGCTGTAGGTTTTCTATGCTGTTAGTTATAATGTTAGTGTCATTTGCATATCGTATGTTGCTAATTGACCATTTCTGACAATCTGCCATTTATGACAATGCCTCTCATCACTTCTGCCAATGCCTCTTCGAAGATACTTCACTATATATATTGAATAAGAGAGGCGAGAGTATACATCCCTGTCTTGCCCCACGGCAAATTTTAACCTCTTCGCTTAGTTCTCTTTCGACTTTTAGTTTAGATGTTTGGTTACAATAGAGGTTAGAGATTATTCTTATTATCTCTACTACTCTATAGTAGTTTGGAATATTGGACCCTGTCAAAAGCTTTCTGGAATCGATGTAGCAGATGTACATTTCATGGTTCATGTCTAGACATTTTTGTCGCTACACATTGAATCCAAAGAGCGCTTCTATCGTTCCCATACCTTTCCTAAATGCCATCTGCGTGTCGCTAATGTCTTCTTCTAGTTTTTTGTATATTCGGTTGTTTATAACCTTTAGGAAGACCTTCAAGATGTGGCTCATCAGGGCAATAAGACACCAACAGTTTGTTAAAAACATACACAGCTCGTCGTTAAGCGTTATCGATCACCGCTCATCGACCCTCATTACAAGAACGATGGTCTGTTCTGTTCACAGATGAGACCAGAATATGCCTCTATGCTATCGACCGGAAAAGAAAAGTGTACCGGAGACCAAGACAGCGATTTGCAGAATGCAATCGCGATTAAACTCCCAAACCAGATAATAGACACTATGTCGAATCGAATGACGCTCGTCCAGTAGCTATAGGACTGGCGGTTTCAGAAGAGTTAGATTCCCGGTAAAACGTGTTAAAAAATCGATCTTATACTTGTCCGCCTTACAGCAAAAGACGTGCCAGAGACGCGGCCAAAGGTTAGGTATATATATATATATATATATATATATATATATATATATATATATATATATATATATATATATGTATATATATATATATATATATATAAATATATATATATATATATATATATATATATATATATATAATTTCGAATATAAATCAACGAGCTGGTAAAACATGGAGGGGACAAACTAAGCAAAGAATATTCAAACTACTATCACAAATCTGGGAAAAAGAAAAGATGCCTTCGGACTGGGAATAATGGACAATAGCAACAATACACAAGAAGGGGAAACCGAACGTATGCTCAAATTATAGGGGAATCAGGATGCTGAACGCAGTATACAAGATACTAAAACAAGTTAGTAAACAAAACACTTATGAAATATAGAGAGACACAAGAATTAACCAACAAAAATAAACCATTAACAAAAATTAGAGACTACCAACAGGGCTTCAGAAGTGGAAGGTCGGCCATGGACGCTGTACACATAGTGAACCAGTTAACTGAAAAGTGCTATGAACGTGGCATAGGACTACAAATAACGTTTATTGACTTTAAAGAAGCATTTGACAGCCTAAAGCGTGATCAAGTAATAAAAGCCATGAAAACCACGAATATCCCAGAGAAACTATTGAGACTAACAGAAATGACAATGTGGAACTCAAAAGAATAGATAATGACAAGGAGGGCAGAACGAAGCGGTCGAAATCAATCTAGGCATACTACAGGGTGATGGGTTATCAACGACATTATTCATTCTTGTATTGGATCCTGCAATTAGAGAGTGTTTTTTCAAAGGAACTTTAACTAATAAAATGATACAGGTTGTTGCTTACGCAGATGATATAACAATGCTAGTCAGAGACAGGAGAAGCATGGAAGAAGCAGTTCGAACACTCGAACAAGAGACAAAGAAAAGAGGCCGGAAAATAAACTAAAAAAAGCAGGTCCATGGTGGTAAACAGAGAAAACAAGACCACAACTAACAAACTAGTGCACATAGGGAATTTCGGGTTCAAAATACTAGACGACTTCTAATACCTAGGAATAATAATAAACAAAAAAAATGACAGAAGGATGGAGATAAACCATAGAGTGCAGGCGGGATATAGAGCGTACTACAAATACAAGCTCATCATGAAAAGCTAGAGCATAAGCGCAAATACAAAAATGAAGCTATACAAAATAGCAATTAAACCGGTATTGACCTATGGGGCAGAGACGATGAACCTAACAAACGTAGAACAGGGAAAGCTAAGAATCTTCGAAATAAATATTATTAGAAGAATATATGGATTAAAGAGAATCACTGAAGGGGAACATAGAAGACTAAGGAAACTAACTCCTTGAGAAAACTAACTAAGAAAACTAACTCCGAAATAAAAATCATCCTAAAAGGAGAAGATATTGTTAAGGCGATAAAAGTACTGTGACTCCGCTGCTATGGTCACATATATTGAATGGAAAACAACAGAGTGGTAAAGCTGATTACAATGCGAAGACCAGAGATTTGCAGAGGTAGAGGAAGACCGAAAAGCATATGGGTGGATCAGGTACTAGAAGAAATTAAGAACCTAAAGATACAGGCATGGAGGAGCAAGATTTTAGACCGAGCCACTTGGAGGAAATTAACAGAGTAGGTAAAGGCAAGCGACTGGACAGATTATGAACAGGACGGAGGAACGTGGAGTAACTCACCACATGAAATGAGTTTCAAGAGCTCGTAGAGGTAAAGAAGAGGTGTAAAGCGGTTACAACCCCGAGAGGGGTGTGTATATATATATATATATATATATATATATATATATATATATATATATATATATAATAATAATAATCTATAGAGAATCTATAGTAGAATTCGGATAATACGATAAACAAAAACAAACTCAATTTTTTCTTAATTCCACGTTTAGTTCCACCGAAGTCACGATTTATTAATTAAATCTTTTTCAAGACCTACAAAATTGTTACAGAAATTACAAAAAACAAAGTAAAAGAAGTTTTTAGTTACTTACAGAGAAGGTGATGAACAATTTATTAAGACGTATAACATCATATAACTTTGACAAAACGTTGTAGATTACATAACAACTAATGTAAAGCGAGCCATTGTAGCACGAGGAAACCTAGAAAAAGTTTTCGATCTATTAAAATAAATTAAAGTTGAAAAAAACTGTGAGGGAGCGCATTGGGAACGATAAGGATGTCAGTGATATTGGAAGGACACCGAAGTCACGAGCACACTGAAAAAAAAGATTATTTAAAGACGTATAATATGTCTGAAAAATTGAATCAACCACTGCGCAGCAGTTTAATCAATAACCAAAGTAATACGAAAGTTACCCAGATCTTCCTAGAAACAAGGAGCTCAACGACACCCATCTAAGAAATTATATAACCTAAAACAATAGACTGTATTTGTATAAATTTTACAATAGAATAATTAAGACAATATGTACAAGATTATAATCAATTCTTACCTAAAACAATAGAATTGATTAAATGTAGTTTCTTCAGGATCGATAATAAAATAAATGTAATACCTGTCTGATGTCTGTCGGATCGATAATGAGTTATACACTGAATCTAACAGTGTTGGCAACTTAACATGTTAACTGTCCTTAGTTGGTGGCGCCTAAATTTAAAATGGGGTATTTTAGATTTATATCTCCCCTTCCTAATGTTTTAATTCCCAGAATTAAGAGAGTATGGGATTAGATGGTTTATATAGTATTTATTACTTCCTAGTTTTTTATTATCCTCTATTTCAAATATAGTATTTGATATTTTCTTCTTAACTCGAAATGGGCCTTGTCTTATTTCTTCTAGTTTACTTCTGTTCAATTTATTTCCCTTAGTGACAAATACTAGGTCTCTTATTTTAATTTCTTTATCTGACCTTCTCTTGTCTATTCTTTTCTTATTTTTCTTAAAGCTCTCTTCTGAGTATAGTGCTGTTAGCCTTCTGTCTTCTTCCAGATTTCTTTTTATCTGCAATTCTTCTGGAATCACTTCAAAATTTTCACCGTATAGTAGATAAGCCGGAGAGAATCTCGTAGAAGTATGCACTAATGTATTATATTCCTCAGTGCATTTTTGTGCTGATTTGGACCATGGTTCTTTGCATCCCTCTTCGTATATCTTGCTTCTTATTCTATTGTCGAACGTCTGATTTAATCGTTCGTTAAGGCCATTTGATTGTGGATTGTCCACTGGAGTGAAGATTAGCTCTATATTATGTTTATTCATATATTATTTGAATTTTCTTGATTTGAATGCACAGAATTAATCCACCAGTAATTTCTTGATTCTATTTTCCTTTGCTATAGGCTGTATTAGTTTAATAAAGTCTTCCGAATTTTGACCGTTAGTCGTTAGTATCCAAGCATATCTAGTAAAGTGATCTATTAACAGATGCATGTATTTTTTAGACGATCTGTTACCTCCAAAACCTCCTATAGTGCTCAACGACATTATATAAAAGGGTTCTGTAGCTGGTCCCAGTTTTTTACAAATAAGGCTATTTGTCGGTCTCATTCTTCTAGATTTATTTTTTATACAAATCTGGCATTTTTTGTAGTATTCACTACTGATTCTGTCCATATTTTTAAAGTAATAATAAGGTTCTAATTTGAGAATCATTTGTTTATTTCCAATATGTCCATAGAATTTATGTAATTTCTCTATTAAATTCTTTTTTTGTTTTTTGTATTTTTATAATTTATATTGCCTTCTTTTATTATATGTTTTCTTGTTTTATTTCGTTTTTGATTTTGGATTGATCTTCATATATCTCTTCTATTTTTATCATATTTATGAGTTTTAAACAATCATCTTCATTCTCAAAAGTTTCCAATGTTGAATTCCTTGACAATGCGTCAGCTTCTAAATATTCTGAACCTTTTTATATATTATTTTAAAATTATTTTGGGATAAATACAAAATCAAATCTCCCAAAGGTTGGTCTGTTCTAGATATAGATCTGAGGTTTAGTAAAGGTTTATGATCCGATGTTACTAAAAATTCTTTACCGATTACATAATATTCTCAGTATCGAGTTGAGGAACTAAGATCTCTGAGGAACATAAATATTCTTTAATATCATTAAATGCTTTTTCGCATTCATTTGTTCATTCAAATTTTACATCTTTCTTTAATAGTTTATGTAATGGTTCCAGTCTTTGAGTGCAATGATCTATAAACCTCGTGTAAAAATTTATTTTACCTAATATCTGACTCACCATTTTTTTTGTTCTTGGACGTTCAAATTCTTTGATTGCCATCAGATTGTCATTTATAGGGTGAACTCTTCCGTTTTCTATTACATGTCCTAAAAATTTTATAGACTGTTTAGCGAGATTGCATTTACTAATTTTCAATTTTACTCCTTCTTTCTCTAAGGTTTCGAACAGTGATTGTAAGTGTTTTACATGTTGACCGAATGACTTTGAAAAAAACAGAATGTCGTTAATATAGTTGACACAACATTCTTCTAATCCATTTTGCCTAATTATAGAGGCTAATGCTCTCTGGAATATGGCTGGAGAATTTTTAAAACCAAATGGTAGTACTTTCCATTGATAATGACCTTTCTGTGTTATGAATGCTAATGTGTTTAATGAATTTTCTTTGTCTCTTCTTCCGGTCTTTCAATCTGATAGGTATCGACCAAAAAGCAGAGTTAATATCTACTGCTGTGAACCATGAACAACTATTTAAATTCTCCACAAGATCATCTATCCTAGGAAAAGGCTGAACTTCTGGTACCACTATCTTGTAAATTCTATGTAGTCCACTACTAATCTAGTTCTTCTCCCATCTTTTTTTTATAAGCTAGTGTTACTGGAGAAGCGAATGGTGAATTGGATTCTTCTATCATACTCTTTTCTAGAATTATTGATATTTGGGATTCTATTTCAACCCTATCTGGGAAAGAACATCTGTATGGTTTCTTGGAAATGAATTTATCTTCCTTTAGTTTTATTTGTGCTTCCGTATTTCCTATAGTTCCTATGTCAAATTTATCTTTAGCAAAGCAATTTTGGAAGTTATTTATTGTTTCTTTTATTTTCTCTTTATTATTTTTTTCTAAATGATTTAATTCTTCTTTGCAATATTCTTTTATAAAATTTTTATTAATGATAACTTCTTCCTCTTCTAAATTAAATTCATATTTTTCATCTTCTTTTAATTTTTTTATGTCGATTAATTCGTTCTTCCATTTTTGCTTGTAAATTCTCGTCTTGAATAAGTTTGAACTTTTTTATTGGATCCAAGTAGCAAATCATTGTTTAAATTATTATTTTTTTATCACTATAGCTTCTATATTATCTTCAATTTTTCCGATTTTTAAGTGAATTTTCGCCCGATTTTTACTAAAGTGCACACCATTTATAGTTTTTAATAAAGTTTTGTAATTAATTAATTCAGCTTTTAAAAGATGAACGATATTGTCATATATTAAAGAACAAGTAGAGCCATTATCATATACAGCTTTTATTTTGTGTTTGTTATTTTCATGTACCTCTATCTTATCTTCTTAGTTTAAATCTTCCTCTATAAGTTCATCTATCCGTTTTTTATTTTATATTTTTCATTCATAAATTTAATTTTTTTTTTTATTATTCCAACATAATTGTTTTGGATGGAATCTTTTTTTTTCTTTTAGCTTCTTTATCCACATTCCTTATTGATTCCTCTCTCTTCTTAAACTGATCTCCAAATTTCGTGAGTTCATCTGTAAGATTTTTCATATTATTGATTCTTTCTCTCTCCAATTTATCTTGAAACTGAATAGGCAATCCATAAATTATGATATATAATCTTGTTTGTTCCGGAATATTATGATCAACCTCCAGTAATGAACGTTCTTTCTTCATCACATAATTCATTACTGATCCATCAAAATATTTAAAATTAAGTGCTTTTCTAATTGGTTCCCAGTTATTCCTTTTGAAAGTTTGGATAAACTTTCCACTTTCCACTTAAACCAGTCAGAGATTTTTAGTTTAATTAAGTTAGCTTGGTATCAATCCATAGTGCTACCTTCTAGGAATAGTTTTATAGTTTCTATTTTCATTTCACCTGTTGTAACATTATACCGTCCACGTTCTTTCTCAAAATTTTCAAGCCATTTTGTAGGTTCACTTCAAAATTTTTTTTCTAATTCACTCACACTTAAAATGTTCTGAGATGACAATTTCTTTTCAAGTTCTTTTATCCTTTTCAATAATTGTTCATCTGTATTTTTTGGTTCCTCTTTTTCTTTATTTTCTTGATATTCTTCCATATAAATATCTTGGATACAGAAATTGCCCCCATCGTCCATGTAGAAATTTTTTATTTCAGGATTAACCTTTATCGCTATTTTTCTATATCCATTTTCTTTAGAAATGGATTTAAAAGCACTTTTCACTGTTTTCTGTTTTATTAATTCACAATGTACCTTTAGATTTTTAAACTGTTCCGTTATTTCATACCAGGTTATCTTGTCTTCTGAGATAGCCTCCTCGATGTCTTCATTTATCTTCTTGATGAAATGAAACAAAATGCTTTCTTGTCCATCAGCCATCTTGATTGAAGAAATGTCTCTAATCAATTTGTAAGGAAGTTGATTAAAAGTACTACTTTAATTGATTGCTAAAACAATAGATTGTATTTGTATTAATTTTACAATTGAATAATTAAGATAATACGTACAAGATTATAATCAATTCTTACCTAAAACAATAGAATTGATTAAATGTAGTTTCTTCAGGATCGATAATAAAATATATAAAATAAATGTAACACGTGTCTCTGATATCTTTCGGATAGATAATGAGTTATAAACTGAATCTAACAGTGTTGGCAACTTAACATATTAACTGTCCCTAGTTGGTGGCGCCTAAATTTAAAATGGGGTATTTTAGATTTATATATGTTACGGTAAAAGTACAAAATCGGCAAATGTGAACATTTACCGGTATATGTACACATCTACCAATGTGATAGGTAAATGTGAGTTTAAATCTGAGATCAGCTTTATATATCTACTTTTACCGGAAAATGTTTACTTTTTGTGTGTTACAATATCACGTGTGTCTTGTTGGACAGACCATGTGTTGTGTATGTTAATGTAAACCTCTAACAATTGCCAACAACATAATGCATATATGCACATTTGCCGGAAATAATTGGTAAATATAAGTTGAAATCACATTTACCAACCAAGAAGGTAAATGTTCACATTTACCTAACTACGCACTTTATATATATATATATATATATATATATATATATATATATATATATATATATATTCTTACTTGTCTATTGGCTCATGCGATGTCCAAACTATCCTCCTTTGTGTTAAATATTGGCTTATATTGGCTCTCAAATATGAATGTAATTAATAATTTACTATACGATTGATGTATTTTTAAGTGAATAAAGCCAGGAATGGCAAACTAAGCTCTGTGAAGAGTGTCAGAAATAATCTTCGTCAGGGATTATGGTTTGCGAAAGTTATCCTATCAATTATAGCGAATCGGAACATTGGCCGTATGTTGAGGCTTCACGCTCTGAATAACTTGAGCTTTCATTAACATATAAATACGGGGCAGATTATGAAATAAGGAAACGATGCCGAAACGCCTCTCTCAAACTGAAGTCGTAAAGCTGAGAAAGTTCTCACTCCTACCAGAATAACTGATTCTTGTAAAAATATATGAAATTTTCAGTGTGTTCAAAAAGTACATTACGAATTAAGTTTTAGATTTTCCTGAACTCGAAAATGTTATATAAAAAAAACATTTTTTTCAAATATAAACCCTGAAATTATATTCAGCTAATAGCTAATTATATAGATTTCAGCTAATTATGCTTGCGATAAAAAGTTGGATGAGAGAAAATGTTATTAGAATGTTGATGTCAGATTACTATATCGCTCTGAAATTTAACGCGTACAAGGCATTAAATAAAAATCTCCATTTCCAATTGTTTCGTAAAAATAATAGGTATCTTGACCTTTGGCCTATAATAGCAAGTATAGATCGACAGGCGCTTCGCGTTCCCCGCAGACGTACAAAACAGTTTGATGAGAATATTTGTTCCAGTGATATTACAAAAGAGAAAAAATAATTTCTATTAAAAGTTTATTTAGAAAACTACATTTTTTCAATTCTGAAGAACAAAATGATTATTTTGTAAATGAATTAGAAAAACTGAAATTTGTTTATGAAAAAAAATTGTTAAACCTTTAACTACCCGCGCTTGGGTAAAAAGTACATCAATATTTCAGGAAATGGCCGAATCTTTGCCGCTCCACGTAACCTACGCCCAATCTGTCTACCAAATGCTGTTGAAATATTGTTTTGGTAAAGATCCGTTGAACTGCTTTTTACGTACTTCCGTTCCTGCGCTGCACTTTAGTGTACACAATACACCTAGCGAGTAGTTATGTAAATATAATCAAGATAATATTTGAACATTCATCTGTATATTAGGTTTTTCCATTGTTTATGAAATAAAGAGTCTGCAACATTTTCATTAAATATAAGGATTAAAATAAAATGAACAAACCCAAATAAATTGACATCAGCGGAATTGGTGGAGCTGGTCCAAGTGATTTGCGACTCCGATTCAGAGGAGCAAATACTGGACGATACGTCTACTGACAGATATACCTTTAGAGGAAAACGAGTATGGTTCTGAATCATAAATTGAAGGCAATGGGTCCGATTCTTTCGAAGAAGAAGATGAAAATAACAATCACTTTTTTGCTAAAGATAGAATGTCTAGTTGTCATTATAGCATAACCAAGATTCTGCGAGAACAATAATGTCAAAATCAACCTCTAACTTACATAAAAGTACACATAGCTCATTAATTTTTTTCTAATACTTCTAGTATTTAAATTTAGGATTTTTAAAGAATTAAAAATGAAAAAATTATGAACTTTCTCAAAATTTTGAAATACTAATGATTTGTTAGAAACTGGATTTAAATTTTGAAGTAATTTACCTATTTCCATTTAACTTAAAGATACACAATGGTTTATACCAGTGTTCTTCAACCGGTTTTCCATGGAACCTTGTCCTAAAATCTTTTAGAAATATTCAAATTTATAATTGCTTTAAAACTGGGAAATTGGAATCAAAATCCCAAGAACAAGCTTCTTGCTCTCTTGAAAATCTGACGGATAAGATTGAAGAAGAAAGTAAAACAGGATCTACTAGCCAAAAAATACGAAAGTATAATGATTTGAATTTTAGCTTTGCATGGATTGGTGATAAAAATGAGCCAAATGGGATTTGTGTGGTTTATAAACAAGTAGTTAACAACAGTAGTTTATATCCTGCAAAGTTAAAGCGTCATTTGGAAAATAAACATCCTTTAAAAGGAAGGACTTACAAGGACACTAAAAGTAGATATTTCAAAAGAAAATGTCGAACTGCAGCAGAAAAGAATGCATTTGAAAGGTATGTTTGTGATGATAATAAAAATGTTCTAAAAGCATCTTATTTAGTTAGTTTGCGCGTATCTAAAGAAGGCGAAGCTCACACGATTGCAGAAAAAATAATTAAACCTTGCACAAAAGATTTAATCGAATGCATCATTGTCTGATACGACAATTTCACGACGAATTAAAGATATGTCAGATTACTGCGAAGTGGAACTAATAAGTCGTTTGAAAAATGCTAAAGATGGGTTAACTCTTCAAAAGGACGAATCTACCGATGTGGTACGATTAACAATTTTGCTAGTTTTCGTGAGAAACATACAAAAATCCAATTTTCAGGAAGATATGTATTATTTTTGTGCAAAGCTCTGCCAACTCAAAAAACAGGTGAAGAAATATTTAATTTACTGAATGCATATTTTGAAAAACATTCAATTTCTAGGAATTTATGTCATCATATATGTACTGATGCAGCCAAAACTATGGTTGGAATTAAATGGGCGAAATAGCACATATAAAGAAACTAGTTGCAGACATCAAAGCCGTTACGCTGTTAAATGGATACCAAAAGCATTGCACGATGTTCTTAATGAGGCCGTTAAAATGGTTAATTTTATCTTTATCCAGACCCCTAAATACTAGGGTAATACTTTCCCATATTGTGTGATGATCTGGGAACCTTACGGGTACTTTTACGGAACCTTTCTGGGTACCTTAAGGTTATCATCATAGAAGGCTATCCTTATCCTATGGGGAAAGCTTTAAACTCTGGGAATTGCATGATGAAATTCGAATCTTTTTATCTGAACGTGAATTTTCTGGAAAACTTAATGACACTAATTGGCTTCAATATCTAGCGTACCTGAAGATATTTTCGTACATGAACGAGGTGACTCTTGCACTTCAAGGACCAAATACTACAGTTTTTAAGGTCAATAGCAATGAAAACTCAATAAAATCGAAAATCAAGGTTTTAAGGGAATGCATCACCAAAACTAAAACAGAATGTTTTGCTAATTTAAATGATTTCCTGGCAATCAATAATATCGCATTCGACCAGGATTACAAAATAAACCATATTTTGGAACATTTATGCATATATTGCAATAATTTAGGTTTGATCGCAAATCCTTTTAATAAGTGTTGTGATGTGGATACATTGACCATTAAGGATAGAGAGCAATATATATATATATATATATATATATATATATATATATATATATATATATATATGCGTATGTATATATATATGAAAGTTTTGTTCAAGTATGCGTCTAACGGTTGACCCGCACGGACGCATATATCTCTTGAGAAGGCGAATGTTAGTTCGCCGAAACGTCGAGAATCCGGTTCTTTTCAGAGCCAACCCTCAGCATCAACGCGGAATCCCCGAGAAAACAATACAACACAGGTATCTATCCGCGAAAACCTCAAATACAACATATATATATATATATATATATATATATATATATATATGTATACTAGATTAAAGTCTTCATTTGGACCGGATGGCATTGGCCCATTTTGGATAAAATTAAGGGAAGAATATCCGGAAATTTCCAAACGCGCGGTTAAGGGATTGATACCTTTCGTAACAATCTATATCTGTGAGAAATCTTTTTCCACAAACGTCGCTACAAATACTAAGTACAGAAATCGACTTGATGCCGAAAATGATAGCGTTTCCAATTAACACCGATCCATCCAGATTTTATATAAATTATATAATTAGCATAAACATGCACAACGACGTCATTAATTTTTTATATATATTTTTTCTTTTGGTTACAATAGGGAATATGATTTTTTTTTAATTTTTAATCACTGTTTACACCGTTATAACATAGTAAAACAATATAAATACTGCTTAAAACTGCTGTAATTAAGTTTAAAAAAATATTTAAAATTGAGATAAATTTTGAACTGTTTAAACGCGGCCATTTTCGCATGGTCTGTTGATGACGTCAAAGTTCACCGTCCATTGTTTACTACAGCTGTTTTCATTTTTAACACTACGTTCTTGACGTTTACTTTCTAATCAAAGAACTGCAATGACATACAAATGTAAAAAATAGTGTTGCGTTTTACAAAATTAAATTTCCCTCGCCAAATTTATACTTTTATTTATTAATTTTAATTATTTTAAAAAGATATTAATTACCAAAATAATGGTTTAAATAAAAATTATTTTAAATATAAATTTATATTTGTGTTAGAATAAATGCAAATGTATATGTTTATTGAGAGTTATACAAAATTTTTATAACAAATGCAGGACTTACGAAGCTTCTTCATAACATGTAATGCGATTCCCCTCTTAATCAAATTGCTACTACAGAGGGTTCCAAGAAAAAAATCTCAAAATGGGTTTCGCAGAATGACAAAGGTTGAAGAACATTAGTTCATACTATAAATTTGATTAATTCAAAGAAGAGTTTACAGTTTATCAATATCACCAACACACTTAATTTGCAATGAACGGTGACCGTAAGTCTTTTTTACAATTATTTTGCCATTTCGGCGCCATATGTACTTGTAGCCCTTATTCAGAGCGAGTCTTCTAGATGTTTTTAATAGTAGTTGAACATCGGAAGCTTGGTGATCATTTGAAAAAACACGGCTTTCAGGTAGATTACCATTAATTAAGTGTGCTGATTTCAATTCCAGGATTATTTTTATTAAGGCCAGAGACCTTTTTAAAGTCTGACAAGCAAACCTCCTTATCTTGACGTCTACAGAATTTAGCAACAATTGGTTTGATTCCACCTTGTACTTTAGATGGTAGCCTATGAGCTGTACTTAGACTACTTGAGGTTAACTTATTGTTTATGGCTGTCGAGATGCAGTTGAATATTTAAAAACTGACTCATTTGGGGTAGCAAGGATGCCTGTTGTGATTACATTATCAATACGAGTGTAGCTCTGGAGGTTAGATAATTCACATTTTAGACTTGTGTTTTCTTTTTGAAGACTTATGTTTTTTTTTCTAGATTTGAATTTCCTGTTCATTTTTGTCTAATTTCTTCTTAAAAAGATCAAATTCAACTGATATGAACTCTACAGATTTTCTAAGTTCACCAATTTTTTTTTTGAAATCTGGAGAGATTTCATCACGAATCGTATCCCTGAGGAAGGCCCCAATGGTCTTCAGATGACTTTTTGTTAAAACTTGGTTTGATTTGTTGTCCACCTTCAGCCTCTTCCTCATCCTCATCAGAAAACAGACTCTTAGGAATGTTGGGATCAAAAGTTCCTCCGGTTTGAGGAACATTTAGGACACTTCCATTCATTTAACTTATGTGTTTTTTAAGATACTCTATATCCTCCTGCTTTGTATTTGAGCACTTAGATGCCGCATGTAAAATTTTTTCACATGCTGGACATCGAATTGACACACTCCTAAATGCCGCCAATCTCCACCTATAATTTTTATGATAAATCATAAAATAAAACTTTTTATTTAAAATTAAAACATTTTTAAAACTCAAAATACTTTATTTTTTAACCCCGGTTAGATTAGGTTGCCCGCCGCGAAGCGTACAGATAAATCAAGATAACATACGCGAGGCAGCGCGAACTCTCGATCCAATATATAGCGGTGGTGGCGTTAAATCATAAGTTCCTAAATTATATTTAAACTAGATCCGTTTTTTTGTATAGTTTTACATCTACGACCTAATTCCACCTAGATTTTTTTTTAACTGTAGTTTTGATTATTTCGCTACAAACTGCACGTAAAGGTTGGAGTGTAAATTGAAGGTTTCAAATTAAAATTCACTATTAAAGAATACAGCGATACGCCAGGTCGACTTTAGATAAAGACACCATGCGGATTCATACAGACCGGTACACAAAAACTAATTTAAGATAAGTTATCAGAGATTTTAACAAAACTACTCACAAAATTTATAGTATATAAGTATATAATCCAATAAATTTAGGTATTATTTATATTATTTTTCACTTGGAAAGCAAAACATTGATGAATATCTTAAACGGCACAAAAGCGGTGTGTCACGGTTGAACTCTCGAAAGAGACCCTTTGAAACAAAATAATGAATGATTGAAATAATGGTTGAAACTGAATATTCTATTCAGCAGTTTTTGGCACAAAAAGCGCTAGGCCATCTATTTCCTTGGTCATTTATCCTCATCCATTCTTTTTGTGTGACCGAACCAAGTCAGTTGTTTTTTCTCAACTTCGTCTCAAATATTCTTTTCCATGCCCATTCTATTTCGGATCTCCACGTTTCTCACTCTGTCCTTCCGTGACACTCCACAGCTTCTTTTTAAGAAATCCATTTTAGTTGCAAGTAGTTTTCTCTTCAGTGTTTCTGTTGTATCCCGTACTTCTGCTCCATACGTTATCACACTTTGAACAAAACTTTCATATAGTTCCTTTTTATGTTGTTTTCCTTATATTCTTTTCCCAAAGGAATGAATTTAGGGCTCCTATGTTTTTTCTACCTGTTATTATTCCTTTCTGTTATCTCATCCCTGCTATCCCTCTTTGTTAAATACAACTCCGAGGTATTTGAACTTTGCTACTCCTTTTATGAGTTCGTTTTCTAAAAGAATATTATTCTGGTTGTTTGTGCCTATTGCTAGGTATTCGCATTTACTCATGTTCATCAATAGACCAGCTTTTTCGTATTCCTCTTTCAGTTTTCTGACGAGATAACCCAAATCGTCTTCACCCTTTGATATAACAACCTGATAGTCAGCAAGGTATAAACTGTCGGCCTGTACTCTAGATCCTCCATTCTTTCCCAAACTTCTGATATCGGAACGCTATCGTAAGCCTTTTCTAGATTATTAAGGGTTATATGGGTTTCAACGGTCCTCGGCAAAAACTACATTATCGCCAAAACACCTAGATTTCTATTTTTGCTTTCTATAATTGGATTCGACGATAGGAGTACAAGGAACCAAAGAAAATATATTGATAAGTTGGCTGCAAAAAGATGTATAATAGAAATGTTGATACCATATCGAGGGTGCTGTGCTTTTGTACAATATATACCAAATTAACCTGCGAAATATGGTTTGAAAGTTTTTATAATGTGTGATACGTAAACATTTTATGTATCGAATTTTGTCTATTGCGGCGAACAACCAGATGGGCCTTAGAGCTTGTTCACCGTTTGCTCGAGGAAGTGAAAGGTAGTAACAGAAATTTGACACGCGATAACTGGTTTTCGAGCTAGCCTCTAGCTAAGTAAATAATAGGATATAAAACTACAATAATACAAAAATAAACGCCAAATACCGCCAGAATTTTCCACACATAAAAACAGACCTGCGAGTTCTTCAGTATATGGATTTGTCAACATTGGTCTCGTATATATAAATCTGCGGTATTGATTTAAAATATGCACGAGGATTAGATGCAATAGATGCAATGTCGAAAAAACAGTAAATTATAAATATTACAATATAACGCCACCAAAGTTTGAGTTTACACTGTCGATACAATGTGTAGCACCTATTCTGTATCTAGAATAACAAGGAGATGGTTATTGCCTATATACTTTCAACTGATGAACATAGCGGTAATCAATAAGTCAACTGCTTTGTTATGTTACTCATATTGATGCAACTTTACAACAATTTATTTTATTTATTTAACCAGAATAAGATTATACAATAATTTACATAGACCGTATCCCATAGAGTCAAACAAGTTACCTGTACATGACCTGGTTGGTTTTTACAAAATAAACTTATCGACTAAATATAGACTATGACCAGAATGAAATAAACCTATATATTTACATAAATATATACATTTAAAAGGACATTTTTTATTTATGCTCCAGTTATTAGCCAGTTTATAAGTTTTTTCCTTATTATTTTTTTGTTGACATTTAGAGATTTGAGATTGCCAGGGAGCATGTTAATGTTTTTTATTGCTACAATATAAGAGTTTTTGAATGCAATACATTTATTGATTTTCGGCAAAATTATCGCCTTATTTATTTATTTATTATTATTATATTTATATATTTATATTATATTTTATTTTAGTGTTACCTTGGTAATCATTAAATGACTTACAATTTTTATAGTGGAAACATATGGAGTCAATTATGAAAGTTTCTTTAGTATTCAAAATGTAATTGTTCGTTTTTCAGATATTATATCAATGAGTTTATTTTGTGTACTAGTTCATTTTTTCATAATATTTTTACAGTATCCTCCCCATGCAATTATCCCATAATTAACTATATTTTCGAATAGTGCATGGGAGATTATTTTAAATGAATTTTTGTTTACACTCCTCTTCAATTTATAGAAGATAAATAGGAAAAATTTAGTTTTTTATTTATAAAAAATACCTATATTTTTATTATTTTTATTTATTTTCTTTAGTCTTTTATATGCTGGTCCCATCTCATATTACAGTCAAACTTTATGCCTAGATTTTTACAACTGTTAACTCTTTTTATTTTCTAATTGCAAATCAATATTTCCAAATTTGCTGGAGTACTATCGCTATAAGAACCAAAAGTTATGAATTTAGTTTTATCTATATTTATTGACAGATAATTATAAAAAAACTTTCCCTAATTTATCTAAATAACAGTTAGTTTTGTGTTGAACGTTAGGCCATGAATTACCAATACACATTTTAGAACACAGTGTCGTCAGCATAAGCAGCTATCGAGTTTGCTTCTAAAATTAAAAAAATATCATTTAAATATATAACGAACAGTAGTGGACCTAGGATTGTTCCCTGCGGAACTTCAATTTCTATCTTTCTTTTCTTACTCGTAATTTTATTAATTCTTACAACCTGTTGTCTATTGGTTAAATAATTGTCAAATAAATGAGAAGCAACACATCTAATGCCGTAAATATACAATTTTTGTATTAATATTTTATGGTCAACCGTGTCAAAGGCCTCAGCTAAGTCTAAAAAAGCGACTACTGTAGGGTTGTTGTTATCCATATTCGTATAAATAAACTCCGAAATAGATGCAAGAGCATCCTTTGTGCCCCTGTTTTTGAGAAAACCAAATTGTTCCTGTGCAATGATTTTATATTTAGTAATAAAATTATAGAGTCTTTTATTAATGATTTGTTCGAAAACTTTCGCGATGTTAGATATACGGGAGATAGGACGATAGTTTGTTGCATGATGTCTTTTACCCGTTTTAAAAATTAATGCATTAGGCTAGATCAGGGGTCTCCAAACCACGGCCCGAGGGCCACATCCGGCCCGCGGACAGATTTTGTCTGGCCCGCGGAGAGCTAGCATACTTGAAAACTCCTTTTAGAGAACATATATAGCAAATTAAATTTAGTTTTCTGAAGTATTCTAATTTTATGTTGAATAATTATTAATATGACATCTACATTGATATGTTCATGGGCTAACTACTCATAACATTGTTGTAGGCTTATTGTTATTGTTTTTGTGATAAGTTGGATAATGAAACACAGAATTGTAATAAGTAAAGACATGTATAATATGCAGAAAATTTAACTTCAGTATATAATAACTAACAAATTATTGAAATGAATCCAACTAACATTTTATACATTTTAAATAAAAACATAACTTATAACAAGCATAATGACATATGAAATACTAATGAGATTTATGTAATTGAGATTTTCCACTGACAATAGTTTGTAGTTGTGGACTAATTTTACTTGTACCAATTATTAAAAGAGATTTAAAATGCTCATCAGTTAATTTAGATCTGTAAACATTTTTTGTGTACTTCATTTTGGAGAAGGTCTTCTCACACAAATAAGTAGTACCAAAAACAGAAAACAGCCTACGAGCAAATTTATGCAAATTATCAAATTGTGTCAGTGGAAGACTCTTATAAAATTCCAACAAAGATGAGATTTGATATTTGTTCTTAATTATATCACTACACTGTTGATCAATCATTTCCATTTGAAGTTCCGGGGCTAGGGTTTCAATGTCAGTATCAAAAGGATTCTGAAAAATCTTAATTTGATTCCCAATGGCATAAAAGTCCGAGAAACGAGTATCAAAATTTATTTTCAGTCTCAGTAGTGTGGCTGAATATTTCACATGTTTTAAAATGTGAAAAACATTTACTTCGTAGATGTGATTAAAACAGTATCAATTTCTTCCGGAATGATTTGATATTAGTGTATAAATCAGGAAGATGCTGGTTTTCCCCTTGCAATCTCAAATTCAGTTCGTTCACATGTTTTGTCAAATCAAGATAGAATGCTAACTTCCACAGCCATGCGTTGTTTTGTAATTCAGTAAGAGGGCGATGCTTTTCATTCAAAAAAATTTCGATCACTGCTCTAAGTTCAAAAAAGCGCTGAAGGACTTTTCCACAACTAAGCCAACGTACGGCAGTATGATAAGTTAAGTCATTTTCTCCAATCTCTTTCTCAATAAATTGTCGGAATTGTCGGTGATTCAGCCCAAAAGATCTGATAAAATTAACAGTTGATATGACTGCTTTCAGAACTTTATCAAAACATATCCAAGACATATCCAAACATTTTCCGCACAAAAACTGTTGATGAATGATACAATGTAAGACTAATGGTTTTGAACCACCATCATTTTCTACAGCCTTTGACACAAGAGCGACCACTCCTTTATCTTTCCCACTCATGTTTTTGCCTCCATCAGTTGTAATACATTTCAAGTTTTTCCATCGAAGGTTCTTTTGATTAATGGCCATTTCAACTCCTTTAAAAATATCTGTACCAGTAGTTGTGCTATGAATACTATACTTAACAAGAAGTTCTTCAAGCACTTCATAGCTTTTATCTACTCCTCGAATTTAAATCAACACCTGAGCAGTATCTGACACATCCGTTGACGCATCCAAGGCCAAAGAAAACCACTCAACATGTCCATTTTTGTCGAACAGTTGAGAGGATATATTTTCATCGATGTTTTCTACCCTTCGAGCCACAGTGTTTGCTGACATACTGACAGTTTTTGACATACTGACAACTTTTCAGGGCACATTTCTTCGGCTACAGCAATTATGCATTCTTTGATCATTTCTCCATCGGTGAATGGTTTTCCACGTTTTGCAATTTCAAGAGCCACACGAAAGCTGGCACGAGTTGCAGCCTCTTGTTCAGTTTTGAGTTTTGTAAATGAAGATTGCTGCGATTTCAATCCGCGCTTCATAGCTTCGAATTTTTCTGTCCGCAAACTTCCTGTATATTTTGAGTAATTTTGAAAATGTTTTGTTTCATAATGACGTTTAATGTTATATTCCTTGAAAACGGCTATGCTTTCATTGCAAATCAAACATAGCGCCTTGTTACTGGACTCAATTACGAAATACTGAATGTTCCACTGATCTTTGAATTTTCTGCATTCACTATCAATTTTTCGCTTCTTTTCCATACTACTAAATCACACACACAAAAGCAACAATTCAAATCAAAATACTGTTACTATTACTGTTACTAGTACTATTTCACAACAGTGTCATAGGAACTGACTTGTGGTTGCGCCACTAGCCTTCTTATATATTCCAATTACTGCCATCTAGAAGTGAGTGGAAGACACCAGTACTTTTTCGAACAAAAGAGATTATTCTGTACGTGCTATTAGCGCCATCTGTCAGCGATAGAAGTTACTACCTATTTCCGCTTGTGTCCACCAGATGTCGTGTCACGTTACTCCTCATGGCTCGTACTCTACGACTAATCTAGAAATTACAGGTAATGACAGGAAAATTAATAATATGCAGTGTTGCCGTTTTGCGGACTTTAGTCCGATTTGCAGCCTTTTTTAAACGTTGCGTACTTTTTCGGGCTTTTTTTTTCATCAGTGGACTATTTCACTTTTTACCACCGGCAACAATGATAATATGGTTTTGGCCGTCGGAACTTACTGGAGTAATCAGTATGGCCCTAAGGCTGGAAAGTTTGGAGACCCCTGGGCTAGATACATACATTAGATAGAGATACCCCTTAACATAAAGTTATTGAATATATACTCAAGCGGTTTACTAATATAATGAATAATAACTTTTTTTATTCCTATTTGATTGCTTTAGAATTTATGCCATCTGTCCCTCCTGCTATGTCTTTAAGGTTTGTCATAATTTCTTCTATTTCACTACTATTTGTTGAATTTAAGAAAATAGAGTTAGAATTTTGATTTATGTTGATATTACTTGGACTATCCTTTTTGTTTCCTATTTTTTCAGCGAGCTTTACCCCAATATTGCTGAAAAAATATATAAATTCATTACCAATTTTGTGTGGATCTATGATCTTTTGATTTTCTTTATTTAAATAATCAATATATTCATCAAATTTTATTATTTTTTCCAAGCTTTTCATTGATATATTGCCACATTTTTTTACTATCGGTACATTTATAATTAAATTCCCTACTGTTATAGTTATTCTTCTTCTTTATATGGCATCTCCTTTCAGGAGGTTTGCAATCTTCATCTTGGAAGCGGTAGCTCGGAATAACTCTTGGGTTGTGGTATCCTATTGTGGTACTATTATAGTTATATTTTGCTATTTTTATTAATTTATCTAACTTTTTACGATAGTTAATATAATTAAAAATTTTGATTTAATATTAGTTACATTTTGATTCCATTTATAATATAGTTTTTCTTTTGTGTGACATGATTTTATGATACCAGAGGTAATGCAATTCTTATGCGGCTTTTGCTTTTTATAGATACTAGATATTACATTGGCTGTTTTAATTATTATTTGTATTTTATCAATTAGTGGAGGTGGTGGTGGCTCAGATAGTTAAGCACTTAGCTCTCGAGTCAGACGGCGCGGGTTCGAATCCCACGCCGAACTAAAGCAATAAAAATTAAAACTAATGGCTGCAACCCACCACACTCAATTCCCCAATCCGGCTTAGGCAACCGTGGGGTCTCACTGCCTACCACCTTCTCTGGAAATTTGTCGTTCGGATTCGACGTTAAACCGCTAGTTCCCCCATATTCAATCTTAGTGCTGAGGTTGATATGTGGCAGAAAAGAGGCCGGTGCCCAGCAGTGGGACATAAAGGCAAATGTTGATCAATTAGTAGATCTGTAGCTACATTTGATCATGCGTAGCCACTAAGTCTGTCCAGTCAGTTTGCTCGCAGATACTACCAGAGATACTATAACAGTTTATTGAGGTTAATAGAAGTTTGTAGGGTGAGGGTTTTCTAAGGACGGAAATAATCTCCCCCTGACATTTAATTATAATTTAGGTTAAGCAATATTTGTAAATCATGTAACTATTAAGCCAAAAAATAACACAACAAAGGTAAATTTAAACAAACAAAAGAAAGATTCTTAACAAATAAGCTAAACAAATAATTAAACAATTCCTAAGATTATAACCAAAACAAGTAATATTCTTAAACAAAACACGTGGCACCAACCAAATGGCGAAATAAGTGGATGATTCAACAGTTCACAGCACTTTAATATAAACAGCAAGTTAATTAAGAAAAAGAATTACGTATATAGGAAAACGATAACCGCACTATATAGTAATTTAAAACAATCATAACCCGAGGGACACAGCGGTCGCACTAAAACCAACCGGCACAAAACATGTGACAATGCCCACCAATATGGCGTGAATACCAACCGCTGTCTTCGACGGTTCTACTTATTGTTAGACTCTCTTAGCATACTCCGCGCACCATCCCTTTTAGCGAGACGCGTAGGCTGTGTTGCCGATACGCACATCGGAGGCGGGAAAAATTAAGTCATGCTACAAGTTTTGTTATTATTATAATTTTGTTGTGTATGTATTTTAATTCCCAGAAATATAGGAAACTGGTCAACAAAAACATTTGTATAGACATTTGTAGAGACAGAAGAAGGGAGTAAAGAGTAGCCGCCTGTAAAAATACGAGCGAGATTTTCTCTGTGGTATAAGTAAGAATCGAATTACAGCAATTATCTGCGGCAGTTGCAATAAATTAGTACGTAAACTACATATAGCCACTGGTATTTCATGAAATTCATGCAAAAATTGCGAACGAAGCAACGAACATAATTCATCAATACAGTATTCTTTATAAATATCATAATTCATCAAAATGCTATATTTTCTTATTTTCATACAATAAAATATGTACTCAGTCACATAGTGATACATGTGGTGTATATAAAACAACGCACGGGTAGTTTTTTGAAAATTCAGGACGCGTGTTGTGAAAGTTTAAAGTAATACCAATTTTATTTATTTCGTTGCACAACTCAATTTTGTCTATTTGGTTCTGTCAATTAAAGTATGCACATCTCGGTCATCGTTTATGCAACTCAATTTGGTCTATTCAGTTTGGTCTATCATAGGTTGTGCATTTCATTTCTGTCTATTTTGTTTTGTCTATTAGAGCTTGCGCAACTTACTTTTGTTCAATAAGTTTATATCTACCAATGTTTGCGCAACTCAATTTTGTCCATTTAATTTTGTCTAAAAAGTTTTATGTAACTCAGTTTTGTCTATCTAGTATTGTTTCTAATTCTAAGTCAATCTAAGTTTACAAACACAATTTTTGGCATTAACTTTTGTCTATCAAGGTTTTCTCAACATAATTTTGCCTATCTATTCTCACCAGTCAAAGTTCCAGCAACATCAATTGCGGACACAAATCCTTACTTTGCAATAATCGTTATAATGATGGTATCTATGATTTTCGGACATTTGTTCGATCAATCGTTCCCTGTTCATTTGTTCTCCATAATTTGTTCCCCACAATTTGATCCTCGGTAAACTTGTTCTTGAGTAACTTGTTCCTCAGTCATTTGTTCTCTAATAATTTGTTTGCAGTGAATTTTTCTTTGGCTATTTCTTTGGATTGTCAACAATGTCATTTTGACTTAGACTCTAAGGATTTGGCAACCATTTTTATGGGGTTCGGGTTAACAATGGAATCATTAAAATTTCTATCTAATATACAATGTAGATTCGGTTTGTATAAAGGTTTTTCAATAGCGACATAACAGTTTTGTTTTATAAAACGAAACATAACCTACAAACTATTTTATGATCTGACAAGGCCCAAACGTTAGTCATGGCTTACATTTGTATCATGGTGATGTTTACGAACGGGCACCGTTTTTACATCGATAAAACTTACTACAGAAAGTCAGTAACCGCTACTTTACTCCAATATTTGGTCGCAATAATCGTCCCACCAAGCAAGCTGTGTCGAGATAGTGAATAAATTCGAATCAACATATTCACCATTGAATATTACAACGTACCCGTCGAAGCACTGAAAATATTGCTTCAGAGCTTCAGTTCAAAATGAAGCAGACAAGCCGATTCCACGCCATTCACAAGAATTGGGATTTTCTCAGTCTACATTATGGCGAATTTTGTGTAAAGATCTCCTAACAAGATCAAATTTGCCCAATAACTGAAGGTTTTATCATTATTTAAAGCGCCGAGAGTTATCCGATTTTGTTCATTTTGTTCAAAAAACTTTATAATACGATTATACGAAATACGATTTTGTTCTGTGTTTCGGAGAAAATCCTAAATTTCTTCGAAAAATTATCTTTAGCAATGAAGCTCATATTTGGCTCAATAGCTTTGTCAATAATCAGAATGCGTTATTAAACAGAAACAAACCCACTTGTGCTTCATGAGACTACATTAAATTGATTTTATTTCAGGGGTGTGATAGCGCCGTATTTTTTCGTCAATGAAAATAATCGCTATGTTATGGAGTTCACCAACATGCCATGTTGGAAGACTACTTTTGGCCAGAATTGGATGAACTTGACAAAAGGGATAAGGGTCCCAACAAGATGGTGCCACAAGCCTCAAAGCTGGCCAAACAATCGATTTATTGAAAGGAAAATTTAGCAATCGTTTAATTTTGTGAAATGGTCCAATCGAATGACCACCTCACTCATGTGATTTGAAGCCGTTAGTTTTTTACTTACGGAGTTACCTTACAATCCGCCAACGTTAGAGGAACTCAGGAACAATATTTAGCGCAAAAGTGCCTACATTCCGGCTGATATGTGTGAAAGAGTGATTGAAAATCTGATCCAAAGAATCGATCGCTGCCGTCTTGCTCATCGTGGTCACATTAACGACGTGGAATTCCATAAATAATTGTAACATTAGTACTACTCCAAAAGTAAATTTCCGCCCAATATTTCAAAATTTTTGTCTTTTTTAAAAAAAACATTATATATATATATATATATATATATATATATATATATATATATATATATATATATATATATCGTCACTCACACCACTCGTCATTACTCTCACCACCCGATCCAAAAGACTAGTCGACCAGCTTAACTTACCGAAAGAATTGAGGAACTTACGAGAAGCTCTTTCTTCAAATGGATATCCAAACAGCTTAATATCCAGAGAACAGTAGCCAAAGAACTGAAGAACGCCAGAAACCCGTCAGCACAGCATACCTACCATATGTGCATGGATCAACTGACAATATCGCCAGAATCCTTAAAAGACACAACATCGACACCATTTTCAAACCTAACCAGAAAATATCCTCCATGCTACGCAGCGTTAAAGACACCATCCCATTAAAATCCCATAGAATTTACGAAATGCCTTGCGGAACATGTGAAAGAACCTACATTGGACGTACCAATAGAAAAATGTCGGCTAGGATTCAAGAACATGTAGTTTCAGTCAGACACAGAGACAAAGTTTCATCGGCTCTTGTCCAACACACAAACACCGGTCACTGTATAGACTTTAGAAATTCAAGGACTCTTGCACAGATTAGCCACGAAATGTCACGAGTATACAGAGAAGCCATTGAGATAGAAGAACGAGACTACTGCCTGAGCACGAGAGAAGATTCCTTGAGACTGCCCCGATCATATCCACCCTCAAAAGGCAATCCCAGACACCCCAGACTCATGTACGACCAACAAGACAAACAAACAACCAAACCGAAGCACCGCACACAACGCGCATGACCCAAAGCCAGACAGCTATAAGTAGTCGCATCCCACGAACGAGCTCTCAGTATGCGTCTAACGGTTGACCCGCACGGACGCATATATCTCTTGAAAATGGCGAATCTTAGTTCGCCGAAACGTCGAGAATGCGGTTCTTCTCAGAACCAACCCTCAACATCAACGCGGAATCTCCGAGAAAACAAAACAACACAGGTATCTATCCGCGAAAACCTCAAATACAATATATATATATATATATATATATATATATATATATATATATATATATATATATATATATATATATATATATACGACCTAGTATATTTTCCAAAGAAAACACATATAGGTTTATTGAGGCTTTAGTCAAACCTTGGGTTGGGTAAAAGAAACTCTTTGTTACATAATCGACCTTTCGGAAATGTATATTTCCTTTATCAAGGTATATGGTGCCATAAGGATGAGAAAGGAAGTCAATCACACGTTTCATTTTGTATTTGGTTTTCTAATTAGTTTAACTCTTAGCTTCTCAAAGTTTATTCAAAGAATGCCTTTTTTATATGTATTAAATGAACAGTTCTGTTAATAAGCGGTTTTTACGGTTAACCTCACGTTAATATCTTGATAAAGGAAATATATAAGGTTTGACTGCATCCTCAAGAAACCTATATATGTTTTCTTTGGAAAATATACTACGTCGCCTTAAGTATCCATTCGGCACTAAAATAGTCCGGCACGCGAATAATCCGGCACCACCTGCCCGCGCTTCCATTCTCCCGTTTTGCGCTTGCGCTCCGGCATCAGTGTAACCTCCAAATTTATCACAATAGCAAGTATTTACTGTTCTCCGAACATTTTAGTCTAACTTACGCTGCTGTTTTCAATTAAAAAAGAAGAGCTCAAAATTGTCAAGAAACGGCAGCATAAGACTCACGCTTTGAAAGATAAAATGGATATTTTAAATAAGTTAGATAGTGTAGGAAACATGTGCAAATTGGCAAAAGAGTATGGAGTTGGACGTTCTACCATTAACTATTTTAAGTAAAACTAAACAAAAGATAATTCAGGTGGAAACGATGGAATCGGGACCAGGGAAACGTTAAACATTAAAAGTTGGTAATTGTAAGATGGAAAACTCTCTCTACATGTGGTTTATGCAAGAATTTTCTAAACACACTCCTATATTTGGAGAAATTCTGAAAGCAAAACCAATCGACTTTAATAAAAACAGATGATTTTCGTGCCAGTGTTGGGTTGAATAAATTTAAAAAGCGATTTGGTATTCGTTTGTTAAGCGTATCTGTTGAAAAACTGCCAAGCGACGAATCCGCAGTGCAGCCATTTATCCAGATATATCCGCTTTAAAGACACAGTAGAGAAACTGGGTCCTCTTCCAAAACAAAGCTACACTGCAGACGAGAGTGGTCTGTTCTTCTCTGTGCTACTGTTGACCAATAAAAGATTCGTATCCTCTAAAAAAGTCAGCGCATCAGGCCGTAAAGTAAGTAAAGAAAGAATCTGAAGTAAGTAGTAAATTAAGTAAAGAAATACATCTGTATGCCATATTCAAATGCTAATGGATGACACAAATTGGAATTATATTTGATTGATAAAGCTACAAATCCCAGAGCTTTGAAGAATGTCTGTCAGTTTGTAACAAGAACCAATTTAAAAGTTGGGTCACGAGAGAAGTTTTTAGTGAATGGTTCCATAAAGCCCTTGTCCCAAAAGTAATGAAGTTTGTGAAAATTCCTAACTTGCTTGAAAAAGTTTTACTTGTACTTAACAAAGCTTCAGGCCACCCAATTAAACACAATGCCGGATTATTCGACGTGCCGGACTAATCCAGTGCCCAATTAGCGAGACTACTGTGTATATACATATATATATATATATATATATATATATATATATATATATATATATATATATATATAAAACCGACGCGCGATAAGCAGCAATCACCACGACAACATGCTGAAATAGCGAAACAACAACACATGATATAACAAAACACGAACGGCGGAAAAATGGGCGCCGGCTTCAAACCGCCAATAACAAGAGCGTTCAGTAATCGTTTAACGCTTAACCCACACGAACATATACATCTCTTGTGAATTGCGAATGTTAGTTCACCGAAACCTTCAAGAATTTCAGTAGGTACTAAACCTCAACATTATCGTAGAATCTCCGACAAATGTATATATACAAATTAACAAATTAATTTGAAAGTGTAACAATTGAACTAATATCACTAGTTGAGTAGCTTTATATTCGAAAAAGATGTTGACTTGTCGTTTATATCTCAGCTAGTCTACTCGATATATAAATATTTTAGTAGGTTAATTGACAGTTGAATTATTTCAAAATCAATGGAAACTAGAACGATCTATCTAGATATCCAGCCTAACTCTGACGTTTCAAACATAACTTTGAGGTTTTTTTTATATTGTCTTCCATATATTGTTTATTGTCTTCCATATTATTGTAGACAATTTTATATGTATATATTAGTGTAACTAATCCGGCACCAATAAAAACTATATATATATATATATATATATATATATATATATATATATATATATGTATATATATATATATATATATACTATATAACTATATGTATGTATCTGGTTTAATTTTAGCAATTGTAGTAGTCGGTAGTTCAAATATTTCCACAAGACTTTGTACTTGTTCTTCTCTTTCTCTCTCTTTCTTCGATGCCTACAAACCAAGAATTTAAATATTTTTCGCTTGTCTCGAAACCTTTTCCTGATAAACTTTGCAACCATCGGCAATATGTAGATTATCTTTAGTATCCCATTCTTCTTGTGCTAAAGCATTCATTATAGGCCATAGATTTTCTCACGATGATTGGATTAAGTCATGAGAAATAGAGCCCCATGCGTGACTAACGTAGAATACAAAATCCTTCAAGTTCAATTTTTTTGAGATACTGCTTTATGTCACCATCCTGAGAAATAATATGCAGGATCAACTTATTTTTATTCAAGGACTGACTCTCCGGATAATATTTTCATCAATCGGCAGCAGAAAAGTGTGTCGTTTGGTGGTAGGAACATAGTTTGGATCTTCCCATCACTATTTGGGTAACCTGGAGCATTGTCAAGCACGAGTTAAACTTTTTCAGGGAAGTTAGGCCTTTTCATAAAGTTCATTACATTTGGGACAAAGCCTTTATGGAACCATTTACTCAAAAATTAGTAGAATTATGCCGAATTAGTGAAACTACTGTATATACATACATATATATATATATTTATATATATATATATATATATATATATATATATATATATATATATATATATATATATATATATATAAATATATATATATATACACTAATTCGGCATAATTCTACTAATTTTTTAGTAAATGGTTCCATAAAGGCTTTGTCAATAAAGGCATTATTGAAATTTATTTATTTTGATATCATGCGAATTTGAATTTTTGATATCATTCGTTTGAATGCAAGATTGTCAAAGCTAATTTTCCGATCTGTTCTGTGTTTGTGTAACTGTTCATTCTTGCTGTACAATGGTGAATCTTTTCTTTTCTTTGAGTGCTTTTGTTCTGTATAATTTGTAGTTTGTTCGTTTTTATTTCTTTAGAGTGTATCCAGAACTCCGATGAGTACGTCATGGTTGGCCGTATTATTGATTTATACATTTTCAATTTGTTTCATAAGTTGAGTTTGCTTTTCTTGTTTAAGAAGGGTTAGAAGTAGTCTTTAATCTAATTTGCTTTTCTCGCAATCTAATCAATGTGCCCTGAGAAGGTTAGGGTTTTATGTAGAATTATGCCTAGATATTTAATTTGGTTTTCCCATTTTATATCCGTGTTGTTATTTCTTAAGCCACTAATTGGAACATGTTTAAATCGTTTTTTCGTAAATATAATTGCCAAAGTTCTTATCTGCGTTTTATTCTCGAAGTATTACACCGTTGTTTATAAATGTGTTTGGAGCCGTTTTGTTATGGCCTCGGCCGAGTGTCCTTTTGTGATAATTGGCGTATCGTCTGCGTATAACGTAATTTCTGTGTCGTTAAGTTTCACTGCATACACTGCAAATTCATAGATGCTATAAAATAGGGCGCCCAGAACAGACCCTTGCGGGACATCGGCTGCACGAATTGAGGATATGCAGTCGTTAATTTTGACTTGAAATGGTCTGTTATAAAGAAATGATGTTAACAGTTTGATCATTACTCTTGCGATTCTGAATTGGTTCAATTTGTATATTAAGCCTATGCGCCACACTTTGTCGAAAATCCTTCAGTTCAATAAGACGATTCTCATGACTTGCCTTATTGAAAGCGTCGATTTTTGCCTTAGATTATTTCTATTAGTATTTTGTGGATTATTTTTTCTGTGATTTATCTGAGACCTGTCAGCAGACTTATTGGTCTGTAGTTTGAGGTGGAATTTGTTTTGTTCAGTTTTGGGATAAGAATCGTTGTCACACGTTTCCACTGGTTTGGAAAGATTCTTTAGTGCGGACTTTCATTGCGTCGTTTATAATTTACCTAACTCTGTTTATGGGGAAAGGTGCGGGATTTTTTAGCATGGCATTGTAGATATTAGCGCAACCAGTTGCTTTCCTGTTTTATAGGTTTTTTGATATATTTATTTATTTATTTTTTCCGGTGTTGTTTCATCTATTTCAGAATCAGAGTTTCCCACACTATCTAGTACTTCGAATAGAGTTTAGAGAATTTTTTGCAGAGTCTATGTTAGCATTTGGTTTAAACTGTTGCGCAAGCGACTTTGGAAATTCTTCCGTATTCTTCATCTGTGCTTGTTACGACGTCGTCTGTTATTTTCAGTGGTGAAATTGTTTTTCTCGTCTCGGTTATTAGATTCTTGGCCAAGTTCAATGCTTTCTCTATTGTTTCGTTGATGCGATCTAGTTCATTTTATTTTTGTTTCGGACGTTTTTGTCGGTCGGTGTTAACATCCGTTGGTATATTTTATTCACTTTACGCTATTCTTTTAACAGATTTTTAATTTCCTGTGGGAGAGTGGTTTGCCATGATGCAGAATTAAAGGCATTTCTAACGTCGAGTGTTATAAGTGCTCATAGCTTTTTCGTTCTTTGTGAGTCTTTTGCGATTTTCTCGCCACTTCGACGAACTTATCTATAACATCTACTGTCGACTTTCTCTCCCTGAATCAATGTAGCTTCTATGCGAGGTTCTCACTTGTCTCTAATGCCTGTCTTATTCTTTGTAGCAGTAGTTGCTCTAGAAGTTTTCCTGCTAGATCTAGTAGACACAGGGGTGTGTACGAAGAAGGCTTCTCGATGGGCTTATCGCCTTTCCAAATAAAAACAAATTTGGCTTTTTCCATATATCTGGAAATATTCCCTCGGTGACTATATGGTTCATTATTTTTAGAACATAGTTTGGAAACTATACCACAATGTTTTTTTATGAGCTCTGATGGAAGTCCATCTATACCTGGGGCTCTGCCATTTCGAAGACGCTGGCTGGCTCTACATAGTTCCTCTTCAGTGAAAGGCACAGTCGCCAGGCAGTGAGCAAGGCAGTGATTGCAAATATCTTTTAATTGCAGTATATCTAGCACGTCTGGTTGCTCCCAGACCGGTTCTTCATGAATTGGGAAAAGTGCATCTGCAATCTGTAGTGTTGTTTCCATTGGGACCATAATCTTTTGTTCCCTTAATTTCAGTCCTCTCATTGCAATTTGGAATGCATCCCCCTATGTGTCTTCGTTGATCTCGTGGCATAGGTTTGGCCAGTGGTCTCGTTTGTATTTGTTGATTTACATTCTGAGAGCCTTTTTCGCAGCTGTGTACTCCTGCTGAATTATCACTGGTTGTGTTGGGCTAGGTTTTTTAGGATTCACGTTGGTATATGCGTCTGGCTTTATTACAGACTGCCCTTGCTTGAGCGATAGTATCATTCCACCAGTAGACCCGTCTTTTTTGTCTGCGTTTCATTTTTGGTGGTAGTGTGGCATCACAGCTATTGCATATATTTTTTATAAACGTATTTGCTGTATAATGTTCGATCTTGTTAATTTCTGCTTCTAGGTTGCTGCAGAATTTTTGTACGTGTTTTGGCATTGATATGTTTGTCCAGGCGTTTCTGTTTTTGCATCGGGTTGTAATACTTCCATTATTTTCATCTACTACGTAGCCGAGATACTTGTGGTCACTTATTGACTACCTGTCTATTAATTGCCAGTTCTTTGTTCTTGCAGCGAGTTCGCTTGTTGCGAAAGTTAGGTCAAGTGTTGAGAATGAGTCTCCACGTTCAAAAGTTGGTTTAGCACCTTCATTTTTGATAAAGAGGTCCATGCTCGCCACCCAATCCATGACCATATCCCCACGTGAATCCGTTTTTGAGGAGCCCCAGTGTGGCGATTTTGCGTTGAAGTCGCGTGCTATAATTTTACCTTTTCTCCCCTGACCCCTTATGGTTTGACTAAGAGTCTCTAGGGTCTGATGCTTTTTATTTTAATTGCTCCTTCTGTATTACCGAGCACCGATCTTAACGCTTCCTCTATCTTCTCTCGTGTTGTTACAGCATCCAAATCTTTAATGTTTACAGCGGTGTCCAAGTTTATCGTGCGGATTTCTATCTGCAGCAGTTTGTTTGCTATTATTAGGTTAGGTTAGGTATTTAGGTTGATCGCACTCCCCTCTTTCACTTTAAGTAAGAGCTCTACGCTTTTAGTTTGCCTTATTCCCGATAGCTTGACTCCTGATGATTCGGGGTTAACTTCTTTTTTGACTACACTGAGGAGCTCGGCATACGTTTTTCCCTTTGATTTTAGAAATACCGCCTGTAGAGAAAACCCCAAAGGTTTTCTCTACTATTCTTTACGGTATTGCTTTTGGTTGTGAGCTTCTGTCCATTTCGGTTCCTTTTTCGACTTCTGACTTTGCAAATGTATATTCTATCACTTTTTTATAATAGACCATTCGGCCACCGAGGATTTCACTAATGCCAATTGCTTCCTGTCATGTTTTTCTAGCAGTTGTTTCAATTGTTGTAGGCTACGGAAGGTCTGCTCTAAGCTGATGTTTACTTCCGCTTTTTCATCATCCGATTTCCTCCCTACAAGGTGATATATGTACCGATTTGTAGTTTCGATGAGGGTGTTTGTCTGTGTCTTGTAATCCATGTTCGGTGGGCCTCGTCTATATGCTGATGGAGGCCAGTTCTTTTTAGAGACTTCTTGGAACTCTTGGTATTAATTTCCTCTTTCTATTTCATTCCGCAGTTTTTCTAGTGCTTTCATTTGAGTTGCTTTTTTTAAGCATGGACGGCTTGCCATTACTGCAAAAGTGAAGATCTTTAATATTTTTACAATTTACGATTATTTATTATTTCACTTGTTTTCCTGGCCGTTTTGGCTTGAAGTTTTATATGCACTGTGTTCTGGTCGGAACTGAAAAATGGCATGAATAATGTTTATGTTAATTCGTCAATTCTCATGTAAATTTAACAAATTTCTTGGACAGGGCAGTGCTTAAATGATTTTAATTGCAGTATATTTTTTTAATGGGGAACAAATGTCTACCTCTTTGTCTGAGACAAGATCTTAAAACCCTGATCGTCTTTTATTTGGACTAATAGGTAATTACAAACTTTAGAGTCAGAGTACATGGAAGCAGAGAAAACAACAAAGTTGCGTTAAGGCAACAATCTTTCTTTTTCCTCAGCGTTATTTTATCCACTGCTGAACATACGCCTCATCCATCTTTCCATGTGGTTTCGTCTTACGCGAGTTGGAGCCCCTTGCTCCTCGCATGTCGATTTATGTCGTCAGTGCACCCTGTCTGTAGTCTTCCTGCATTCCTCTTGGTTCGTCTTGGTTTTCATTGGATTAATCTCGGGATAATCCATCTTGATATTACCTTGCCGAATGTCCTACCTATCGCCAATTAAGTTCTGCGATTCTTTTCATCGGATCCACTACCTTTGTTCTTCGTCTGATTTCGTCGCACCTAAGTTTGTCTTGACTCCCATCATGGCTCGTTCCATCGTTCCTTGCATTGTCTATAGATGATCCGTACTTTGTCAGTACCATTGTGTCCAAGCTGTATGTTCTTACAGGTGTTACACAGGCGTCGATAACTTTGCGTTTAAGATGTATTGTAATATCTTTGTTTCTGAGGATGTGGCTTAGTCTGTTAAAGGTAGCCCAAGTTAGTCTTATCCTGTTCTTTATTTTAGCTGTCAGGATTTCCTTCCCCAGCTTAATGACCCGTCCAAGGTGTACGCTTCTACTACTTCTATTGTAGTGTTATCAAATCAAATGAAATCAATTTATTGGCTTTTGAGATGTACATTAATACATATAAGCAACGTTAAAGATCATAGATATTGTACACACATTTATTGATAAGTGACATTTTAGATCATTACTGAACTACTAATATGATGATTCTTCTTAAATTAATGGGTAAGCTGTTGAAGATTTGAATTCCAATATACGAGGGAGCTTTGGTACACAGTGTTAAGTTTGCAAATGGTGTTTGTATAATATTCTTGTTTCTAGTGTTTTGTAAGTATCGATCACTATTTTTTAGAAAATTTGTCCTATTTTTAAAAGTAACACAAGCTAGTTCCCAGACGTAGATGGACGAGACTGTCAGAAGATGTAGTTCTTTGAAGTGCGGCCGACACGACGTTGATCTGGATATTACATTGATGGCCCGCACTACCCTCTTTTCTGCCTTCGTCTAAATGCGGAAATGCCCCCGATCCGCTCCAACCTCCGCATGGTATATTTGTAGTAGGAGCAGTAGGTTTATGTTATTACGAAGTATTCTTAAAATGAAGGCCTTCTGGTTGACTTTAGCGGTAATATGCCGTATATGGGTATTCCAGTGTAATTCATCTTCCAGAAATATACCTAGAAATTTCTTCGTGCTATCTGTGTATCGTCTATTTTTAGAGCGTAGTCATCTGCTTTAACTCTGCGCATTTCTTGAAATATTGTGTAATACGTTTTCTCTATATTTAGATGTAAGTTGTTTGCAGCGAACCACTTGTTGAGGTCATTCAGAAGGTTGTTAGCTACTAATTGCGTTGTTTCTATCAAATCTTCTCAAAGTAGAAAACTTGCATACCCTAAATACCGTGGATATATTTTAGATCTGCGATATATAAAGAAAATACAAGAGGCGGAAAGACACTTCCATGTGGGACACCCATTTCAATGCCAACAGTTGTCAACACTCTATTCCCCAACATATTGCTTTCTATTAAGCAAGTATGATTCAAGCCACCTTCCACATTTCTCTCCGATTCCGTTACTTTATAGTTTATCCAGCAGATTTTTGTGTGAAATACAGTCGAAAGCTTTGGTAAGGTCACAGAGTATTCCAACTTTGGCACTTTTGCTTATCGATGTCGAATAGGATTTCCTGGTGTAATTTTTGAATAGCGGTTGTGGTCGATTTCGCCTTGCAGAACCCATGATGCTCTTCCGGAATTAGGTGATTAGGGCATTAGTCTGTTTACCAAAGCATATTCTAGAATTTTAGCCGTTGCCGAAATTATAGAAACTAGTCTGTAATTTTTTATGTTCATAATATCCCCTTATTATTCTTGAATTCCTAAATACCTCAGGAAGTTTCCCGTCTTCGAAGGAGGCGTTGACCAGGTGTGTAATAGAATCCACTACCTCAGAACAAAACTCATCTATTATGGAATGCGATCAGGACCTCGGGCTGTTGTTTTTTTTAATTTAACTATTAGTCTTGCTATTTCTGCAGATGTGAATTCCTCTAAATAAATACGTTTGTTGCTGAAGAATATATGATGCTCGGATATAATTTGAGCTATTAAGTTCTGTTTTATTTTTTCAGTATTAAGTATTTGAACAAATTATTGAATTCTGTAGCAATCTCCTCCGGACAGGTAATAATGTTGTTCTTGATTTTTATTTTAAAATTATTCTTCACTTTTGTTTTGTTGGTCAGTTGATTGATTGCTTTCTATATAGTTTTCTGATTATTGGCAGCGTTTTCTATTTGTTTTGGTAAAAGTGCTGTTTTGTATTTTTTATGGGTCTCATATGTTTTATTTTTTCTTGAGAGTATACTAATTTTAGAAATTCTTTTTGAAGCACGAACATATCTTTCAGCTTACTGCTAGATATTCTTACTTCCCTTGTAACCCATGTAGAAGAGTTCTTCACGTTTGCTAGCGGAAAGGCATTCAAGAAATGATGTTGTAATGTAGATATTATGAATTCTGCCTTGAGGTTGCAGTCAGACTTACAAAACATGTCATCCCATGTTTCTTCTGCAAGGGTTTTCTGAAACCGAAGTTTGTTTTCTATGGTGAAAGATCTACTTAGCCGGTACCTTTGTGGATGTGATTTTCGTTTGATGCTTTATATTATTTGTTATACTAACAGTAATATTTTGTGGTCTCAGAGAGTGGTGTCATAGGTGTCTGCCATCATTAAATGCGGAGGTTGCCGTAGCACGTGAATATTCGGAAACCATTTTAACCAGACCATACGCTACTCAAGGCCTGTGGTCTGGTAAATGAGATTCATTTCGACTTTGCATTTCACTACTAAATTTATATTGAAATCCCCAGCAAGGACAAAGTAAGTTGATTTAAGTTGATTATAAGGTAAGTAAGTTGATTTATCTATCGAATAAAATGTTTTCTAAGCGAATCATGAAGCTGGTTATGCATCCAGCTGGTGATCTGTAAATGTGAATTACTTGTTTCGTATGATCTCAGTGCTTCCAAATAATGCCACAGATTTAAATTTTCCACTGAGCAGTTATCAATTTGCAACTTTCTGAGACAGATACCATCGTCTCCTAAAACGGTGTTGGTCCAAATGGCAACTTCTCCATCAAATGAGTTTGATCTGCAGAAATGACTAACCAGTTTATGGTTTTGTATAGGTAGTACAAGTATATTTCCATTATTTATCAGGGTGCCCATTTAAAGGTTGCTCTTTATTTTTGTCTTGGAGAGGTTCATCTTACGGCCTCTTTGGTTGGATTTTATACTTAGTTGTTCTAGCATGGTTTCTAGTTCTTGCCTGTCGTTTCTGATAAGGACAATGTCATCTGAAAATCGCAGTTCGTTCAGAGAGATGCTGTTGATGTTTATACACTCAATGTCATAGTTTAGTGTTTTAGAAGCGCCTTCTAGTGTCTTAGTCTAAATAAAGAGTTTTGGAGATATGGGGTCTCCCTGCCGTACCCTCCTTCTGATCCTCATGCTGACTGTTTACAGGTTCTCGTTTATTTTTACTTGGAGGGTTGCCTTCTTGTATATGTTTTTGGTAATGGTAAAGGTAAATTGTTATAAGGTTTGAGTAGCGTGAGTCGATTGTGGTGCCGTCCATTGCTTGTATGATAGTCTACGAATTCAAGGTAAATGGGTATGTTGTACGCTGTTATTTATTTTATTAGCATTCTTAATGTCTGTATGTGGTCTATGGTACGGAATCCATTGCGGAAACCTGCCTGTTCTACTGGCTGGTAATCATCGAACTTCCGTTGGAATATTTGTTAAAACATTCTGTTTGTCAAAATGTTTGTCATTAGTTTATACATAATTTGGTTTATACATTTAGTGAGACAGCAAACTAATGGGCCGGAAATTTTCGATGTCGTTGTTATCGCATTTTTTTAATCATTATGGCCTGGGCGTTTTGTCAATCATTAGGGATTTTTCCCTCCGTTAGATATTTGTTGAATACTATTTGTAAGGTCTCTTGTAGGATACCTCGCCCTAATTTCATCTTGAACTATTTTCATTTTAAACGTGATATCCTCCACTGGGCTTCTGTTGTTCTTCATTTGCTTTAAAGCTTTATATATCTCCGATTGCGAAATGTCGGATATCTCGTTGTACAAGTTGATGGTAAATATTTTTGGATTCGGTATTTAGGACGTATATAGGCGAGCGTTATATCCTTTTGATTACTTATAAAAGTACCTTGTTGTGTCTCCATTTTTGTGATTTTGCTTTACCCACTGATATTTTCGATTTTAGTACTTTCATGTTTGCATTGTTTGCTACAATGTTTTCTATTAACCTGGTCTTAATGTATGTTCTGTTGTCTTTCCTCATGTATTTTCTTATCCTCTTATTAAGCTTATTGTATCCGGGCTGTCTCTAGATGTTTTCTTCCTCTGACCCATTAGTTTTATTGTGCTTGGGCGTAATTTGCATTTTTCGTTGCTCCGCACCTTGTTTCATAGTTTCTTAGTGGCGGTGTGTATATCGGTTGGATCTGATTTATAACTAACTAGCTGACCCAGCGAACTTCGTATCGCCTTAGAATCATCAAAATCATTAAAAAATATATTATTAGCGAAATTAAAGTCAGTCAAATATTTCGCGTATCGATATCTGGTAATATTATCGTACAAGATTATATAATAGATGGGAATATAATTGTGTCTGTCCTCTCTCTCTCACATAAGGTACGATGTATAAAAAAAAGCCCAAACCTCAAAAGTCGAATTGCTGGATCACTCAATTAATAGTTATATTAGTGATTAACAATAAGGTTCGGGAACACTTTGTTGCAAAAATTATGCGGAAACGAAATCAATCCGCTCGTTTCATCGACGGGAAGACGGCCATTACCGATTGACTTAACAATTGCTTGGAGAAATCTTCGGCAGATAGAACGTTTACCAATGCAACTCGCATGCTTGTCATCAGCTGAAGTTGCTTAATATAGCGCTACAGAGTAGATGATTTGACCCAAGCGTTTATTTCATCGGCAGCGGTGGCTCCTGGAATTACTGGTAGTGTTTGCCGGAAATCGCCAAACAGTAGAATCATTGCGCCTCCAAAACATGTTGAGTCACTGTACTGATCTTTTAGCGATCGATTTACTGCTTCCAATGAACCTTTTTGCGCCATTGTACATTCAACCCATATGACAATTTTACTTGCTTTAATACTTTAATAACACTTTGGCTATTACCGATTGTTTCGCAATGTTGCATGTGGGTGTTTCAGTCGATTAAAGGTTTAGCGGTAATTTAAACGTTGAATGAGCTGTTCTGCATCCTACTAACAACGTGGCCGTTATACCAGAAGAAGCAACTGCTGTAGCATTTGGGATCTTGCACGAACAGTGGCTAAAATCAGTGACATGAGAAATGTCTTCCCACTTCCACAGAGCGCATCGAGGAAAAATAAACCACCATTTCCATCATCAATTTCCTTCATTAACTTATCGTGCACATCCTTCTGTTTGATCAACAGTGGTACATTGATTCGAATTGATTCGTTCGATGCATCTCGGTCGTATTCACGTTCATGTTCCAATTCTCGCACATGAGGTAACACATGTCTTCTCTCAAAAGCAAGGCCTGCTTATGTATTTCCTCATTCATTTTGAGATCGGGATTCCCTGAAGTGACACGAATTCGATATAAAATATCATCTGACATGTCATCCTTGTACTTGTTCGACAGTTCAAATGGATTCGATCGGAAACATCGATCGAAATAATGGTACCAAAAAATGTGCGTATCTGATTTGGAGATGCAGAAAGAACTGATTCAGCTATTGTAATGTCCCAATGAATTTCGTTTTCAAGCAAATTGAGATGTTTGACATGCAGCACGAAATGTTGGGAACACTGCACCATTGACAGTTCGAAGTGATTCAAAGGATGTCGGCCTACGAACATTAGAGAGTAGAGTAACGTTCGTACAAATGGATCGCTTTGGAAAATAAAAAACAAACTTCTCAATGTTGTCGCTGTAGATGTTTCAGCAAGATTAGCAACACTTGATGCGTTGAAATAAACTCGTTGACCATTTTCTAGATGCACAGCCAAATGTAAAACACGTGGATGATGTTCATGTTTGGGGAACGAAAAGCGCTATCTACTGGTATAACTTAAGTTATAGCTTAATTAGTTTCGACTGTGCGAATATATGTGGCGTTCCATAAAAGCATGGGAAAATTAATTATTTTCATTACTATTACTTTTTTCATGAATTTTTTCAATATTTTAATAGTAATTATAATAGCAGGGTGGAGGTAAATGAAACAAATTAAAAATCATATACATCGGTCCAGCCGTTCTTGAGTTTTTAAAAGTCAAAATTCAAACGACTGTGTTTTATATGTTAAGATTTGTAACGCAACGTTATATGCTTGAAAATGATTACACACGTTCCACGTTTCATGTTTCTATTTCGAATTTGCTTTAGCACTTTTTGCTCTAAAATAAAACTTCAAAATATATGAGTTTCAAGCAAACTATTCTGAACTATCTAAAATTTAATTAAACTAGTTTGTAAAGTAACAAGATTATCTTATTCGCTAGGAGTAAACGCAAAAAATTATTGCAAATTATCTATGGACTGACGTTCGAGTTTAATTTCGCTTTGCAGATTTTTTTTTTCTTTCTGTGCACCAATTTATAAAGCGATCGAATAAAAAGTTCGAATGCTTCAAATTAAATATTGAATAGATACAGGAGGTTCGTACAAACGTAATTATAATTTTCCGCTTTAATAAGCACGAAACGTAGATTGACGTATTAAATCTATTTAAAAAACAAGAGAATTACGCGAGAAAAGAACAAAATTATTATAATCCAGCAAAATTTCAAACTTAAATTACATAAAAAACAATCTTCCATTCAAAAAAATATTTATTAACGTGGGCTAATAATCTAGATTTATCTTACACCGAATTGAAAAAGCAAACACTTGATATGTGAATAACAAGTTATATAATATTATTAAGTGTGGTTACTTTGTAACGGTCGCAACCATCCTATTCATTAGATATGTTACTTTAAAAGTACGTAGTTTTGAAAATGAACACATTTATCGGCATATTTTTTAAATGGGGAATTTTATAGATCTTGTCTTTAATGCGTAAATATAAGTATATTTAAGAAGGTTTTTGTATATCGATAATTTTTCCATTTAAAGTAATCATAGTTTTTAATATGGGCTATATAGTTCCAAGAGTCTTATTTGATGGGATTATATATCCCAATAGACTTGAGAGTTGAAAGAAAACCGTCTGTCTTGGTAAGAAAACTTAATCTATTATAATAATATACCACTAAATATAGAGTAACACAGATTATTTCGCATGGTAAGGCGTGAAACAGTTATTGCAAAGTCCAACTTGACATGTAGAACAAATGGCTGTTGTCCGTTTCTCAATTTTCAAGTTTGAGCATCTACAGCATCGTTTACTTTGTTTATGTACTATTGGCATATGGTCATTATTTATTTATTTGCTTAATTAGAAATGACCGCTGTCGTTTTAATGGCCGTTTTACCGTTTTCAATAATCTGTTCTGCCAAAACTACCAAAAAAAATATT
Organism: Phosphuga atrata; assembly: GCA_944588485.1. Lineage (NCBI taxonomy): Eukaryota > Metazoa > Arthropoda > Insecta > Coleoptera > Silphidae > Phosphuga > Phosphuga atrata. The sequence continues at coordinate 15,137,841 of OX155901.1, forward strand.
AATGTTCCTTTCTATCGTCTTATCCCATTGAAAATAACGTAAGAACCACTGCTATTTTATATTTTACTGCTAAAGCAGTTTAAGCTTGCCAATTGATCGCAGGGGTCCACTCCACCCATATATTTGTTGTAAAATTCGATTATGGCTGGACATTTTACAGCAGCCTATTCCCTATTTTTTTGCATTCTGAAAACCCCAGTCATTTTATTCCCATGGCAATAGACTTTCTCATAGTTTAATTTTTTCTTGTGCGCATGCGTCAATTTCCGCCATGTTATATGTCAAAATTGACCGAACTTTTTGACATATAACTATATATGAGCCAGAAACTTTCATATTCCCGCCTTTCAAACTTGGCGGATGCGCATGCGCTTAACTAACCGTAAAAAGGTCTATTGCTTAGTACTAATACCTGTTTAGTATCTTGCCATCTAGTGAATGTTATTCTGTCATCGGTACAAAGAAACTCAGCTTGACCGCGGTCCAATTTTGAATTTACTTTAGGAATGTTTTTTCTAGTTCCTATGCATGTTACTACACATACAATTGGTCAAAAGGTATCATCAACAAAGTTAACGTAAAAAAAAACGATCAAAACATAGAACAACATCTTTTTGAGTTACGGAAGATGCCAGTTTCCATATAACTCTTTCTCCTAATGTCCCTCATCAAGTTTCTCTATTTCTTTACCACTGTATACGTTTAGATCATAAATATAGCCCGTAAGCGAATCGGTTCTGACCCACAATTGTATGCCACGTTTCACAGGTTTTAGGGGCATATATTGTTTTAAGTTTGACCTCCCTTTAAATTTGGCCATACTTTTATCAATTGGTTGAAATACTGCATCTGACCTAGCTTTTTGAAACGTATGCTTGAAACATTACAAAAGTTCTTCAATATTATATATTTTGCTGCAGTTTTGTGGTTTCTCTGGTAGATAAAATATAATTTGGACATCAATAGCTTGAATATATCACGTGATATGGCATTTTTTTATAGTAGTATTGCCCATTGATGGATGTTGAGACCCATAGAAGCTTCAACTTGGTAATGAATTGAAAGCCATCACAATCATAACACCAGTTACCAACATAATCTGAGAATGTCAGTTGTCAGTTGTCAATTGATTTTAACTTTTTCTTGGTATTCTCCAAAATTTTCATTCTTTCGTTAGTGCAATGGGCAATAAACTTATGCAATCTTATGTACTCTTTGGAAAAAATTTCAAAAATATGTCTACTTCTGTCAACTGAGAATTAACGTTTTGTAGAAGCACTTCAGGATTCCTAATTGTTAGAATTTTCATTCGTGGAACATAATATGGTAAAACCAGAAAACCGTTGGGTGTAGCATTTGGGAAACGGGATCTTGGTTTGTTCTTACCTCAGCATCACCATCACTTGAATTAGAATTTCCAATTTTAGCATCACCATTATCTGAATTAGAATTGCCGTCGTCATCCAATTCACCTTCATCTTCTTCGTCAGATTCACTTTCAACCCAGTCAGGATCATAGCAACATCGACATAAAACGTCGCATCAACATCATCAAGTAGATTTATATTTTCGGCAATTTCTTCAATTCTTTTTTGAGATAGTATTCTTATTCTATCCATTCTGAAATTTAAAATAAATCGACTTATAAAACTACTGGAACATATTAACCCAACGCACAATGATGTGTGTTATAATATATACGACTTACCTTTTTGTAGGAAACAAATAACTTTAAAAACACATTCTAAAAGTAATATAATTCACTGAAGCTGCGACTAGACGAAGAACACACTAATAATTGCGGTTATAACGCAATAAGCGGCAATTCATATGGAATCTGTATGCATACGTTTACTGGACTGAACTAGTTAGATTACACCTAAAATATAATAAATATATATATATATATATATATATATATATATATATATATATATATATATATATATACATACATGTGTGTCGCTACTGGGTTACAATCCGACATTCCAAATCTATTCAGCGTATAAGATGTAACCTTGTTGATGCATAGCGACGCTGTTAGAGCTTCTTTTATCCGATTGTTGATTTCTTTGGAGAAAAATTTTCGAAATTCATCGATCATCCTTTGATCTTCGCATGCCCCTATGATATCGTCTACATAAATGACTATGATGTAAAAGTGTGTGTGAGTGAGTGTTAATTTACTTTGAACTATGCGATATACAATAGACGCTGATCCGTGCTTTACCACCTCGTCTACTCTAGTGAACCAGCTCCTGATTGGCATAGACCGTAGAGTGCTTTCTTGAGTAGGCATATTTTATCGCCGGCGTTTATTATAATTACCATTCATTTTTGCTTTTTCTCTAATGTCGTTCTTCTAACTGTGGAATCCGAATGAATTAACAATTCCAAAATTTAGCTAAGGTATTCAGAAGATTCTATGATTATGTCCTCGACTATTTTTCCGTTTGATATGCCGTCGTAATGTCGAATTGATCCATAGACATTCCAAGCTTGGCTGCGAGGGCGGTTATCAGTCGAATCGAGCTTATTCGCGCTACCGGCGCAAATCAATTCTCATCAATCAATTTTTGAAAGAATCCGCGTGCCACCAATCTAAACTTTCGACGTTCAATGTTGCCGGGTGGGTCGTACTTATTTCTCAGGACGAATCGAATCCCAATGACTGGACCATCAGAGTACCGATCTACCATCTCCCATGTATCGGTTTTGTTAAAAATATTATTTACAAGCTCTAACATCAAATAAACATCCTAGAGACATATGTTGTTGTCTTGAGGTACTATTTTAGGTGGTATCCCTGTATAACATATATGTATGACGTATGAAGAGTATAAAGTTTATTTTTTGATGGATAGCCACTAAAGAAACACGTTGTTTTAATAGGTTATGGGCCCAGGCATGCTCATTATTAGGGATTAGCTAGCTTAAGTGCATCTTAGCTAGCTTAAGTGCAGCTGTTTGTGTTTGCAAGTGCAATGGCTTCTAACGCATTCTTGAATAACGTGCCAAAGATAAAGGGGCGCGAGAATTATCATGAGTGGGCGTTTGCCGTGGAGAATCTGCTAGTTTTGGAGGGCACAGCTAATTTTATAAAGCAGGAGGGTCTTCAAGAAGCAGCCACAGTAGATTCAAAAGCGAAATTCAAATTAATTTTAACAATTGAATATTCACTATTTGTTCACATCAAAGATGCATCGAGCACAAGGAATTTGTGGACGAAATTATAGAATATGTTCGATGATTCTGGCTTCTCTCAAAGAATAACTTTGTTGCGGAATCTAATATCAATTCGTCTCGACAACTGCGATTCGATGACAAACTACGTTACACAAATCATAGAAACAGCTGAGAAATTATCAGGAACAGGTTTCTCAGTGAATGACAAGTGGATGGGGTGCTTAATGCTGGCAGGTTTACCTGAAAAATACTTCCCTATGATAATGGCTATAGAACATTCGGGAATAGTCATTACAGCGGATGTAGTGAAGACAAAATTAATTGACCTAGTTAGTAATGAAGATTTCGAGCCAGGAAACGCTTTTTGGAGCAGATGGCAGCACCATCGCCAAAATAAGGTTGGTGACAGTGCTAAGAATGACAGAAATAATGACAGCCGCGGATGCTCTATGTCAGGTTCGTCGAAGAAAACAAACGTAAAATGCTATCGTTGCAAACAATTTGGGCATTATAAATCTCGGCTATTATGAAGAATATGGGAATGGTGGAGTTACCTTCACTAACTGTTGCTAATCGTCTTCCAAACTGTATTTCTAAACGTGGAAAGTAAAAATGAATCTTCTACGTCGGCTGGTTCAAGAAATATACGGGCTTTTGTAATCCAAAAAACTGACATTTTTTAATACAACAACAAATATAACTGCAACTTCTGTCCCGTTATTTGACAGCAAATATGGTTATACAGCAGATACGCTGTTGCCAAGTTCAATTCTTTTGCAGAGATTATACTTTTTTTCTGTGTCGCTACAATTTAAGTATTATATGTATTAAATATATTTAATTTTATTTTAATTCTTGCGCAGGGGTCATGTTAATCTTCTATGTATTCTTCTTATTCTTATGCATATTCACTAATGAATGTTTGCGACCACGATAATGACTTGAATGTCGTCATCATGTGGTTCTCTTGGGAAGTATAATGGAGGTGATTTCCCGTTATCTTCCTCCATGGGTATGAAATTACCATGGGTATAAATTAGATTAGGTTGTCCGAGAGAGAATAGATCAAGACCGCATATAGCACGGCAGCGCAAACTCTCGATCACATGCGCGCGCAGCGCGCATGTGGTTTGATCGAGAGTTCGCGCTGCCGCACGCATGTGGTTTAAACTTTAACTTCGTAGATCCAAACTTTTATGGTACTCTCGGTCCAATGTAGAACAAAGTGGCAACGACCGGTGGTTTTACCTTGGTTAGATTAGGTTGTCCGCCGCGAAGCGGGAAGATAAATCAAGACAATATACGCGCGGCAGCGCGAACTCTCGGTCCAATATAGGACAAAGTGGCAAGCACCCTTGGTTTCACCTTGGTTAGATTAGGTTGTCCGCCGCGAAGCGGGAAGATAAATCAAGACAACATACGCGCGGCAGCGCGAACTCTCGATCACATGCGCGCGCAGCGCGCATGTGGTTTGATCGAGAGTTCGCGCTGCCGCACGACAAAGTAGCAACGACCGGTGGTTTCACCTTGGTTAGATTAGGTTGTCCGCCGCGAAGCGGGAAGATAAATCAAGACAACATACGCGCGGCAGCGCGAACTCTCGATCACATGCGCGCGCAGCGCGCATGTGGTTTGATCGAGAGTTCGCGCTGCCGCACGACAAAGTTGCAACGAGTGGTTTGATCGAGAGTTCGCGCTGCCGCACGACAAAGTAGCAACGACCGGTGGTTTCACCTTGGTTAGATTAGGTTGTCCGCCGCGAAGCGGGAAGATAAATCAAGACAACATACGCGCGGCAGCGCGAACTCTCGATCACATGCGCGCGCAGCGCGCATGTGGTTTGATCGAGAGTTCGCGCTGCCGCACGACAAAGTTGCAACGACCGGTGGTTTCACCTTGGTTAGATTAGGTTGTCCGCCGCGAAGCGGGAAGATAAATCAAGACTACATACGCGCGACAGCGCGAACTCTCGATCACATGCGCGCGCAGCGCGCATGTGGTTTGATCGAGAGTTCGCGCTGCCGCACGCATGTGGTTTAAACTTTAACTTCGTAGATCCAAACTTTTATGGTACTCTCGGTCCAATGTAGAACAAAGTGGCAACGACCGGTGGTTTTACCTTGGTTAGATTAGGTTGTCCGCCGCGAAGCGGGAAGATAAATCAAGACAATATACGCGCGGCAGCGCGAACTCTCGGTCCAATGTGGTCTGTGTCTCCTTCGGTACCTATTTTTTTAATAATACCGTCAAGGGCCATAAATTTAAACGCACTGCTGCGCCTATATGGTCTAAAATAAGATAAAGTTGCAAGAAGTATTGAGTTAACCTGAGTTAAACCAATTAGAATGAAATTAGAATTAAAAATTAAATTTATATTTCAATGTTGTTGTAAGTGCATGTGAAGAAATTGTATATTGAATGTTTACCAGAACAAGGTAAAATAAAAAGATAAAATTGGCAACGTCGGTTGGGCTTCTCCTGCACTTTTTGTTTGACAAGTAATTAGAGAGGTTAGGTAGTGAAGGAAAATATTAACTGTTGCGTCAAAAAAATGTCATTTTTTTCATAAAAACCCGTATATTTTTTTAATAAATCGACGTAGAAGCTTCGTTTTGGCTCTCTAAGTTTGCAAATACACTACGGAGGACGATTAGTAACAGTTATTCAAGGTAAAAATCCGCCAACTCCAAAAAAAATGGCCATTCCCATATTCTTCACAAATTCCTAAATCTCAGTGTAAGCAAAGTGATCAGCAACAAGTGAAGAAAACTGATGTTTTTTCTGCTGTTTTCTTGAGTGGAAATTAAATTAAACAGGACTTTTATTTGGATAGCGGCGCAAGTGCTCACAGGACGACATATGTAAACATGTTACAAAATGCATCATATTCACCGAGTATCAAAGAAATTATGGCAGCAAATCAAAATGTTATGCCAGTGTTGTGTTCAGGTGATGTGGATATCATAACGGTCACTCCAAGTTGCAAGTATGATGTTACTTTGAAAGATGTATTGTGTGTTCCTAACCTCACAACTAACTTGATTTCCGTTAGTCAACTTATCAAGAATCGAAACAGTGTGGAGTTTAAGGAAAAGTGCTGCTATGTTTACAATAGAAAAAACTGTTTAGTGGCTGTAGCAAACCAAGAAGATGGTGTTTATAAGATGGTCATGGAACGTAAACAATTTTTGTTTACCTCTTCTTCAAGAGTTAGCAGTGAAGTGTGGCATAGGATATAAATATAAACGACCAGAATAAAATGGAGAGTGGAGCAGTCAGAGGAATATCAAACACAGATAAGTCAATGATCAACAGAAAGCATGTACAGTGCGTTGTGAGGGGAAGCAGTCGCGCTTGCCATTTGGTCACACTGGCACAAGGAGTAGCGAGCCACTAAATGTAATCCATGCTGATGTCTGCGAACCAATGGAGTCTACTTCAATCAGTGGGTCCAGGTATTTCCTAATTTTTGTTGATGACTTTACTCGTATGGCTGTTGTTTATTTTCTTAAAACCAAAAGTGAAGTTTTTAAATACTTCAAGGAGTTTAAAAGTATGGTAGAAAATCCGCAACTACAAAAAATTAAAATATTTAGGACAGATAATGGCTTTGAGTTTTGCAGTAATGATTTTGAAAGTTATTTGAAAGACGCAGGTATTGTTCACCAAAAAACAAATGTTTATACCTCAGAACAAAACGGTATGAGTGAAAGGATTAATCGAACAATTGTTGAAAGAGCTCGTTATTTATTATTTGTTGCAGGGTTAGATAAGAAGTTTTGGGCAGAGGCGACAAACAGTGCTGTCTATCTTAGGAATAGATCTGTTGCATCAGGATTAGATAATAAAACTCCATATGAGCTCTGGACAAATAAAAAACCAGATTTAAGTCATGTCCGCATATTTGGCAGTCAGGTGATGGTACACGTGCCGAAACAGAAGCGGCTTAAGTGGGACACTAAGCGGAGGAAAAATATTTTAGTTGGTTTTTCTGAGAACGTGAAAGGCTACCGTGTTTATGATCCGATCAAGAAAAGTCTTGTAATTAGTAGAGATGTAATAATCCATGAAAATATAGAAAGAAACTGCACAAATGAAGCAGTTATGTCAGTTACAGTTGGGGATATTGAACCAGAAATGTCAGATGGTCACGATGCAAAAGAAATTAAAGATAAACCCATTTTGAGTCCGTTGGTGGATACAAGTACGCCTTCAGAATATCTTAACGCAATGACCGACCTGGATTTTACGTTACAGCAATCTGAAGAAACAGATAAGGTACCAGAACCACCAGCAGTCTTGAAAAAAATTAGGAAGCAGCCAGAGCGTACATAACGCTCTGGCTGCTTCCTAATTTTTTCAAATTCAAACCTATGTGCAACGTCAGAACCAGATGTCACGAGTGATCCAGTCAGTGTCCAAGAAACTCTTGATAGCCCAGATAGAGTCAATTGGATAGAGGCAGTGAAGGACGAGCTGCAGGCATTTTAAGAAAATGATGCGTGGGTTACAGTGCACGAATTACCTTGAGATAAAACTTTAGTACAGTGCAAGTGGATTTTTAAAAGGAAAGTGAATAGTGATAACAGTGTACGTTACAGAGCACGTCTGGTGGCTAAAGGTTTTACCCAGAGGCCTGGTATTGATTATGAAGAGACGTTTTCACCTGTTGTCAGACATTCTAATTAAATGTAACACATGTAGATGTCAGGACAGCTTTTTTAAACGGTTTTCTTAAAGAGGACATTTATATGGTTCAACCAGATATTGATTGTGATTTAAATAAGAATAAGGTAATTGTTAAATTAAAGAAAGCAATTTATGGTTTAAAGCAATCTTCTAGATCCTGGTATGAGAGAGTAGAGCAATGTTTGGCTGAGCTAGACTTCAAAAAGAGTCATATACAGCTATGTGTTTTTCCAAAAATAAATAATGAAGTAAAAATTGTTATCGCCTTGTATGTTGATGATTTTTTTTATTCATTCAAATAATCAAGAAGGGACTGACAAGTTAATTTCTGTATCGAGTTCTAAGTTTAGGATTAAGAATTTGGGTCAGGCTCAACAATGTTTGGGAATAAGAGTTAAAATGGATAAAGAGCTGAATGTTATTACTTTAGATCAGGAACAGTATATAGTTCAACTATTGGAGAAATTTAGTATGTTAAATTGTTGTAAAAGTATGCTAGCACTCAAATGGAATGTAAATTAGACGTTAATAAGTCTGAATATTGTGATCAAGAAACTCCATATCAACAATTGATTGGAAGCTTAAGAAACTAAAAGAACTAAAAACCTTTTCTACCTTGTTTAAAGTATGTTAAGGAAACAGCTGAACCTGTTGGACTTATTGGATATGTTGATGCCGATTAGGCAAGTAATACTTTAGATCGTAAATCAAATACAGGCTATTGTTTTGTTATGCCGGCTCAGATATTTTCTGGGAAAGTAGGAAACAGAGAACTGTAGCATTGTCAAGTCTAGAGTCAGAATATATGGCTATAGCTGAGGCATGTAAGGAAGCTATATATTTGAGATTTTTATTATGTGAATTTACTGGTAATCTATTTACTGTATTATTATTTAATGACAGCCAGAGCGCACAGAAGTTGGTGGCAAATTATGTGTGTAACAGAAAAAGTAAGCACATTGATATTAGATATCATTTCATAAAAGATGCAGTTAGTAACAAAATCATTCATTTAGAATATTTGCCAACAGCTGATATACCATCTGATTTACTTGTTCGTACTAAGGCTTTAAACCCTGTCAGGCATAACAAATATATTAAGGGTCTGGTGGTTAGTGAGATAGAAATAGATATTTTTTTTGTTTATTTGCTGTAGTTGGGGTGTTAAAAATATTATTTACTAGCTCTAACATCAAATAAACATCCTAGAGACATCTATTGTTGTCTTGGGGTACTATTTTATGTGCTATCCCTGTATAACATATATGTATGACGTATGAAGAGAATAAAGTTAGTTTTTGATAGTTAGCCACTAAAGAAACAAGTTGTTTTAATAGTTTTTTATTACAAATACTATTTGTTCTTTAATGGCTTCGTACCACTCAACTTTTGATGAACTATTCAATGCTTTTTTCATAAGAATCTCCACTGAATAAGCGTTTTCGTCTAATGCCAGGTTTGCTTATTGATACTACTTACGAGGTCTTCCCCTTAATTCTGTCAGTGCGCTGCTCGGTCTGCCGCGATCTCTGCATGGCCAACGGGCTGTTTTCGTATTTCCTCTTCCATTGAAGGGTCTGACCTGTGTAGATTCTTCAACTTAAAAATCTTCATGCGTGATTTCTTCATCCACTAGAACTTTCTCAGGGTGAACTTGCCCATGATTGATTGACAATTATTTATCGATTTGTACATATATAGATTCTTCAGGAGTTTCTATGTCTCGAGTTTCGATTATTTCTTCCAAAGGGAAACTAGAGTTGTAATTTTTTCGTTCCTTTGAATCAAGAAATTTCATTTCTCGACTTTTCTCAACTGTTCTTTCCTGGGCCAACCAAATTCTGTACGCCTTAGAGGTTTCGGAATATCCTACAAAAATTCCCCTTTTTGAGCGGGCATCTAACTTGCCTAGAACTCTGACCATGCAATATACTCGACAGCAGAATTCGTGTAGATGACATAAATTGGGAGAGGTACCCATCCATTTCTCGTACGGCGTTCTCCCTCGTAAGCTTCTAGTCGGGTAACGATTTCGTATGTAGCTGGAGGTTGCTGCAGCCTCGCCCCAAAATAAATGCAGTCACCTTCCTGCTGGAGTGGATGAAATTTAAACCATCGACGGTCTTTATCCATCTTTCTTCTCTAGCACTGTCTAGAGATTGTATTAGTTCAGTAGCTTACTCCCTACTAACTTGTACATCAAACTCCTGTTTGAACCTATTATCTCATTCTTCTCATTCCAACTTGTTACATATTCCCCGCGGAAACCTCTAGGGACAGTTCTTTTGGCTGCTGCTTTCATTAATCCTATAAATCTTGGTGTAGTTCTCAGGAATTGCTTGTATCCACCTGATGTTAGAATTAGCTTACTTTGCATAGGTCTTCCATTTTGCTTTCTTAAATTACCAGCGGGGTCTAAGTGTAGAATAAATAACTGGGATTTGAAGTCCAATTTGGTATATTACAGGCCTGTGTTGACTATGGGGAAAATCTTGAAGCACTTGATATAAAGTCGTGGGAGACAAAGCGTACTAATCTTGATTACATCGAGTTGAATGAAATGTACCCTTATCTTTAGAATCATACACCAGGGTTATATTAATTACATCAGCCCATCCCTGCTTATTCCCGTGCTCATCAATTCCGTCATTTTGAGTTTAGCCCCAAGATATATGATGACTGTTAAAATGTGTTCCTATGATAATATTTTCACTAGCAGAGGCTACTGTTATTGTGTCAGGCCAAGATGCGGAAGGAGGTTTGTAGATATTTGTTATCACAGTATTCTCAATTTCTTCTCAATCAGACGTTGAGAAGAAAGTATTGCGTTCCGTGGTTGGAATTATTTTGTAATGGCGTATATAATTCTTGATATGCTGTCAATGCTGTTGATATGCTGTCAACAATTTACATCCAAAGGTATTCTTCCTTTAGCTAACTCTACCTCGTAATCCCTGTGTGTTTCTTGTACTAGAACGTCAACTTCGTATTCCACTAAGATCTCAGAAAGTAAATCACTCTTGGCTTTACTTAGGCCATCAGTGTTTAATTGTAAGATGGTTAGTTGAGGACCTATTGTCTGCGTTTGGAATTGTACGTCTTTAAAAGGACTATTTGGTGTTTACAATTCGTTCTTAACGTGAGGCTCCGAAGGGCAGTACGGCGGCATCTGAATCACCGTTGCTTACTTAGCAACACTCGGAGGACACGTGAAGGATAATTTAACTTTATACCTACGGATGTGAAGCAACGCTTGACCCCCACCATTTGGAATAGTCATCTATAAATGTGACATAATATCTACCCCGACCATTAGATTATGTATGCATCGCCCAACATACGCCGGAATGGATTATCCAATTCAACAGAAATAATCTTTATTTTTATTTTAATAGATTCATTTAAAGTGATCACTTTCATGCTGAGATCCAAGTGGATATATCAACAAATTCAGGAATAGTAATGTTAAATAATTCAAGAAAAAATGATAAAACTTGTTGTATAGACAAAAAATGGTATGAAGATCAATTAACCGAAATAAGAGTCATAGAATTTGTTAGTATGTCGTCAATAAAAAATGATCAAGAACTCCTAGATCTTTACAAGATTAACTACGAAAAAATGCACAGTTTCAAGTGTTAACACTTTCAAAACCGGTTTTTATAATAACACCCATTTTCTATGTATTATTTTTAATAAAATCCTCTAAAAATACTAATTGTGGTCTTCCTATCTTTCTTTTAATTACTTTATTTATCATAAAACAATAAAACATTTGGATGTCACAATTTGAAATAATTCCGAATAGTTTCGCATGCTAGACAATTGTTTGTCTGCACAGTCTAATAAGATCTGTCTAATATTGACTATATAGAAATAATGTATTTATTATGATAAATGGTTGATAAATGGTTCGATAAAAAGCAATCCTTGAAACTCTGTCGTGGAAACTAGCAGTCTGTTGAAAATGATGGAGAATAAATAATGTAGAAAAGCAATTATAATTAAAGCAATACACATAGGACGATTCTATGTGAAAAGGAGAAGTAATTGCTTTGGCTAAATAAAGCTCGTATTATACACAAGGTTGATTTCTAAGACAGATGGTGCGATTGAGACATGTTTATTTCAGGACAAAAAACGTGTTTGTCCATGTGATTTCCACCGGGAGGTATAAATATAACTATTTGTGTATTGTTTCATTGAACATCTATAAAACAATTTCTATTATACGATAGTTATATAAAAGTATAATTATTACGCTTTTGTTGTTGATGTTGGTGTGCGGATCAAAGGACACTCATAATATTTCGAAAGCCGCTTTGTATTTACTACATTCAGATTCACAAGGCTTTGTGGAATTGTAAATCGATGCTGCTTTTGCAGAACTTTCGACTACTACACAAAATGTGTTGATGTGTTGATGTGAACTTACGGATTTTTTTTAATTTAATTTCTGTAAAATTCACAAATCCTTTTAAGTTTAATTAAGTTATTAATTTAATAACTTAATTGTTTGCCGCTAATAAACGACAAACAGATGAAAATCGTGCAAACTAAACTATGCAGAAGAACTTCTGAAACAGATGGAATCACCATGTATATGCAATAAATCCGTTTGGATAGTAAAAATTTGAATCAATTACTAGTTTTACTTGTTACAAGTTTACTAAAAATAGGTATTCCACGGAAAGGTATATACTACTTCGGCAAGTCGCTGACATAGTTATACTGGTATAGTTTTGACAGGTTTTATTTAGTATTCAAGTCAATTCAATATATCTATTGACCACAAGATGTACATATATTCAGATACATATAAGTAAGTCCAAAAGAAAGAATTTATAAAGAAAACGATCCATATAGAGTTGAGAGAATTCACAAACAAGTGACCAAACTTCACAAACAAGTTGTAGTCGTAGGGACACCCTGAAATAAGTAATTCTCTCATTAGGTTTCTGAACCTCTTATAGAGCTCATCTCTCCTAAGTGAGCTTCGTTGGGAGCTTACTTTACATGATAATGCCTTCAACATCCGGAGCTTTGCCACAGATATCCAGCCTCACTTTGGTAGGGTAGAGCTTAAGGTGTCCTCGAGTTTAGTAGCCGTGCATATCACTGTTCTTAAGAATCCTTAGTTTCATTTTATGGATGTAGCACGTAGTTTCAAGAATACAAAGGCCGGTAACTCTTAACAGATGTAGGTGTAGAAAGTGCGACCTGCATGAAACATATGTGGGAATGCCGAGTAACGCAGGAATAATCCTTTTTTGAGCCTTCAAAATTTGGGGAATTTTGGGTGACAATCCCCAAACTACAATACCATAAGAAAGCACTGACTGTATCTCAGCATAGTAGTAGTGAAGTAATTCGGTATGATTGAGAATTTTTCTAAGGAACCGAATGCAATATGCGTTCTGATTCAGTACTTTGCATATGCTCTGAGTAGTAGTGTGCCAAGTTAAGTGCTCTTGAATATATATTCCAAGAAATTTTGTGCATTTTGTTCGATTTATTGGCGAGTTTCCGGCTTTTATTTGGATATTTTCTACGTATTTGCAAATGTTGGTTTGTAAAAAACCAACATTTGCTGTTTTCGTCGCAATTATTGGAGACATGCCTACACCTTGTCCCAAGAGTTTATTTCTACATATTAGAATCGGTTGTGTAGGAAGGAGCATAACCAGTTTCCTGATTTTCTTTTTATGCCGTATTTACCTAATTTGTCAAGTAGTTGGTAGTGGTATACACAGTCAAAGGCTTGATTTAGTTCACAGAAAATACCTATTAATAAATAGCCCTTGTCTACATCGAATAAGATTTTATTATTAAGTTTTATGATAGCTGTACTAGTAGATTTCCCGCTTTTAAAGCCATGTTGTTCCTGGGATATTATTTTATGCTTCGCAAAGAGAGGGCGAAGTCTCTGTAGGAAGCAGTATTCTAATATTTTACACAGCACTGAGATTAAAGGAAATGATCTGTAGTTATTAAAGACCTTCTTTGAATAGGTAGAATAGTGGCCAGCTTTAAAATTGCCGGAAATTCTTCGGTATTGAAGAAGCTATTTATTCTATATGCCAACGTCTTCGTTAGATGTTCTAAGTTCTCTGCGAATTTATATTTTTTTATTCTTATATCTTTTATGATAATTCTCTTTCACAAAAATCCTCTAAATACATGGTTTCCACGACTAATTTAATGTGGATTTTTGTTATGCTAGTCGGCTTGATGTTCTCAATAATTTGCTCTGGCGCTTTAGCAAAGAATCTGTTAAAAACCATAGCCATTTTATCAGGATCCCTAATTAGACTATCACCTGTATTGGTCGTTGTCAATTAGTGTAGAAGATGACTTTATAATTTGGGTATGCTGGGATACCAGTCCTACTAAAGCATAGGATGACCACGTGTCTGTAAGATTTATTGTTTGTGGTGATTTAACATTAAAATTAATGGTACTTGCGTACTAACGCCACTGCAGCTACTGATTTGAACAAATTGGATGGTTAGATTAGGTTATATCGGAGCAGATAAATCCAGATAACATATCGCGCGAGTTAAGACCTTCATCCAAGGCCAATGCTAGAAGTTATGCGCTGAGTCGACATATCCCATGGACGGAAACGCTAAATTGCAGATCCCACGGGAAAATGCCATAGTCGCATCTTTTACGACTATAAGTTAATATTATTTTAAACAACAAGATCATTATTGTACATATCGTATTAGCTGTCACACTGTTAGTTTATAAAATTATATTTCAAGTCTTGAGTAAACAACATTCCTTTTCTTAAATAAAAATTAGTTTTGTTTTTAAAACCCTTTCGGCAAATACCGAAAAATAACTGGCGCAGTCGTTAGGATTAGGCAAAACACTGTATCGAACAATTGGTTTTGGGTCTCAACCCTTAAGCCTAATCGAAGAAGAAACAAAAACGCTCTGATGATACCCAAGCCATCCATCGAGGACTAGCAGAACTATCGGAAGAAAACTAATTCAACTTTAAGAAGTCCAGAAGAAAGTCTAACTTCGACTCTACTCCGGAACGAAATTGTGATCAACTCAATTAAAATAAGAAGACCTGGGAAAGGACAACTTCTCCACACCTATAGGCACTAGAATAAGAACAAGAAAGAAACAAGAATGCAGAAAATCTTCATATTCAAAACAAAACTTTGCTATGGAAGAATTATTTGCTCAGGAAATAAATCAAGAACAAGGACAATATGTTTCAGTTCAAGACAAATTATGCTTTAACATCGAAAATTGCACGAACCAATACTATTACAATCATCAAGAATAATTTGAATTCCCCATAACAATAACTCAGAATACAATCTAAACTATGACTTTCCAAATTACCAACCCGAAGAAAATCCTCAACAGTCAAATTTTCACCAGATCCACCTAGATTTCGACCAGACATAATCCATCTAAATAATACTACTACAAACCTTCCTTACATTAATATTCCCGAACTTAAAGCAAAATTTTTTATAGACACAGGTAGTTCACATAGCCTCATTGACCCATCATTAGCCCATAGATTTTATAAAAATTATATTACTAAAGAAAAATTTAACGTCAACAAACAGCACACGCAATGACGATTCATGACGAAATAGCTAACATTCCCGTATTTAACATTTTCAAAACTAAAGACTTCCATAAATTCTATTTATTTAAATTCTCAAAAAATTATGACGGACTTATTGGAGCTGACTTACTAAACCAACTAGAAGCTAACATTAGCATAAAAACCCGAAAACTGACCCTTGATAGAAATACCAAGCATCTATAATAATTTTGAAAACTGTTCAATTTCAATATGCCCCTTTAGCTAAGCTTTAGCAAATGTAGACAACAATTTTACTATCACCACCATTCCAAATTCAAGCGACGAGACAGTAAAAATTGATGTAACTTCACCCTTTGAAATAAATGAAATCGACCCTTGTAACGTAAAATTCATTAATAAAATGGAAACCGACGAAACCCTTTTTGAAACTGCACACATCATCCTTAAATCAAATTAAAAAAATTTAAGACCAAGACATTGCAACTCAGAAGAACGCAAATCAATTAGAAAACAGAATACTAACGCTGACGCTTTATCACGAATAAACACTAACGCATTAGAAACCGAAAGTACCTTCAATAACCCTGGAGAAATTAATGAAGACGTTTTAGATTATTTACGTCACTTATCTGAAAACCCTTTTGAAAACACACAACCCTCAACTAGTAAAAGCACAGACACTAAATCTAAAATCAAAATTCTACAAGATATCCAAATCGGACCCCCAATAAAGCTTATTGATCCCTCATTGCAATCGACAGCACATTCAAACAGTAACGACCTAACAAATAACGGAATACCCATCTTAAACGACATAGTTACAAGCCTTACCAAATAATAAACTTAAAAAAATCCCTATAATAAATTAGAAATAAGAAGAGAAAATTTTGGCCATCCTAAGATCTTTCTAGTAAAATTCCCGACTCAAATAAAAACCTAATTTTCGAATTCCTAAAAGAATACACCTGCGAAAAGAAAACCTTCCACTTGTACTTTCACACTACATGTAGCATATACCTAAATTTCAATGAACATTTTTACGAAACAGGACTAAAATTAAACTGTACCAAAATGGTAAATTCAATTTTGGGTGAAGAAGAAAGAATTATGTTAATAAGACATCAACATGAAGGCAAATGTAATCACCGCGGAATAAATGAAACTCTCGAAAAACTAAATAGAAATTATTATTGGCTCTCCATGAAATCTGACGTAACGAACTATATAAACAATTTCAATATCTGTCAAACCTCTAAATACGCACGAAAACCACCCTATGTTCCAGTAGTACGCACAGAAACTGTCGGTAAACCCTTCCAATCTTCACAAATTGACATTTTTAAATTCGATAACCAAAATTTCTTAACTATAACAGACGCTTTCTCTAAACTAGGTCAAGCTATCCCGATCATATCTAAGACAGCCATCGAAATTTCCAAAGCATTAATCAACTATTTTTCCTATTACGGTCGCCCCGAAAAAATTTCAATGGACAACGGAACTGAATTCTAAATCGAAATTGTTATATACCTTTAAAAGCTGCATAAAATTGAAATTCATTTTACCACCCCACTTCATCACGAGTCAAATACACCCTTCGATAAATTTCATTCCATATTAATTGAACACTTTAGAATACTAAGACAGACTAACACAACAAATAACGTAGAAATTCTTATGAAATACGCTATAATTGCATATAACAATTCACACACAATACACTCTTCTACAAATTTTACACCTCTAGAACTAACTCTTGGACATACAAACACTCGCGATCCTTCCTGTTTAGTCGATACTTCATTCTATTCAGAATACGTAACCAACTATAAAGAGAGAAGTGACCATGTTTACAAAAAATTTAACGAAAAAATAGAAACTAATAAAGAAAAAATATTACAAAACAGTCAAAGTTAAAATCGGACAAACTATTTACAAAACAAACTCGAGACGAAATAAGAAAGAAAATAAGTTTTCAGGCCCCTACACATTAATAGAAATCCTAGAAAATAATAAAGTCAAAATTAAAAATAAAGTAAACAACAAAATAGAAACCATTCACATGAAGGAACTAAGAGCCCCTTCTATTACAGATCCCAACTATGCGTAGCGACAGAGTTAACCCTACCAAAATTCCATAACTTAAACGACAATACAGGATTATTACCACTAAAATTAGGAGCAGCTCAGAATGTTGTCGACTACTGGTCATTTGTTCAGATACTCGACATATCAACTATCATTAATGAATTCCACGCTCTACAAAAACAGTTTCAAAAACTAAAATCCTCTGTTCAAAATTTAACAACGTACAAAGAGGAATATCTCCTATAACAAATATACCTAAAACATTATTAATATTTTAGAAGACAAAATAATTATCCAAATTCAACAAATAACCCCCCTAATAAATAAGAGAACTAAAAGAGGTATAATTAATGGATTAGGTTCAGTAATTAAAATACTATTAGATGCAGCCGTCTCTGTTTTAATAAATAACCAAGGAAAATTCAAAACGAGCATTAAAGAACAAATTACGCTTCTACAATCGGCAACATATAAATTTAGTAATGACACACAAAAGCTAGCACACAATCAATTAATTTTGGATGCACGTATTACACAAGTAGAACAAGCAATAAAACCAAAAAAACACAGAATACACAGAGTTGTATGAATTTATGCTATTGCAAACAGTTCTTTTCCAAATTACGAAATCTTTACAAGTAATTTATGAAATATTTGAAAAATTAGAAACATCAATTTCTTTCTCGAAATTTAACGTATTCCACAATTAACTAATCGAACCCACAGAATTATTATAAGAACTTAAATTCAATAACGATCAGCTTAAAGGAAATAAATTACCATTTGAACCAAAATTCAAAGATTTACTATCATTCGAAAAAATAATGAAGATTAAGAGTTACATTAGAGAAAATCAAATAGTGTTCATAATACAAATCTCGATCGTCGTACCAAACAGTTATAACCTTTGTCGCCTATACCCATTACCCACTCCAACCGAAGGATAATATAAAACCATTTTTCCCCAAACCGAAACTTTAAATGAACGTCAGTATATGCAATTTAATGAAAAATGCAATGTAATAAGAAACGAAGAATTCGTGTGTCACGAAATGCAACAACAAGAAATAAATCAAAATATACGTTGCGAGATACAGATGCTAAAATTCACAAAAATATTACAATATGTTACCAAATTGCCATCAGTATAAAAAACCCTAAAGTGCAAACAATTTAGAACAATATATGGATATGAATCATTCCCAAAGAAGTAATAATTGTGCAACAATGCGGAAAAAATAAATACACCTTCCCCATGAACGGATCGTACCTATTAGAATTAAATTCAAATTGTGAGATTAACAACGGAAACATTAAAGTCGAATCTTATCAAAATTCAAGAACAAATTATAGGACTATTGAAATACCAAAATTAAGTTTTGAAAATCAAATTAGAATAAATAAAAAGTTAAAAATAAAGCCTATACATGTCGAAACCGTCAACATAAACGAAGTCAACAACTTTCAACACTTCTTGGACCTACAGAACATGAACCTGGAAGACATCATGGACAAACCGTTCTAAAATAAACCAAGTGTTTGCACATTGGTATTGTATTTAATAATCATTGTATTAATCTTTTATTTGTTTTATATATTGTGTAAAAGAACCCACCAACAGAACCTACAGAAACCCAAAGCGTCATCTAATTTCGCACCTGCTACACCGGATGCTCAATCTTAGCCCCGGAGGAGTTTAGCCCTTCATCCAAGGCCAACGCTAGAAGTTATGCGCTGAGTCGACATATCCCATGGATGGAAACGCTGAATTGCAGATCTCACGGGAAAATGCCAGAGTCGCATCTTTTACGATTATAAGTTAATATTATTTTAAACAAGATCATTATTGTACATATCGTATTAGCCGTCACACTGTTAGTTTATAAAATCATATTTTAAGTCTTGAGTAAACTACAATCCTTTTCTTAAATAAAAATTAGTTTTGTTTTTAAAAACCCTTTCGGCAAACACCGAAAAATAACTCGCGGTAGCGCGACCTGTCGATCCCAAATAAGAAAAAATATTGGTTAAGGGTTAGATTAGATTATATTAGAATCTGCTCTACAAAGTGCAAACTACAATTGAAAATGCAAACTACATATTGCGCGGTATCGCGACCTCTCGCTGCGGTGGCGTTAATATGTTAGTACCAAATTAATATTAAATTCTCCAACTACAATAGTGTATGGTACTTTGTGGAAAGCATTATCCAATAGATTAGACGAACGATAGACATTTATAATTACTGCGGAAAAATCCTTGGTTTTCCAACGAATTTTATTTGTGCATGGTAAGCGTGTCATATTTGCCATAGAAAGATAATTGGTAATCAACGTGTTTTAGTGAATTGAACGTTTCATTAAAATCAAATGCTACCTAAAATTTTGAGAGTTTTTTTTTTTACTTTTCAGTCAAAACATAGTTTCATCAAACACGACGAGCTACCATATACTACGCGTATTTTAAAAAATAAGTCGTGCTGCAGATAGGCCGAATCTTGGACCAAGTGGTATTGCAGTAACGCCTGAAAGCATTGTTGCTGTGTGAGAAAGGGATCACTCAACATAAATTAAACAGTTTTAAACTTTATGAAGATTTGTATTTTTTCCCGACAAATAACCCACAACATATTCATAAAAACTGGATTTGCGTATTGTATGAGAAGAATATATTGATTTACATATAACTCGTAGACGTAATCTATAGTTTGAAGTAAAGAAGTAGTTTGAAATAATAGTTTGTGGGAAACGTTTCACTAACGAGTTTGCTAAGAGCTGAAAAAGCTTCCATATATCACTTTGTATATTTTGTTGTAGTTTTAATAGGTCTCCCACTGCGATAATGGCATTAGCATATGGAAAACAATGTGAAAGATTTATTAACACATAATCATAATCCACATTTATGCTGCAAAGAAAAGCTAAGATATATCCGCTTTACTTCTACATTTTTTAATAAAATTTGCAATGAATTTCTACCAGTTTATTCAGATTTGTCTATAAATTTTGATTTGAAATTAGATTTAACTGTGAAATATTTTTAGTATATAGTAACAAAATTTCATTAGCCAGAACGAGGCCAATGAAATCTGGCAACTTTTCACAATTTAATTTATATTGAGTTTCATTCTCTCTATAGGTTTGTCTATCTTGATTACACAATAAAACTATAATGAGATTTTAGGAATAAAACATTTGTCTGTAAATTATCTATTATGATTCATGTCAATATTAGTACTACCTTATTAAGAAATTAAGAAAATTCGGAGACATAAATACACGTGGAAGGGTTAATGGTGGAATAATATTTGTAGTTTATTCAGACTGGGCTGAAACAAAACTAGTTATGAATTACAAATTAGGCTTCAAGGAAACAGGGTTCCGCGCTGTTTTTGACGTGCTTTAAGATCGAAGTTTAAAATATGTATGCGGTATTTAGCATTATAAATAATTTGCGAAGTATGGCTAACCAAAGTTATATAAGGTTATAAAACAGTGAAGAAGAAAATGTTGGAAAACAATAATAATCTTGCCTATCTAGTCTAGTATGTCTAGTCTTGTCTGTCTACTCTTGTCTGTCTAGATTTGTCTATCTAGTCTTGTCTGTGTAGTCTTGTCTGCCTAGTCCAGTCTGTCTAGACTTGTCTGTCTAGTGTTGTCTGTCTAGTGTTGTCTGTCTAGTCTTATATGCCTAGTCTTGTCTGTCTAGTCTTGTCTGTCTAGCCTTGTCTGTCTAGTCTTGTCTAATCTTGTAAATAGGATGGTTTATTCATGTTTACACTGAATTGATAAATCTACTATGTTTTAATCTCACCTTATATCTCACATTATAAGTAAAAATATGATATACCTTTTTATTTACAGTTATATAAAATTAGAAACTTATAATACTTATCACAGTCTAAATTTGTAACTGTATATACCAATTATATATGTATTGTTGTGTTTGAAGATTTTGATGATATGAAATAAAAACACTTTGGATCTTGTCTTCAAAATTATATTTTTAGAAAATATACGTATACATTTCGACAACTAGGTGGGCTTCATCAATATAACTATTTTTACATATGAAAAACAAGCTTGTATATCTAAATTAGAAAAGGGGATGTTTCAGATAAATATTGTTTCTTATGAAGTAATATTTACCCGATTACAAGCATCTGTGTTTTTTCCCTAAAGCAATTTAAAAAACTCAACAAGTAATTTAGACTTTTAGACTTTCACGTGATTACGTGGGTATCAAGTGTAACAGGGCATTAAAAAGCATACTTTGGTCGTGTTTTATTATTATACATATAAATGGCTTCCAACGTATCAAGATTTTGTTAATGGCATTGTTTCAGCAGCTTTATTTCGTTTGGTTTATGACCTGTTTCTATATTGTGTAAGCTGATCTGTTTGGGTTACGACATTTAACTAGGTATCGATGTTCTTATATAATTGTCTGTATAGTCTGATCTGTCTAGTCATTGTCTGTCTAGACATGTCTCTCTGGTCTTGTCTGTCTAGTCTTGTCTGTTTAGTCTTGTCTATCTAGTTTTGTCTGCCTAGTTTTATCTGTCTAGTATTGTCCGTCTAGACTTGTCTGAACGTTGCTTGGAACATTTGATCCGTTCCTGCAAAATTCAATACCAAAGTCTGGCCTTTAATCACGTCTTTCTAATTTTGTCTGTCTAGCCTTATCTGTCAAATCCTGTCTGACTAATCTTGTCTAATTCAGTCTGTCTAGTCTTATCTGTATAGTCTTGTCTGTCTACACTTGTCTGTCTGGTCTTATCTGTCTAGTTATGTCTGTTTAGTATTGTCTGTCAAGTTTTGACTGTCCACTCTTATCTCTCAGGTCTTGTCTGTCCGGTCTTGTCCGTCTAGTCTTGCCTGTCTATCTAAACATTGTCTTGTACATTTCATCCGCTCCCGCAAAATTCCATACCAAAACGCAAATGAGATAGGCGATTAGAGAAATACAGAATTTTTAATACTTTTCCGCTTACTTGGCGCTTCA
This sequence comes from Phosphuga atrata, assembly GCA_944588485.1. Taxonomy (NCBI): domain Eukaryota; kingdom Metazoa; phylum Arthropoda; class Insecta; order Coleoptera; family Silphidae; genus Phosphuga; species Phosphuga atrata. The sequence continues at coordinate 15,160,390 of OX155901.1, forward strand.
AGAATCGCAAAGCGTGTGTTGTTTTATTCAAAAATTCAAATGCCTGTCTAGACTTGTCTGTCTAGTCTTGTCTTTTATTTTTCGGAGGAGGGGAAATGCATAGTTACACACCAGATATTCAAACCAGTGTAATGTGGGGCTCTCGGATCGAGTTCTTCGTGAGCAGCATACCCACTAAAACCCCTCCTCTGTCTCAGCACTACACTCCACCTGGAACTGTGTAACAGTACTTCGAGTGGGTGGTGGTATTTGTTCCAATTGTTTCCTTATCCTTCTTTTTGTTGTCCTTTACTCGTTTCGATTTCGTCTTTCGCGTTCTGTCTTATTAGTTATGTAGTCGTATGATTAACTATTTTTCGATCTTTTCGTCACATATCTAGACGTCCATGTTAGCTTCCTTTTGTCTCGTGCGATATTATGATCTCCTTCCATTCTCTCTGCATTTGTTCTTTTCCCATCATGATTTCGGTTATGTACGCTTATACTACATCCCAGTTATGCTCACTTTCTAACATAACTTCCGTGATGTACTGTTCTTCTAGTTTTGTACCGCCTATTGTCCGCGTATCGAGTTCTTTCGTTCTCTGATTCTGTACACATGCAGATAGTATGTTGTGCGTCGTCTGGGATATTACCGCAGTAAAAACACTCCGCAATGTCTCTTTTCTTTAACCGTTCGCGGTATGCGTTGAAGCACCCATGACTAGTGAACGCCTGTGTAAGACGGTAACTCATATGTCCGCGTGACCTTTCGTACCATGCTGTTACGTTTAGTATAAGCCTGTGTGTCCACCTTCCACTAGTGTCGTTATCCCATCCCTGTCTGCCATCGGTCCATGAGTCTCTTATGTGCTCTCTCCTTGGCGGCTGCCCTCTCATGCTTTACTTCGTTTCTCGTCCTGTGTTTTTGCAGGTCTTCGTAGACTTCTTGTTTCTCGCGAATCAGTAAGTCTATTGGGGGCGTGCTTAAAAGTACCCTCTTAGGGCACTTCTTCTATGTACTCCTGTAGGTTGTTTTCTAGCTCATACCTTTTTCGTTACGTCGGCCCATATTTCTGCCGCGTAGAGAATTTTTGAGTGTACCACATTGTTGAGAAGTTTCCGTTTTAATTCTTCCGATCCTCCAATGTTTGGCATCAACCGTACTGGGGCTGTAACTGTAGGCGCTGTTGCCTGCCTTTTTCGCTGTTTTGGTTATATGCTTTGTGTATCGCAAACAGCTATCGAGTTGGACGCCTTGAGGGCGCCTTGAGGTACCTTCTCAATGATTTCGATAACATGATATCTTGCCCATGCAGAACGAGTTTCGGTGGTGCGAATAGCCTCTTATCCGTGATAAGTCTTGCTTCTGTTTTATGAACTGCCATTGTTAGGCCCTGCTCATTAACCAATTATTTGCCTGCCGAAGTTTCTCGTTCGTTGCAAGTTCCAGTCTGCTTATTTCCTTTGCAGTCACCACTACTGCAGCGTCATATGCGAACCCAACTATTCTCACTGTTCTAGGCAAGTCTAGGTTTAGCAAGCCATCGTAATAATGTTCGACAAGAATGGTGCCAGGACCGATCTTTGTGGGGCACCCGCCATTACCTCATACTCAACTTCAACTTCGTCAGTGTGGTATATCAACCGTCAGTCGCTCAAGTAGCTGCTTATCATCTTTCTCAAGTATTCTGGTGTCTGTCTTGATGCTAATGCCTCCATGATTACATCCCATCTGTCTGAATTCAAGGCGTTTTTTAGGTCAAGGGTAAAGGGTAATTGACAGTAACCTTTCGATTGCCGTGTTCCAGTTTTGACCTTTTTGCTGCCTTTATTACCTCAGCAATAGCGTCCACGGTTCGGCGTATGGTTTTTCGAAAACCATACTGCCATTGGGAGAGTACTCCGTTGTTTTCAATGTATGTCTCGAGTCTCGTAAGAAATAGTCTTTCAATAAGTTTCCCTATGTTGTCCCGGAGGAATATCGGTCGGTATGACGATGGATCTTCCAATGGTTTGTTCCCTTTTCTCAGTAGGACGAGTTTTTGTTTTTTCCATTGCTTAACGAAAACTCCCTTTTGAAGGCACGCATTGTAAGGTTCCAGCAACAACTCTGGCCACATATCCACCACTTCTGCGATGATCTCATTTGGGATATTGTCTGGACCAGGTGCTTTCTCGGAGAGAATTCGAGCCAGCATTTCTGCTTGCTACCTTTGATGGCCGTGCGCAATCTCTTGCTCTTTTTTTGAAATTCGCGTCCAGGTCCACTTCTTTTCCAGACATTCTGCCTGGTGCGTAATGTCGCCGCCTTCTGTAGCGTTGGGCAGACCTGCGCGCCGTAACGTACTTCTTCCTTAGGTTATTGATTTCAGCATTCCACCAGTATACTGAATTTATTTCATTTATGGAAAATTTGCGCATTGGCATCGAAGCATCGCACGCTGTTATGATTTAGACCACATATTCTACAAGTTGATCTACGTCACCTATCTCTGAAAGTCTTTGCAACTCTCCATGCATCTTAGCCACTACCAGCGCCACTCTTAGCTGAGTGCTATCGAGTTTCTTCACCAGCCATCCGTCTCCGTTTCCATCTTCGATGGTAGTGTTTCTCTGTTGACTCTCTGGGTTCGTTTTCAGGCTAAATTCCAGATATTGGTGGTCGCTAATGGTAGTGTTCTCTAGTACTCTCCGCTTCTCCACCCTATGCGCGATGCCTTCCGATGCTATTGTAACGTCGATAACCGATCCGGTATTTCTTCTTTGGAATGTAAAAGACAATTGCTATTCTACCTGTATCATCCTGGAACCATGACCCTCTATCCAGACATATATACTGTTCGCTGATTATTAGTACATCAGCACATTTTTCCGCAACAGTCTGTAACATGAGATCCTGTGCTGCGCGGCCTCTTGCTAAGTTTATCTGAAGGAAGTTCGTCATTACTTCGTTCTCTTTAATGCCTCCTGAAACGACTAACATCTTATACCACTGAGAATGTGTTTAGCGTCTCTTTTTTTTTTCATTACAGACTGCGCAGGAGGCCTCCTCTTTGCAATCTTTAGCAAACTGATCTTGCTTTCCACATAAACGGCACGATTTGGATTTATCTGTCCCTTTGCAGTGTAGTGTTACGAGGCCAAATCCTTGGCAGCGGAAGCATCGAATAACCTCTGGCTTCTGTCTAACTGTGAACATGACCCTTCCTACATTGACTTTGCCAGTCTTCAGCAGTGTTTCTGCAGTTTCCTCAGAAGTTGTCACTACTGCTCTTTGCGTGCCACTGAAATCTTTTCTGAGTGATCGCACTTTCACTGAGTCTGCGGAGGTTTGTTCTACTACCGCTAATATGGCGGCAGTAACACCTCCTTCTTCCGTAACCTCGTCTAGGTCCCGGATCTCGATTGTTCAGTTGCGTGTTGCGTGTTGTGCAGTCCGCACAGTAGCCCGTTTCCCAATAGCTTGGCGACTGCAGTTGTCAATATTCCAACAACTGCGACTGCAGTTCTTAAGTTTCCAACACTACCTTTTTTATTCCTTCCAGTAGTTTTTTTGAGCCCGCCTTATCCCTGATATTTAGACTCCGCATTTTTCCGTCTAGTCTTGACTGTCTAGTCTTGTCTGTCTTATCTTGTCTATCTAGTCTTGTTTGTCCAGTCTTGTCTGTTTAGTCTTGCATGTCTAGTCTTGATTGTCTTGTCTTGTCTGTCCATTACTGTCTGTCTTGTATTGTCTGCCTAGTCTAGTCTGTCTAGTTTTGTCCCTCTAGTTTTGTCTGTCTAGCCTTATCTGTCTAGTCTTGTCGGTCTAGTCTTGTTTGTCTAGTCTTGTATGTCTAGTCTTGTCTGTCTAGTCTTGTCTGTCTACTCTTGTCTGTCTAGTCTTTTGTACCTAGGTCTAACAAATTTTGTGTGTCTTGTCTATCTAATTTTGTCGATTCTGTCTTAATTATTCGAAATTCTAGAAGTAAAACAAATTCTTGAACATATTGACTGAATTATATAAATTAAATGAAAAGGTTTGCATGACGATTTATATTAGATTTGTTTTTGCTGTAGATCATTTATGGCGCACATAAATTTGCATATAAATATTTTCATTGCTCGCTGCAGACAAATGTAAATTCTCCTTGGCCGAAAAAAATCAAGAATATAAATCCTCGAAGGCTTCAGATTTAAAGTATACATTTAGTGTACGATCATATACTGCCTGGTCTCATTTGTCTAGTCTTATTTGTCTAGTCTTTTCTGCCAAATATTGTCTGTTTGGTCTTATTTGTATAGTCTTGCCTGACGGAATGTGTATGTCCATGCTTATCTGACGAGTTTTTTCTTTGTCTTGACTACTTAAACTTGAATGGCTTGTCTACTGGATATATCTGGTCTGTCTAGTCTTTAGATCGATTTTTATAAACGTTAAACATAAACATAGATTTATTCAAGTAGCTGTTTGATAGCCTAATGTCAAATTTCTGTATAAAACCGAACATTCAAACGAAATTTTTCCCTATTTTATATCTTTTACGATTTTTGACAAACATGTATTATTAATGCAAAACATACGACTTGAAGCTCACAGTAAACAAGCAAACAATTTCCGCGCTTCATTAAATGCTTGACAAAGATCGGTGGCGTCGAAACTTTCAGATTCATTATTTTCAGCCGATGTCCCCAACCATGTAACAACTTGGCAGAGCGACCGGCATTTTTGCACAATATTACATAATTAAAATAAAAATCTAAGTTCTTGGCTCGAGTTTGATACGAGCACATAATTTATCACTCAACGAAAATGTCGTTCGCTAACTACTTGGCCCACAGGCGTCGTGTTTCCACCCCGCAACGATATTCGAGTAATGTGAAGCAAGAAAGTTTAAATTTTCTCAATTTTATACTCGAAATTGTCTACCTTTAACCCATAACTTGGAAATCTCTTGAGGAGGTTAAAGGGAAATCTAAGAATAATTAAAATATCTTGTTTAATTAGTTTTCTTTCGGCAGACAAGTCTTCATAGACAAGTTAGAGAGTTAAAGGGTTTCCTTTAAATCATAAACAAATTTTCAGAAAGAAATTGTTTTTTTTTGTCGGGAAACTCTCTAATAAATGTTAATTTGCTCTCCATTTGTACAATATATCAAAAGTTGAATAGGAGTGTACTGAAAGAGATTGTTGTTTGTTATAACAAGAGGGTGCTTCTCTTTGTATCATCATGTAGCGGAGCTGTCGCTGCAAGTGGGTTGTGCACTTTGAATACCGTAGTGAATTACTCTAATCCGGAATGTTTTGTGCCATTTCGTGTTGGGGTTTGTCGTAGTTTCGGATAATGCTAGATCTGGAAATTGTAGGCGAAGTGTCTGCGTTCGAGAAATTTGTTGAGACCGCACACATGTTTGTGTAAAATAAATAAATGGAGTGAAAATTCGAACGTAAATGTTTGCGTTTCCAATCAATTTGCCACAAGGAAATGGTAAACTAATGTAACATCTAAAAATAAAATTCACAGGTAAACTTTTGTTTTCTTCTCATTTTTTTTCTCATTTTCTTCTCATTTTAATGTTTTAATTATTATAGTTTTGAAATAGAAATGACTCAAAAGTATTAAATACGAATTTATTTTACAAGTGGGTCGTTTTATTTTGCAATTCATAAAATATATTAATTTATTTTATTTGAAACAAATAACATCTAGTTTTAAGGTGAACTTTTATAGATAATTATGCTTTTATTATGTTACTATGACTTTTATTTGAAACATTTTTTTCGAGAAACCTCGTGGTTTTAAAAAAATTTCAAATTGCCGTTTATACCGAGGACTTCTTCTTTCTTTTGCCTATATGTCGATAAATTTTTCCACAAAATAAACATTATTTAACATTGTGTACTTAAAAATGTTGGCTACCAAAATCAAACATTTCTTAATTAACATTTCATATCGATAATTGAACCAGCAACCACCAAACCAAACTACCAAATTAATACTTTTAGCCTTAACTATATGAAACGACATTTTCTGAATGTTTAATATTTGAAAGAAAACTACTTATGTGAGCTGTTTCACGAGATCATTTATTAATGACTATAGTTTCACCAACACAGTAGCATCTTCAGTTCTACTATAAACATTTTACAATTACCGATATTTATACAATTCTAAGATGGTGTTTGCCATGTTTTTAAGAGTGGTAATTCTTGTATAAATTCGGTGTGTTCATTGAGACAATTACTCGAACTGTAGTTAATAATTTTCCCGATTTCAAATCGGGGACTAGTCAGGAACCAACAGACAGTCAAACAATTTCATGAATTTTCACTACATACCTCAAAAAAGTCACCATAGAATTAAAAGGAAACAATAAAATAAAAATCAGATTTAAATTTAGATATTTAGATTTGAATTTCAAAAGAAAAAACACTCATTTATAATCCTGGCGTTTCATTCCATGCTACATAGACTACCTACTACTCACTATTTCTCTTGTTCAGTCTAGCTTCAATACCGAATTGAATACAATAAAACAAATAGCCAATAACAATAACTACAACTAAGATATCATCACACAAATATTAAAGAAACAATCAATCCCTAAAATTAGTTCATACTAAGACAGGAAATTTATTCAAAGAAAATAACACTGCTATAGCCTGCAAGAACAACAATACCCTTCAAAATCAGTTAAATAAATCAGGCATGTATCAACTCAATTGCGATAAATACACTTTACATAGGCACTTTACATAGGCCAAACAGGAAAAAACTTCGATAGCCGGTTTGAAGAACACAAACGATCGCTACGCCTGAAAAACAATTACTCTACAGTAGGGAAAGATGATTCCTTCTAGACCCTCCACTTCCACTTCCGCCAACACTGACTTTGACCTTGACACTTCTGGTCCCAGGTTTCCACTTCCGGTTTCGACTTCCGGTTTCGACTGCCGGTCGAGTATCGACTTCCGGTTTCCAGTTTCGACTTCCGGTTTTGAGTACCGGTCTCTATTTCCTGTACAACTTCTGGATGCGGCGGAAAATTAAAAAAAAAGACGTGAGGCGGGAAAATTCAAAATTAGATGCTGGTGGGGCAAATGAAGTGTGTAGTTGGTTGCATATATCAACGAGTCTCAATAAATGAGACTAGACAGACGCGTCTAAATACATAAGACTAGATAGACGGGGCTAGATATATGAGACTAGATAGACGGGGCTAGATACTTAAGACTAGCAAAACGGGGCTAGATACATGAGACTAGACAGACGAAGCTAAGTACATGAGACTAGATAAGACTGAACTAAAATATATCAGGAAATGTTTTGTGATTTAATTTAATAAAAATATTAAGATTTTGATTTATGAAACATTTGCTATTTTAAACATTTGCGGTTAAGCGGCTGCCGGATGTTTGGCAATCATAACAACTTCCTATTATCTTATCACCTGCACGCGAGTGAAGAAATAATAAATTATAAGGCGCGGTCTAATCAATTTCTTAAGATGTTTTTGTTTAATGTAATGAGTAATAAACATAATCACGTGACACATCCAGTGAGTATATAAGACTGATCTAAAATATATAAGAGATTGTTTAAGCGGCTGCCGGATGTTTGGCAATCATAACAACTTCCAATTATCTTATCACCTGCACGCGAGTGGAGAAATAATAAATTATGAGGCGCGGTCTAATCAATTTCTTAAGATGTTTTTTGTTTAATGTAATAAGTAATAAACATAATCACGTGACACATCCAGTGAGTATATAAGACTGATCTAAAATATATAAGAGATTGTTTGGCGTTTAATTTAATAAACATATTAAGATTTTGATTTATCAGTAGTCGGTTAAGTGTCGTCGTATGTTTGGCAGTCATAATAACTCCCTATTATCTTATCAGCTGCACGCGCGTGGAGAAAAATTAGGCGCGACCGGACCTCTAGTGCTGATAACACCAGGCAAGAATAGAGGGACGAGACTAGACAGAATAGATTCGAGAGACATGCGGGGAAAATTCCAAATGAGTTGCGGGTGGATAGCGGAGAATCGTGTATACATACATAATTGATTGCAAACATATTACGGATTGATTCAAATAAGATTATTGGTTTTAGACCGGACAAGATCGGACAATAGCGAACAAGGCCGAACAAGAACGGACAAAACAAGACAGACCACATATTTCCTGTAATATTTTTAAGAATAATTTCCTATGTGTAAGCGATATTTCTTAAACTTGTCTATAACCCAGATAGTATTATTATTTTTTTTTCATTTATATAAATACCAGAGTTCAATTTTCTGGCATCCACTTTTCATCTACTTGCATCCACTTTTCATCACGCAAAACAGGATGTGAGGTCTATGTAACGCCACGCTAAACAGGGTGTGAGGTCTATGTAACCCCACGCTTAACAGGGTGTGAGGTCTATGTAACCCCACGCTAGACAGGGTATGAGGTCTATGTTACTTCACGCCAAACAGGGTGTGAGGTCTACAGTGCCCCATGCTAAAGAGGGTGTGATGTCTATTTTTAGTCAGCTATTATCAGCTGGGTTATCATTAGGTTAGGTTACGGAAAGTTAGGATTGAAGCGCGCTTCATTCCCAACCTCCCGAAACCTAACCTAACCCAACTAACCCGATGAGATTCAAGCTGATTAAGGGCTGATCAAAGCTTCAAAATCAAAACCGGACCGGAAGTCGAAGCCGGGAACCGGAAGTGTCAAGTTCAAGGTCAGTGGAGGCGGAAGTGGAAGTCGAGGGTCTAGAAGGAATCATCTTTCCCTACTCTCTACCTTTGCCAATTATTAAGTATCAACAGGGTATCAAATATTACACACGAAAATATTTCACCGACAAGAAAAATAATTATAACAGGTCCTGCTGGAATCTTTGGAAATTGGGAAAACCATTAACAGCAGTTCGAATAATTGTTTAAATGAACAAACCGAATTTATCCACCAATCACCACTCACAAAAATATGGCAAACTCCATCTTAAAATTGTATAAATTTCGGTAATTGTAAAATGCTTATAGAAGATCTGAAAATGCCACTGTGTTGGTGAAACTATAGTCATTAATAAACGATATCAAGAAATAAGTCATTTACATTATTCAAGTAGTTTGGTTTCAAATATTTTTACTAAATCCAGATTTCTTAGAGAAATTTAACCGTTCCAAACGTTTTATTTGAAACATTTTCATTTTCCAATTAGGATTTCTTATAGAAATTTAAACGTTCTAGTTCAGTCATCTAGGCATATCACCCCGGAATCTACCGAAATAAGATGAATTTTTGTATAGACCTTTATTTTAGCATTACAAATGTTGTCTTAAATGTCACATATGCCAACATGTGAGCGTCCTTAAATATTCAAGGTCAAAGATCGCAAATATCAGTTTTTTTTAATATCTCGTTTTCTCTGCCTCCTGTCGTATTTGCATTTATTATCAAATTTGTAGAGAATAAAATTCTCTATAAATTTCATCTGAAGATAGAGAGAGCAGAGTGTGGAGCGCTCCGCCATACGTACATTAGCGCAAGTTAAATCCTGAATCCCAATGTATAATACCTTTTTTTTACTTAATTACTTATTTAATATTACTTAAATTACAATTCAATACCTTATACTTATATTTATATTTCTTTTAAATCAAAGAGTCATCAAATATTACACGTTTTTGCCTTTTCATTCCAAAGTCTATCACGACCACCATCCCCAAAAGAAATATGAGCAGCATATATAATGTCGTAGATCCCTTCAGCCGGTAAAAAATATTTGATAGGTTCTGTGTTTGTAACTTACTTTTTTATACCACACACTTCAATGATGTTAAAGCGTTTTAGTCTGCTGTAACGGCGATTTCTTTTCTAGAAACTTCGCGTCTTCGTACGTCCATTACGAACTTTTCAAAATGTTCTTTTTTCGCATTGAAATTAATATCTTTCATAATTCTTTGTTAAAAGTGTTCTTTCTTTTCGTAATCCTCATTTTTCTCCAACATATGTACGTATAATATGTACAATTGTGAAATGTGAAAAATGAAAAATGTAAAAATATGTATCAATAATTATATCAGAGAAGCGGAGGAATATGTCTTAACGATACTAAAAATCCAAAATAATTTATGAACAAGTTAGTGCCGCTTAAGGGATTTTAAAATGGGCAACCGCAAATCAAAGTAAACACATTAATAAATATAAAAAAATGAATAAATATATAATTATAAATAGGTAATACATAAAATCAACTGATTATTTCTTAAAGATAGAAAAGTATAAGCAGACATGCTGACAGTCAAATTATTTGTGAAATTGATGGATTATATTTAAATATTATTAAATATTATATTTAAGTACGGACAACAACGAACCTTGAAGTGAATTACTAAGCAGATACTAAATTCTTTTTAACACAACAATTATGTAAGTAAGAAATTAAACAAAAACTAAAAACTACACTCAATCTCAATACAATCTTTACGCTACGATACAAAATTACGCTTAACTAAACCAGTTAGTCAAAACTAGTTTTGACTGTTACTTCTGTGAAACCTATTTTTGACCTGTAGCCTGTTCAGTCAAAATCATTCCGGATTTTCAAGGAATATCTGTTAACTTTCTAAGCGTCATAGTTTGGGAAACCCTGCTATATATAGTATGTACTATAGCAGTGCTCCGCAACCGTTGTGCCGCGGCACACTACTGTGCCGCGAGGTGATCTTAGCTGTGCCGCGGTTTTCTCAAGAATAATAATTATGTAAAAATGCCAATATGTAATTTCTCAGAGTCGAAATTATATACAAAACAAAAACATGTACTTAGTTAAACAAAAAATGTACATTGTACATATAGTACTGTGAGTGTTAGTTTACGTACTTATGCGTAGAGATGTACGTCGTTTAATGTGATATTATTATTACATTAGTAAAGCAGCTTGCTGGTATGCTTTTCTAAGCATTTTCTTATTAAATAATCGGCACTAGTGCATTTATTTCGGGTAAGTCAAAGTTATAATCTTGCGTATCGATAAAAAAACATTTAAGTCGTTCCAACTGAGTGTTTCCCCAATATGTTATTTTTTATTTAAGTATAGCTTTGAGCTAATATTAATTATTATCCCAATCTTCTAGATTTCTGAAACACGAATCGAATAAATCTTTCTCGACAACAAAATTCTGTCGTAGGTTAGAAATATTAAAATGAATCGTTATAAATGTACTAGTAGTGATCGATTTTCGATCTCTTCATTTCGTGGTGATTTTAAGATCGATCTGGCTGACAAAAAATGGGCTTTAAGAGATCGACGTATAATAAAATCGAATCGAGATCGGAAACTCTAGTTACGATTTACGATTTACGACGGGCAAATTTCGGAGGGCGTGGCTCGAGCGTCGGCACTTTGTGTATGAGTCTCGACATATTTTGTTCTATCTACCGAACTGATGATCATGTTGGTCAGTCCGCATCCGAACGAGAAGAACTCCCATCAAATACCACATTTTTAGGTTATTTTGTTGTTATACCTCTAAAAAATATGGACAAGTTTTTTAAAAGATTTTCGAATTCACCGACAAACCAAAATGAACCAAGCACAAGTGGTGCTGTAAAAAAAAACAGAAGATGTGGGAAAGAAAGTATAACGAAGACTACATTCGATATGGATTTTCGTTTTGTGATAAAGAAACGCCACCCAAACCAGAAAGCATCATTTGCGGAGAAATACTTTCTAACGAAGCAATGGTACCCAGTACTGCTTCGCCATTTAAATAGTTACGTTAAGAAGGACAAATCATTTTTTCTTAGACTGTTCGATCAAAGGCGAAAACAAAAGCAATCACTGTTATCGTTAGTCACAGTTTCTGCTAACGCCTTAGAAACTAGTTACCATGTTGCAAGATTAATTGCACGTCAAAAAAAAACCACATACTATTGGTGAAACACTCATTAAACCAGCATGCATAGGAATTGTTAAATCCATGCTTGGGCCTAGATACTGTTAAAAAACGAATTAACGATATGTCGAACGATATTTTAGGAATACTAATTGCAAAACTAAAAACGGCCCAGAAGTTTGCACTACAAATTTATGAATCGACGGATATTAAAAACCGAGCATAGCTATTGTACGTTTCGTTGACGAGGGAACCATAATAGAAAACTATTTATTTTGCAACGAGCTTCCAGAGCGAACTACCGGCGAGGAAATTTTCAAAGTAACAGATGATTTTTTTAAAAACTTATGATATGTCATGGAGTAATTGTATTAGTATTAGCACGGATGGTGCTGCAGCAATGATGGGCAAGAAAAAAGGTTTTATTTCGTGCGTAAAACGGTAAAATTCAAATATAGAAATTACACACTGTTGCATACATCGCGAAGCATTAATGACCAAAAACTTACCAACGGAACTATTGAAAACGATGAATCAATGCATTACTATCACACTATTAAAACAAGAGCCTTAAATTCGCGAATTTTTAAAATAATATGTGAAGAAATGGGAGCGGACTATGAATCCTTTTTGTTTTACACCGAGGTACGCTGGCTATCCCGTGGAAAAGTTTTGGCTAGATTGTTTGAGCTGCGCAACGAGGTTCGCGAGTTTTTGTTAAAACAAGATATGCCCGAACTTTATTAACTTTTTGATTATAATTACTAGATGTCCAAACTGATACATGGCTGATATCTTTGAGCACCTGAACGTACCGAATAAAGGAATGCAAGGTCGAACCGAAAATAATCTGACGTGTTCCTACAAGTTAGTGAGCTTTAAAAATAAGCTTGAACTTTGGCAGAAAGAGATACAAAAAGGATCATTAGAAATGTTCCAAATTACTCACAAGTCAATGATTGAAAACAAAAAGATAATTCTGGATCTGACTCAACAACATTTAAATTTGTTGCAGGACAAATTTAATCATTATTTTTTCACAATTAATGCAGAGCAATATAATTGGATTAGAAATCCTTTTATAGCAGATGCAGAAAATTCAACAGAAGCACTTTCTCTTTAAATTCGAGAGGAATTTATAGAATTGAGGAACGATGGGACGCTGAAACTTAACTTCAGTGAAATCAAATTGGCTGATTTCTGGATTTCCGTTCAGAATGAGTATCCTCAAATTTCTGCAAAGGCTATTGCAATTTTGCTACCTTTTTCTACGACATACTTATGTGAACAACGTTTTTCTACATTGGTTCTAATTAAAAATGAAAAACGATCGTGTTTAAATCAATAAATTAGTTATTATGTTTAAATACTATTTAAATTAGCATTGATTACTCTGAATTGCAAAATTCACTTTGTTTTTACCATAATTGATTTGTAAAAATATTATATAATATATATTATAAAGTAATAAGTTATATAATATTTCTATATATTATTTGTGGTAGAAACATAGTGAATTTTCCAATTCAGTGTTATATAACTGTGTCCACAAGTCATATAATATTTTTACAAATTATTTATGGTAAAAACATTGTGAATTTTTTAATTCAGAGTAAGTATGGATCACCTAGCATCGATTAATCAGGCATAAGTAAATAACAATAAACTTCATAGTTAAATTAAAAGACATTTTTTTACATGTGTAATCTATAATAAAAATATATGTGTTTTTGAGTTGGTGTAAAATTCAAATTGTATATAAAAATTATTGTATTTTTAACCCCCGACGCAAAAGAGTTGTGTTATAAGTTTGACGTGTCTGTCTGTGTATCTGTGTGTCTGGCTGTGTATAGCTGCTAAAGGAATGGACCGAATTTTATGCTTTTATTTTTTTGTTTGAAAGCTCACACGATTGAGCTATAATTTTTGAAGATCTGTTCAGGCGCTAGATGATCATCAGCTCATTTCCTACTTGACAAACGGGTCTTAATAACTTTCACAGATCCGATTGATTTTAAATTTGTCCGGGGGTTACTTAAAAATTTTAATTTTATATTATTATCTAATAAAAAAACATATCCGTACCAAAACCTATTATTGTTATTTAATTCAGTAATACCCCGAACTTACGCGATAGGTCGGACTGAGCGCTAACTGGGTAACTCGAATTCGCGTAAGTCGGGATTTATTTTCGCAAATAAATACCTATAAATTATTTTTAATTGTTTAATTAAATCTTAGATTATAGAAATATAAAATTGCCTACCGAAGTTATTTTGATATAGAAGGCTTCATAAAGTCTAACAAAGTAGTTTGACGACTCAAAGATTTTTTTTCTCCCGCAAAATTTCCTCATAGCATGCTAATAATTTCTTTATTACTCGTTTTGTAGAAAAAATGAGTTCTTCGTTGGAGTCATTTTCTAAAATACAGTGAAGTTGAAATATAATACAGTTACGTTTTAACACATGTATTTTTAGCCACGCCACTATGTCAGTTCCGAATAGTGTGGGGGCAGTAAGTCTATAATCGATAATCAAAAGTTGTGTGACGCTCAAACAAAAGACGAATCGACGAGGTTTGAAATCGAGTAACTTCGAGTTCGCGTAAGTCGGGGTAGCGTAGGTCGATGTATTACTGTATTTGCTGTATTTTTAAAGCCTTTACTTGTGGTGTGCCGCGGAATTTTTGAAAATACGTTATTGGATACGGAATTTTTGAAAATACACTGTACTATAGTATACTATGATACAAAAAATTTTTGGGGTCGAATAATTTTCAAATTAAAATACAATTGTGCAAGCAACATTTATTTAAATTTAATAGGACATAGATACGTATTTGCCGCAGTTAATTAGCTCCGTGGTATTATTTACCTTTCAGCTTTATTTTCTGTGTAAAAAGCCCTCGAATACTTTGAAAATTTAAAGAGTCTTTGCAGTTGAAAAAATATACGCAGCTGATATTCGCTCGGCACACACAGCACAAGGTTTTTATCGCTTTTATCGTTTTTATAAACCCCCTAAAAAAGTTGCGGAGGGAAATATGTTAATTGAGATAAAAATAATCTTAAATGCGTAGTATCTTGCATCGAAATGTGTTTAAAAATTACAATTTAATATATTAAATAATATATATATATATATATATATATATATATATATATATATTTATATATATATATATATAAATATATATATATATATATATATATATATATATATATATATATATATATATATATATATATATATATATATATATTCGCCATTCTCAAGAGATATATGCGTCCGTGCAGGTACCCGCACGGACGCATATACGCACAGACGGTATATACCCGCACGGACGCATATATCTCGTGAGAATGGCGAATGTTAGTTCGCCGAAACGTCGAGAATCCGCTTCTCAACCAGGAACCAACCCTCAATATCAACGCGGAATCCCCGAGAAAACAATACAACACAGGTATCTATCCGCGAAAACTTCAAATACAACATATATATATATATATATATATATATATATATATATATATATATATATATATATATATATATATATATATATATATGTGTATATATATAAAAAACTGCCAATTGACACGATATTTTCACAAACCGAATAATGTTCTGAAACAAAAATTTGAAAATTGGTTAAATACATTTGTTGAGTTTCTCTATTATATTTCCTCCTTTTAGCTCCTTTCGGTACTTACGTATTACCGCCACCACCTTATTTTTAAATGCCGTCAATTTTCAAGTAAAATTTTTATGATTAATCAGAAAATAAAACATTTTATTCAAAATTAAAACATTTTTAAAATTCAAAACGCTTTATTTCAAAATTTTCAAAATGTTGGTGGAAAATTGGTTAAGATAGAATTTAATATAGAATCAAAATTATCTCTATTCTCTTTCATCTGATACTGCCACCATATGAAATCAGATAAATAAGATTCTAAAATTGTCTCGCTATCATCCCATGTTTCTTGTTCCTCCATATAGCAGTGCCCCACATTCTACCAACTGTTTGTGTAAACTAAACTCGGTAAACTTTGAAAATCGAGTTTTTCGTTTTTTAACTTGATTTAAATTATGTAAATCGTCTTTTAAGTAAGCGCAAAAATGTAAAATGAAGTATTTATTATGATATGATATTTTGATATAGTAATGAAGATTTTTGTAATAAAAATATTTTACGTGACATTTTACATTTTTAAAACAGCATTCGTGTATTATTGGTCTTATAACAAAAATATGCACATGTAGCTAAACCAGCGTTGTCATTTTTCACTCTTGTAAAGAAAAAATAGCAAAAAATAGGAGGTTTTGCAAAAACTCTAACAAATACAATGTGAATTTCAGAAATATTTTAATAAATATTTTTAATAAAAACATATACTAAAAGTGGGATTGAATGTATTTAATACATATACTAATAATGAAATTGATACAATACATAAAAGATTAGTATAATGACCATGTGCAAGAATAAAAGTAAGAATGAATGTATTTAATACATATATTAACACTAAAATTGATATTATACAGAGAGGATCAACACGAGACCCCGACGCAAAAATAAAAGTAAGAACGAATGTAAATCAAGAACATATATGTTCTTGACCATATATGGTATCCAATGGTCCTTGCCACATTGTCCTATATTAGATGGAGGGCTCGCGCTGCAGCGGCTATGTTGTCTGTATGTATCTGCCCGCTTCCCGACGGGCAACCTAATCTCACTAGGGTTAAACCAACGGTCCTTGCCACCTTGTCCTATATTGGATCGAGAGTTCGCGCTGCCGCGCGTATGTTGTCCTGATTGATCTGTCCGCTTCGCGGCAGGCAACCTAATCTAACCGGGGTTATACAAACGGTCCTTGCCACTTTGACCCATATTGGATCGAGAGCTCGCGCTACCGGGCGTATGCCGTCTGGATTTATCTGTCTGTTTCGCTGCAGAGAACCTAATCTAACCGGGGTTAAACCAACGGTCATTTCCACCTTGTTCTATATTGGATCGAGAGTTCGCGCCGCCGCGCGTATGTTGTCTTGATTTATCTGCCCGCTTCGCGGCGGGCAACCTAATCTAACCGGGGTTAAACAAATGGTCATTGCCACTTTGACCTATCTTGGATCGAGAGCTGGCGCTACCGCGCGTATGCCGTATAGATTTACCTGTCTGTTTCGCGGCAGAGAACCTTATCTAACCGGGGTTAAACCAACGGCCATTGCCATTATGTCCTATATTGGATCGAGAGTTAGCTGATTTATCTTGATTGATTTTAAAATACGCGCAACAGCATAAAGTCTCGATTCAGTATAGGACAAGGCGGCAATGACCGTTGGTTTAACCCTGGTTAAATGTAACCAGGGTTAAACCACGGTTGCCCACCACGAAACTGGCAGATAAAATAAGAACATACGTACTGCAGCGCGAACTCTCGATCCAATATAGGACAAATTGACAAGGACCATTGGTTCAACCCCGGTTATATTAGGATACCCTCCGCGAAGCGGACAGATAATGAAGACAACATACGCGCTGCAGCGCGAACTCTCGATACAATATAGGACAAAATGGCAAGGACCATTGGTTTAGCCCCGGCTAGATTGAGTTGTCTGCCGCGAAGCGGACAGATAAATCAATTCAAAATAAGCGCGGGGCAGCGCGGACTTTCGATCCAATATAGGACCAAGTGGTTACAACCGTTGGTTTAATCACGGTTAGATTAGGTTGCCCGCCGCGAAGCGAACAGATAAATCAAAACCACATACACGCAGCAGTGCAAATTCTCGATCCAATGTAGGACAAAGTAGCGAAGACCGTTGGTTTAATCCTGGTTAGATTAGCTTGCCCGCCGCGAAGCGGGCAGATAAATCAATACAACATACGCGCGGCAGCGCAAGCCCTCGATGCAATATAGGACATAATGGCAAGGACCGTTGGTTTAACCCTGATTAGATTAGGTTACCCGCCGAGAAGCGGGCAGATAAATCAAGACAACATTCGCGCCTCAGCGCGAACTCTCGTCCTAATCTAGGACAAATTGGTAAGGCCCGTTGGTTTAACCCCGCTTAGATTAGGTTGCCCGCCGCGAAGCGTCCATTTAATTTAAGACAACATACGTGCGGCAGCGCGAACTCTCGATCCAATATAGCAAGGACCGTTGGTTTAACCCCCGTTTGATTAGGTTAGTTTTTTTTGTTTTGTTTAGGTTCAGACAACATACGCGCGGCAGTGCGAACTTTCGATTCAATATAGGACAAAGTAGCAAGGACCGTTGGTATAACCCTGGTTAGATTAGGTTGCCCGTCGCGAAAATGGCAGATAAAAAAAAGTCAACATACGTGCGGCAGCGCATCTCTCGATCCAATATAGGACAAAGTTACAAGGGCCGTTGGTTTAACCCCGGTTAGTTTAGGTTACCCGCCGCGAAGCGGACAGATAAATCAAAACAACATAAGCGCGGCAGCGCGAATTTTAGATCCAATATAGAACAAATTGGCAAAGACCGTTGGTTTAAACCCGGTTAGATTAGGTTGCCCACCGCGAAGCGGACAGATAAATCAAGACAATATACGCGCGACAGCGCGAGCTCTCGATCCAATATAGGGCAAGGTGGCAAGAACCGTTGGTTTAACCCGAGTTAAATCATGTTTCCCGCCGCGAAGCGGACAGGTAAAACAAGACAACATACGCGCGGCAGCACGAACTCTCGATCCAATATAGGACAATTTGTCAAGGACCGTTTGTTTAACCCCGGTTAGATTAGGACAAATATTTTTTGGAAGTTATTTTTGTATATACATATTATGTTACACAGAAAAAATTAAATATTTATATTATGTTGTCATAATTAAATTTGGCAACGCTGACCCAACTGCATCAACATTCTTAATTATGTGACCAGTCATACACGTCAGATTTACACATCAGATTTAACGTCAGAATTATTGTATGTAAATCGTTAATTTTGTTATAACAAAAATCTAAATATTTCTCTGGAATTATAAAAAATATTACACCTTTTAGTTATATAACAAATCATTTACCAAACATATTCATTTTTTACAAGGCATATCTATGTCTTTCCACTAAATTGTGGATACAATTTATGTGATGGTATTGATACTGATACAGGAGTTCATACACAAACAGTTGAGAGAATGTGGAACAGTGATAAATGGAAGAAGAAGAGACATAGAAGGACAGCGAGACATTATTTGCAATCCTATTTATTAGATTTTACGTGGCGACAGCATCAGGTGAAAGAAAATAGAGATAATTTTGTATGTATGTTAAATTCTATATCGACTCATTTTTCAACAAAATTTTGAAAATTTTTAAATTTTTAATTTTGAAAATGTTTTAATTTTAAATAAAATGTTTTATTTTACGATTTACGATAAAAATTTTAGGTGTAGATTGGCGGCATTTGAAAATCTAGCGGTGGTTGCGTTAATATGTAAGTATCCTCCTTTCTCTAATTCTATCATATTATGTATATTAATATCTGCTTAATTTTGTCTAATTTATCTTATCTGTCTTCCCTTTTCCTGTGTAACCCAATTCGTGCTGAACTCTTCCATCTAGTGATATCTTCTAACCTTACATCTCGTCTCTCTTTCTGTTTGTATTATCTTATTAGGGACCAGATATAATGTGCTAAAGATAGAGAAGATTTTTAAAGAAAACCCGAAGCTTCAGTGAAACTAAATCAGTAAACCTAAATATTATCCTGAATGTTTACTTATGATAGCACATAATTTGCATGTCTTCTCTTATTAGATGTGGGTAAATTTAAAATCATCATCATCATCATATGGCGCTGCAGCCCAAATCAAGCCTTGGCTATTATATTGTAGCCTTTTTTGTAGCCTTTTTTTTGAGTCTATTCGAGCCTTTCGCTCTTATCCCCAGTATTTGGTGTGCACCTTTTCTCATCTCAAACTCCTAGTCCAGCCTTGGCCTCCCTACCAATCGCCTACGTTGTATTCTTACCTTTAGCACTCTATTTGGGAGTACATCGTCCATCCTCAGCGCATGTCCTGCCCATTGCAGCCTTTGAATAAATGTGGCTATGTGCGGCTCTTTGTATATCTCATTGAGCTCGTTATTGTGTTTGGGCCTTCGTACTTTGCCATCCATGAATGGCCCAATTTGCTCCGCAGCACTTTGGGCTCGAAGATGGCTACTGCGCTCTTTAATTTCGCTGTCATAATCCAGGATTCCCTGCAGTAGCACGCTATGGGTCTTATGATCATTTTGTATATTCGTAGCTTGGTTTTTCGGTGGACGTTATTTGATTTTAGTAATCCCGACATTGCGAAGTAGGATCGCCGCTTGAATTCTGCGGCGTATCTCTCCATCCTCTGCTCTGCCTTAATCATCTTAAAATCATCCTCGAGGCAAATGTCTGCTCCGTTTCTTCGCCATTGTGTCTTCGTCTTTGTTTTCCTAATGATTATTTCGAGCCCGCAGTCTTAGGCGTGTTCTTTTAATTGTGTATATGTCTGTTGCGCCGTATCTACCCTTCTGATCATTCTGTTGATATCACCCGCATTGGGCGCTAATTGCACGATCTTGTTGGTGAAGAGATTGTCTCTGCCTACTACCATTTGTCTTATGACATACTCTAATGTGAGGTTGAAAAGTGTGGGGGCCCATCTCCCTGCTTCAAACCTTTCGTTATTTTAAATGGATCCGTTAGCTGGGTTTGAATCCGTATTACTGCTTCTGATTCGTCCTTTGTTGCTTTGATCATTCTTATCAGCTTGGTCGGTATATTTAGTTGCTGCAATATTTGTAGAGGCTGTTGCGCTTAATATTGTCATATGCCTGTTTGTAGTCGATATAGATGTTGTGTATATCAATGTCTTATTCCCATGCTTTGCTTTAGTATGCTTTACTGTGAAGAGCTGGTCGACAGTGGACCTACCTCGCCTGAAGCCTGCTTGGTATCTCTCTGAATATAGTTGTATGCGGTTGTAATATATTGGCTCTCTGAATATAGTTGTATGCGCTTATTGATGATGTAGGTAAGTATCTTATGCGCCGTGCAAAACATACTAATGCGCTGGAGTTGTCGCATTGTAGCTTGTCTCCTTTTTTGTGAATGGGTATTATTATCGCTTTTCACATGTCGCTTGGCAATAGCTCTTATTTCTTGGTAATAGCTTCTCATATTTTTATTATTAGGGAATGGGTTTCTAGCGTTAGGCGTTGGCCGCTTAGATTGTATTCCTCCGCTGGAATACTATCAATTCCCGGCTCTTTGTTCTTTTTAGCCTATTTACGACTTCTTTCATTTCTTCGAGAGATGAAGGCTCCGTTCTCTCTTCTACGAGGCTTTTCTATTCACTAGGTTGCCTAGGTCCTTCTGTTCCCTTTTCTGCCGCTGCCAGAAAAATTTGAATTTTTTTTTAAATACTCCTTCCAAATGCCCTTTATTTTTTGGAGATCACTCTCCATTTGGTCCTCATGGTTTTTGATCAGGCTAGTGCGTGGTTTAAAACTCTCTCTGGTTTCGTGTAGGTACTTGTATGATTTTCTGGCTCCACTCTCTTTAAAGTTCGTCTTCATTAGGCCTATAAGCTTGTTGTCATATGCTCTTTTCGTGTGCCTACATATCTTGTCCGCCACACGCCTAGCTGCTTCAAAGTGTGTTCGCCTCACCCTGATTCTTCTTTCAATAAAATTCCTAAATTTCTTGTTTGTGTCTGCTATTGCTTCACACTCCTTTTAGAAGCACTCTTCCCGCTTCTTCTTTTTCTTTAGGTCTAGGGCTGTCCTCACCGTTTCTGCGAGTATACCTTTTATACAGTTCCATTGGTTTTCTGCTTTTCTTTGCTTCTTGCGGTTCTGCTCTTCTTTGGTCGTTTTCAGTGGTCAGTTTGTTTGGGATCACCTGTTTATATTGTAGTCTCACTTTTTCAGTTTTTCGTAATCTGGTAGCGCTGTCTTTGTTTACGCGTTGTTGGCGTTCTTAACTATTCTGCAATTAAACAGAATTTGAACTAGATTATGATCTGACCCACAATATGCACCACTTCTTGCTGTCACCTTCATTATGCTGTTTGCTGCTCTTCTGGCAACTATGACGTGATCTATTGGGTTGGTTGTTCTTCCATCTGGCGACCTCCATGTACCTTTGTGTATGTTTCTGTGTGGAAAGCACGTAGAGCTGATTACCGTGTTCTTATTTGCAGCGAAGATGTTGAGCATCTCTCCGTTTTCGTTTGTCTCGTCGTATAGTGGGTGCTTTCTTATTATTCCAATGTACTGGTCCTCAACCCTCAACAGGGAATATGCAAGAGATTTATATTTACTTGATTTTTTTATCCCCGATACTTTATGATTTTGCAATTACACATATACCATTATTTTCTTATTTAGTTTGTATTTATTTCCAAAGATTAAAATCAAAAAGTCCAAAATATACGAGCGAAATTTAAATTTGCGAAACGCATCACCATTGGTCGAACCGAAACTAAAGACTGTGACGCACACGTTATGACATTTATGGGCGTCAATATTCACTGTGTTGTTATGCTGTGCAATATTACTGTAGTGATTTTCTTTTGTGTTAGTACCTAGTGCCATTTTGGTCTCTAGTGACATTATAAATTATCAAGAAAAATGACGGAAAGCAGTTTTATTAAAGCACTATTGGACAATTTAGAAAAAATAGATGCATTTATGATGTGTTCTGAGAATAATTAAACTGCATTGCTAATATGTTAAATGATTCATATAATTTAAATTTCTTTAATGTAATTAGTATGTCTTTAGTTCGAAGTAGGATGCTTTCACTTAAAACATTACATTTTAGGCTCTTTTCCTATAGCAGTTATTGTACCAATTCGCATTACATATTTGAAATGTTTTTCGTCCTCCAAATCATCCTGCATCTAACTTAATTCAGATGAGCTACATGATGCATAATCAGAGGATATCACTGAAGAATCAGAATAAATAGATGCCATGCCACTATCAACTGGCAAGTAACTTCCTAGCTGATTTTATTGGTGACGTTGCAATATTTTGTAATGAAAGACGAAGAGGAGATAGAGCAACATTTTTTTTTCCATTCTTAAATTTACTTAAACACCTTTACTTCTGTACTTTGACTTAATATTTACTTGCAGAGCTTTCTCATTAGTATTAGTAGAGGCTTCAATCTGTTCTGTTTCAGAGACATCCATGTCAGAGGTACTGGGCCATACTCGATAATCATCACTTCCTTCAATATGATAACTACTTTGCACGGCTTCATAGTAACTTGTTTTTGGTGTTTCAATTTCTAGTGACAATCCTTGTCTTTTAATAGCACATATTCCCTCTTGTGATGGTGGCATATTTTCTTTTTGGCACTGAAATATATGAGGAACTCTTTCCTTGAACCGTAGTGAATTGAACATAATTTGTTGTATCTTCCTCAATCTGAAATAAATTCAACATTTAGTAAAACCCTGGTAGAAATTCACACCATATAAACTAAATACAAAATACTTACGTTTAAGTCTTCACAACAATATATACACGATTTTGGATATATTTCATCCCTTCTTATAACCTTACGCATTTTCGCATTTCTTGAAAAAAAAAAACACTTTATCTGGTGTACTATGATAGTGTTTTTGCATTTCGGTACAAAACTATACCTATTACATGGTTTTTTAGCTTTTTCCATTTACGAAAGAGCGATTCAAACTAAAAATACTTAACTGTAAAAAATGTAAGTAACTGTCAACATTGCAAATAGTTAACAACACTGAATGGCAATAGAGAGCTGTGACGTCATCCAAAGCGCGCGAAAAATTTGACCGTTCATACGGGTAAAATTTAATCGGTATTTTACATAATTTTTTAAAAACACTTTCAACTGTATTTATATTTTTTACTATGTTAGAACGAAGTAAAAAGTGAATTAAGCAAATAAAACAAATTGATGCATATTCCCTATTTTAGCATTTGAATCGTTGATTACGATAGTATCTTTCGTTCTTTCATTTCTTCGTCCTGCGCCTCTGTAGGCAGTATACATATTACAGATTACAGTCAAGTTAAAAAATTTAGTTTTTAGACGTAGTTGGCACATGCGTTCATCACTTGCTTAGAAGTCTAAGATGTTTGCTTTTAGCTTGTTATCTACCATGAATGCTACTCCTAACTCCAAATTTAGAATGTCATATCATTTTGTCTTGTGCTTCTGTAAAATCAAAATACAATTATTTGGATTTTAAAATTATTTGCATTATTGAAAGCAAAAATTAAACAAAAAAAAACTCGTGCATGTAATTTCTCAATGCTGATGCTATGGGAATATCAGACTGCTATGCGACAAAATTTAGGGACCGTAATTTTTGTTGGTACTAAATTTAGTTATGATAATTTTTTTTCTTCAATGAATTTTGTTAAAACTGATTACTTTAATTAACTTTATTATTACTAAAATGAACGATATCATTTCCCAATATTATAATTATATATATATATATATATATATATATATATATATATATATATATATATATATATGTATATGTATATATATATATATATATATATATATATATATATATATATATATATATATATATATATATATATATATATATATAAATTTTCATAGACACTGTGACAAGAGTGACCTTTCTGTTGGTTCGACGGATAAGTACCAGGCAACTAGGAAACAAGAGGGACGAACACCGAAACCCAGGTCGCGTCTGCAGTGGCATCCACCGGCAACCTGGTCAGCGGCTGTTCACCAGAGGTGCGACTGCAAATACATGTCTACAAAGGCCTCAACAGCCGGTAGTACTAGGAGCCCTGTACCCAACCAGGCAAACTCAAACAAGCAACCATGGCTGTTCAACCAAACCTTTACTATACCCCAGGTGGTAACCAATCCACACGCCACAGGGCGTCATCTAGGCAATCGGATTCTGGGGAGCCTAGAGTTAAACTGCTAAAGAGGAAATCGGAGTTCTCACTTCCCACATATATAGGCACACTCTACATCAATACACTAATACGAGTAGGAAAACTACATCACCTAACCACAGAACTCGAAACACAGCACATCATGATAGCGGCTCTACAGGAAACCAGGTACACAGACGATCTCACAATGGACTACGCAAAATTCAGGATCTTCAAAGGAAAAACTGGGAGACGAGTAGGCAGGGGCGGAACCCCAATATTGGGCATGGCATTCCTAGTCCACAAAGATGGTGTCAAGTCAATCAAAGAAGTCACACCAGTAAACGAAAGATTAATGACCATGAAAATTAGAACATACAACAAGCACTATACCTTTATTAACACACATGCTCCTGTAAACAAGGAAACCAAGATACACCCAGAAAGCACAGAGAAATTCTGGAACACGCTAGAAAAAACCCTGAGTAAAATTCAGAAATATGAAGTGAAAATTTTACTAGGAGACTTCAATGCACAAATCGGCAGAGAAAAATATATCAGAGACACCGCAGGTGGATGCTCTGCACACCACAACACAAACTGCAACGGATTGAAACTAGTCGAGCTCTGCAGACATTTCAACCTCAAAATTATGACCACCTATTTCAGAGGCAAACCAAACAAGAAAACGACATGGCGATCACCAGTACAATCCTTAGGAGAATACCAAATCGAGCACATAGCCATATCAAGAGAACATTACAGGACGATCTAAGATATTAAAGTCAGAAGAGGAGCCAACATTGACTCAGACCACTACCTCACACGTGCCAAAATCGAATTCACTTCAAGAAAAAGACCACTACTCAAGCAGACACCACAAAAATTTGACATAGAGAAAATACACACATCCAACTTACAGGAACAATGGGAAAAAATCCCCACAGATAATTGGCCTGACTTCCAGAAGAAAATCACACAGACAGCCAAACAGACAATCCCACTCAAAAGAAAGTCCAAACATCCCTGGTGGAACCAAGAATGCGAAGACGCGATGGAAGAACGCAAACTAGCACTCAAGAGATACGCGACTAAAAAATCAGATGAAACCTTAAAAGAGTTCATGGAGATCAGAAAACGAGCGGCAAAAACAATCAGACAGATCAAACGCAGATACATCCACGAACAACTAGACTGGATCGAACAGGATTTCCGCAACTATAACTCACACAACTTCTACAGAACATTTGCCAATAAAATTAAAGGCTATCAACCACAAAATATATGTTTTAGAAAACCAGACAAAACACTTGCACTGACCAACACGGAGAACTGCGAACTTCTAGCACGATACTTTGACTCACTACTGAACTGCCCACCCCCACCAAAGAGATTCCAACACGAATACAGAGAACCCACAAGACCACCATCACCTCCCACAACAGCAGAAGAAATCAGAAGACACCGAACGGCTAAAGAACAACTGAACTTCATGTGAAGATGGCATAGTCGCAGAACTATTTAAAAACCCAGGCAAAAACGCACTTCAAGAACTCACATAAATTATCCACGAAATCTGGAACACAGAAAAAGTACCCGAAGACTGGAGATGCGCTCTCATTCTTCCGCTCTTCAAGAAGGGAGACCGGACAGATGTGAACAACTACAGAGGGATCTCCCTTCTTCAAGTAACATACAAAATTTTCTGAGCATGCTTACAAGAACAAGTTCAGACACAATTTGAAGGCAAAATAGGCGAGTACCAAGCGGGCTTCAGGCCTCACAGATCTTGCGTAGAACAACTATCCAATCTCAAAAGCTGCCTAAGAATTAGAACCCTCAGCAACAAACCCACGGTCTGCACATTTGTTGACTTCAAAAAGGCGTACGACTCAGTACACCGGACATCACTCTTCAACACGCTAAACGAACTCGGACTGGACACAAAAACACTGAACCTAGTAAAGGCAACAGTCACAGATACATACTCCAAAGTGAAATTCATGGGAGAAATTTCAAGACCTTTCAAAATTGAAACAGGAGTCAGACAGGGTGACGGCCTCTCTCCACTCCTGTTTAACCTCATTTTGGACAAAGTAATTAGAGAATTGAACACAAAACCCACCACTCTAGGCAGAAGTGGTATCACTTTTAAATGTCTAGCATTCGCAGATGACCTTGCAGTTCTAGCAGACACTGAGTTACAAGCGATCCAACAGCTAGAAGCCCTCAAAAAGTGCGCTGCAAAAGTTGGACTACAAATATCGTTCGAGAAAACTGAGTATGTTAACAAACAAAAAAGACACACAACAATTACAGACGAAATACGGAACAATAAACAGAGTTACAAAATTCAAATACCTCAGAGAAATCCATCGGAGAAATCATACAACATACAGGTATAGAGAAAGAAACTCAAAAGACAAGGATAGAGAAAGTAAGAAAAGGCTACGGCATGACTGCAAACATCTACAACAAGAAGAACCTTGGCATCCAAACAAAAAATCAGACATTACAATACAGTCATCAAACCCGCCATACTATACGCATCAGAAACTATAGCCTCGAATAAAGGTGACATGGAAGCCCTGAAGAAAGAAGAAAGGCGAATCATCAGAAAAATTATTGGCCCTAAACTCACAGATGAAGGATATAGACTACAATCAATAGAAACCACGGAAAAACTGTCTAACATAGTGAACATCAAAAAACGCAGACTTAGATTCTACGGACACATCTCAAGTCTCCCGGAGACCAGACTAACTAAACAGATGCTGAACTTCCTACAAAAACGTAAAGTCAGTACCAAGTGGATGAAACAAGTAACACAAGACCTAGAAGCAGCATACATCACATAAGACAAGACATAAGACATCACATACTCAGGACGGAGCGACTCTCAGACATCAAATACACCAGTGGGAAGTGAAGAAGGAGACCAAGAAAAAGACTGGAACCTCCTGGACCGAAGAAAGAAAACAGGCACACTCACAGAAAATGCGGGAAATCTGGGCCAAGAAGAACAAAAAGATTTGAAAACCATGAAAACTTAGCGCCATCCACTTTGGGTGCAATCCGAGGATAATTATGTATATAAGGTACATGAGGTATAGGCTTGAACAATGTGTCACTGGGACAATGTTGTTAATGCAACGTTTTAAAATACACATTATTTTAAGACATTATTTCTTTCCTAAACAACAATTATTTTTAAATTTAAACAAAAAATGTATTAACATTAAATTCAATTTAAACTAAAAATTAAATATAAATGTTCACTGTCATGTTGGGGAATTGTCAACCAACTGTAGCCGACCTAATTTTGTTGTTAAAATGGGGTATTTTTAAGTTTAAATTTCTTATGAATAAGATGGTTGCGAAAGTTAGTACGTGGTCATTCATCCTTACATTGAATTGAAAAATTCTCTATGTTTTTACCACACTTATAGTATGTAGGAATGTTATATAACTTATTATTCACAATTATATAAATTCTTACACATATCACGACTCGAGTTTCGACGTTTGGCGGTCTTTTTCAAGTGACTTAACAAATTGACGAGGTTGAATATATACCCTTATAGTTCTTGTGTGGAGGGGGCGGCGTTAGTCCGTAGATGAGGACCTATCTGTCTGTGAGATTGGGTGAGATTAAAAAGTTGCGAGAATGTTGGGTCGGTTTTCTCGTTTAGGAGATTAACTGAAGGATTACGGGTTTTTTTGAAAATTTCTAGGAGACTTGACTCTAGGAGATTTAGTTTCGGGCCTTTGTTGCAATTATGCAAGATTTTTAGATTATCTATTTCTGGGAATTTGTGATTGTATTCGAGACAATGGTTTGGAAAAGAACTAGTGTCTTTTTTCAATCAAAAACAAGAATGTTCTGAAAACCGTGTTAAAAAACTTTGTCCTGTCTGATCTATGTACATGCTATTGCATTCGGAACAATGAATTTCGTATACGCCGGATTTTTTGAGGGGGTCCATTATGTCTTTGGCATTAAACAATATGCTGGACAACTTTGAGGAGGGTTTAAATGCTACTTGAAGATTTTCCGCTCGAATGACATTTGTGATGTGTTCGCTTGTTTTGTCAAAATATGTCAGGGAAATTAAAAATTTGTCTGAATTTAAGGTTTTCGGATATATTTGGGCCGTTGTGAATTGGGTTCGTTATTATTAATAATATTTCGGATGAGTTTTGTCGGGAAACCATTCTCTTGAACCAAACTCCTTGATAAGGGGTATTGAAAAGGCTCGATGTATCATTGAATGATAAGCAGCTAATTTGTGTGTTATGGGGTGAAGTGATGAGTACAGGATTGTAGAGTTAGGTTAGGTTAGGTTAACCCACATTGGTGGGTTTTTTATATATATATATATATATATATATATATATATATATATATATATATATATATATATGTATATATATATATATACATATATATATATATATATATATATATATATATATATATATATATATATATATATATATATATATATATATTTAGATATGAAATTCCATTTTGTTGATTTTGTGAATCAGTGAATAAGTTTGTGAATTTTTGTGAGTAAGGTCTAAGAAGTTTATTTTGTTGTCTGTTTCTACCTCGATGGTGAATTTAATTTTGGGATGAACGTTGTTTATTAGTTTGAGAAATTGGTCTAATTGACGTGCTGTACCACTAAAATACGCTATTATGTCATCTACATATCTATACTAACATGAAATATGTTTGTGGAAAAATGTAGTTTGAATTTTTTTTTTCGATAGTTTACATGAATAGATCGGCTAAAAGGGAACATAATGGCGATCCTAGTGCTAGACCTGATGTTTGCTGATAGTATACTATCAGAAAATAGTATACTATACCGAAATATATAAATTATAAATATTCATCTATAATAAATTCACAAAATTAAAAAAATTGTCTGACAACGTAATTGTTCAAAAGTAACCTTAATACATTAGAAATTCTTCAAAGAATTATGTTAAGAGGAGACATAGAAGCAGACTGATTGATTCACCTCATCTAAGAAGAGAGGACATGCAAATTATTCAGGATAATATTTAGGTTTTCTGATTTAACTTCACTGAAGCTTCGGGTGTTTTTTTGATAATCTTGTCTATCTTTAGCACATTATTTCTGGTCCCTAATAAGATAATAGAAAATATTACTACATAGAAGAGTAGAAGCGGGATTTCGCTATACAGGAAAAGGAATGACAGATAAGATTAATTAGACAAAACTGAACATATATTAATATAATAGGATAAAATTAGAGAAGGGAGTGTTAAAAATATAATAAAGAAGATCAACAAATATATTTAACCGATGTTCAATTTTTTTTTCCAAAATATTATACGGTTTGTGAAAAATTCGTGTCAATTGGCACTATTTCATACACATTTTCAAGTATTATTTACCAGGTTTTTTTCAATTATAACTTTAAAACACATTTCGATGCAAGATACTACGCATTTAAGAATATTTTTATCTCAATTAACATATTTCCCACCGCAACTTTTTTAGGGAGTTATATGGGGACTATAAAAGCGATAAAAACCTTGTCCTGGGTGTGCCGACCGAATATAAGCTCCGTATATTTTTCCAACTGCAAAGTCTCTTTAAATTTTCAAAGTATTCGAGTGCTTTTCACACAGAAGATAAATCTGGAAGGTAAATATCACCACGGAGCTAATTAACTGCGGCAAATACGAATCTAAGTCCTATTCAATTTATATACATTTTGCATGCACAATTGTATTTTAATGTGAAAATTATTCGACCCCCAAAGTTTTGTGTATCATAGTATACTATACCACATGTTCAATATAGCAGGGTTTCCCAAACTATGTTACTTAGAAAGTTAACAGATGTTCCTTGAAAATCTGGAATGATAATAACTGAAAAGAGTACAGGTCAAAAGTAGGTTTCACCGAAATAACAGTCAAGTAGTTTTGACTAACTGATTCAGTTAAAAGTAATTTTATAAAAATAAGAAAAAATTACTATGTGAATTTTCATATTATCAAAATAATTAAAGAAACTATGTTCTTTAATTTACAAATTGACTATTGACATAAATATATTGTGTTACACATAATACATTATATGATAAGTCCATATTGATGGAGCCAAAAGGCAGAAACACGTCCATGGATGATCATAATTATTTTCATTTAACAAGTTATGTCATTTCTTGTGACCTCGTGGTCTCCCTTAGCAGTAAAATGTAGGAGCCACACCGTACTAATAATTATATTTTATTTATGTTATTAGTCAATTTCTTCTTCTTCTTTCGAATAGGCCTTCTTTGGACCACAATTGTTCAACTTTCGGGCCTTGATCTTCGCACAGTTTTGTCGCATCTTCTGCCGGTGTAACTCCTTTCTCTCTTCTGTCCAGGGGGTACCTTTCTTTCAGGTTTTTTCCTGAAATCCATGGGCTTACTTCAGGGTGCGTATCATAGTCTGTTTGTTTTGGAAATCTGTTATTCCCAGTTCTTTAATATCCTTGGTTTCTGTCAACCAAGTGGTACGCATCTTCTTGTTTTGCCAGAAGGTGAAGAGACGGTTGGATAGTCGGTTTGGAGGCTATAGAAAGCTACCCTTCATCTCCTTGCACAGTTAGAGAGCTTCTCAATATATTCGTAGAGCTTATAGTTATGCCGCCTTCGGAATTCCGCATCTTCCTTTACTGGGCCTAGGATCTCCTTGAGGATTCTCGTCTCTCTGATTTCCAATTACTCAACCAGACCTCCTCGGTTCAAGGAAAGACACTCCATGGCATACAGGGATTCTGGTCGTAAGAATGATTTGTAGTGCTTAAGTTTCAGGTTGCTTGACTGGCATTTCTTGTTGTTAGTGTTCTTAGTCAGTCGATAGGCTAGTTCTAACTTGTTGAATCTCTTGGATAATGATGCTCTTTCTGATAAGTTGGGTTCAATCCATTCGCCGAGATATTTGAATTTCTCGGTCCTCTTGATGTTTCCCTACTCTAGCAACATCTCTCTGTTTGTTTCTCTGATGTTGGTGAAGAATTCTGTTTTCACCAGCGACACTTGAATACCATCTTTAGCAGCCTGTTTTCTGCGGAAATTTACCTGCATTTTTGCCATCACAGGAGAAGCAGCAAACAGTGCCATGTCATCTGCAAGGGCCAGGCAGATCTAGATACCACTCTGAGCGCCCAAATTGACCAGTTCCCGGCGCCCTTTTCTTATAACCTTTTCAAGGATACAGTTGAAGAGAAGTGGGGAAAGTCCATCTCTTTATTTCACTCCAGTTTTTATTTCGAAGCTTTCTGAAATCTCGCCTCTAAATTTAACCTTGGAATGGGTGTTGGTCAAAGTTGATTGGTCTAGTATGAGTCTGGTTGGTCTAGTAGTAGGTTGGTCTAGTATGAGTCTGTGCGTTTTATTGTCTAGCCCTAGTTTCTGGAGTACTTTTCCTCTTCCTCTCAACACATCTCGTTTTTATAGACCTTAAAAAGGCGTACGATACTGTTTCTCTTAAACTTTTATTTTAAGTTTTGTTTTAAGTTTTGACGAAGATGGACCTTTGTAAAACGTATATAAGAGCATTGCAGAATATGTACAAGAACCCGCAAAGCAGAGTTAAGACAGGAAAA
The DNA here is from genome assembly GCA_944588485.1 of Phosphuga atrata. Lineage (NCBI taxonomy): Eukaryota > Metazoa > Arthropoda > Insecta > Coleoptera > Silphidae > Phosphuga > Phosphuga atrata. The sequence continues at coordinate 15,192,825 of OX155901.1, forward strand.
CTTCTTTCAAAACCGTTTAATATCAGGAAGGGTCCAAAGCAAGGGTGCTGTCTTTCTCCTACCCTGCTAAAAATATACATCCAAGAAGCACTGTGCAAGTGGTTACAGAAATGCCCAGGAATGGGTATAAAAGTTAATGATCACTGTTGACGACGCTGTCAAACAAAAAAAAATAGCTGGCTACGAAGAAGATGCAGATTACATGCTTGAAAAATGCAGCTTGGAAACTGCATGAAGAATACGAAAAATGGGGTTTGAATATGAACAAGGCAAAAACGGAGAATATGCGAGTAGGATAGGGGACCGAAGATCAAGATTGAATTTCGAAAAGTAAAAAAGTGCGAAGAATATAGAATATAAATATTTGGGAGGTCTAATCTCGAACAAAGGATCTTCCGAACGTGACATAAAACACAAAGCGCAACAGGGCTAGAGAACGATACATATCCTCAATGAATTACTTTCGTGCAAGAAAATTAGTTTAATAACTAAGGTGACAATCTACACAGCAGTTGTAGAGCCTATCCTAACGTATGGGGCAGAATGGTAGCAATTGACAGAAACGGCAAAAATAAAGTTAGACTGTGGACTGTAGGAGAGAGCACATTCCAAATAAAGAAATCATACGGATAACAAATATAATTCATAAAACCTCAGAAATAGTAGAAACTCGACAGTTAATATAGTATGAGCACATTCAACGCATGAACGAGAAATAGATGGCTCAAACGGGCTTTAGAATACATCCTATTATTGTTTTGCCAGAAGGTGAACAGACGGTTGGTTAGTCAGTTTGGAGGCAATCTTGCAGCGTGGCCATAGAAAGCTACCCTTATAAATAAACAGATTTATTTAACTTTTAATTAATTTTATTATAAAACTTATTATAAATTATACATAAAATATTTTTATATTCAATTTATTATTGGCAACATGCGTCACATTTTACAATTGCTTTTGAATGTCCATCGCAAACTGGTTTTATACATTCTTTACACGATTTTCGCGTTTTTTCTCCGTTTTTTATAGACATCTTGGTAACAAATATGACATGATCCAACAACATTATATCCACACCAATTTTTGGTTTATTATAATACTGAACAATTTCTGGTTTCTTTTTTTGTCTTCGCTGCAAATCTGAGTGCATCTTATTTAGAAGTATAACAACTTTCTTTTTTTTAGGAACATAAGAGCATAGAGTAACTTTTACATGCAACCCAAATAGAGAAGAGAATTCTTCACGATCTTTAGATGCTAACATCTAAACGTCTACTAGAATGTATTTTTTTTTTCAATGTTCCTACAATTGATAGGTTCCATACAATAAATGCTTTGCTAATATGCTTTTTTCTGGTAAAGTTGTAAAAAAAATATCCATCGTAATATTTCTTCCAGATCCTTTATATTTTGCAGCTAAATCAGATACTCTCTTCCACTCTTTCGCCTTGATTTATGAATTTTTGGCGTCGCTTATCCACCATATTTTTATCCCATACTTTGCCCACCCGGCGGTTTTATTTATAGAAATAGGGTTTTCGGGTAGTAGAATACTCTATGGGTAATCCCGAGTTGTAATGTGAAAGTCTCCGGGCATTAAAATTATTTTATTGATTGAAAAACCCATGCGGGTACACGGGTACCCGGGTATTGAACAACGTAGTAACGACTGGGTATTGACATAAGTGTTAAAAAGTACCTTAGAGAGACCTGTTTTATCGACAGGCCCCTACACGATAATCAGTATGCCTATCAACCATTAAAATCGTGTGAATCTGCTCTTCACCAATTAGTGGAAAAAAATAGAAAGCACATTGGGAAACAAGGAATTGGCACTTGGTGCCTTAATACACATCGAAGGAGCGTTTGACAACACCTCATTTGACAGTATAGTCAATGCAGCCTTTAGCCTTCTTGCAAATATCACATCGACTAGATGGAAAAGAACAATGCCGCAGGGTAGAAATGTTGCAACTACAGTGGCAGGTGACACAATGAGAGTGTCTGTTGTTCAAGGGTGCCCTCCGGGTGGGATTCTATATCCATCGTGTGGGGCATAGTTATCAACAGTGTAATTGTGTTACTAAACAACAAGGGACTTTACATCCAAGGATATGCAGATGACATAATCATTCTGGTCAGAGGAACATTCCCTACTATAATTTATATTTTTATTCTTTTTTATTATATTTTTTAATATTTTTTATTTTAGTTAAAAAATACACGAGTTGTCCTAACACATGCAACTATACATAAACACATACACATATAAACAATACATACACGCATAAACATGAAGACATATAAACAATAAGCAGATAGGTTAAATCTTGAATCGAGAGAGCACAGAAATATATAAACCATAGAGTGACTAATTTTTAAATAATGTGCTGAAATCACAGTCCAAGAGAGTATATGAGTTTTTTGTTAGTTTGCAACCAACCATTGAACATATCTATATTATAATTATTGGCTTGGAACTTTATATGGAAAGTATTGTTACCATGTAGAATTCTATTAGGCTTATTAAAGGTTATCAGTTTTAGCAATTCAGGGCTAGTTATCAATCCGTTCAGTAACTTATAAATGAAGCTAATATCATTAACAGGTCTACGGTGAGTTAAGGAATGCATATTGAGTATTCTAATAATAGCAGCGTAATCATGATTTTCAATGTTTACATACCTCAGGAACTTATTTTGAATCTTCTCGATTGTGTATTTGTGAGACTGGACTACACAACAGAAGCATAATTCAGGTTACGTTAGGTTAGCTCAAGTGGGAGACAACCAATGACATGTAAACCATCTTCACAGCACAAATGGAGAAATTTTCGCAATACCTTAAAATATAGCCTATCATCTTCGAGGCCTTCTTAATTGTCTGACAACGTAATTGTTCAAAAGTAACATTAATACATTAGAATTCTTCAATGACTTATGTTAAGAGGAAACATAGGAGCATAATGATATTTCGCTTTTCAACAATTAGTGAAGTAAAGGTAGAACTAAAATCGGCAATAAAGTTGTTAATCTTTTCGCTAAGGCGAGTTTGAATGTAAGATTTAATTATGAACATTTAATAAGGATTTTTAACGTCCAAGTTGTAAATCATCACCTGGCGCTATAAGGTACAGCATATTGTTGACACAACGTTGCCGTATATAATTACATATACAAAAGTATTTGATCAACTCAATAAAATCGATTGTGGGTCATTGGATTGTGACATTTTAAGTTTACATGGTTTGCACCAAAGTTACATGAAAATTTAAACCTTTGTAGGGTTTAGCCCTATTTGTCTAATCTTGTCTATCTAGTCTTGTTCGCCTTGTCTTCTCTACCTAGTCTTTTGTATCTAGTCTCGTCTGTCTAGCATTGTCTGTATAGTCAGCTCTGTCTGGACGTGTCTGCCTATTCTGATCTGTGTTTTCTTGTCCTGTCTGTCTAGCCTTATCTTATCCATCTAGTTGTGTCTGTTTAGTCTTATCGGTCCAGTTTTAGCCCTCCAGTCTTGACTCTCAATACTTGCCTCTATAATCTTCTCCGTTCAATCAAGTCGGGTCTGTATAGTCTTGTCTGGCTAGTACTATGCCTCTGGTCTTGTCTATACAGTCGTGTTTCCCTAGTATTTTCTGTCTACTTTACTCGGTATAGACACATCGGTCTAGTCTTTTCGGTCTAAAGGACGATAAAGGCGATAAAGAACCCTACTGCCCAATCTGCAACCAGACCGGGCATCGGGCAGATTCTGGAGCATGTCCCAAGTTCAGAAAAGCTCCAGAAGAAGCTAGGAGAGCAAGTGCACAAAACTACATCCATAAGTCGGCGTCGGAAACAAGGCGGGAACAACATTAAGCCATAAAAAATGGCTAGTATAATCCAAATAAACCTAATGAGATGCCGTGCAGCGCAGGACCTCCTCATCGCTACCGCAATGGAAAACAAGACAGACATAATTTAAGTAAGTGAACCGAACAAAAAAATGGTCAGTAACGGAGACTGCTTTATAGATGACAAAAAGGATACAGCAATCAGGATCATGAACACGAAAATACCAATAAGATACGGCAGCGGGCCAGGGTTCGTTTGGGTAGAAATGGACCACTACATCCTATATAGCTGTTACTTTTCGCCAAATCAACAGGTAGACCGGTTGTCAGTGGAACTCGGGGCACTAAGTCACGACATAAGAGGCCAAAATAATAAACCCAAAATTATAGCAGGCGACTTTAATGCAAAATCCCCCTACTGGGGATGTCCCCGAACTGACAACAGAGGTGACCTAGTTACGGATTGGGCGGCTGAATTGGATATCGTTCTGCTAAACCAAGGAAAACAGCACACATTTGCTAGAGGAAACTCATCTTCCATAATAGACTTAACCTTCTGCTCACATAACTTGGCCAAAAAGATACAAAACTGGACGGTTCTTAACAAAGAAACACTGAGCGATCACAGATACATCTCATATAAGGTAGAAGCAAACCCACCCAGAAAACCCACACTCAAGAAAAAAATAAAAGGCTTTAGCATAAAAAACCTCGATGAAGCAGCAATGAGAAAAAAACTTACAGAGCAGATACTAGGCACTGAAACGAGAAATGCTGATACGCCCACCCAGGTAGTGAGTACTGCTTGTAACTCCATGCTACCAAAGAAAATAGGACCAACTAGGAGGAATCAAGTATACTGGTGGACCAACGAAATAGCAGACATGAGGGCCTTATGCGTCTCAGCCAGAAGAAAACTCCAACGGCAGAAACCAAAAAAAGATGAGCGCGACACGCTTAAAACATTAATGGCCGCATATAAACTAAAAAAAAAGAGCTACGACAAGCAATAAGCAAGGCGAAACAAACCCACTGGGAAAAAATCGTGAAAGATCTAGAGACAAACATATGGGGAGATGCATTTCAGCTATTTAAAAAGAAACTCAAAGTCCATGCCCCTAAAACACAACTACCTATAGAAGACCTCAAACGAGTGGTGGATGCACTTTTCCCAGAACACGAACCCTTTGCCTGGGAGCAGCCATTGGTAAAGGATATACCATTATTTACAGAGGAGGAGCTCGCCATAGCAGAAAAGCGGATCCACATCGGAAGAGCAGCAGGGCCAGATGGTATACTACCCGAGATAACAAAAATTGTAGCTCGCCACCAGCCACAATTCGTATTGGAGACAATGAACTCAGAACTAATTGCTGGAAATTTCCCAAAGAAATGGAAAAGAGCGAGGCTAGTCCTGCTACGCAAGGGCAATAAACCAATGGGCGAACGAACTTCATATAGGCCGCTGTGCATCCTAGACACACCGGGAAAACTTTTAGAACAACTGCTGCTGGGCAGATTAAAAAGGGAACTTGGAACCGGGCTGAAACTGAAACCGGGCTGTCTGAGAGACAATACGGCTTCAGAGAGGGCAGATCCACAATCAGCGCGATAAATTCTGTATTAAAACTCGCCGAGGAGGCAAGGCAAGGCACCCAAAGAACGAGAAAGATATGAGCATTAATCACCTTCGACGTGCGAAATGCCTTTAATAGTGCAAGCTGGAAGATTATAATGCATGAAATGACAAGAAGAAGCGTGGCTCCTTACCTACTACGCATACTGAAGAGCTACCTCGATGACAGAACCCTATTATTAGAAACAGATGCAAGTACAGTGGTGAGGGAACTAAGTAGTGGTGTACCGCAGGGTTCAGTTTTGGGCCCAACTCTGTGGAACATCCTATACGACGGGGTCCTAAGACTCAGACTCCCAGATGGTGCAACACTTATTGGCTTTGCCGACGACCTGGCGCTCATAGTCTCGGCCAGAACGGAAATTTATATAATGCAAAAGGCAAACCGCGCAATACAACAAATAATAGAGTGGATGACAACCAATAACCTAACGCTTGCACCGGAAAAGTCAGAAGCTGTATTGCTTACTGGGCTTAGGAGATTAAAGCCAATAACGTTCCAAATACAAGAGACCCGCATAGTCCCAAAGGATGAAATTACATATCTTGGAGTAGTAGTGGACAAAAGACTTTCCTTCGTCCCACACATCACGAAGGCAGCAGCCAAGGGTATGAAGGTAGCCGCAGCGCTGGACAAAATTATGCCCAATGTAGGTGGCCCAAGAAGCCACAAACGCAGACTTCTTAGTATGGTCATACAATCTACTATGCTCTACGCCGCCCCAACGTGGGTTAAAAGCATGAATGTGGAAAGTAATGTCAAGAAGCTAGCAGCAGTGCAAAGAAAGGTTGCTATTAGGGTGTGTAGCGCATATAAAACTATATCCGGAGAAGCCGCCCTAGTAATCGCGGGCATACCTCCCATAGACCTCTTATTAAAAGAGAGAGCTGAATTATACGCGAATGGTAGCAACAGGCAAGCAAGAAAAGCAGCTAGAAAAAATCTGCTAGAGGAATGGCAAATAAGATGGCGGGCGTCGGACAAAGGCCAATGGACACAGCTGGTTATACCAGATATCTCGACATGGCTGAACAGGAAGCACGGTGCAACAAACTATCATCTAACACAATTCCTCTCTGGCCACGGCTGCTTCCGCGACTACCTGCATCAAATACGAGCCGCCGCGGACAATCTTTGCGAATATTGTGGGGAGATAGACTCGGTACGCCACACCATATTTGGCTGTGATAGATGGAACCCTGAAAGAGAAAAACAAACAGGTTGTGTGCAGATGCCGTTCGAACCAGGGACGATAGTGAAGCATATGCTGGAAAACACAACAAATTGGGAGAGAACCGACAGGCTTGTCAAAAACATTATGACTTCCAAAGAAGATGACGAGAAGCTGAAATACCACAGAAACAAACGGACAGTGCAACGAAACCAATCCACAAGCAAAAAACCTAAGTAAATTTACAACCATCATTCTGAAGATATGCTAAGCGCGGTTCCAGAATGATCGGTGGAGTTCCTTAGGTTTTTTTTTTATCTTTTATTTTTTTATTGTGTAAATATGTATTATATATGGAGAATAGAGAAATAAATTAGTTTACAAAAAAAAAGGCTTTTCGGTCTAGCGTTGTCGGTCTAGTCTTGTCTATCTAGTCTTGCCTTTCTTATATCGTCTGTCTAGATTTTTTTTTTTTGTGTTCTTTGTCTAATCTTGTCTCATCTGGCATGGCTTATAAGTCTAGTCCTGCTCTATATTCTTGCCTATCTAGTCTTGTTTGTCTAGTTTAATTTGTTAAGTTTTTTCTCTGTGATCTTGTCTGTCCAGTCTGTCTATCTAGCTTATTTGTCTATATTTTCTAGACATAAGTCAATTTATCAGGAAAACAAACACTGGGTCAAATAAATTATTTAAACAAAGATTCATCATTTCTTTTGCGAACAAATCTGGGTGTTTTATGTGTTATTACGAGTTTATGAGAATGAATCTTAATAAATTATTAATTCTCGTCCCGAGAAAATGGAAACTTATCGCGATGTTAACATTGTTACATTTCCGTTGGGCTTTGGGCCGTCGATATCCGCATTCGTTCCAGCAGACATCATTTTGGCACGGTTAAACCTTAGTGCAAGTTTAATTTTAATTCTCGGGAGATTTTTACTCGAATGAAACGAGAAAGGAAGCATACTTCAAACGACACCTTCCTACATTTCCTTTTAATTGAATTTAAGTTTCATACTTTTCTCTTATTACAAAGTCTCTCCGACCCAAATATTTAATTTAAATATCCTAAATCATAACCATGTTTTCTTCTCTTTAGTGATTCATTTAGTAAACTAACTCATTGTTTGAATAAATATAACCTAATTTAATTCATAATCATGTTTGTGCTTGACAATAAAACTGTATTTAACTAACACTAAGTTCTAACCGAACACCGGAAATAATCTTCTTGTGTAACATGTGCTTCTCCTTATGAAAGCTATTAGACCTTTATGAAGTTCTTGGCTTTAAACGACCACTTTATATAGAATTTCTCATGAAATCTAATTGTTCTATAACCATCTGTAGCCTAAGAATGTGTATACGTTTTATAAGAGATACTCAGAAAACGGGAAATAAATCTATAGAGACAATACTAAAAGGACTTGACTAAATAAACAAACCAGACTAGATGGATGGAAAAATACTAGGCAGAAAAAACAAGACTAAACAAATAAGACATGAGTAGACAGACAGGACTAGCCGGACAAAGATAAACAGACAGCACTAGACTATACAGACCACAATAGACTAGACTAGACTAGGCTAGACAGACTAGAATAAACTATACACACAATTCTAGACCAGTAGAACTGGACACACAAAACCAGCCAGATAATGCTACTCAGATAATACCATACCGACAATACAAGACAGACGAGACCATACAAACAAAACTATACAAACTAAAACTGCAAGACTAGAGAGACAATAGTATGCAGATAAATCTAATCACATAAGAGTAGTCAGACAAAACTAGACGATCAAATCCTGTGTGTCCATAGTTTATAAAGTACAGCCAAGTAATCAAGAAAACTAATTTAAATTAATTAATATAACATTCAAATTAATTAAAAAAAAAACATGTACTATTTCTTGTCAAATCTGGATGTCTTTTGTGTTATTGCGAGTTTGGTAGAATGAATTTTAATAAATTCTTAATTTTCGTTCAGAAAATGAAAACTTCGCGATGATAATATTATTACATTTGGACCGTAGATTTCCGCATTCGTTTTAGCACGGTTAGACCTTAGCAACAGTTTTGTCACTCCAGCCCTGTCAATGTATTCCTGTCATTCTATTCTAGACTTGTCAGTAAACCTTCAATGTCTTGTTCTAGAATCTATTTTGCCTATGCGATTAATTTTATTTACCTAATCTTGCTTGTATTGTCTAACTTTAGAGCTGAAAGTATCTGGAGAAAAAGTTATAATATTCATATTTTCTGCTGAGGAAACCAATCCTTTTGAGGCTCCACCTAATTTGATATAAAATCTAGAAAGTTTTCTCCAACTCGCATAACTTACATACATACATAAATATGGATGTGTGCTAATTTAAACTAGACCGTATTTGTTTTCCGTATAATCTACACATTTAAATCTATCTGAACGACTCTTTCCACATCATAAACACGAAATCAAACAATTAAAAGTTGCAAAAGTAGGTCTCATTAACTCGGCTGAAGCTGAAATTGTGCAAGAAAAACATAATCGAAATTAATTGTAGATGGGACATGAGTTGATAATTTCATTTGACAGATCATTTAGCGACTCGTTGAAATGGGCTACACAGAGCGAGAGGAATTAATAATGCAGGATTCCTTTTTAAATAGAAAACGCAAAATGAAAATGCTTGTTACATAATAAGCAAAAAAACATAAGCTGATAAAAACATATACGATAAATCTATTAATTAAATAATAGCATTAATTTAAACAGCAGAATTTATTTAAATGAACGTGATTTCCATATTAGATATAGATATCATAAGGCAATAATGAACACACGATAGCAGTAGACGGACTAAACTGCGTAACAAACTAATCATTTTATTTTTCATATAGATAAAATGCTGATAGCATAAAAACTGTACAACCCATAATCGAGAAAGCGGACTGAGTAAAACTAGATAGGCAAGACTAAAGTAGCGGAAAGTAGACAAGGCTAATTACACAACAAAAGCAAATCTTGACTGAAAAAACTAGACTAATAGGGCTAGGCTGGCAAGACTTCACTCTCAGGACTTGTCCATACTAATACTCCACTAATAGATACACCTAACAAACCTACACGGAAAACATAAAACTCATTAGCTTAGACTGATTAAATTAGACTAACAGAAATGGACTGACAAGACTTTTTTTTTTAAAGTGGTTCGGATAGGTTAGGTTAGGTTAGGTTAGGTGCTTCCCCTCTCACTAAACCCCCTATTCCACCTTGCCTTTAGTATGCGCCACCCTGGTATCGCATATTTTGCATTCATTCAGGGTGGGCAGCAGAATCGAACCCGGGTCTCCCGCATTGAAAGGACTGACAAGACTAGAGAGGCAAAACTAGACACACACGACTAGACAGACAAGACTGGCTAGACAAGACTAGACAGGCCAAACTAGACATAAAAGCCTTTTTTTTATATGTGGTTTGGGGGAAGCTCTACCAGCATGTGTGTGAGGCTCTCACTCACTAAAACCCTACTTCCACTTGGCTGAAAAAAGTACGCCACCCCGGTATCGCTTGCGCATTCCTTCAGGGTGAGCAGCCCGGACGGTGTTTTTGCCGCCCTTGTTGTTCGGGAATCTGGCTATATAGTATTGGCTCTATAGCTTTGGTATTCCTTTTTGTAGTTGATTTTTGTCTTGTTTTTTTTGTGTCAGGATGTCACGTAGCATTGTCTCCGTGTATGTCCAGTCCTCTGGTGATCTCAGCATCGCCTCTATCATAGACACTCATCGATAGACACGACTAGACAGACAAAATTAGACACACAATACTAAACAGGCAAGGCTATATGAACAAGAATAGGTAGACAACACTAGACAGACAAGACTAGACAGACAAGACTAGACAGACAAGACTAGACAGACAAGACTAGACAGACAAGACTAGACAGACAAGACTAGACAGACAAGACTAGACAGACAAGACTAGACAGACAAGACTAGACAGACAAGACTAGACAGACAAGACTAGACAGACAAGACTAGACAGACAAGACTAGACAGACAAGACTAGACAGACAAGACTAGACAGACAAGACTAGACAGACAAGACTAGACAGACAAGACTAGACAGACAAGACTAGACAGACAATACTAGACAGACAAGACTAGACAGACAAGACTAGACAGACAAGACTAGACAGACAAGACTAGACAGACAAGACTAGACAGACAAGACTAGACAGACAAGACTAGACAGACAAGACTAGACAGACAAGACTAGACAGACAAGACTAGACATACAAGACTAGACAGACAAGACTAGACAGACAAGACTAGACAGACAAGACTAGACAGACAAGACTAGACAGACAAGACTAGACAGACAAGACTAGACAGACAAGACTAGACAGACAAGACTAGACAGACAAGACTAGACAGACAAGACTAGACAGACAAGACTAGACAGACAAGACTAGACAGACAAGACTAGACAGACAAGACTAGACAGACAAGACTAGACAGACAAGACTAGACAGACAAGACTAGACAGACAAGACTAGACAGACAAGACTAGACAGACAAGACTAGACAGACAAGACTAGACAGACAAGACTAGACAGACAAGACTAGACAGACAAGACTAGACAGACAAGACTAGACAGACAAGACTAGACAGACAAGACTAGACAGACAAGACTAGACAGACAAGACTAGACAGACAAGACTAGACAGACAAGACTAGACAGACAAGACTAGACAGACAAGACTAGACAGACAAGACTAGACAGACAAGACTAGACAGACAAGACTAGACAGACAAGACTAGACAGACAAGACTAGACAGACAAGACTAGACAGACAAGACTAGACAGACAAGACTAGACAGACAAGACTAGACAGACAAGACTAGACAGACAAGACTAGACAGACAAGACTAGACAGACAAGACTAGACAGACAAGACTAGACAGACAAGACTAGACAGACAAGACTAGACAGACAAGACTAAACAGACAAGACTAGACAGACAAGACTAGACAGACAAGACTAGACAGACAAGACTAGACAGACAAGACTAGACAGACAAGACTAGACAGACAAGACTAGACAGACAAGACTAGACAGACAAGACTAGACAGACAAGACTAGACAGACAAGACTAGACAGACAAGACTAGACAGACAAGACTAGACAGACAAGACTAGACAGACAAGACTAGACAGACAAGACTAGACAGACAAGACTAGACAGACAAGACTAGACAGACAAGACTAGACAGACAAGACTAGACAGACAAGACTAGACAGACAAGACTAGACAGACAAGACTAGACAGACAAGACTAGACAGACAAGACTAGACAGACAAGACTAGACAGACAAGACTAGACAGAAAAGACTAGATAGACAAGACTAGACAGACAAGACTACACAGAAAAGACTAGACAGACAAGACTAGACAGACAAGACTAGACAGACAAGACTAGACAGACAAGACTAGACAGACAAGACTTTTTTTTTTTTTTTTTAGGGGGGGCGTAGCTGGTGTTAATAAAATAACTTCTCCAGACAAGTGGACCCCCTGGAATCACATCCGTACACTCTGGACCCGCTTATCGCATAACCTCGGAGTGACGGATGGCATAATTTAAATTAGTCTACATGTTGTTTATTTTCCCTCCTTTTTTCCCTTTTTGAACTGCATCTCGTCGTATTCTTTATCGGTCATTATCGTTACAATTAATCCGTTTACATGGTCCCAGTTTGCTTTTCCCTTTAACATGTATGGGATTATTGTTCTGGCGCTAAAGGGTTCTTCCATGGCTTTTTCGACTGCTTCTCTTTCAGTTTCCCACCTCCAGCAATCAAAGATAGTGTGATTTACACTATCTGTTTCTCCGCAGTAAACACATAGGTCGTCTGTTGCTCTGCCAATATTGAAGAGATAATCCCTGAAGCTACCGTGGCCAGTCAGTACTTGAGTAAGGTAGTAGCTAGTTTGGCCGAATTTTCTATTTACCCAGGTCGATATATTTGGGATTAGCACTTGGGTCCACTGTCCTTTGTCGCTGAACTGCCATCTTTTTTGCCATTCCTCGATAAGCTCTTCTCTGGCCAGTTGTTTTTTCTGTGTGCAGTAGTTTGCATCGTGCAGCTTTTTTCGCTCTTTTACGAGCAGGTCTATGGGGGGTATTCCCGAGATGACTTGGGCGGCCTCTCCTGAGACCGTCCGGTAAGCGCTGCATGTACGTAGAGCCATTTTCCGCTGAACGGTTGCGAGTTGGTGAAGGTTTCGTTTCTTGTCTAGCTCTTTGGCCCATATTGGAGCTCCGTACAGCATGGTCGACTGGACTACAGAACTAAGTACTTTCCGAGAGCTGCTCTTAGGTCCCCCTACGTTTGGCATGAGCTGCTGAATGCCTGCTAGTGTTCTCATTGCCTTTCCTGCCGCTTCGGTAATGTGTGCCATGAAGGATAGCCTTTTATCGATCACTACTCCGAGGTATTTGAGTGTTTCTTTTGGTGTTATAATTGCCTCTTCCACTTTAAACTTTACTGGGCTAAGTTGTCTTAGGCCTGTGAGAAGGACAGCCTCGGTTTTTTCTGGAGCTAGACTTAGGTTCTTCGACTTCATCCACGCGCTGACCATTTCTGTTGCTTGATTTGCCGTTCGCATTAAGACTTGCTCTGTTTTTGCAGTGACAACCAGTGCGATATCGTCGGCGAAGCCGATTACGGTGGCCCCCAGTGGCAGCCTCATGGTAAGTACTTCGTCATATAGCACGTTCCACAGGGTGGGGCCTAGTATCGAACCCTGTGGGACGCCACTGTTGATTTGTCGCTCTTCTTTTTCCCGGTCTCCTAGCAGTATGATGCTTCGACAGCTGAGGTAGCTTCTTAACATGCGCAACAGATACGGAGATATACCCCTTCTTGTCAGACTGTCCATGATATGCTTCCAGGATGCGGTATTAAAAGCATTTCTTACATCAAATGTAAGAAGGGCACACATGCGTCTGGTTCTCTGGGTTCCGCTTTTAGCCTTTTCTGCTATCTCCAGGACAGCGCTTAAGGCATTGATGGTGGATCTACCTTGTCTAAACCCATATTGGTTTTTGGACAAACCGCCTCCCGCCTCAAGCTCTCCCTTTAGCCTTAGTAGCAAGAGCTGCTCAAGTAGCTTACCAGACACATCCAATAGGCAGATGGGTCTGTAGGATGTGGGATCTCCTATCGGTTTATCTCCTTTTCTAATTAGTGATAGTTTTGCGCGCTTCCATATGACTGGGAAGTTCCCAGCAGTTAACAACCTATTCATTACGTCTAAGACGAATTTAGGTTGATGTCTAGCGGTTAACTTGACAATCTCTGGTGGTATGCCATCGGGACCCGGTGTTCTGCAGTTTCTAATACGTTTACTCGCCAGCAATAGTTCCTCTTCCGTAAAGGGGGGCGTTGTGTAAACTTCAGGTTGTACCCAAGTAAAAGGTGTATGTTTAGGAAATAGTACATCAGCTACTTGACGAACTCCTTCCATGGTCATTTGAAGATCTTGCGTCCGAATTTTCAGGTTTCTTCTTATAATTTGAAACGCGTCTCCCCATGTGTCTTTATTTAGGTCGGTGCACAGTTTTTTCCAATGGCTTTGCTTTGATTTATTAATGAGTTGACGTAGCTCCTTTTTTACTCGCTTGTATTTATGACGTAACAGTGTAATTTTTTCTTCCGGTGTTTGTTTTGCTCTTGCACGTTGGTATTTTTTCCTGGTAGCGACACATGTAGTTCTCATTTCAGCAATTTCGTCGGTCCACCAGTATACTGACTTATAACTCTTTGGTCTCTTCTTTCGCAAGGTAGCATCGCACACTTTACTCATCGTTTGAACCAGAGTATCGGGATCTTCTGTGGTAATGGTTTCTAGCTCTTTTGTTAGACACTCCTTGATTTTTTCTTCCTGCAGGTTTTCCAATATCCAGCCACTTGTTCTTGGGTATGCCTTTGTCTTTGATCTTGCCTTTTCTCTTATGTTATAAAAGATGTAACGGTGGTCGCTCAAGGTTTCCTTGTCAAGAACCTTCCAGCCTTGAAACCTGTCGCCAATGGAATTGGTGGAGAAGGTGAGGTCTATTATTGAGCGCGAGTTTCCCCTCACAAACGTGGGTGTGCCACCTTTGTTTTGAATGCTCAAATCCAGTTCCGCTGCCCAGTCTGTTACGATATTTCCTCTACTGTCCATGCTTGGGGATCTCCAGTAAGGGGATTTTGCATTGAAGTCTCCAGCTATAATAATTCCTCTTTTTTTCTGTTGTCTAAGACTCTGGCTTAGAGCTTCAAGAGATTCAGACAGTTGATCGATGTTTTTGTTGGGTGAGAAATAACAACTGTATATTATAACCTGGGACAGCTCCACCCATACGAAGCCTGATCCATGCCCAGTACTTGCCACGGACCACTTTTGGTTTTTGATCCAGATCGCTGTGTCCTTTTCATCGTCTGTGAACCATTTAGCATTGGCTGCCAGTTTTTTGTTTGGCTCACATATTATTGCGATATCCGCTTTTAGCTCTAGGGCCGTAGCGATCAGTAGGTCATGTGCTGCGCGGCATCTCGCAATATTTACCTGAAGTATTTGGATCATTTTTGTGCTCTTTCCCGCCTTGCCTCCGCCAGAGCTCTTCTGTATGCAGGACACGATGCAGTGTTAGCTCGGTGACCCTTAATATTGCATATGAGACATTGTGGTTCTTCCTCACAGTCCTTTGCCTTGTGTCCTTCCCGACCACATCTCAGGCACAATCTTTGACGATCTGGGCCCTTGCAGTCGGTCGCGTGGTGGCCCGTTTCCCAACATCTATAGCATCTCTCCACTTCTATTCTTTCTTGGATTCTGCAGTATATCCATCCTATTTAGACAGACAAGACTAGACAGACAAGACTAGACAGACAAGACTAGACAGACAAGACTAGACAGACAAGACTAGACAGACAAGACTAGACAGACAAGACTAGACAGACAAGACTAGACAGACAAGACTAGACAGACAAGACTAGACAGACAAGACTAGACAGACAAGACTAGACAGACAAGACTAGACAGACAAGACTAGACAGACAAGACTAGACAGACAAGACTAGACAGACAAGACTAGACAGACAAGACTAGACAGACAAGACTAGACAGACAAGACTAGACAGACAAGACTAGACAGACAAGACTAGACAGACAAGACTAGACAGACAAGACTAGACAGACAAGACTAGACAGACAAGACTAGACAGACAAGACTAGACAGACAAGACTAGACAGACAAGACTAGACAGACAAGACTAGACAGACAAGACTAGACAGACAAGACTAGACAGACAAGACTAGACAGACAAGACTAGACAGACAAGACTAGACAGACAAGACTAGACAGACAAGACTAGACAGACAAGACTAGACAGACAAGACTAGACAGACAAGACTAGACAGACAAGACTAGACAGACAAGACTAGACAGACAAGACTAGACAGACAAGACTAGACAGACAAGACTAGACAGACAAGACTAGACAGACAAGACTAGACAGACAAGACTAGACAGACAAGACTAGACAGACAAGACTAGACAGACAAGACTAGACAGACAAGACTAGACAGACAAGACTAGACAGACAAGACTAGACAGACAAGACTAGACAGACAAGACTAGACAGACAAGACTAGACAGACAAGACTAGACAGACAAGACTAGACAGACAAGACTAGACAGACAAGACTAGACAGACAAGACTAGACAGACAAGACTAGACAGACAAGACTAGACAGACAAGACTAGACAGACAAGACTAGACAGACAAGACTAGACAGACAAGACTAGACAGACAAGACTAGACAGACAAGACTAGACAGACAAGACTAGACAGACAAGACTAGACAGACAAGACTAGACAGACAAGACTAGACAGACAAGACTAGACAGACAAGACTAGACAGACAAGACTAGACAGACAAGACTAGACAGACAAGACTAGACAGACAAGACTAGACAGACAAGACTAGACAGACAAGACTAGACAGACAAGACTAGACAGACAAGACTAGACAGACAAGACTAGACAGACAAGACTAGACAGACAAGACTAGACAGACAAGACTAGACAGACAAGACTAGACAGACAAGACTAGACAGACAAGACTAGACAGACAAGACTAGACAGACAAGACTAGACAGACAAGACTAGACAGACAAGACTAGACAGACAAGACTAGACAGACAAGACTAGACAGACAAGACTAGACAGACAAGACTAGACAGACAAGACTAGACAGACAAGACTAGACAGACAAGACTAGACAGACAAGACTAGACAGACAAGACTAGACAGACAAGACTAGACAGACAAGACTAGACAGACAAGACTAGACAGACAAGACTAGACAGACAAGACTAGACAGACAAGACTAGACAGACAAGACTAGACAGACAAGACTAGACAGACAAGACTAGACAGACAAGACTAGACAGACAAGACTAGACAGACAAGACTAGACAGGCAAGACTAGACAGACAAGACTAGACACACAAGACTAGACACACAAGACTAGACAGACAAGACTAGACAGACAAGACTAGACAGACAAGACTAGACAGACAAGACTAGACAGACAAGACTAGACAGACAAGACTAGACAGACAAGACTAGACAGACAAGACTAGACAGACAAGACTAGACAGACAAGACTAGACAGACAAGACTAGACAGACAAGACTAGACAGACAAGACTAGACAGACAAGACTAGACAGACAAGACTAGACAGACAAGACTAGACAGACAAGACTAGACAGACAAGACTAGACAGACAAGACTAGACAGACAAGACTAGACAGGCAAGACTAGACAGACAAGACTAGACAGATAAGACTACACAGACAAGACTAGACAGACAAGACTACACAGACAAGACTAGACAGACAAGACTAGACAGACAAGACTAGACAGACAAGACTAGACAGACAAGACTAGACAGACAAGACTAGACAGACAAGACTAGACAGACAAGACTAGACAGACAAGACTAGACAGACAAGACTTGACAGACAAGACTAGACAGACAAGACTAGACAGACAAGACTAGACAGACAAGACTAGACAGACAAGACTAGACAGACAAGACTAGACAGACAAGACTAGACAGACAAGACTAGACAGACAAGACTAGACAGACAAGACTAGACAGACAAGACTAGACAGACAAGACTAGACAGACAAGACTAGACAGACAAGACAGACAAGACTAGATTGACAAGACTATACACACAAGAATATACAGACAAGGCAAGACAGAGAAGACTAAGCAGGCAACACGACACAGATTAGACTAGTCAGACAAGAATAGGCATACAAGACAAGACAGACAATAATTTTTCTGCGATTTGTCGAAAGCTTTTGATTGCTTATCACACTAACAATTATTAAACAAATCATTTCTAACAAACAGAAAGCAATGTGTGGAAATCACATCCAAGAATAAATCTTTCATTTCAAAACCAGTGAACATTAATATATGTGTTCCGCGGGGAAGCGTACTTGCCCCCACACTATTATATATTGCGGACCTTGTAACATTTATGCAAGACAACAAATGCATACTATACGCAGATGATGCTCCTTTCATTGTCTCAAGAAACTCTTGGATTGTTGTTTTTAATTAACTTGAGCACACAATATTTTACCTAAAATGGTGGAGTGGTGCTCGGCAAATACCTTATTTCTAAACTTCTAAACAAGGAGAAGACGGAATATGTAATTTTTCACACGCAACAAAGCCAATACGCCAATAATTTAAATTTAAAAATCCACAATTTCAACCTGCATAGGGCAAAGAAAACGAAATTCCTTCGGCTAAATATCTTCTTCGGCTATATATATTCGGCTATAGAGCAGAGCTGTCCAACCTTTTTGTAGTGACGATCTACTTTTTCGTATATATTGTTGCCAAGATCGACCAAAACGCTTAGCGGGTCACCGGGGAGCTGGTAATGAAGTGGTATGCAGAAGTTCAGCCCATTCTAGCATATGGAATTTTGGCTTGGGGGTCCTCCAATAAACTTGAGATTATACTGAAGGCTCAAAGAAAAGTCATTCGATCATTAGTGGGTATTCCTCCAACAGCCACATGTTGACCGCACTTCCAACGACTCCAAATAGTAAATGTAACAAGCCTTGATATATTAGAACTTGCTTGCCTTATCCATAAAATAAAATTAGTCTGGCCTAGGGTTTTCTACCTGGGTACCCGGATCTGGGTATACCCGGGTATGTGAAATTTTTAGTACCCGGGTACTATTTCATTGTCAGACCCGTTGTCAGACCCGGGTAACCACTTTGAACAAAGAATTCATCGAACTTCTCAGAAAATTATTACTAAGTAGCCCCTTAATAATATTAGCAAATTTTCACTAAAATAATTCTAAAGAAGGCGTTGAGTTTCTTACAAAAATGCAGTAAACTTGAGTTTAGGTTTGGTTATGTCGCCATGCTTTGTTTTTATTTCGTTGGAGTTGGATTAAAATATTTTTCGGTGAACGGTGAGTAATTGAATTAAATATTATTAAAACAAAATAAAAAATTGTATCTAGTGGATAAGTAAATTACCTAAAAAATTTTACAACAAGCTGCCAAATACCATCACAGAAGAAATGTCCAACAAAAGCTTCAAGCGTAAAGTAAAATCCCTACTATTAAAGGAGACAATTTATACATTTCAAGAATTTCTTAATTTGTTTCAGTGATTATCGTTTATTTTCGATCTTTTCTCTTTTGATTTTTTATTTGATTTTTTTTTTCTCTTTTTGACTTTCACATATATGTATTTACCATATACAACTTACATCTAATAAAATTGATTTGATTTGATTTGACTATTCACAAGGTTAGGCAGACAACACTAGATGGACAAGCCTGGACACACAAGGCTAGACAGACGAGACTAGGCAAACAATACTCGACAGGAGAGAGTAGCCCCAAACAAGACTAGACAGACAAGACTTTATGTACCAGATTAAACAGGACTTTTTTTTTCACTTTAGCTTTTGGTATGCTCCACCCCGGTATCGTTCATTTGACATTAATTTAAGGTTGGCAGCCCGTACTGCTAAAAACCGGCCATGTTGTTGCCACCCCGGCCGAAAATCGAACACAGGTCTCCCTTTTCTCAGGAGGATATGTTGTCAACTACACTATCGAGAAGGACATATTATACAGGACTAGATGGAAAAGACTAGACAAAGAATATTAAGCCTTTTCAGCAATTTATGAGTAATGTTGCATTTCTAGTTGGTTTTCTCTTTGCGATTGATTTATTGGATGTTTTGTCAGGATCAAAATTTATAGTTTTTATACGAACGAATAACGAAGAATACAAATTATAAAATAATAATGTATCCTAATGGAAAATAATTTGTAAATTGAAAACTTGATTAATGGGAAAACTTGATAAATAGGTTTGGCAGCATCAGAATTGTACCAACGAAATATAATAATTTCAGATTGAATATTATCTAATTCAAATTTGCTATGCCTGTATGTAAGATTCGGTTCTAATTTAAGAAACAAAATGTCAATAAAACAATATCCGTATTAGACGAATTAGGAGAGCTAGAGGAAGGCGAGGAACCGTAGTAATTACACATTTTTATTGCTCTTCGGGGATTTTTGGAGGCAAATGAAGACAGTCACTTCGACAAAACAGCACGAAGATATTCCAAAATATCAAGTTATTTCAAACTAATTGCCGCATAAAATAAAATAAAATAAAATCATTAAAATTTTTCATCATTTGTTTTAATTGAACATCTTTTAATGATCCAGGAAGTTAATACTGTGAGTGTATAATAGCGTCTGGAAGGAGATACTGATAATAAAAATTTACTTGAAAATTATTCAACCGATTTTGGTCTTTTTATGTTTGTTGGGGAGTAACAGACTAAATTTATCTAGAGGTTTTCTAACATTTCGTATTTAGATCTTAAATAGATGCTCTTTGGATGCCCAGCACAATTTCTCTATTAGAAATTACTACTATTATACCATATTTAAATATATTATATAATGCTATTAATATCACAATTACATAAACAAATTGTAATTTTCCTGATTGGTAAAGTTAAGAAATTATTATTATTACTATGTTTGTCTATTATTTTTGACATTTTGTATCTCAAATACAAAAACAATTTGTATCTCAAATTGGACACCAAAAAAGGAGAAAAGGATATATACCGCCTGACCAAAGTACGAGCAAAATCACACACAATGAAGATCTTTGAGAGAACTCTTGATCATCGACTACGTGACATTTCCAACATTAACATCAATAGATGGATTTGTCAAGAGAGCTGGAATTATCGACGCATATTTGCAGCACGATTACTCATAGAGAAGCATCGTGAGAAAAGGAAACCACTGCATATTGCCTTCCTCGACCTCGAAGAGGCCTTTGATCGTGCTCCTCATAAGTTAATTTTATATGCGCTCCGAGACCATGAAGTTGCCAGAATGATTTGTTAATGTGGTCAAGACGCTATACACAAACACCAGTAGCAGAGTACGTTGGTACCTACTTTCCTGTAAATGTCGGGGTCCACCAAGGTTCAGCACTATTACCATCCCTCTTTGTTCTTTTCATGGACACCATCACTCGTGATCTTCAACGGAATGTCCCTTAGACCCATTTGTATGCGGATGATGTAATCGTGGCAGATGTCTCCCGCCAGAAATTCCAAGGTCAAGTTGAAGACTGGAATAACCGCCTCTCCCAGTATGGTATACGTCTAAACGTGAAAAAGACGGAATATCTGGAGTTAAATCCAAGTGACGGTACCATTCAAGTAGGTGGAGAAACTCTAGTCACGACCAACTCATCTGGGTACCTTGGGTCTTATCTACAGAGTGATGGCAGCTTCAGTGATGAAGTAAGAGCCAGAGTAAATGCAACCAGGATGCGGTGGAAGGAGCGGTGTACTTTGAGACAAGAAAATGCCACTTCACCTCAAATTCAAGATATATCGGACAGTGATACAGCCTGTTGCGCTATATGGAGTCGAAATTCGACCATCTGACAAGATTTATGAACGTCCTCTACATGCCATGTAAATGAGAATGCTTAGTTGGGGAGTGGGCATCTCCCTTATTGACCATGTCAGATACGACACAATTCGAGAGCAAATGGGTGTAGCTCCAATTGTGGACAAAATAAGAGAGAACGACTCTGGCCGATGTAATGGTCATGCACGGCGAGCAGCTCCTGGTACTGTAATCAGGCGCGTTTTTAAGCTATTTAGCGGTTCGGTGCAAGTTTTTGGCGGGGCCCGCTCTAAGAGAAGAGAAACGTACATAGAAGAACATCAACAAGAGTTCTGTTGAGCAATTTTTTGGCACACATTGTGGCGTCAAGCTGCTGTTAACTCCAAAACCAGAGGGCGTTGATTTATTGCCACGCATTGTAAAGTAACACATTTAACAAAACGCATTTATATTTTCGGGTTGAGAACTAATTTGTGATACAGCCTGGAACTAGCCAAACATCTTAATGTTCAGTTACTCATCACCTTGCCTCCTTGCGGAAACACTTGCGTTCAAAGGTTTAAATGCTACCATAGAGAAAGATGGTTCTTCTATAGATCTCTCATCTTTGCGACTCCCTAGTGGAGTGACCTAGCCAGTAAAGCTATTAAAAATACAGCAAATAATAAAAAATTCACTGAAAACTTATTTTTATTTTAAGTAAACAAAATAGACATACAGCATTGACAAAATAAACAAAGGTTTAAAAAGATGTTTACATGCCTATACGCCTCGCCTAACTTTAGCCGATATACATTTTTTTTTTATAATTTCCTCTAAATTTAAATTATTGAGATTATCTCTTCCTATTGAAAATATTGCGAAATCAGAAGTTATAACTTGAGTCACTGTGCTTATTAGGTGTGTTTTCGATCTACGCAATACACTAAAAGATTTCTCTAGCTCTAGAGAGTTACATTTATTACATTAGTTTTAAAATCGATTACAGGATCTATAACAGGATTGTCTCTGGTGCCTTCATCGTGAAATTTTTTAACTCTTCAAATTATTTTTCCTTTTAGATGCATGTGTTTTTCGTCCATATCACATTCAAGACATTTCGACTTGGAGAGTTCCAAAATTTGGTTGAAATAAGCGTCAGTTCAGTTATGCAGTTATTCAGTTATGTTAAGTTTATTTTTAGATTTTTTTCTGCACAAAACGACTTGAAATAAATCAATGTCTTTTTCTGAAATATTTTTCAGGTAACATCGATAGTTTGCAGAACATTCACAAAAACACAATTTAAAATCATCAAAAAATCAAATGTGAAACTATTTAAATGTCCTGAGGCTGTACTTTTGCTGACACATTATTATTTAGAATACCAAAATGTACATAACGAATCATTAAAGCTACTTGGTCTTTTTTCGAACTGTCGGTGGTACTATCAACAATGACAGTTTAAAATATGGCTTTTTGAACTTCTTCCAACAATTGTGTCCTAGTATCAGCTGCCAAAACTCGAATTTCTTCTTCCATTATTGAAGCAACCAATTACTTTAATTTTGTATCAGTTTCTAAATTATACTGCAATTGTGGACAGTATCTTGAAAAAAATGAATAAACGTTAGGTATATTAGAATTCAAGTCACTAGAATGTCCTCGTAAGAGTAAAGTTAGTGATGTAATTGCCCGCAGCAGATCAAATTGCAACGTGAGAACTTCTTTCCATCTTTTCTACTCTGCATCATACTGTCTTTTAATGCATCAATTGATTTTTCCTTCAAATATGCCCGTATTCCAGTTGTAGCCATTAGATGAGATTTACTTCGGGAATGGCCATGAATTATGGTGGATAGATGTCCCAATCATTCTACAAAACCAAGCTATCCTTTCCAAATAACCAACATGTATGACAATAAGCTACATCCATTTGAGGTGAATATGAAAGCCAGCATCTGCAATGTTTTTCACCAAAGCTATTCTTAAAGTTGAATTTCTCTGAAAAACTGCGATTTTTGTTTTAGGGTAGGCAACACCTCGTGCCTAAAACCTAAATTCAGTTTTTTTTTGCTTTCGGAAAGTGTTTCACTTTTAAATTAGGCGTACTCCGAGGGAAATTTCGTTTTTAAAGTTTCTAATAACAATTCAATAAAGATTCTAAAAACTCGAACTCAGCGTTAGGTGTAGAATTCAACGATGGTGTAGGTGACAGAAAAACAGGCAAACATTCAGTTTCTGACCCTGTGTCTGTTGAGTCGGAGTCTGGCCTAACATCCGACAAAACTGATTCATTTGAAACAGCATCAGAAGTAGAAAGTGAATGTGAAACGACAAAAAATCTGACATTTTCTTAAATTGTTTTGCAGTTTTTTCTCTTAATTTTTTATTAGATAACGCAGCGTTTTGCGTCCGATTTGTTTTTATACTTTGATTTATCCTTTAAAGCAAACAAATTTTAAAATTAGATAGCTTTTTTATATACGATAGATAATGTTTTTACCATTCAAAGTTTTAAATGTTTTTAATAATGTATAATAAATGTTTTAAAAAGTTTTTAAATGTGCGAAAACTTAGCACAAACTGAAGCTTCAATTACTGCACATTGCACTCAGATAACATATAATATAAATAATACATAACAGGAACAAGGACCATTAACTCGTGATAGTATATTACGCAACGAGCGTTGTAAGAAGCATATTTCCTACGCGCGGAAGAGTTATGCGTAATTTCGCGAGTACGTAGTTGCCTTACAACTAAGTTATGTACTTTACTTTATCTACGACCACACTAATTTATTTCTGATTAATAAGAAAAATCTGTTTGATGTTACAAATTTATTTCTTATTACGTACATTATATAACATATAATAAACAGTTTTTATAATAAACAGTTGAATTTTCATATACGTGTATAACTGTTACTCGACATTATTTAACTTAATGAAAAGAAATACATTCTTAATGGTTACATACCTTATTATTTAGTACTTATTTGGGTTAAATTTAATAAGAATGCTCATAGATATAAGCAACCCAATGTACGCAATGTCAATTTCCTTTAGTTTGAATTGTGGCACGGGCGGCGCTGAACGTATGAGCACGTAGTAGCAGCTCTAAACCAATCAACTTATCGTAAAACAAACGCACGTGTTTGTTATCAATCATAACTTATCATTAATCGCGGACTGTTACATACTTGTGGGTTATGATGTATTTACATAGTCCACGAACTGTACAATAATGGGCATTTACAATAATGGTCGTAGATAATCAATGTTAATAGCGTAGAAACTGGAGATGTACCTTTTTAGAAGAAACGAACTGAAATGATTCAAGACAAAAAATAAAACTGTCAGAATATTTTTTTACCACCATTTTATGTTATATTCTCAGAATTATTTATGTCGGCAGTTTTTAGACTGCACGTGCAATACACGTTTTTTGCGAGGGCCCTTTCCAAGAACCGATGAGTTTATCACATTCTATTAATAATGAAATGATTGCTTTGTTAACAAAATATGCTATGTTACAAATTATATTTCCATATAAGGTTTTATTTTGAAAGTACAAATTGTATTTTTAAACTTAAAAGAATAGCTTTAACCCTTGGTTGAAAATAAATATTTTTGTAAAAAAAATATGCTATTCTTATGGACAAACGTGTGTATTGTTAAGTATTGTCACAGGGGCCCGTATTCGCGTCCGACCCGCGTCCGTATTGGGACCCGTCGGTATTGGGGCTACGCACCGATTGCACCTACGTTAAATACGCCACTAGTACTGTTGTCAACTCTGCCCTCCATTTTGAGATTGAAGGCCAACGTCCCCGAGGAAGACCAAAGTCGCGATGGCAGGACACGATAAACAGTGACCTAGAGATCGTAGTCCTAAAAGCAAATGAAGCACAAAAACCGCGCAATTTGGCGAGAAATTGAGCAAGAAAGCGGACCCTGCACCAGCCGGACAACGCTGCGAAGAAGAAGAAGAGAAGTTTTTCTTTTATTTTAATTTTATTATTTTACTTCTATATAAAGATTAAGATCTATACCGGAAAAGAAACAACAACCAAATCGAATTTTTAGACGCGCATCCTACCAACCGCATGAAACTAATTGAAAACCTTGAATTATATTCACACATGTTCGAATTGCACCATTGGCTTGAGACGATTTCTGTATCCAACTTATTAAATAGGTGTTATAGATGTTGTGTTAGGATAGGTGCTACTATTTTGAGAGCTTCATTACTTATCCCATCTGGGCCAAGGCTCTTTTCCGCTTTCAACCGCTTTATGTGTTTATATTCAAAGCTTTCAAAATACTTTTCAAAAAAGGTAATCGACTGAAAATAGCTAATCATAGGCCCATAAGCCTTCTAGTAAGTACATATAACCTGTTTTCATTAATACTTCTAAAAAGAATTAGATAAGACATTGACAAATCTCAGCCAAAAAAAAAAACAGGCTTCAGATCAAGATACAGCACAGCGAACCACATAGAGATTCTGGAGCAGGTAATAGAAAAATATCGAGAATACAGTAGATCTATGTATATGGCCTTTATAAATTATAGCAAAGCCTTTGATAGCATCAGCCACTGTTTAATCTGGAACGTACTGCAATATTTAAAAAAGTGGATCAAACATAACATACTGAGACATATTTACACAAACGATACGATCTAGGTTAAGCTAGAAGTCAGAGGAAGCTAATTAAACATCGAATGAGGAGTCAGACAAGGAGAACGCTTGACATCAAAGCTCTTCATTGCAGAAGATATATTTATAAATCTAGATTGGTTTAGGAAAGTAGTGCAAATCAATGGACGATACCTAAACCATCTAAGACTCGATGACGACATAGTCATAATACCCGAAACATCTAAAGATCTGCAGGAAATGATTAGCGCACTGAACCACGAAAGCTCATAAATTGGTTTAGAAATGAACACCAGTAAAATGACCAACAACAAAAAAACCTATTGCGATAAAAGGAGATATGTCAACAGTTAGAGGAAAGTTTCCTGTAGTGTACTGGTCTACTAAATCGTACCTTCTAAATTTTGAATCATCCAAAGATTTTAATTTACATGTAACGCTAACTAGGTAAACTAAACCCTGCTCGGGCATTATAGACAAAAAATATCAAGCGCGTAGAAACCTGTTATTAACTTAATTTAGTTACTAACTTAATTTTATCACTAAACTAATTTGGATTCATATTCATATTTGTTTTACAAAATCTCGCTATTTTCGTACCGGTTATGTAGATTTTATTAAAAAGGGCAGCAGTTTCATAAAGCGCACCCCAGTCGAGTTTCTCAAATGGCACCAGTACGATTGAAGAAACTAATATGTGAATTTAATAACTTTAGAGTTATATTTCATTGTTTTTTGTTTTCGTAGCATGAAAAAAAGAAAATATATTGAGTGGAGTGCAAAACCATGCAGAAGACCATGGAGATATACAGAAATGGAAAATATGGCTTTAATGAATGTTGCGACGATTCAGAATTCCAAGACCTAAGGCATCTTGATGGAAAAGTTAAAAGAACCTTGGAATCACCAAAGAGAAATGGACAACTTCAAGTATTTATTACTTCCAGCTGTTGAAGATGAACTGATTGAACACATATCTTGAATCGTCATTGTTTGACTTTCTATAACTGACATAAGAAGACTCGCATCCCAAGTAGCAGTTAAAAATAAAATTAACCATAAGTTTTACTTAAATTCCAAATTGGCTGGGAAGAAATGGTTTTATAATTTCATGAAGTGACATCCA
This sequence comes from Phosphuga atrata, assembly GCA_944588485.1. NCBI lineage: Eukaryota > Metazoa > Arthropoda > Insecta > Coleoptera > Silphidae > Phosphuga > Phosphuga atrata. The sequence continues at coordinate 15,220,291 of OX155901.1, forward strand.
AATCTCTCAGTTAGACAACCTGAAAAATCTCAATGACACATGCCACGGGTTTTAATAGAGAAGGTGTTGATAATTTTTTCAAGTTATTACCACAACTGATAGAGGAACACCAAATAGATGATCAAAAGTTATTTAATGTTGATGAAAATGGTTTTTGCACAGTGCAAAAAAATGTGAAAAAATGGTGAGCGATAAAGGAAATAAACGGATTGGAAGAGTAGTTAGTGGTAAAAGCGGAACCAACACAACTATTATTTGGCGCACCAATGCCGCCGGAATGTTTGTTTCACTTATGTTTATTTTCAACCGAAAGCGGGCAGCGCCAGAACTAGGTAGAGGAGCATCAGCAGGTTGCCTGTTTAAAGTTGCAGAACATGGTTTTATAACGAGCGACTTATTTTTGAAATATTTGCAGCAGTTTATCAACGTTGTTAAACCAGATCGAAACAGCAAAGTTATTTTGTTGCTTGACGACCACATGACACATACAAAACATTTAGATGCATTAATTTTGGCACGCGCAAATGGAGTAATACTTCTACAGTTACTAGGGCACACCACACACATACTACAACTTCTGGATGTTGGTGTTTTTGGACCCATGCAAACATTCTGTGATCAGTGTCTTGACCACTGGATAACGAATCATGCGGACCAATGCATTGAATTGCCATGCCATGAATCCCATCGCATTTAGTGATGCCGATATTGCTTCTAGTTTATGGTATGAAATTGAACCAGTTGAAGAGATTTCAAACAGCAATACAATTTTTCCGAGAATGAGTGCAATGATGCTGAAGTTAAACTTCCTGAGCTAGCAATGGGATCCAATTGCTAGCACACAGTTGAAACAAAGGAAAATTTGGAACCTATTTCTTCTTTAAATGTTTGTATTATTGAAATATCTACCGGCTCAACAGCAACTGTGCTCACTAGTAGCCCGCATAAACAATTTCTTCGGGCTCTTAAGGAAATGAAGGTAGCAAAGATTGTTGCCAAAAATAAGAAATTGCAAAATGTAAACGTCATCTCCAAAAGAGAGTGTCAAAAACATAATTGTGGCCAACCGAGTCCATCAACATCCACCGCTCCAGACATTGCTATATCCTTAAACGAAGAAGACTGGTTTTGATTTTTGTGTAAAAGGCACATTTGGAAAACATGATCCAATGCGTGACGTGCAAAATATGGGTGCACGAATCTTGCGGCGTGGTTTTAAAGGAGGATAAGATATATTGTTGTCCAAGATGTTAACTTTTTTAAAATATATGTTAAGTTAAACAAGGAGAAGAAGTAACACGAAAAAGCAACATAATGTGGAAAAAAGAACACTTTACTCTAACAAAAATTAGAACTTTATGGATTAATATTCACAAACGGATCTCATAATCGAAATATTGTTTTTACCAACCTGTAATATTTTTCAAATACCTATCCAACGACACCCAATGCTATGGGGTAGACGAGAAAAAAAGAAATACGTCCCAACTTTACGTGTAGATCAGGTACCATAAAATATATTTTTTCAAGATTTTATTTTACCACGTTGTCGGCGTGGCAAATCTCTATATCCATGCTAAATTACAGCTTTATATTTCTAAAAGTCTCTTAGCTAAACTGCGGACAGACGGACGGACAGACATATCGAAACTATAAGGGTTCGTTGCTGATATCAAAGGAACCCTAAAAAGTAGTATTTGATACGTGTCGATTATTATGATTACTTTACGGCTGCCAGAATTTGGTTTATACCAATAAAGGCAAAAAAAAAATTAAATGTACGCAAACGTAGGGGTGGGCTGGAGTCGGCTCGGTTCGGCTCGCGCAAGCCGGTAATTAAAACTTTTTATATTCGGCAAGCCGCTTGCTAAATTACCCCTAAAACCAAAAAATAAGCCATTTGTATGTTTATGCAAAATATGCACAGGTTTTAGCCTTATGAATTTAATTGCAACAAAATTAAGAACCAGCCTTACTGGGGAACATATATCCAATCTAATTTTTATATTTTTTATTTTCACAATATTACATTGAACTACTTAAATTAAGCAACATTTATTAGTTTTGATGACTGGTAGGAAGTGTGGAACTAGATAGTGCATCCTATGACACTCGCTGCTCTATGTTTCTCCATTGGGATTTTTTAGTTTTGGACAGTTAGGTTGTGCGGAACCGTGCTTGAAGATCCATCGGCTTGAATTTCTTCAATCTCCTTATGATTGATGCTTGATCTAGCAAGCTGTTTGCCAGCGGGTTTGGGTGGTTTTCGAGTCGCTTCTCGTAGTTGGTGCATAGCTTTTGAGCTATATTCTTAACCGTGTCAATTCCAAGGTCTTTGTGTAGCGTGGCATTGGTCACGTACCATGGAGCATTCGCTAGGGTTCTCAGTGGTTTGGATTGGAATCACTGTAGGATCTCTATGTTGGAGTTGCTGGCCGTATCCCAGAGCTGAATACCGTAGGGCCAGATTGGCATTAGTATGGTCTTGTATATGAGGACTTTATAATGCAGGGATAGCTTAAATCTCCTTCCTATGAGACAGTACATTTTTTTCAGCCTTACGTTCAGTTGTTTCCTTTTTGTTCCTAATGTGGATAAATAATAATGTGGATAGACTTTGTATTACTAGCCTTCATTCGCCACCTTTTGAGCCATCTTTGGATTTTGTTGAGTCACACCGCTTTGCAGTGATCTTGAAGCTGCGTCTGGATTTTCATGAGTTGTCAATTTAGCGGTGTCGTCGGCAAATGTAGTAGCCATGGTGTTGTGGGCTACAGGCAGGTCAGCCGTGAACAGTGTATAGAGGATTGGTCCCAAAACGATACCTTGGGACGCTCCTGCTCGTATCGGGCAAAGAGGTGATAGCTCCGTGCTACACCGTACCTGGAATTGGCGGTTGCTTAGGTAGGATTTAAGAAGCAAGTAGTATTGCGGTAAAAGCCTTTTGATTTTGTATAGTACGCCTGGGTGCTACACTTTGTCAAAGGCCTGTTCTATGTCGAGGAATGCTGCAGAGCAGTATTCCATTCGTTCCAGCGTGTTAGCTATGGTGTTAAAGACCCGATTGACTGGCTCTATCGTTGAATGCTTGGATCTAAATCCGAATTGATGTTCTGAGACAATGTCAAGCTTGTCGATCAATTGTTGTATTCTTCTAAGCAGTAGTCCTTCAAATAACTTTGATGTTATGGGCAGGAGGCTTATGAGGCGATACGATTTAATATCATTTGGTGGTTTGCCAGGTTTCTGAATCATTATGATTTGGGCGACTTTCCATTGGCTAGGTATGTGTAATGTACGAATTATAGCATTAAATAGATTGGTCAGGAATACTATGCCCTTCCTTGGTAGCTTCTTGAGGATGGTGCCTGTGATCAGGCCGTATCCACGAGATTTATTCGCATTGACCCCTTTGTGTATCATGCTGTTTACTTCCACAGGAATAATATGCCTGATGCGTAGGTCCAGAGGAAGGGGGCTATCTAGGAAGTCTTCTATATCTCCTTCGTGTTGGGCTGGAAATAGAGTAAATACCTGCGCGAGATGTTTTGCAAATATTCCGGCTTTTTCGGCGTCACTTTGAGCCCATTCTCCACCGGCTTTCCTGATAGGTGGTATATGGTTTTGTGGATGGCTAATCCTTTTAGTTGCTTTCCAAATTGAGTAATCCGTAGCAATTGTATTTGTTAGGTTTATTAGATATTGTTCCACATTGTTGTTATTGTAATCGATGATTAGTTTCTTTAGTTATTGGGATAATCTATTTAATCGTCGTTTATGAGCCGGGCTTCTGCTCATCTGCCACTGTCGCCTTGTTCTCCTTTTTCGTTAATTTTTTGTTTTATATCGTCAGGATATATTACGGTCGTGGGGGTATCACTTGTATCCGGGGTGGCCTCCCATGCAGCCTTTTGAACTATTTGGATGAAGTGTTCGGTTGCCTCATCCATATCGAATTCACTTTTTAGAGGTACGTTTAGTTTAATGCGTTAATCGATTATGTCACGGAACCTAAGCCAGTTTGTATTTTTGTTGTGAAGTGTCGGTCGCTAATCAATTTTTATAACTCCACTACTCAATGTCACCAATACGGGTGTGGTCCGATGAGATACCGAAACTTGTTTCGGTGTGAGTGAAGGGTTTAGCTATTCCCTTGGTTACGTAGAAGTCGAGTACGTCCGGAATTTTATTTCTGTCGGTTGGCCAGTAGGTTGGTTTTCCTGTTGAAAGTTGGTTACAATTTTGTGAAGTCAATGATTTTAGTAGTTGACGGCCTCTAGTTGTACTCAACTTAGATCGCCATAGGGGATGTTTGGCGTTGTAATCTCCTCTAGCTAAAAAGCGAGGACCCAGGCTGTGGAAGAACTCAGTGAACTTGTTGTCTTTTATATTATGTCGAGAAGGACAGTAGACTGCAGCTACTATAATAGATCCGAATTTCGCATCTTCGATAGCTATACTAGTCGCCTGTAGATAGTCCTTGGGTGAAGGCGGTAACACGTGGCGTTTGATGGTTGTTTTTACGAGAATCGCCCTACCTCCATGTGCCGTTCCATTCGGGTGTTCAGTGCTATAAAGTTTATTCCCGTGAATTTTTATATGGCTGACGGAAGCCATCGTGAAGTGAGTTTCTGCCACCAGGAAGATGTCTATTTTCTTTGTGTTTAAGAATACGGGCAGCTCCTGGCGGTGTTTGACTAGGCCGTTAGCATTCCATAATGCTAATCGATAGGACGTGAATCATTTGTCCGCAAACTTTATCAATACTGCTGTCGGACTTACTGCTGTAGGTTTAACATAGTTTTTAAGAGCTCGTTTTGCTGCATAATTGCTGTCCTAAATTCGTTGAATGATTTGTCGAGAATGTTTATAATTTCTAAGTTTTCGTTGGGGTTGTTCGTGTGAGAGCTTGTGTTTGCTCCAGCAGCTTGTACATAGCTCAAATTGCGTGCATCTCTCGCAGGCGTAGTATTAGGCTGGGTTTGGTTGGATTCGTCCTCCCTGGTGTGGTTTACGCGTTGTGGTCCTGATCTATGCCAGTGGGGATTCTGTGTGGAGGCGGCTCTTTTGTTGAGTATGTTTTTATAAACGCGACAACCCTTGTAGTTAGCTGGGTAGTTATCCCGGCAGAGGACACATTTTGCAGGGGTATCTCTGGATTTTACGCAAGACGTTGAGTTGTGGTCGCCACTGCATTTGACAGATCTAAATTGTCTGCGGCAGTAAGTCCTGGTGTATCCGTACCGCTGGCATCTTGTACATTGTACAATCGTCGAGTTTTTTTTCGACGGTTCAATGTCGATTCTGGCGTTTAATATGCGATCAACTTTATAGATATCCTTATTGTTTGACATCGGTTCTAGGTCTACGAAGAACAGAGGTAGCGGCTCTTTGGTTTTTCCATGGCGTATGTTTATTACGTTTCGCAATTGATGTTCATGGTCTTCGATACCGCTTTTTATATCCTCGACGGGAATTGTGGGATGGAGAGACCTTAGTACCACTCTGTAGGCACGGTTTTGTTTCTGTTGATAAGTATGGTACGATGCCTTTACATCGTCTACTACGTGTATTATTTTTCTTTAAGTTTCAGAGTCCCTGGCTATTATTTTGATATGTCCGTCGGTGTTGATAGTTTTGTGTGTGTAGTCGCTTTTGTTGTAAGTAATAGTAAGATTTCACATCCGATAAAAATATTGGCGGCGGTTTTGGGATTCTCACGCTAGCCGCTATGTCCATGGCTTGATTATCTTGATGATTGTTTCCGAGAGGAGAAAATCTGTTATTAGTCGAGATTGGTGTACTTTCTTCGACGCTGGTCGCAGATGCGTTTGAATACCTACGTCTTTTTTTGTTATGGACAATTTGCCATGTTGGTGGATCGCCGTTGCTGAGTTTAGTTAGGTTTCTTGTTAGAGTTACACAATTACACAACAAAAAGGCGCGGTGAAAAAGGCGCGCGACAAAAGGGCGCGGCAAAAAGGGCGCGGCGACAAAAAAGCGCTGCGACAAAAGGGCGCGGCGACAAAAGGGCGCCTGCAAAAAAGGCGCCTGTTACAAAAGGGCGCATTTTGTAACTAGCTGGAATATATGTTTCAGGTCAGAAAAGCAAAGTTTTATTCAAATTTGATATGTCAAAATGCAACAAATAAAGCCGTCTTAAAATTCACACGACACGTTAAGGAATTACGAATGTACACAAACATAACTCGAAAATTACAAATTGAAGTTAAAATTGTGGGCCAATCCACGCAAATAGTCAATAAATGGCCTATTTTCATAATCAGAAACGATATTCTTAGTGCGGATGGCGCAGTCTTTGTACTTTTTTCGAGGTGGTGCACCGTTAGCACCAGCCATAAGTTGTTCAATTTTGAACTCGTTGTAACTTTGTTCTTTCTTCAGGCAATCAATAAATTTCCATTTGCTAGGATGGCAAGCTCCAACAGTTTCGCCAAAACTGCGATGCCACCCTTCAATGGAATTATTGGTTTTTGGAAGGTCTCTGTTGACAGCTTCAAAGCAATTCTAAAATGCATGAGAAAATAAGGGTTCTCGCCGCCTTCCTCTACGATCTGGTCTGCCAATCCACGTATCTTCAAAATAATCAGTGACTGGGAGAATTATTTGCTCGGTTTCAACGAGTTCTTCAGTATAACGTCGTCTAACATCGGAAACTGTTTGAATTTTTCTCCTCACACATTGTGTGAAATGAAAGAAGCAGCCTCGCTGTTCAGCTTCAGGAAATTCCGCCGAAAAAGCGTTTACAGCAGCCGTTTCAAAATCAGACATCATCGATTCTGGATTTAAATCTGGGTGAATTTCTTTTATTTTGGAATAAAAGCGTCGATAAATTGCTTCAGACTTATTAGGTAAAAGAGCAAAAATAAGTGGAATGGACACGTTCAGATGTAAACCATGGAGAGTAAACAATTGTGTGAATAAAGAAGGTGCAGTTTTAAAAGTTCCATTACAGTACCAATGCTTCTGAAACTGCAGAAGATCCATGTTTCGACGGGTTGAGAATATGAGGAATCGGTCGGCGTCTTCAGGACCGATATCGTACAGCAAAAATGGCTGACCAGTTAGCGTTACGGTAAATTCGCCTGGAATTCGTAAATCTTCTAAGAGCGCAGGTGTTGGTAAGAAGCCGTTTTCGCGTCGACGAATTCGCTGAACCATCCGCTTGAGTGACACAATACGTGGTAGCTGACCAGCAATAGCTGCTTCGACATTCTAAGTTGTTTCGGCAATGATTTGATGAGTAGTTCCTACAAAAAACAATATTGACGTTTGAGACTTTTTTACTTAGTTTAGCAGAATGTTTCTAAAAATTAAGCTGAAAAATTATTGCAACAACAATATTAATTTTTTTTGCTAAATTACAATTATAAGCTGTAAAAATATACCGTGCTGGTTAGTTGCTACTAAAAACAATATTGACGTTTGAAGCTGTTTTACTTATTTTAGCAGTGTCTTCTTAAAAATTAGGTTTAAGAACTATTGCAACAACATTATTCAACTTTTTGCTGAATCACAATTATAAACTGCAAAAAATTACCATGCTGATTAGTTGCTGCTTGACGTAGATCTGCGACGACTTCCTTTGCTTGGGTAACGGCTATATTGGCGACGTGATTATGTGCTGTTTCTGTGACGATGCGATCACCAATTGTATGACAAAGTCCCCGACAACTATGTGTCCGATACTCAATACATTTGCAAATAACTTTCTCCTTTATTTCTTTCTCACGACGGAAAAGGAATCCATTATGTTTTAAAAAATTGTTATTCTTTTGACTAGTCACAAATTCAAGCGGCATTATAGGCAAAATTATTTGCAATAAGGGCACACAACAACACCAGACATTAATAGGTATTGTAGTGCTGCGCCAGATATACAGTAACTCGTTCCAATTCTGTAAACGTTTCAACGTGCTCATCTTTATTGTTACACACGTAATGGCGCCCTTTTGTCGTATGCGCCGTTTTTGTAGGCGCCTTCTTGTATAAGCGCTCTTTTGTCGCCGCGCCCTTGTGTCGCCGCGCCCTTTTTGCCGCGCCCTTTTGTCGCGCGCCCTTTTTGCGTCACCGGGTTACACGTAGATCACTCATGGTTGTTACTGATGGGGTTACATTAGGTGTTAGATTGGGCGGCCTATTAGCTAACAAGCCAATTTCCATGGCTTTTACATCATTTTTTGCTCCTGCGTCCCTTTACTATTAAACTAGATTTTGGACGCACTGTATATAAAAGGATTCACGAGAATAAATTGAAAAAGTCCGATAACGTTATCGGCGATAGGAGATAGTTTTACTCGCTCGCGGTACGTCTGCACAGTTTGAAGCGTCGCGAGCGACTATTCAATCTAATGACAATATATTTATTGGGGAAACACATATAATATATATATATATATATATATATATATATATATATATATATATATATATATATATATATATATATATAAATATATATATATATATATATATATATATATATATATACATATATATATATATATAAATATATATATATATATATATAAATATATATATATATATATATATATATATATATTTATTTATTTATTTATATGTGTTTCCCCAATTCTTCGAATTAATAGCTAGCCGGTTGTTCAAAATTTGGAAGCCCACCCCTGCGCAAACTGCTATGGAAAGGGGCATGCAGAAGCTCATGATAATAGACAAAGTAAAAAACAAACATATCTGGCAAAAAACAAAAATAACCGATGTTCTCACACATGCACTCAGACTAAAATTGAGGTGTGCTGCACACATAACACGTTACACGGATAAAAGGTGGACTATAGAAACTACACGATGGAAAAGTCCACAGGGAAAGAGGAATGCTGGTAGATCTATAAGACGGTGACATTATTCAGGTGTCAGGAATTGACTGGACAAATACAGACAAGGACAGGGATTTGTGGAAAGAGCTGGAGAAGGCCTTTACCCAAAAAGGGGTCCATATTTCAATAAAAAAGGCTAATCCTACTTACAATATACAATAAGTTGATTTTCTAATACACTACTAACAACATTTGAATTGGAACTTTTGAACTTTTGTTTTGAAATCATAGAATAAATGGTTTTTTATTTATTTATTTCATTGTACTCTATGTTTGTTTCTATTACCATAGGTTTCTTTATTATCTTATTATATATAGTTAACGAATTTGGTAGACCAAGTACGAGAAAGTATTTTTAGGGTACTTGACGACTTCCATTGTGTTTCAAGGTTTATTGTGACTTTATTGTGAAAACGGTTTCTATGAAATTTCGTAAAAAAATAAATAAATTGATGATCCGACGAATCTTCAGAATAATCTCCTTGAGCTCGTTCAAGAAAATATGATATCCGGCCTATCCCGTGCAACCGTATATAGGATAAAATCCATAAGGAAGGGTAGCGGTGACACATAGTTACGATATTTGATCTCCACAAAATAGGTATAAATGACATAAATACAAATATAATGAAATAACTAAATATAATGAAAAGTAAAATTTGGTTTTCTGCACTCTCGTACTATAATAGGGAACATGCTAGTAATATAAATTTGGTCAAAATATTTTTTGTCCGATTTTTTATTAACCGGACATGTGAACTATACCATTATTTTTCAAATTAATATCTTTTTAAATACTTAAAATTAATAAATAAAAGTGCAAGTTAAGCGAGGCAAATTTAAATTTTTTAAAACGCAACACCATTGGTTAAAACGAAAGTGACGTAACATCCCATATAAACAAGTCCGTATTTTTTACATTTGTATGTCATTGCAGTCTTTTGGTTAGAAAATAAACGTCAAAAACGTCAAGTTAAAAATGAAAACAGCTGTAGTATGCAATGGACAGTGATATTTGACGTCATCAACAGACCGTGCGAAAATGGCGGCGTTTAAACAGCTCAAAATTTTTCTTAATTTTAAGTTTTGTTTTAAACTTAATTACAGCATTTTTAAGCAGTATTGATATTTTTTTCTATGTTATAACGGTGTAAACAGTGAATTAAAAATATTTAAAAAATCCATTTATATTTCCTATTGCTTAATTTTATTTTGTTTAAAATTTCACACATACTTCTAGTTACAATAACATAAATGATAAATCAAACCACATACTTATATCCGCGAAAACCTCAAATACAACATACTGGATAAATATGTCACGTTTATATAGGATCGAGAGGTTAAAGGCAAAGTGATGTATATGTGATGAAGGCGCCGGGTGAGAATATTTGAATCGAGAGTGGTAAACACACATATGCAACACATCTTGAAACTTTGTAAAAATGTTAGGCGAGACCGAGTGAACAGACTTATTGTACAGTAATTTGCAGAAAGATATATTAAGGTTTTAAAAAGTTTTGATTTCTAACTTATAAGTCTTATTATCTTCTATCTCTAACTCTAAATCTAATATTTTCCAAATCTTAGATTTTTTTACTGCTTATTTTACTGCAAATTCTATTTTGTTTCCTATATTCCTATGAATTATAAATTAAATCGAGGAATTGGAATAATCATTCCCAAACAGTTACAAAATCCTTCTTTATCAGGTGCTATGTGTACGAACGTGTACGATTAATTGAGTAGTTGAAGTAGCCGCACCACTGATGATTTTCTGGTTACATGTAATTATTCTGATTAAAAATATGTGTATTATGCTCGATATTAAATGTGTTTTCGTATTTGACAGGGGTGAATACAGCAGTGAGCGGTAATAAAACTGAAAACTGGAGTCGTTCCAAAATTAACAAAGATATATTACCCGTTTATTTGAAATTCAATGCGGTGGAGTGCTACTCTAAGATATTGCTATATTATACTTAATATTTATACTTGCTTACTCGCTGCACTCTTGGCAGGCTTTTAATTTATCATTGCTCATGCGACGTTTAAAAGTTTTATTCCCGATCCAAAGTGATAAATAATTATCCCTGTAGAATGTATATGATGATGACATAAATACTCATGCACATGCTATATTAATGTCAGCTGAAGCCATAAGTTTATTTCTGATATTTGTTATCCCTACTTTTTATGAATTGAAAGCGCATTTTTTTTTATATTAAAGAAAAAAACAAAAATTTCTTTTAAGTTTCAAATTAAGTTTCACCAACACTGTGGCTTCTTCAGATAATTATATATAAATTAAATTGTCAAAAAGTGAAATAATAAATTATTTTTGTTTTGTTTCGACAATATTAATTTGTATATTATTACCTGAAGAAACGACAGTGTTGGTGAAACGTTGTAACTGTAAACGTTGTAATTATACAATAAATTTAAAACTTTAAAAGAATTTATATTTATATTTTTAATATTGAAATGAAGTTTCAACAAGCAATACCAAAATCAATCCATTCTCGCAAATTTTCAATTGTTATAGTAAATTAACACACAATCTTTTCAAAAAGTAGCTAGCAAAATTAAATTAAACTCAAACACAATATCCTAATTTTATTTATTTCTGGATCTGCTGGCCGTAAATATTGTAAAATTATGTAAACCGGTATAAAGATGTTATTTAGTTTATACTTACGAAACATTTTTTTTCTCTGTTTTATGTCTAAATAAACTGAAGAAATTTATCGGTTGGATTAGTTAAATAGTTTATACAGCAATTCACGTTTAGACTTTAAATTCAACAGACATCGAATTTGTTCAACAGCAAATATACCATTTTAAAGAATATTACCTGAAAGAAAATATATATTACTTTATATTACTTCAGCTATCTATAAAACCTCAAACAATTGTGTATACTTGTCTGTATCATATGAACTGTCAAACTTTTTTTGTAGCCTTGTCTTGCCTTGTCTTTCTATGTCTAGTCTTGTCTGACTAGTCAAATCAAATCAAATAATTTATTCACCTGTGAGTTAAGAGTAACTTTAGGCTAGTCTACAAAAAATTACAGATATTTAAGTATAATACAAAATTAATTATACAAAAAGAAAGGAAATAATATGAATAAATATATAAAGTGTTTGACAAATTAATTTTAAATATTAGTAGCATTTATTTTGATTGAAATATTATTGAGTTCTGCAGCACTATATAACGTGTGAGGAAGTAGAAAATTTTGAAGAAGTTTTCGGAAGATTTTTACGGATTTAGCTTCTTTGATTCCTGATGGTAGTTTATTATATATTATAATTCCTTGCTGATGTGGACTCTTTTGGCACAAAGTTAAATTTGATTCGGGCATATGCAGTTTTTCTTTGCCTCTTGTATTGTAATTGTATTTGTCCATATTTTTGTCGATGTTCTGTTTATTTTTATATATGATTGTAGACACTTCCAAAATATATAAGCTGGGTACTGTAAGTATTCCTAGTTGTGAATAAAATGTTTTACAGGACCCATTTTTCTTTAATCCTATTATGGCTCTGACAATCCATTTTTGCGACTTAAGTACTGTTTGTACACGTGGAGATAATCCCCAGACTGCAATTCTATAGGATAAGATGAACTGTATTTCTGCATAGTAGAAGTGAAGTAGGTCAGCTGTCGATACTATTTTTCGTAGGCATCTTATTAGAAAAACCTTTTTAAATTGCACACATGTGTGCTACGGCGTGATTCCATTGAAGATGTTCCTCTGTTGTTCCTATAATGAGTCCTAAGAATTTTGTATGTTTTGATCTCTGAAGTTGATAGGTTGCTTTATTTAATTGGAGATCTTGTGAATAATCGCTCCTTGAAGTTTGGAAGTGAACGTATGTGAAGTTGGAAGTGAACGTACATAGACTTTTATTTATTCAGGAATAGGTTGTTAGCTGCAAACCATTTATTTATATTGTTCAAAAGTATCTGAGCACATGTTTCATTGTGAATACCCTTAGATTCAGACACATTGAAGCTTGTATCGTGTGCATAGAAGGTTCACTGATAACCATTTATGTATGCTGGCAGGTCTGCTATATATATCAAAAATAGTAGGGGGGCCAGGACACTACCTTGAGGAACACGTATGTTTGTTCGTACGGCAGAGGAATGTGCTGTTTTGTTGCAGTAATTTACTGCGACAAATTGAGTACGATCTATTAAATATTATTTTAACCACCCACCACCTTTCCCCCTTTTGCCATAGCTATATAGTTTATTTAATAGATGGTCATGTTGGACACAGTCGGAGGCCTTAGATAGATCGCAGAATATACCAATTGGCCTTCTTCCACGGTCTACCTCTTGCATAAATCTTGTAGTTACTTCTAGTATCGCTGTATTTGTAGATTTCCCCTTGCAGAAGCCATGTTGTTGTGCGGGATCAGCTTATATTTCTCTATAAATGGTGTTAATCGTTTTGACATACATTTTTCTAAAATTTTCGAGAATACTGACAGCAGCGAAATTGGTCGGTAGTTATTCACATAATTTTTATTCCCTTTTTTATAGATTGGGCAAATTTTGGAAGTTTTTAAGACGTAGGGAAATTGTTCCATCTCAATGGACTTGATTATGATGTGGGTAATTGGCTTCAGTATCTAGTGTCGAAATTCTTTAATTATAATGACAGACCATCTGGACCACAAGATGTTTTATTTTGCAAATCTTCCATAAAAGACAAAACTTCCATACATGTGAATTCCTGTATATATGTCGTGTTCGGGTTACATGTGATATGGCTGTTTGTTATAGTGGTGGATACAATGTTTTGAGCAATGTTTTCTGCTACCTTTTAAAAAAACATATTGAGTATGGTTGTTACTTATTTAGGATCTCGAATTAGATTATCGTTTTCTGTAAGTTCTACATGTCTTGTTGTATCTATACTGTGTATAGATATGTATATAGATATGATACTATGTATGTATCTATAGAGCTTTTTGCTTGTTTGTGGCTTCATTTATTATCTTTTCGTAGAATTGTTGTTTCGTGTCCTTCATAAGCTTCTGGTGGCTTTTCATCATTCGCAGGTATTGTGATCTTAGGATTGGGTATTCTTTTTGTAATATGTAAATATGTTTGACACTGGGGGATGATATTCTTACTTCTTTTATAACACATGTCTTGTTATGTATATTTACTTTGACCATAGGAAAACAGGTGTTGAAGCAGTATTGAAGTGTCTTGATGAGAAGTATTATATATCTGGTCTTGTCTGTCATACACGTCCACAAATGCGTCCACAGATGGCTATCCACTCAAGGTATCGGAAAGACATGATCTTAAAAATCAATGTTATTTTTATGGTTTTTGTTGAGTGCCACGAAGGTGGACTGAAAGCTATAGAATAACTGACAAATTTCATACGAGATTTGTTTTTGGTAGTCCTAAAAAGACTCATTAGTATTATAGAGTTCCGGAAAGGTTGAGTATATTTATATATTCAAGCTTTGTTCCGTCTTTATTAAGTTTACATGTTATTTTGTATCAAGACATTGTAGCCACTATTTAGGCGAATCCTGTGACCTATGATGAACTATTTTTCCGTCACTCTAAAAGTAACGGAGATATTTGAGGTCATGTTAAATAGCCCATCCTGTACACTGTGTTCAAATAGACACACTAGACCACACAATTTTTGAGTGCTACAGATGGGAGAGTGACAGAGAGAAAGTTATTCAATACGTGGGTACTCCCTTAAATCCTAGAAAAAATATAGGGCATATGCTGGACACCAAAGAAAAATGGAATATGATCCATACAATAATAAAAACAGTAATATTGGCCAAGGAAAAGGATGAGGGACAAAAAATCTTGAAAAAAATTTAGCTAGATTCAACATCTGACCCAACCTATACTATCACGTCATGCGATAGAGCGTTCCCGGGGTGCCTGGTTGGTTTCATGGGGACCACTTGCCTGTATATCTTGTGTATCAGCTACGCCTCGAAAAAAAAAGCCTTGTCTGTCCAGTCTTGTCTGTCTAGTCTTGTATGTCTAGTCTTGTCTGTCTAATCTTGTCTCTCTAGTCTTGTCTGTCTAGTCTTGGCTGTATAGTCTTATCTGTCTAGTCTTGTCTGTCTAGTCTTATCTGTCTAGTCTTGTCTGTCAGTCTTTTCTGTCTAGTCTTGTCTGTCTAATCTGTCTAGTTTTCTCTGTTTAGTCTTGTCTGTCTAGTCTTGTTTATATAGTATTGTCTGTATAGTCTTGTCTGTCTAGTCTTGTCTGTCAAGTCTTGTCTCTCTAATCTTGTGTGTCAAATCTTGTCTGTTTAGTCTTGTATGTCTAGTATTGTCTGTCTAGTTTTGTCTGTCTAGTCTTGTCTGCCAAGTCTTGTCTTCCTAGTCTTGTATGTCTAGTCTTGTCTGTCTAGTCGTCTGTCTAGTTTCGACTGTCTTTTTTTTTAATTAAATATGGGGGACGTAGCAAGCACATTCAGTTGACTTGACAAGTGGCCCCCCTGGAAACTCACGGGCATCTTGGAACCGCTTTTCGCATATCTTCAAGATGGCGTTGGCTTCGATCTTACTTGATGTCCTTACATCCCCCATCCACGGAAGGTGATTAGGGGTTCAGGTTGTTTTCAGCTTTTGTTGTCTATGTTGTTTTGTCCGTTCATCCTGTTCTTTCATGCTTAGTATGTCCCTTATCATCATTTCTGTTGCAGACCAGTCTTCTTCACTCCTAAGCATTGTTTCCGTGAGTGTGCTAGTTTCTAAAATTCTTTTTGTTTTTGAAGTGTATATGTCCCTCTCTAAAGACCACCTAGGGCATTCGAAGATTGTGTGATACACGCTATCTGTCTTATCACAATAAACGCACTGGTTGTCTGCTTCGAGCCCAATACTGTGCAGGTAGTCTTTGAAGCACCCGTGGCCACTAAGTGCCTGCGTCAGGTAGTAGGTAACTTGTCCGTGCCTTCTCGTGACCCATGGATCCAATTTTGGAATCAGGAGTCTCGTCCACTCACCCCTCTCTGAGGCTTCCCAGTACTCTTGCCAACTTTCGAGCATTTGGATCCTTGCCTTTTTTCGCAGTTCATTTTTGTTTTCACAGCTCCTTTCTTTATAAAGCGTGTCTCTCTCTTCAACAAGAAGTTTTATAGGAGCTATTCCCGCAATAACAAGAATGGCGTCACCTGAGACGGTCCTATATGCGCTGGACACGCGTAGCGCCATTTTTCTTTGAATGGATTGCAGTTTTTGCCTTAGATTTGCTCTCTCCATGGCTCGCTTCCAGATTGGTGCTGCGTAGAGCATGGCAGATTCGACAACTGAACACAAGATCCTTCGTTTGGAGCTCTTAGGACCACCTACAGTTGGCATAAGTTTTCCAAGTGCCGCTGAGGTTTTTAATGCCTTCCCAGCTGCAAGAGCAATGTGCTGCCGAAAGGAAAGATTTTTATCTATAGTTACGCCTAAGTATTTAATGGCCTCCTTTGGTACTATTGTTTCGCTTTTTATTTTAAATGTGACTGGTCCTACTTTCATTCTTCCTGTCAATAAAACCGCTTCTGTCTTTTCTGGAGCGAGTTTTAGCTGTTTTTTCTCCAACCAGTTGTCTATTAGTGCAATGGCTTTGTTCGCCATATTTATAACACAGTTTTCTGTTAATCCAGTGACAATGAGGGCCAAGTCGTCGGCGAAACCGACAACTTCCACTCCCTCTGGCAACTTCAGTCTAAGGACTCCATCATACAGGATATTCCACAAAGTTGGTCCCATTACTGAGCCTTGTGGAACACCACTGTAGATTTGTCTTTCTACGCTTTCACCCTCTGCCTCTATAATAATTTTTCGGTTGCAGAGGTAGCTGCTTACGAGTTTCAGGAGATACGGAGGGAAGTCTCTTGATATTAATTCTTCAACAATATTTTTCCAAGCAACGGAGTTGAAGGCGTTCTTAACGTCTAGCGTTATTAGTGCGCAAATTCTTCTTTTCCCTCGCAATCCTTCTGCAGCCACTTCTGCCAGCTTTAGTACTCTCATTATTGCGTCTATAGTTGAGAGTCCCTCCCTGAAGCCGAATTGCTTTCTGGATAGATCTTTACTGTTCCTAAGTTGCTGTTTTATTCTCCCTACTACCATTTGTTCTAGCAATTTCCCTGTTACATCTAGCAGGCAAATTGGCCTGTACGATGATGGATCCTGTAAAGGTTTGTCTCCTTTTCTTAACAGGACCAGTCTTGATTTTTTCCATATTTCAGGGAAGTTACCGTTTTTTAATATATTGTTGAAGATGTCTAACAAGAAGTCTGGGCAACTGTTTGCGGCAATCTTTATTGCTTCAGCTGGTATCCCGTCGGGTCCTGGAGCTTTATTGTTTCGAAGGCGCATACTTGATCTTCTTAGTTCTTCTAAGGAAAAGTTTTCGTTTGCCAGTTCTTCGGGCAAATCCCACATTGGGGCCTCGTGAATTGGGAATAGGGCATCAACGGCTTCTTGCACTCTTTTCATAGGTAGGTTGGCATTTGTGTGCCTTACCTTGAGTTCCCGTGTAGCGATTTCGTATGCGTTTCCCCAGACGTTTTGATCTAGCTTGTGGCAGAGTTCAAGCCAGTGGTGTCTTTTGGACCTATTTATTTCAATCTTTAGAGACCGTTTTATATCCTTATACAGGTTTCTACAGTGTTGTGTGCTCTGCGCGTTTTTGTCTCGTTTGACTTTTCGTTGATAGCATCTTCTTGCTGCAATGCACTGTGCTCTTAATTTGGAAATCTCATCGCTCCACCAGTATACTAGCTTCCTCCGTGTTTGTTTTTTGTTTCTGTTTAGTGTGGAATCACAGGTTCGTATTAGAACTTTTATTAGCATCTCTGGAGTGCGCTCTGTCGTCTGGCTAATTTCTTTTCGCAGTTTTTCTACGAACTTTGTTTCATCCAGATGTTTGGTTCCCCATCTTTTATACTTTATCTCTTGAATAGGAAAGTCTATCGCGTTTCCTTCTATCCGGTAGCAGAGGTAGTTGTGATCGCTTAGTGTCTCCCTGTTTAGCACCTTCCAATTTTTTATTTTGTTTGCCAGGCCAGATGTAGTTATTGTGAGGTCTATTATGGATGTTGATTCCCTTCTTTCAAACGTCGGGGTGTTCCCTTCATTTATTATGACTAGATCCAGTTCGGATAGCCAATCCATGATTAAATCTCCCCTTACATCCATTACTCGGCTTCCCCAGTAGGGAGATTTGGCATTAAAATCACCCGCTATCAGTTTTTGCTTATTTGAGACTCTTAAATGTTGTTTTAAGTTTTCCAGTGACGCTTCCAACTGTTCGAGGGTCTCATTTGGTGAGAAGTAGCAACTGTAAATGAATGCTTCCTTCAACTCAACCCACACAAAACCTATCCCACTTCCATGATTAAGCACAATTATTTCCTTATTGACAACTCTGATTGCAGCGTCAAGTTTTATTTCTTTAAACCAGTCTCCCGTGTTAATTATCTTTTTGTTAGGCTCACTGATGATAATTATGTCGCTGTTGAGATCTGCTACTGTGGCGTTGAGTAGGTCATGTGCAGCCCGGCACCGCATGCTATTTATTTGGATTATACTGGGCATTGCGATGTTTGATAATTTCGCCTTGCCTCTGATAAAGCTTTCCGGAAGATAGGGCACATTCCCGAGTCGGCTCTGTGTCCCTTAGCCTTGCAGATTGGACAATATTCTTCCTTCTTGCAATCCTGTGCCTTATGACCCTCTTCTCCGCATCTAAGGCATAGCTATCGCCTGTCTGGTCCTCTACAATCTTTTTCAAGGTGGCCTGTTTCCCAACATTTATAGCATTTTACTATATTTATTCTTTCGTGGATCCTGCATTCTACCATCCCTATCTTTATTCTCCCGCTGTTGACTACTTTAGCTGCTATTTCCTGGGGGACGGAGAGAGTTGCAGCTTGGCTCTCTCCATAGGCCGGTCTAAGATTTAAGACCCTGATGTCATCATTTTCTACTCCAGTGTTTTTTTTAATGGCCTCGATAATTTCCAACTCAGTTGTGACCGCATCCAGATCTTTGATATGTATAATTTTTTCCTCCGTCTTGAGTCGAACCTCGGCGGATGGACATTTTTTCCTAATCTCTTCCCCTAGTCCCCGGGCCTTGCCACCTATGACTTCGAGAAGGAGTTCGCCAGTCTTAGCCTTCCTGGCTCCCGTGATAGTGGAGCCGATTATCTTCGCATCTACATTTGCTCTGACAATTTTTAGCAGGTCAGGGAAAGAGCTTCCCTCTGATTTGATTATTACGGCTTCTGTTCGTTTGTGTTTTTCTTTTCCTTGGCTTCCTTGGTTCGATTCTCTTCGTCCTGTGGATGGTTTTGCCTTTTTAATGATTTCCGTCCATTTGTAGTCTGATCCTGGTTTCTTCCCGGTCTCTGCAGATGGTTCGTATGGGCAATAGACTCTGATTGCTATGTCGGTTTTTGCAAACACAAACTCGACTAGTTTTTTTGTCATAGGCCAATCGGTTTTTCTGGGTCTAAGGATAGCCAGATTTTTTCTGCAATTTTTTTCAGAATTGTGTTTTAGTTTCTCTAGGCAAGCATAGAGGTCCTTGAAATCAACATCATCGGTCGTCGATTTTCTGTTCACCATTTGATGGACATATCTGTCCGTTACTGTAATATCCCCGTTTTCATCTGGGGTACCGATTGTATGCTTTAGGTAGACAATTTTTCCCACCTTTGGGACTTGCTTCAGCATCTCCTCAGGTCTTGCATAAGCCTCTGTCAATGCCCTTGGTACTCCTTGCTCAGGCTGTAGGAGTTCGTCGACGCACCAGGCAATATCCCAGTCTGGGGTTGTGGCTAGTGCGTTTCCCTGGCCAACTTGTACTCTCTTGTAGGCATCCCTCGGCCAATCCTTTGCAGATATTTTCTCGAAATCTTCGAAGGTTTTGCCATCTTCTATCTCGGAGCATAGTTCTGCTAGCTCATTTTCCTCATCACTGGTGGTAGTTTGTGTAGTTATGCTGCATGTTTTAACGCAACGTTTACTCTCTTCTATATTTGTGTTATGGGTCAATTGGCCGCTGATCCATATCCTCTCAAGAGACCCTGTTAATGCCCAAATCTCTTCTGTCACCTTTTTAATTTCCTTTTTAGTGCTGGGAGTTGCCTTAACTAACGTCCTGAGATCAAGAGATCTCGCAATCAGTTTTCTGGTAATTTCCTCTAGGTCATTTCCTGTTACAAACGGAGGATTTGCGATGTCTTGGCGTTTGCGTTTGGCCTGCTGTTCCTCCGTATGGGAGGTGTTAGGATTTCCAGTGAGTGAGATTGACCTCTCCCTATGTGCCAGTTTGGAAGGAGGTGTCCTTTGAACCCCGTCCCCCCTCGCAAAAGGATTTTTTCCCCAGGCTTCTTCGCTCCCTTCTGCCATTTCTGGGTTTGCCAGAAAGAGAGAAAGAGTAAAATCAACCAAAAAGAGGGTTTATTTGTTTATTTTTCCTTCAGTATGTGTGTTTATTGGGGAGGAATATATTCATGGTAATATTTATAGTAATATTCAAAGTAAATTTTAATACAAAATTTCGATGTTAGATTTTAACACTGAATTTTTATGAAAAAGTGTAAATGCACAGCTGGGATCGAACCCAGGCAGGCCGAATCCAGATTCCGGCGCTTTTACCACTTGCGCTACTTAAGACTGAACAACCATGTTAAGCTGACAATTTCACATTTAACTATCTCGGGTTGATCTTTCAACACGTGCTTAGAAAAGAGTTTTTAGATTGAGGTTAGTTTTTAATTAATTAATAACTAAGGTGTATACTTAGCTAAGTTTGCTGTATGCGAGCATATGTCCAGGATATATAGTACAACACAGAAAATATATACAGTTTATGAGGAAATATGTACAAAAGCAAGATATTGAACATAGAACACTATAAATACGGCGAGTCTCTGTCTCTAGATTAATTACACAATATTGAGTCTTCTCTCACACTACAGTTTATTGTTTTTATAAACACTGGCAAATTCTGCACATTATAATAAACAGTGTAGAATTTTTTGGTCTATTTCCACTTAGATAATTTCGATTTAACTTCGAGATGTTTGTCACGCACCCAAACACACGTCCGTCTCCGTCAACGTCACAGACAAGACTGTGTTTCGACTGTCTAGTCGTGTCTGTCTAGGCTTGTCTGTCTAGTCTTGTCTGCGTAGTCTTGGCTGTCTAACCTTTTCTGACTATTCTTGTCTGTCTAATCTTGTCTGTCTAGTCGTGTATGTCTTGTCTTGTCTTGTCTTGTCATTTTCGGATGAGGGGCAATGCATTATTGCAAACCGGGGCATTTGTACCCGTATAGTGTGGGGCTCTCTGATCGAGTCCTTCGTTACCAGTATGCCCACTAAAACCCCTCCTCTATCTCTTCACTACACCCCACCTGGAACTGCTTGAGCATTAGTTCAGGTGGGTGGTGGTCTAATTCCTTCCTTTTCTTTCTTCTTGTTGTCCTTTCGTCGTCTCGATTACGTCTTTCATCTTGTATCCTATTAGATATGTAATTTTGTGTTTTTCTATTTTCCCGTCTTTCCGTCAAATATCTAGTCGTCCATGTTACCTTCCTTATGTGTCGTGCGATACTATGGTCTCCATCCATTCCCACTCCCTTTGTTCTTTTCCCATCATGATTTCAGTTACGTAAGCTTGTAATGCATCTCAGTTTTGCTCACTTTCTAACATAACTTCCATGATGTTCTTCTACTTTTGTAGCACCTAATGTCTCCGCGAGTCGAGTTCTTTCATTCTCTGATTCTGTACACATGAAAATAGTGGTATGTAGTGCGTCGTCTGGGATATGACCGTAGCAGAAGCACTCCGCAGTGTCCCTTTTTTAGAACCGTTCGAGGTATGCGTTGAAGCACCCATGGCCAGTAAGCGCCTATGTAAAATGGTAATTCAAATCGAATGTATCCGTATAACTCAGATGGTATCCGTGTGACCTATCGTACCATGCTGTTTCGTTAGGGATAAGGCTGTGTGTCCACCGTCCACTAGTGTCGCTTCCCATATTGTCTAGTCTAGTCTGTATAACCTTGTATGTCTAGTCTTTCTTGTCTAGTTTTGTCTGTACAGTCTTGAATGTCCTGTCTTTACTATCCAGTCTGGCCTATCTAGTCATGTCTGTCTAGTCTAATCTAATCTCTCCATTTGTTTATGACATTTTATTGGCATATATGCCTATAAAACATTTTATAGGCATATATGATATATACATTCTCACTACTTTCCAGTAGTGAGACGTGCGTGGGTGTATGTAGGCAAAGCCAATACACAGACTAAATGCGAACACGTGGAAAAACATCTAAAACAAAAATTTCCAAATAATGATTTTCAAGTAGAAGCACTTCCCACAAAAGAAGAGGCTACAAGTATAGCTTAGGTGCATAGCTGGTAAAGTAGGTGCAAGCATTACTTTGTTAAATGATCTCTACAACGGTGATAATTGGCCAGCAGGAATTATTGTTAAAAGATTTGACTTTCGATCCTTTCGAAAAAGTAACCAAAAAGGACAATTTACAACAGGTCAGCCAATCCAATAATCAGGTTAAGGTTAATAACCAAAAAACTTTGACAATCACTCAT
This sequence comes from Phosphuga atrata, assembly GCA_944588485.1. Lineage (NCBI taxonomy): Eukaryota > Metazoa > Arthropoda > Insecta > Coleoptera > Silphidae > Phosphuga > Phosphuga atrata. The sequence continues at coordinate 15,242,803 of OX155901.1, forward strand.
ATAAACAGCCAGTGCTTAATAAATAAGTGTGAATTTCTTGAATTATTTTTAGACAGACAGCCGTGCACAATTCTATGTGTTAGTGAACATTGGTATCGAAATGACGAAATTACAACAATTAAATTAGAAGACTATCAACTCATTGACCATTTCAGTAGAAGGAATTATGGACATGGAGGGGTTGCGATATTTGGAAATGTCAAAGAACATGTAGAAATTGTGCCTATAGATGAAATTCGGTTAGAATCAATAGAACTTCACTTTGAGTATACAACAGTAAAGGTCAAAACTGACTCCTTAAATGCTATTGTAGTATGTATATATCGCAGTAGTAGTAATGGAGATTTACAAATATTTTTTGAAAAACTTGAAGTAGTATTAAATTATCTAACAAAATTTAGCAAAAAATATAAAATTAATATGTGCGGGGATTTTAATATAAATTTTTTGACAGAATCTTCAAAGAAAACGCAAATATTGGACATAACTCGAGCTTATTACTTAAAAACAACAATAAATGTACCTACAAGATTGGAAAACTGTTTAGACAATTTCTTTATTTCTAATGAAATTGAAAACTTTGAAACAAAAGTTACTGATGTGGAATGGTCCGACCATGCAGCTATAATATTGAATATTCAACATAAGGTGATTGTAACAAAGCAATCAAGTAAGACTTGGTATAGGCAAATTGGTAACACACCTAGTATGAATTATTTTCAAAAATTGTTAGAAAAGGAAGATTGAAGTAATGTGTATAATTGTAATGATGTGAATAGTCAGTATGATCTCTTCCTCAATATGTTCTCTTATAATTTAGACAAGGCATTTCCATTAATGCCAAAAAAAACAATATTAACAAAGAAAAAAGCAATAACAACCAGTGGATCACCAGAGGAATTAAAATCTCATCATCTAAACTTAAAGAACTGTTTCAACTTACAAAATTAAATGTAAATTTAAAGGAGTATTATAGAAATTATAAAAAAATTTATCATAAAGTAATAATTAATGCAAAAAAATATACCATAACAATTTAATGCAGAAATCTGTTAATAAGAACAAAACAGCATGGAAAATTATCGGAAAAAATAAAAATAAATTTCATAATGAAATTGAACTTGAAATAAAAGATTCATTGAATACTGATTCATTAACGTGTGCAAATTTTATGAATAAATATTTTAATAATGTTACAAACGAATACAGCATAAATTCAAATAATTTTAGAGAAGTAAATACTAGAATTGAACTATCTAATTTGAATACATTCTTTTATGAACCAGTACAAGAAAATAACATTATTAGTGTAATCAATGAACTAAAAAAAACATACTCTTGTGGTCCAGATGGTATATCGTCAATTATTTTAAAACAATATTCCAAAGAAATAAGTGCACCTTTGAAAGCAATAATAAATAATTCTATTGATAAAGGGGTATTTACAACTTCACTAAAAAAATCAAAAATTATACCATTATTTAAGAAAGGAGACAGAAGTATAGCTTTAAATTATAGACCCATTTCAAATTTTAACTGTTTTTCAAAAATTATAGAAAAATTAATGGCTAAAAAAATAGTATGTTTCCTGGAAAAATATAACTTACTGAACAATAGTCAACATGGCTACACTTATGGAAAATCCACAACAACTGCAATTATTGATTTTATAAATAACCTTTATAAATGCTTAGATGATAATAAAAACACAGTAGGTATCTTTTTAGATCTGAGCAAGGCCTTTGACCTGGTGAATCATTCTATCTTACTAGACAAACTGTGGAAATTAGGAATAAGGGGAAACACTCATGAATGGTTCAGAAGCTATTTAGAAAACAGAGAACACTACGTAGTCATAGAAAGTCAATCATCAAATATATTAACAACAAATAGTGGTGTACCACAAGGGTCCGTACTAGGACCCATGCTCTATTTAATATATACCACCGATTTTAATTTTAAAGATCTTCAGCTATTGTAGAAGCAGACAAAAAAAATGAAAATATATCAAAAAAGACAACTAATAAGATAAATGATTTCGAAAAATATTACACTCAAAATAAATTACATCTTAATAACAAAAAACTAAATTTATTAAATTTGATAAAACTAATTGTGAGAGAAATATAAGTTACTTAATAAAAGCAAAACAGGGCTCCATTGAACAGGTAAATTCTACAGCATTTCTGGGGATTACTATTGACAGTAATCTGAAATGGGGATATCATACTGATATTCTTTGTGCAAGATTATCTACGGCATGCTTCGCCTTAAGACAAATGAAAACTTTGGTTAATAGTGAAATGCTATTAATGTACTACTTTGCCCATTTCCATAGTCTACTAAAGTATGGAATATTTGCATGGGGAGAAGGACCAAATCACAACAGAATTTTTAAACTGCAAAAAAGAGCTATAAGAATTATTGTGGGTGTCAATAAACAAACCAGTTGTAGGGATTATTTCATTGAGTTAAATATATTGACACTAACATCTGAATATATACTACAATTATTATTATATGTAAAGAAAAATATTGCAAAATTTAAATCTGTAAACGTTAGCAATTATAACACAAGGAACGAAAATACCTTACAAATCCCAATTCACAGAAAGGAATTTTTTAAAAATAGTCCAATATATAGGAAAATTATAAGTTACAATAAACTACCAAATGAATTTAAAAATCAACACTTTAATATGTTTAAAAATAATAAAATTAAGCAAGGCGTATTACAGGCTTAATGAGTATATAGAAGATGTGTTGTAGTACTACTGTACTGTATTACCTAAAAGTTAATGTATAAATGTAAAACTATCTGTTTCTATTTTTATTTTTTTTATTATTATGTATCTTTGACATATTCTATACAATATGTAATTATATTGTCCAATGAATAAATTATCTATCTATCTATCTATCTTTAAATAAATACATTAGAATACAAGCGATCATATATTAAAAATTTACATTAACGGAAGAGGTTCTTACAAGTAGTACCTATTTGCTCGTTCCACATTTTCACCCTCTTTAACAATCCCAAACTATTTCCCCTTTCATCCATACACTCATTCCGTTCGTGTCCTAGCCTTAGCTCTTGTTCCTTCCAATCAATCCTTGTACATTCTTCCTTCCAATATTTCCATCTATCCTCTACTGCCCCACATACTCTATACTTCCTACATTCTTCACTCATCCAATATTTCATACCACGCTCTTCACTTACACACCTAAACTTTGCTAGTATAACTTGCAGGTCTGACTCTTTACTTGAGTTTAAATAGGTTGGTAAACAACCATGCTTCTGAATCATTTCGTATTTTTGGAAAAACCTACAAATTGCAATTTTGCTCTGGCACTCCTGTAATTCTACCTCCACTAATCGCTCACCTATCATTTCCACCCAGTTATTTTCACCCCAGATATTCCTCCTCTTTCATATAGTTTTCTTTTATTCATTCCCCAGACGTGTCCTTTCATCCCTTCTTTCACCATCCCGATTCGTCATCCTAAATACCTCTTTTATTATTCTTTCGTCCACATTTTTTTAGCTAATCTGTCTAGTCTTGACTATCTAGTCTTATCTGTCCAGTCTTGGCTGCCTAGTCTTGTCTGTCTATCCTTGTTTGTCTAGTCTAGTCTGTATAGCCTGCTGTGTCTAGTCTTGTCTGTCTTGTCTATCTATTCTTGTCTGTCTAGTCAATTTGTATTTCCATTTATTTCTCTATTGTATATAACTAAAAGAAATGTTAAACATTATACATAAATTAATGTGAATTAGAACTAATAATTTGACATAATTGCAAATAAAATTAATAATTCTAAATAATATTAGTCTTGTCTGCCAAGTCTGTCTAGTCTGGTCTATCTAGTCTGTCCTGCCTAGTCCTGTATATCTGATCTTGTCTTTCGAGCCTACCCTGTCTAGTCTTGTCTGCCTGTTCTTGTATGCCTTGTGTTGCCTTATCTGTGTAGTCTTGTATGTCTAGTCAATTTCAATTTGCAATTATTTCCCTATTCAAGTTAAATAACTAAAAGGAATTTCAAACATAATACATAACATACTATAAAATAGAACTAATAATTAGACATAATTTAAAATAAAACTAATAACTTTACTTTTATAAGATAGAATTGGTAAAACCATACTACGTTATAGATAATCATACAAACTTAAAACAGTCGGAACACAGCCTGAATATATAAATATATTCAACTTTTCCGGAGCTCTCCGAGTCTTTTTAGAGCTACCGTAACAAATCTCATGTGAAATTTGTCAGTTAAATAATAGCTTTCAGTCCACCTTCATGGCACTCAACAAAACCCATAAAAATAACATTGTTTTTAAGATCATGTCTTTACAATAACTTAAGTAAGTAGTTCGCAGACGCGTTTCGAGATTTTTCTCTCATCACTGCAGCTTTGCTTTTATTAATGACAATTTGTAAAACACTCACCTGAAGTCAAACCAAACATTGAGCTTAGAATTATATTAAAATAATTCAATTTGACTCGAACAATTGCTGAAGCAACTCGAGTGATTGTAGATAGTGCCACTTTAATAGATAATATTTTTACAAACATTTCGGAATATAATGCATCTGCATATTATAATCTTATTATTAGCTGATTATTATCTACAACAAATGTCTTTTTGCACATCAGTTTCATACAGAGAACATAAAATCCAATTTACAGAATATGGAAAAACCGATTAAGACAAGTTGGAACTCATAAGAGATACTCTTATGCAAGTAAACATCTGTAACAAGTTAACAAATATCAAAAAGATGGTTAACCAAGAAAACAGACATACAATTTTAACTACATTTATAGTTCCACAAACGAAATTAAGCACTGTGTTATTGCACTATCAACTATAATAAACTTTTGTTTTTCTTGAGGTAATTTCCCCAGCAAACTAAAAGACGCTTTTATATTACCCATTCATAAAAAACGCTAATAAGAAAGTACTTAATCCAAAAAATAATTTATATTAGAATCACAATTTATTTAAATCACAAACAAAAAAATGTATTAACGACAGTACAAAACAGCTTTATTAAAGGTAGATTTACAACAAGGGCTATATTTCAGTTGGTTGAGGAAATTTTCAACTCCTTGAATTCTGGTCAAAATATAGCCGGGATATTTCTGGATCTTTCCAAAGCATTCGATAGTATAGACCGGGGGTTTTCAAACTGGATGCAACAATAAAATGTAAAAAATCGAAATTATACTGTCATGAAAATATTGAAAGTAAAAATTTGTCGTGAATGGCATTTTTCGTGAATTTATTCTATTTTGTGTCGATTCAATTTTATATATAGTTTTATATAAGTTTTTAAGTTACTTAGATTTTAATATCTTAAGATAATATTATAAATAAATATTTATACCCAACAACAAAGGAATTCAGTTTATGGGGAATTCGCCCTTAATTACCACTCAATAGTTAATGTAATATTTTCGGAAAACATCAACACAGTTAAGCAAGTTTATTAAAAATCCTTGCAATTAAAAGTGAAGATAATATTATAATTCAATATTTTTGTATACCCAATAACGAAAGGACGAAAATTTCATAATTGTTTGAGAAATAACATAAAATATTCAAAGTTTCTTCAAATAATTTCTGAATTTATTTTCATCGTTGCGGAAGTACAAACCTAAATCATTTGTTGTCTCACTTCCGCTTCGATCTCAACTCCACGTGGAACGGGTAGTGTTTTAAATATTGAAACATTTGGATACTTTTTAAAATGGCGAGTTTTTTGTGTTTCCCAAATAAATACACAATCGATTTGTTCAAAAAATAGTTATATTGGTAAGCAAACTCTCTGACGCGTACATAATATTGCAACCGACAATGATTTTAAATCAAGGGTAAGCGTCGGACAGTTTTGAATCTTCCGACAGGTTTGACTCTTACAAGCATGAACAAACCTATCTTGTATTATACTTTACTGCTTAAAATATTTATATAAGTAACGTATATATTTTATTATCTATTCAAAGAACATAAAAAACCGAATTGCCGAATTGATGAAGAGCCGAGCAATTGTCAGAATGAAACAAGTGGCAGACAATGCCACCAGCAGCCACTGTGTCATGCGTCGACATTTTCTGGCAACTAGAATGATGCCGCAAGATGTGAGCCGCCCGCTTTAAGCACGTCTTTTAAAACTTGCCACGTCTTACTGCACACAGAAGTGCGATGGCTATCAAGTGGAAAAATTTAGCCACACTATTCGAACTAAAATATACACTAGTAGTCACATTTACAGAAGAGCCTTTTATTTTAAGCAGATAATATTATGTACTCAGTGGTAATGTTTGCTAACGATAACGCATTGTCTATTAAAGGTAAAAATCGGGTGCAGTTTCTGCAAGAAATTATGAATGGTATGTATGTGATAAGGTCATATTATTCGCAGAAAAATGTTAAATAAAATCTCTGCTCGTAGAGAGGAAAATATCGAATTCATCTTCAATCAAGAAACACTTACGTCTTCCTCGTAAACAAAGTTTTTGGGTGTTATAATCGATAAAGGACTTAACTGAAAGGCCCATGTTAGCTATATATCTCCAAATAATAGCAGCTTATGTTATGCATTGAGAACGCAGTCACAGTCGGTTGACGAATGTATTAGTTTAACTACATATTATGCATACATTGATTCGGTTATTCAATATGGAATAATTTTTTGGGGCAAGTCAATCGATGCACATCGAATATTTTTACTTCAAAAAGAAATACTAGTGAACCAATACGTAAACCATGTTCAACATGACAATGACAAACTTATGTAAACCAGTGTTCATTTAGAAGAAAATACTTACGTTACCCTGCATCTACATTTTAAAAAGTGCCAGTTATATAAAGAGCCATTATAAGATGCTTGAAAACAAGTATATACGCACAAATACAATACACTAATATAATGTTTATTCATTTTTAACGCAAATATTTTGTTTTTATAATCTAGGAAATCAAGCAAAATTTATTTATACTTAATATTAAAACATTTTAAACATATTTGTGGCCGCTTGGGACACTTACTACAATAACTGAAATCGATTTTCGCTCGGTTTCTGGCTTCTTTATGCCCTTTATCTTGTTGAAGTTTTGCGTAACACATAGTAGATTTGCTTCGAATCTTCTTACCGTCAGCGTTTATTCTATCAGACAAGTGGTGATAGGAACTTTAAGAAAATGGTTATGTGTCCTGCTGTACTCGTTCTGGCATATTCAACAAGTCTGCCCCAAATTTTCTCAAAATACATTTATTTGAATTCGTTTTTGGACGCTTGTTTGTACAGGATCCAAGAGTGAATAACTGTATAGCCTAAAAGTAGTTCAATGCCACGTTTTCTATACCATTTCACACTTTTTCGGAGAGCATTCGAATTGTGGCATTCGAAGCCATTTGACCCGATCAGTCAGCAAGAGTCGTACAAGAGCCAAAGGTTTTTTTGCGGCGCGTCGATATTTACGTTTGGAAAGTGCTGGCTCAGTTTGGCTGTTTGAAGGATATGATGATGAGGAACTTGCATTATTTTGGATATTAGGATTCTGTACCTGATTCACCCCAGAAGTAGATGATTGCGGTTCGATATCTTCAGCATCTATTATATGATCGTTATTAGCGGATGTTTGTTTAATGCTTTTGGACTGTACTGGTACCATTATGGGCGCATGTTTGGTTGATAGTAGCCTTACATCTCGAGTGTGTCTCCACTTTATTATTACGATAGCATTTTTATCCTCTCGTGATACAATTTCACTTCTTTTAATTTTTAACATATAACTTCTTTGGGCAGATGTTTCTTATTTGCCCTGAGTGTCCCTACAAATTATGTTTGATTGTCAAGCATGGCATTGGCTAGTTCGAAGCTAGTGTAGAAATCATCTACATATAATGCTCTGTCTTCGTACAAAATTCCTGTACATAGATTGAAACAAACATTGTTGGCCAATCCGACTTGTCCCGTTGCAGATTTCCCCGAATAAATTTTTAGCGCTCATGTGAACCCATCCAAGCAGCACAATTTGAATAATTTTATGCCGTAGCGATGTGCTTTGCTAGGTATATACTGTCTAAATATCAGACGTCCTCTCCAAGGTACTAGAGTTTCGTCGATGATTATATCTTCGCCAGGATAAAATACAAATTTTCTTTGCAAGATATCAACTTAGAAATTTTATCAAGACGTTGGCCTCTCTGACTTGTTTCGTTATTATTGAAATATAACTTACTTAGTAATAACTGATATCTATTTGCATAGACGTGGAATGTCTAGCCGATAAATACCTTGTTTATTAGCCCAATAATCTTTCAAAGAATTTAGCTTAAGTTAATATCCATTAGTATCCATTTACTGATGAGAGCATATTTTCTCTGCCTTTGTGATGCTATAGTCTGCTGCGCAAATCTATTAGTTTTAGTAACGATGAAATCTATAACCTCGTCATCCACGATTTGGAATAAAGTTTCTAGGGGAGAGATGTTCCCTGGTAGAACTATTTGCAGTCCTTGGGAACTAGTGAACTGAAACACTTTATGCCTTCCAACATATTCACTCCAAACAGAATCCACTGTTGCTTTCTCAACTTGTTCCTGGCCAGCCTCTTCTGCAATATATTCCATGGCAAATTCCTGAAGATCGTTTTCGATATATCTTTCATCATTATCATAATTCTTGTTAGACTGGTGGGGAATCGTCACGCTCCCATCCTGGATCTACAAAAGAGTTATCTGAATCATAGTCGTCGGCGCTTTAAGCTTCGATTTCTTCAGTAATTGTTTGCAGCCCGGATTCTGTCAATATTTTGCGACGTTTTGAAATTTTCAGTTGTAAACTGTTCGAATGAAACCTTACTTTTCAAAATCAACAACAAGATATAAAAAAGTGTAAAATATGTCATACTTATTGGAATGACATTGTTGCCAATAGAAAATTTTCTTGACAGGCTTCGTCATTCATAAATGTATGACACCAAAAATTGGCTAAAACTCTCAAAATTAAAAAAGTATACAAATAATAAACTACAAACATATTAATATGATTGCATTAAGTGAGGTACGGGAGAACACTTCTTGCCCCTGGTGTAATTTTGCACTCAATATGTTAAAAATGTTATTAAATTAAAAGGCATACTATTCATTGAAAGAATACTATTTTGAAAATTATAATTATGTGTAATATGTGTTATTTCGGTTGTCAATTTCCTTATATGCCTCTTGGTTTGTTACTTTTATATACACATTTAAGCTTTTTTTTCTTTTAAAACATATTCTATTTAATAACTACTATTAATTTGATTTATGACTAATTTGATTTTAGCAAGTTCTTTATGGATTTGACCGATAGCTTTGAGTTCTCTAAATATATTGCGGACTCTGTCTATCATGCAGACAATAAAAATTACAGTAAATTCGGAGAAACTTTAACCTTTTGTGCTAAATGTCTTCTGGCCAGAAAGATTTATTTTATAACATCTTTTTGGGCAGGATCTACTCCAACTTTAAAACATTTATTATTTTCGCTTTTTATTTATGGTGTCATTTATTCTACAATAAAATCTGTTTTATCCTTCCGGGTTTTTGTTCAAGATAATTTAGGATAATATCGTCAATTACATGCTTCAACTTTTGCTTCAGACATTTTTCTCACAGAATCAGGAAATGGATGAACTTTGTTTTTGCAACATCTTAAAAGTTTTACTGTTGCTGAAAAACTAACAAACTCATTAAACTCACATGACAAACACAATATAGATAATTAGCAGTCAAGATTAAGCAGCAGACAGAGATGAGTAGACATACAAGACTAGATATACAAGGGTACACTGACAAGACTAGGCAGACATGACTAGACAAGATCAGACTAAACAGATTAGACTGGACAGACTCAACATACAAGAGTCGAGAGACAAAGCAATAACAAAAATAGAAAAGAGGTCATTTAACAGTCATAGGGATATACGCACCCACTATGTCAAATGAGGACCATGAGAAGGATAAATTTCATAAGGAGCTACATACTACTCTGACAGGGGTTCTCAATGAGGACAAAATAGCCCCCTTAGGCGATTTTATCGCACGTGTGGGAACGGACGTCGAACCATGGTTTGGCATAATCGAAAGACATGGGCAAATAAAAGAAAATGTAACTCAAATGGATTAAGAGTACTAACTCTATGTGCCTAGCCCAACCTATGCATCATCAATACAATATTTAGGCAAAAATATAAATAAACTACTTGCCAACACTCCAGATTTAAGCAGTGGCACTAAATCGACTAAATCACTAAATCGACTAAATCATTATACGTCAAACAGAAACATCCGATGTTCAACAAAGTAATGTAAAACGAGAAGCAAATTGCTGATCTGACCCCAGGCCGCTGGTATCGAGTATGTAGCTTCAGCTAGCGAAACCCAGAAGGAATTCCTAGAAAACTAGTTATAGGAATATTGAAGATCCCGAAAACGAAAGCTTTCAAGATAAAATAAACACAATATGTGAAGAGACACATGGATTAAAGTCCCTATAGAATGCGGGGTGTTCTCAAAGACACTGTACAATATAGCCAAAGGGTGTCTACCGCTCAAAACCAGAAAACACCAGGACTGGTTCGATGAAACAAATTATGAATTAATGCAAGCACATGAAACCTATAAATTTTCACTGTGGACAAGAAGAAAAAACCAACCTATTGGACGATTCTATAAAAAGTTGAACCAAACATGTGGCCTCACTAGACGTAAACCTGTGCCAATAAACTCAGCAGACGATAGACGCCTCACGGATAAGCAAGATATACTGGAAAGATTATTGGAATACTACAAGACTCTTTTAAATACAAACAGCTCAGCGGATATATAATACATAAACATTTTACCAGAAAAGAGAAAATGGGAAGAACTCGATAATCCCCAACGCCAAAAGAAGTCGAAAAAATCATTACACAACTCATGAATGGGGAAGCAACTGGAAGTGATGGACTGCGCTCGGAAGTTTACAAAGAAGATAGGACGCCTGTGCAACAGAAGATAGTAAACTTTGTGAACAAAATGTGGTCAACGGAATCAGTACCCCAAGAATTCAAGACATCTACAATTTGAACACAATATAAGGGCAAGGGAAGTACGTCCGACTGTAACTCTTACAGGGGTATCTCTTTACTAAATGTCGCAGGAAAGATCCTAGCTAGAATACTTTTGAATCGCCTGCACCCAATGGCAGAGGAATACTTCCTGAGGCACAGTGCGGTTTCAGAGCAAAGAGAGGCACATGAGACGCAATTTTCACCATACGTTAACTACAAGAAAAAAGCGCAGAACAGTAGAAACCGATATATAGGGGTTTTGTTGACTTGGAGAAAGCATTCGATCGAGTCCACCGGGAAGCTCTATAGATATTCCTAAGGAGGATAGGGTGCCCAAAAAAGTTCCTAAATAAGTACAGCAACTACACATGCACCTGACATGCAGGGTACAACATACTGGAGCACTGTCGATCGACTTCGAAGTCAATACCGGGGCAAGCAGGGACGCGTTCTAGCACCAACATTGTTCGCACTCTACTTCAGTGTCTTCGTGAGGCACGCCGTTAAAGACATGTTTGATGCCATCCACGTAAAATACTTATACAATGGGAGACTGTTTAACATATTCAGAATAAGAAGTTCGACAAAAACACAACTTACCCGAATCACCGAAATATTCTTGCAGATGACGTCTGCCTAGTAGCCGACTCGTTACCAGCAATACAAGAGCGTTTCACAAGGCCCTTTAACTCATGTGAATATTTTGGGTTAAGAATCAACTACGGCTAAACCAAAATCAACAATTTCTCGTATAAGGGTGGTAGCACAAAAATCGCGAACGTCATATATCACAGCCGTACATAAAAAGGAATCACGAAATGACCCACATAATTTCTGGGGAATAGCTGTCATTCCTACAATAGGCAGAATATATTCTTGTATACTGAAAACTCTAATAGAAGACCATATTAAAGATAAACAACTTGAAGTACAGGTTGGATTTCGAGCGGCTCAACAATTGACAACCTTTTTACACTTAAAATAGCCTTAGAGAAGCGTATGCAAAGAGGCAGAGAAATACATATAGACCTTATTGATCTAGAAAAGGCTTATGATAGCGTCCCGATGTCACAACTATGGGAAAGAATCTAGGAACCAGAAAACAGACTGACTGCTACACGCCACTTAAAACTTCTGCAAGAGTGAGGCTAAGAACAGGCCTGACAGAGAGTTTTAAGACCTCAAACGGGGGTGCTATCTATCCCCTACTCTTTTTTAAATTTACCCTTGACCGAACCCTTAGAGGGTTGACAAGAAAGTGTGAAAGTGTGAAAATGGAACTGAGTGTGCGAGATGAGACTCTCTATAGTTTATACTTTGCTGACAATCAGGTTGTGATAGCAGAGACAATTTGGGGTATATGGTCAGGAAACTGAAAGAGGGATACGAAATGGCTGGTCTATCGATGAACATGAAGACAATAGGCACAAACAACCAGAATAACCTCCTTTTAGAAAACGAATTCATAAAAGGAGTCGAAAGTAGAATATATATATATATATATATATATATATATATATATATATATATATATATATATATATATATATATATATATATATATATATATATATATATATATATATATATATATGTAAAAAACACAATGAGCGAGTGGCAACCACGGTCGCTCGTGCATCAATTTCCTCGTGGTCAAGCAAAAAAGAAAAATACACAAGCAATAACAAATATAGAAAAGAGGTCATTTAACAGTCATAGGGATAAAGAGCTAAATACTACCCTGACTGGGGTTCTCAATGGGTCAAAGTAGCCCTCTTAGGCGATTTTATCCCGCGTGTGGGAACGGACGTCGAATCATAGCTTGGCATAATCGGAATACATGAGTAAATAAAAGAAAATGTAACTCAAATGGATTAAAAGTACTAACTCTATATGCCCAGCACAACCTATGCATCATCAATATAATATTTAGGCAAAAATATAAATACAAAACTACGTGCCAACACTCCAGATTTAAGCAGTGGCACTAAATCGACTACATCATTATACGTCAAAAAGAAACATCCAATGTTCAACAAAGTAAGGTAGAACGAAAAGCATATTGAAACCCAGAAGGAATTCCTAGACATGTAGGTATAGGGAAATTCATCCCGGAAATTCACGAAAGCTTTCAAGATAAAATAAAAACAATATGTGAAGAGACACATGGATTAAATTCCCTATAGAATGCGGTGTCTTCTCAGAGACACTGTACAATATAGCCAAAGGGTGTCTACTAGGGTGGAGCACGGATATATGCAAGAATATTTTTTTAGAGATTTAAAGTTGTAATAGGGGGGGATTGGTGCATTATATCAAAGTTAAAATAAATTTAATTTTTGAATTAATTTGATGAATATCTTCTGCCTCCGCACTGATCTCAAAAATATAAATTTAGTGACAAAAGTCTAGTACAGTTATGGCCAAATAATAAGCTTAATTTAATGATACTACTTATTTACTTAATATTTCTTGCCAATTTAATAAATCAGTGTGTTATATATATACAGCGAGGTTCCTACAGCCTTTGCAGCATCCCGCACTTCTTTTTCCACTTCTCCTTATCTCTCCAGCCATCTTCTTCTATGGCTCTATCTTTAATGGTTTCCATAATACCATCTATCCATTTTATTGCTGGTCTGCCTCTTCTTCTCCTTGCTCTTGGTATATATTGGAATGCTATTTTAGGCCATCTTTCTTCAGTCATCCTTTGCATGTGTCCATACCACTTTCATTGCCGTGTTTCTATGTCGTCTGTAGTGCCATAGACTCTCTTCGTCTGTCTTCTTATATGTTCATTTCTTACACGATCTAGTTTGGGCGTTTGACAAGCTCAAAGTAGAAAGTCCATTTCTACTACTTCTATACTTTTTTTATCCCTTTGTGAAACTTGCCAACATTCTGAACCATAAGTTGTTATTGGTTCTACAATAGATTTGTATACCCTCATTTTTGTTTTTAGTTTAATTTCATTTGACCATAGCATTGAATTTAAGAATCAGATAGCATTTTTCCCTTGCCCAAGTCTATTTTCTATATCCTTTTTTGCTGTTCCCTCTTCTGAGATGATAGTTTCTAAATATTTGTATGCCCTACATTTTTTAATCCATCTTAACTCCAGTTCTGGGTCTTCTCCTTCTTCCTCGACACGAAGATATTCTGTTTTTGACATATTCATGTTTAAACCCCATTCCGAATACTCTTCTTTCAATTTTCTTAACATATAATCTATATCTCTTTCATCACTTGCTATTATCACTTGGTCGTCAGCAAATAGCAGGCTCGTCAAACTATGTTCACCTGTTCTTATTCCCATTCCTGCGGTTTTTCTTCTCCAGTTTGTTAGTGCTTCTTGTATATATATTTTAAATAATGTAGGAGACAGGCTGCAGCCTTGCCTTAATCCTTTTGTTGTACTGAAAGGCCGCGATATAACGTTTCCTATCTTGACTGCTCTTTTTGACTCGATATATATATATATATATATATATATATATATATAAATTTCTAATTGCCCGACAGTATACACTATTTATCCCAATCCTCGTCAATGCTTCATAAAGCTTTTTCCAGGGTACCGTATCGAAAGCTTTCTCCAAGTCGATAAATAATAGGTGTGTGGGTAGATTTCTATCTTTCCGCTTTTCTATAATTTGTTGAATAACAAATATATTGTCAATGCATGATCTCCCGGCTCGGAAGACACTTTGCTCCTCTACTTCTTTAATGCTGCTTTCAATTATTTTTTTTAGTATCCGGCCGTACAACCTCCCAAGCGCACTAGTTACGCTGATCCCTCTATATTTACTACATTGTCTTCTGTCTCATTGTTTTATATATTGAGCTCATATGAGCAATATTCCAATCTTCTGGAATGTTGTCGCCTTCTATTAGACATTTGTTGAAGATCTTGGCTATCAGCTCTAGTAATAATTCTGGTCCATTTTTAACTAGTTTTATTGGGATATTTCCTTTAGATTCTTTTGGGGCTTCCCTTATTTCTTTTATCGTTATCGCATTTACTTCTTCATTTGTGTCTCTATATCCAGGTTATCAATGTGGAACTCTTTTCTGTTAGCAGTTCTTTGTAATATGTTTCCCACACCTCCATACTTATTAGTTCAACTTTGAAAAGAAGGGCATCTTCTCTAATATGTTTGATTGCCTTGCACGCTTCAGAAACCTTCGTTCCTCCCATTTACCTCTCTATCTCCTCGCATCTTTTTCCCAAATCTCATTTTTCTTTTTTGTTGCAAGTTTTTTAACTTCTCTATTCCAATGTGCATAGATCTTCTATTTTTTTAGATTGTAGCCAAGTTTGATAAGCTGTCTTTTTAATTTCTTCTAGTCTTTCTATTTCTTCACACCACCACTCTTTATTTTTAAAATGCTTTTCTTGTGGTCCTATAGCTTCGTTCGCTGCTTGGTGCATACAGTTCCCTAGGTGTTGATATAGTTAATTCGCTGTTGTGTTTCCGTATTGCACTTTAGCCAGCATGGCAGTTAACCTTAGTTTGTAAAAAAATTTAGTAGATTCGTTGCCGAAACTCTCTAGATTGTATATGATTTCATTCGTATTTTTTCCTAAGATGTCGTTTTTACTAGTTCTGTCCGTATTAGTTTTCCTATAATTTATTAGGACTGTTGCTACCAATAGGTGGTGGTCCGATCCGCATTCCGCTCCTCGATACACCCTTACGTCAGTGGTTGTTATTTTTGTGTTTTGTTTTTGTATAATGTAATCGATTATCGATCTTAGTCCTTTTGTGGGTTCGGTCCATGTGTATTTATGTATATATTTGTGGGAGAAGAAACCATTCATTATCTATAGAGACGTATTCTGACATAGTTGTTTTAGACGTCTGCCGTTATCGTTTTCAGTTTGTTCTCCAAATCTACCTATTACCGGCTTGTTTCCTTCTCTCCCTGTACGGGCATTTAGGTCTCCGAAGATAAGTATTTCGTGATCTCCTTTTATCTCAGATATTATTCGGAATAGTTTTTCGTAGAACATATCTTTAGTGGCAAGGTCTGCATCCTCGCTAGGATCGTATACTCCTATTATAACTATATTCTGTCTATTTTTTTAAATTTCCATTTTTATTATTTGTTTGTCAATTTCTTCATAGTCTTTAATGTATTTTTTATACTTTCTGTGTATTGCTATTGCTACTCCTCTCTTTGATCTTGTGTCCTTTTTAACTCCACTATAAACATGGATATATTCCCCTACCATCTCGACTCCATTCCCTTTTTTTAGTTTCTGTAAGCACACAGACTTCCAGTCTCATTTTGTTTAATTCTTGGAACACTTCTGTTTTCTTTGTTCGTAATGCTTGTATGTTCCAGGTCGCCATTCTCATAGTCAATTTTCTTTGCCTAGTTCGTTATATTTTATGTCCATCATTGTTCCGAGGCGGATTTTTGAAGTTTTTAACATTTTTTTCTATTTCCGAATGATGAGGTGTTGGCTCATCGATTCAACCCTCCAGCTTGAAGGACCAGGATTTTCTGTTAGGGTTTTCTCCCTTAGCCACTTTTGTTCCGGTTTTCAGGCGCCGGAAACTTGCCATTTTCCGTCTGCTACACCACGCACATCCATTGTACGCGATGCACCCAGAGGCCACGACGAGGACGTGGAAGTGGAATTTGCTGGATTTGTCCTTTTTGTGACTGTGGGCGTTTCCCAGAGTTTTGTTTTTATTTCATTCAGCCTCCAATCAGTGTGTTGAAAATTATAGGTGGCACTATAGACGCCGCAATCGCTGCAGCTGCTCTATCTGATGCACCATACCTGTCGCAGGTCTTCGATAAGGTAGGAAAATCGACGCATACTTTTTTTCGGAATGCTTTTGTTTATGGTGTTAGTGGAATTATCTGAACTACTACGACTTTCAGACCCTGACGATTCCAGAGAAGTACTAACTTCTATAACAGATAATGAAGTATTTAAGGCTGTAGTTGGGTGGTTTTCTCATTCCTGTTTCCTAACACTTACGTCGGGTCTTTTGCAACTTTTTCCTAACACTTACGTCGATTCTACCTATTATCATACATCGAGAGGTTCTTTGATCAATTAAAAATGTATGTTCTTGTTTGGGAACTTTTTATCCTTGCGACAGATACATTGAGGGAAATCTTTACACTTGCATGCTGCAATATCAAATAATACCTTACTTCTTTGTTGACTTTTCCGGAGAGAGCCTTTTGACAGATTTGAGTAGGTTTTTGCATTTTAAATGGTATGCTTTTAACATCTGTACAACCCTTGCTGGTGTTACTATCGGAATAGATGCAGTTTGTCATATATTTTCAATTCTGGATGACACTATATCAGCAATTTCAGAAAATGTGGGCTCATTTGCATTTTTCAATTGCAATTTTAGTTGATGTCTTGTCCCTTCATAGTATTCTATTACATATTCGTAAGTAGGTAGAATATTGTCTTTTATCTCACAAATATCACCAATGTAATGGTGATAGGAGAGGAAGACTTGGATATATCAATAAAATTAGATGGATAGAAATTAGAGCAAGTGCAAACATTTAAATATTTGGGAGTGAAGATTCACAAAAATGGAAAAATCGACGCAGAAATACTGAAAAGTGCTGCTAGGTTATATAATTCACTGAACAACGCCTTCATAAGGAAAAAAGAAAAAATCAGAAATCAAAAATTACGGTATTCAAAACTATTTTTAAATCCGTATTAACCTACGGAAGCGAGAGCTGGGTGTTATCCAAACAAGCAAAACACAAGATTCAAGCAATGGAAATAAGGTACCTACAAGGAGTGGAGAGGATTACACAAAAAGATAGAATCAGAAATGACTTATTGTTAGTAAGAGAAGAACTGGAAGTAGAATCCATCATAGAAAGCATCAAACGACAACAATTAAAATGGTTTGGACACCTAGTGAGGATGAAGGAGGAAAGATCAACAAAACAAATATGGCAGGCGAGACCACACAAGC
This sequence comes from Phosphuga atrata, assembly GCA_944588485.1. Lineage (NCBI taxonomy): Eukaryota > Metazoa > Arthropoda > Insecta > Coleoptera > Silphidae > Phosphuga > Phosphuga atrata. Next base: position 15,260,893 of record OX155901.1, read on the forward strand.
GCAGAACAAGAGGCAGACCAAGAAAAACATGGGATGAGGCGGTGACAGAAACTTAAAGCGAGAAGGGACTGTCATGGAACGAGGGAAAAAGGATCAGTAAGGACAGAGAGGAATGGGCTAGACTAGTCCACAACTAATATGAGTTTGCCATTGATGTAATACTGTACCTGAGTCTATATAGATTATTACCTTAACACCTAACGGTACTCTAAGGTTTGGAATAAAAATAAAAAAACACAAATATCACCAAAAATAGGTCATTTAAAGACAATTCGTGTTCTTTGCATGTTTTTTTACGAAACAAAATTGACGTTAGGTTATTTGTTAAATAACTAGCGCAAGTCCAATTCGAGCCAAAACCAATATAACCACTGACGACACGACAAGTGTTCTAATTGCCTCCTCCTGCGCTCCCTCACTCCCCTCATTTTATATTATAAACTTAAGATCATGTATTTCTTTGTTTTGTATAGACAATAAACTGTAGTTATAATAATTTCTGGGAATAAAATACATCAGTTCATTAAAATTTCAATTAGTCTAAAATCCATATTTTTTCAAAAATTCAATGACGTTGCGGAGGTTCTTACTATAAATTAAATCAAATAATATTTTGCATGGATTAATTTTAGTCTAAAGCAGGCACCGATTTTTCACTATTAGATCACTCACAACCCAAAAAAAAAATTCGCTCCACCCTAGTGTCTACCGCTCAAAATCAGAAAACACCAGGACTGGTTCGATGAAAATAATTATGAATTAATGCAAGCACGTAAACCTATAAATTTTCACTGTGAAAAAGAAGAAAAAAACAACAGATTGGAGGATTCTATAAAAAGCTCAACCAAACATGTGACCTCACTAGACGTAATCCTGTACCAATAAAGTCAGCAGACGGCAGACGCCTCACGGATAGGCAAGAGATACTGGAAAGATGGATGGAATACTACTCGTTTAAATGCTTTAACAGCTTTGCGGATATGTAATACATAGACATTTTACCAGAAAAGAGAAAATGGGGAGAACTCGATGATCCCCCAACGCTAAAAGGAGTCGAATAAGCCATTACTCAACTCATGAATGGGAAAGCAACTGGAAGTGATGGATTACCCTCGGAAGTTTACAAAGAAGGTGGGACGCCTATGCAACAGAAGATAGTAAACTCTGTGAACTAAATGTGGTCAACGGAATCAGTACCCGAAGAATTCAAGACATCCACAATTTGTATAGTATATAAGGGCAAAGGAAGTACGTCCGACTGTAACTGTTACAGGGGTATCTCTTTACTAAATATCGCAGGCAAGATCCTAGCTAGAATACATTTGAATCGCCTGCAGCCAATGGCAGAGGAAATACTTCCTGAGGCACAGTGCGGTTTTAGTGCAAAGAGAGGCATATGCGACGCAATTTTCAGCATACGTCAACTACAAGAAAAAAAAATCGGAACAATACAAACCGATATACAGGTGTTTCGTCGACTTGGAGAAAGCATTCGACCGAGTCTACTGCGAAGCTCTATACATATTCCTGAGAAGGCTAGGGTGCCCAAAAAAGTTCCTAAATAGGTACAGCAACTACAGATGTACATGACATGGAGGTTACAACATAATGGAGCACTGTCAACCGACTTCGAAGTCAATACCGGGGTCAAGCAAGGACCCGTTCTAGCACCAACATTGTTCGCACCTTACTTCAGTGTCTTCGTGAGGCACGACGTTAAAGACATGTTTGATGCCATCCACGTAAATTATCGATACGAGGGGGACTGTTTAACATGTCCAGAGTAAGATCTTTGACAAAAACACAACTTACGCGAATCACCGAAATACTCCTTGCAAATGACGTCTGCCTAGTAGCCGACTCGTTACCACGAGAGAGTATCACAAGAGGGCTTGTTAGTAGGCACTTGTTGCATGACTTGTTGCATGACTGTTTTGCCGTAGTTTATTTTTAACCAAAAATATTCACATGAGTTATAGGGCCACTCATGAGAATATTTTGGGTTAAAAGTCAACTACGGCAAAACAGTCATGCAACAAGTGCCTACTAACAAGCCCGACAGACCTATGCACATACACATAAATGGCAATCGACTAAGGAAGTCAATTGCTTCAAATCACTCGGGAGCACTTTAACTACTGATAACAAAATTGATTAAGAAACAGATTGTACAGAACAATTGATTGAGATAGGCGTATAGCGCATCAATAATCTATGGAAGACTATGGCAAAAAAGATCCATGATGCAGCCATCAGAACAAAAATTAAAGTTTATCAAGCTTCCATAATACCGACATTATTATACGGTGCAGAAACATGGTGCGTTTATAGACGGAACATTGCTAAAATAGACAAATTCCACCTTCGTTGTCTAAGATAAATTATGAACATAAAATGGCATGAGTACATCAGAAACGCCGATGCACTCTGCAAAGCCGGTATTCTTGGTATAGAAGCCCAATTAATAAAAACGAAGATGCGATGGTGTAGATGCCTATAAAGACAATGTTCCCGCAGCTGTTTTAAGGTGAAGGAAAAGTAGGTGGCCAAATGGCAAGATATAAGGACAGGGCAAAAGCAAGCATGCGGAAATGCAATATACTGCACAACACTTGGGAAAGAAATGCAGAAGGACCGCACTTATTGGAGATATCAAATAAATACAAAAATAAAAGAATTTGAAGAAACGCGATTAGAAAACCTGGGTATCAAACAAGATCAATTGAAGCAAAGGCAGAAACGAATTGAGATATTCGTATTTAATTAAAACATTCACACATTCATGTTGTGTTTGAGGTTTTTGCGTATAGAAACATGTGCTGCTTTGTTTTCTCGGCGATTCCGCATTGATGTTGAGGGTTGGTTCTGGAAAGGACCGGATTCGCAACGTTTCGGCGAACTAACATTCGCCATTTTCAAGAGATATATGCGTCCGTGCGGGTTAACCGTTAGACGCATACTGACGCATACTAACCGTTAGACGCATACAGTATGCGTCTAACAGTATGCGTTCAGACAGGTAACAAAAATTACTGCTAGAAAAATTTGAACATTTGATTATCAATTGTTATATAAATTGTTTGCGAATTGATTAGTGGCCAAGTTTAGATATTGATTGAATAGGTTAGGTTACCTACATTTTTGTTTAGTTAATAATTGTTAATTAGAATTTAGTGTGAATAAAAATTAGATGTCCGTAATTATTTTCTACCTTTTATTCTTTAATCTTTGTCAAAGTTTTGCATATTGTGCTGTATATACGGTTGAATTGAGTGTATATTTCCTCAAAAATCGATGCATATATGTGCGCAAATATTTCGTTTTTTTGATACATATAATCCACCATATATTCATTACCTTCTTTGTAAGTAATTAAAAACTTTCTTTTACTTTGTTTTTTTTTAATTTCCTGCAACAATTTTGTAGGTCTTGAAAAAGATTTAATCAATAAATCGAAACGTCGACTTAAGAAGAATTTCTCTTGTCAGGTCTTATTTCGTGTAATATGGTCTTCTCTGCTCTTGTCTAGTCTTCTCTGGCCTTGTCTGCTCTTGCCTGGTCTTGTTTGGTGTTCTTTGGTCTTGCCTGGTGTTGTCTGGCCATGCCTTGTCTTAGCTGGTCTTGTATTGACTTGTCTAGAATAGTCTGGTCTTGTTTCGTCTGGTCTTGTCTTGTCTGGTCTTATCTGGTCTTGTCTGGTCTTTTCTGGTTTTGTCTGCATTTGTCTGATCTTATCTGGTCTTATCTGGTTTTGTCGGCTCTTGCCTGGTCTTGTATGATCTTTTTTGGCTTCATCTGGTCTTGTGTGCTTTTATCTGATCTTATTTGGTTTTCTAGTCTTTATACAGTTTTTTGAATTTGCATTTATTTTCTTTGTTAGTAAATTTATGTATTAAAATGAATTACCATATAAAGGACAATCTGAAAACGCAGGGACAATAAATTAAGACATAAAGTGACCAAAATGTAAACATTACTTGGTAGACGGTATAATTGTCCCAGAAAACTCTTTAAATCAATTTCTCATTTTTAGTGAAGTTGCATCGAGTGGGACTTGAGTGATTATTATTGCTTTTCTAACGTTCCTCTTCTAGAATATATATTTAACTATTTTGTTAATTGTTTTATATCTATTTAGTTGTAAACTATGTAATTTTTATTTAGTTATTAACTATACATTGTATTAAATCTAAGAAAACTTCTAGAAAATAATTACATTTTCATAAAAAATATATTTCAATTTTGCATGTGTTTTATGGGAATTTCTGCGCTGCTGTAGAGACCGAATGCCAGTGGAGCTGATGTAGGACAGAACTGACCATATTATTTTCTTTTAAGAAGCAAATGTAAGGATATACCGATAAACCGTCCATACAATTTCCCGATAAGATTTATGCTTTCGCTCGACAAAACCTAATGTTGAGGGCCTATTCGAGGTTTTGTAAAATAAAATATTTAATGGTAGTTTGAATTGAGGCTTTTAGTATCAAAACCAGGTCAATCCATTTTTATAAATTTTGCAGAAGAGCCAAAAAACATTTCACGCTCTGCCCATTTAATTTTTTCAAAAAATAAAAAGGTCATTCGGATAACCTTCGGTGCACGATTCGAAATCTTTTTTTTGTTTTTTATTAGTAGTATTGTATAATTATTTATGAACAAAAATAATTTGGATTGAGCTGGGTTTGCAAAAATTTGATGGTTTTTTTATCCTTCCTTTCAAATTTCAATTAAATCTATGTGGTATCTTAATTATATTCACATATTAGCTTGTAAAATCCAAAGTGTAAGTCAATGTAATCAATTTATTATAATAATGAGTAGGATGGTTGCGACTGTTACTACGTTGTAATTCATACTTACATTGAATTACCACACTTATATGCATATCCATATTTATCACTTAGCATTTTTATATATTATAAGTGGGGTAAAAACATAGTGAATTTTTCAATCCAATGTATTATAATAATGTCGAAAAATTGTTTCGATTTACATCCACTGATCCCCAAAATGCTTAGTGAGCCAATTTTTAACGTCATTTATTTTTGCTGGTCCTGACAAGTTTTGACAGAAAATTTAAAATACCACTGACTTGTGATGCGCAAAATCAACGAAATAACAGCTTTTAAATTATACACTTTTCCTGAAAAGGAAATTGTGGTTCCCTGGTGAGCGAAAGTTGCTGTATATTCTTCGGGGTCTATCACTGTATTATTCTTCTTTGTCTCCTTTTCTATTGGGCCAAATTCGCGATCAGATATGCTGGCGTAAGAAGCAGGTGACGCGCCTGGTGCGATTTAATAGAGCCATGGATTGAGCTGGGTTTTAAAAAACACCGTTTTTTGTCACCGGTTTTCGACCGGATCAAGCCGGATTCTTTCCAAATCGCTTTGTGAGTATCGACAAAGACCTATCAAACTACGAAAAAAAAAACTTTTGAAAATTAATCGATTGAGGTGGTTTTGATATTAAACGCCTCAATTTGAAATATGTGTAAGATTTATTAATATCGAAAGGTTTCCAAAATTTTGCAAATTTATCACAACAGGCGTTGAGACTTACGTAATTGCGATAATACCGACAATAAATGCATTCAATTTTTGAGAAAGAAATGGAAATAATTGTTTTTCTATTTTGAGTCTATAGTAAAGGCATTAGGAGCACTTATATCAAATCAAAATCAAATCAAAATATTTTTTTTCATTATGTTCAGGTACAAGGTAAAACATGAAAATACACGAAAGCTAGTGTAAATAAATAGACCCATGCGTATACACACAAGTGTTCACAATGTACTATTAATGAAATTTGTCGGTTTTTAGTTTTGAGAAAAACTTAAGTGTTGGCCGATGCTCGCAGTTTGATCTTCTGGTAGTATTCTTCTATGTTGTAGGGTTCTATATCTATGAGTATAGTTTTTATTTCTTTTCCGATTTTATTTATGCTTGTCACCAATTTTATGTAACGGGGCAGTGTATTATATAATTTCATATTAATGTAGGGTGGAGCTTTCTCCGACATCGATAGTTTGTGTTTGGGTGAGATGTATATTATATTTTTGTTTCTGGTTTCTCTTTCGTTTCGATTGATGTGCGTTTCGAATGATTTTTTGTGTTTAAACACTAAATGTGAACATTAGTATTTCGTATATATAAGTTCCAGTGACTGTTAGAACTTTTGCTGTTTGGAAAATGACCCGACACGACTGCCTGTAACTCATATTGTACATTAAACTGAGTGCGTTATTATATTTTGAATATGTTGTCAATACCCTTTCCGCCTCCCCAGAATGATATACCAAGGCGTAGATGAGAGTGGAAATTTGCATAATATACTATTTTTAAGGTATCTAAGGTGAAGCAACTTTGCAGTGTTTTAATTGCGTATGTATTTTTATTTAATTTCGCTTCTAGAATATTTAGGGGTTCTTATAGGGGTTCGTTAATGGATCGCGGAGTGCGATACAATTTTCTCAATATATATCCGCGATTTTTTTATTTAGAAATGGCATAAAAGGCCGCAAAATAGAAAAAATAGTATAAAAAACTTGTTCTTAAGGCGTTTTTCGCAGTTGCCCATTAGAAAACTCCTCGCTACGTTCGTCGTTTTCTTAACATGGATGCCTGCTGAAAAATCACGCTTATTGAACTCGTTCTTTAATATACTAGGTACACATCTCTTAATATTCAACTATTTACAGATAATAACAACAATTTAAATAGGAAACATAAATTACAAATACCCACACTATAATCTTTTGAGAAAAAAAAAATAATGCTTTAAAATTTAACAAAAGAAAATAAGAATAACACGTAATTTCCGTTTAGTTATCAATTCACGTCTTTATTTACGTATTTAATTTAATAGTTATTGTAGAAAAATACTTGACAACTAGGAAATGGATGTACAATGTAAAAAGTGTATTTAGCTACACAAGATTTTATGTCAAAATTTCCTTAACGGCGCCTTAAACATTGAACAGCTTATAAGGTTTAAATAAATAAAAGCTTAATGAATTATATATTTTCTAAAAGATCCCCTTGTCATATCCCGATATTTCAAGGTTTAATATCTCAAATCCTACATTTACTGTATTATTTCAGTTTATGAAACCTAAATAGTTTCATTCACTCCAGAAATATCTTTATTTATAGCCATGAATATTCAATGAATATGATGATTGCGACCGCTGTAACGTGGTAATCTATACTTACGCTGAGTTGAAAAATTCAATATGTTTTAGCCATAGTTAATATGAAAAAATATTATATAACTTGTTTGTTATTCACAGTTATATAATTTTAAACATTCAACACGGCTCGAGCTTGGACTGGTCAATGTCATTTTTAAGTGACTGATGACGGACTTGACAATAACTTAAGTGTAGTTAAAACACAGTGAATTTTTCAATTCAGTATATGAATATACAGTTTAATAACCCCTCCACTTGAAATTAGTTTCTCCACTTGAAATTAGTCTTCTCCGTCCAGTTTTGTCTCTCTACTCTTGTATGTTGAGTCTTATCTGACTAGTCTAATCCGTTTAGTCTCATCTTGTCTAGTCTTGCCTGTCTAGTCTTGTCAGCTTATCCTCGTATGTCTAGTCTTGTATGTCTACTCTTCTTTCTTTTCTGCTTAATCTTGATTGCTTATTATCTAGATCATGTTTGTAATGTTGTATGAGTTTAATGAGTTCGTTAGTGTTTCATCAACAATAAGACTTTTAAAACTTTACAAAAACAAAGTTCAACCATTTCCTGGATTTGTCAGAAACAGTAGATTTTTATTTTAATACTCCTAGAATGAGTTCGTTAACCTTATCAAAGGAAGCATTCACATCGAGTCTGAAAAGCTTCATTTACTCCGTGCACTTAACAACATAGCTAATAAAAATAAAAAATTTGTCGTTCTCTCGATTTTATCAAATTCTTAACGGGAAATATAGATTCATTTGGAAATAATCTGAAATTTTCGTCTTATGCATTTGCAAAACTAATTTTAAACTGTTAAAATTACTGTAAACTAATTTCGAGTGGAGTGGTTTTGGTTATTAAACTGAATATTCATATACTGAATTGACAAATTCACTATGTTTTAACTACACTTAAGTTATTTTCAAGTCCGTCATCAGTCACTTGAAAATGACCATGACCAGTCCAAACTCGAGTCGTGTTGAATGTTTAAAATTATATAACTGTGAATAAGAAACAATTTATATAATATTTTTTCATATTAACTGTGGTTAAAACATATTGAATTTTTCAACTCAGTGTAAGTATAGATTACCACGTTATAGCGGTCGCAATCATCATATTCCTTGAATACTCATGGATTTAAATAAAGATTTCTCAAAAAAACTCAAAAAATAGAGAATAAAATTATTTAGCTTTCATAAACTGAAATAATACAGTAAATGCAGGATTTGAAATATTAAATTTTGAAATATCGTGGTATGATAAGGGGATCTTTTTGCAAATATATAATTCATTAAGCTTTTATTTATTTAAAACTTATAAGCTGTTCAATGTTTAAGGCGCCGTTAAGGAAATTTTGACATACAATCTTGTGTAGCTAAATACACTTTTTACATTGTACAAGTATTTTTATGCAATAACTATTAAATTAAATAAATGTCAAGAGAAAATACTTTTTTTCTAGACGTGAATTGGTAACTAAACGGAAATTACGTTTTATTCTTATTTTCTTTTGTTAAATTTCAAAGCATTAATTTTTTTTTTTTCAAAAGATTACAGTTAGGGTATTTGTTATTCATGTTTGCTATTTAAATTGTTGTTATTATCTGTAAATAGTTGAATATTAAGAGATGTGTATCTAGTACATTAAAGAACGAGTTCAATAAGCGTGATTTTTCAGCTGGCGTCCATGTTGCCTCCTCGATACGCTCGTCGTTTTCTAATGGGCAACTGCGAAAAACGCCTTATGAACAAGTTTTTTATACAATTTTTTTCTATTTTGCGGCCCTTTATGCCATTTCTAAATAAAAAAATCACCGATACATAATAAAAAAATTGTATCGCACTCGGCGATCCATTAACGAACCCATATAAGTGCTTCTATGCCTTCATTATAGACTAAAAATAGAAAAATGGTTCTAAAAATTTCTATTTCTTTCTCAAAAATTTAAGGAGGTTCGAGCGTATCTAATGAGTCAAAATAGTGCTTGAATTTTTCTAATTTTTTAATTATGCTAATAGTTGTTAAAATTCATTAGTTTTTATTTATAACATAACAAATTTAAAAATTTATAATTATTATTTATTTAATTAAATAAAGTAATTAAATGACTTCGTAATTTTTGACTTATAAGGTTTAATAAAAAAATCTGGCAACAGCGCTTTATTGTGTCTTGTAAGTATATAGTACAGAGAGAAAAGAATAGTATTGAAAGGAGTCGAGTGTATTTTTTCTCTCTATATAGTTTCAATCTTTTTCTTTTCTCTCAGCTGTTCTCGCGACGTTGTCAAACCATTCGTCATGTGAAGTACTATCGATAAACAATATTCAAAATAAAAAAATTAACTTTATTTATTTAAATAATTACATCGGAAACATCACATTGTTTTAATGTTATCGTGTTTTAATATTATCGAAGTTTATTGTATATAGTTTTTTATTCCTTAAAGTTGGGAAATTAATATCGAAAAAAATAAATAAAGACGTGATGGAAGCTTGTCGGCCATAGGAACCTGTGTATAAGAATCGAAAAATATCATTTTAAATTTTTTTCCGAATAAACAGAAAGGTGGATCTCTTTCAAATTTTGATAGGACATAAATAAAGTATTGATCTGCATGTATAAAAATTTTCAAAGCTTATACTTGAAAAAAATATTTAACATGGGATTCCCTCGAACCTCCTTAATGCATTTATTGTCGGTTTTATCGCAATTACGTAGGTTTTTGTAATAAACGACTGTTGTAATAAATTAGCAAAATTCTCGAAACCTATCGATATTAATAAATCTTACATATATTTATAATTCAAACTACCATTAAATATTTTATTTTACAAAACTTCGAATAGGCTCTCAACATTAGGTTTTGTCGAGCGAAAGCATAAATCTTATCGGGAAATTGAATGGACGGTTTATCGGTTTATCCTTACATTTGTAGTATGGATCGTATATCCTTACATTTGCTTCTTAAAAGAAAATAATATGGTCAGTTCTGTGCTACATCAGCTCCGCTGGCATTCGGTCTTTACTGCAGCGCAGGAATTCCCATAAAACACATGCAAAATTGAATTATATTTTTTATGAGAATGCAATTATTTTCTTAGATTTAGCACAATGTATAGTTAATATCTAAAAAGAAATTACATAGTTAACAACTAAATAGGTATAAAACAATTATCAAAATAGTTCAATACATATTCTACAACAGGAACGTTCGAAAAGCAATAACAATCGCTCAAGTATCACATACTCGATGCAACTTCACTAAAAATGAGAAATTTATTTAAAGAGTTTGCTGGGACAATTATTATTTTTGTCACGTTATGTCTTAATTTATTGTCCCTGCGTTTTCAGTTTTTCCTTTATATGGTAATTTATTTTAATACATTAATTTACTAACATAGAAAATAAATGCAAATTCAAAAAAATATATAAAGACTAGATTAGGTTACATAATACCATACAAAACCAAATAAGATCAGACAAAACCACACAAGACCAGACGAAGCCAAACAAGACCATACAATACCAGGCAAGAGCCGACAAAACCAGACAAGACCAGCTAAGATCAGACAAATGCAGACAAAACCAGAAAAGACCAGACAAGACCAGATAAGAGCAGACAAGACTAGACCAGACCAAACAAGACCAGACAGTTCTAGTCAAGACAATACAACCAGCCAAGACAAGGCATGACCAGAGAAAATCAGACAAGACCAAATAACACCAGACAAGACCAGACAAGAGCGGACAAGGCCAGAGAAGACTAGACAAGAGCAGAGAAGACCAGATAACCCCAAATAAGACCTGACAAGACAAATTCTTCCAAAGTCGACGTTTCGATTTATTGATTAAATCTTTTTCAAGACCTACAAAATTGTTGCAGGGAATTATAAAAAACAAAGTAAAAGTTGTTTTTAATTACTTACAAAGAAAGTAATGAACAATTAATTAAGACGTATAACATCATATAACTTGACAAAAAGTTGTAGATTCTACTCGTTACTGTAAAGCTACTGTAATCGCTACTGTAAAGCGAGCGATGGTCAATTTAATTACGCTGTTTAAAAATTATTATTTGGTTTGCAAAATGTCGAACGCCAAACCGATTGGCACAGCACGAGGAAACCAACAAAAAGTTTTCGTTTTATTGAAATAAAGTAAAGTTAACAAAAACTGCGAAAGTGCGCATTGGGAACAATCGTGTCAGTGACATTAAAAGGACACCGAAGAAAGCACACCAGAAAAAGAATATTTAAAGAATATTTAAAGACGTACAAGTCGAAAATTGGATCAACCACTACGCAGTAGTTTCCCAGAAACCCAGGTAATATGGAAGATCCCCAGATCTTCCTAGAAACAAGGAGCTCAATGACACCCATCTGTAACAGATGAAACCACTAGAGAACACAAAACCGCAGCAAAAATAGAAAATAAATAGCAAAAGAGAACCATGCAGTTAACTGTGTCTAGACGTCGCCCAAGTCATAAGTCAAGCGTACATATTGCTCAACCAGTCCATGTCCTTCCTTGAGTTCATGGCTACACCCGCGTTATGATTGAAACACATTTCTAAGAAGAGTTTTAGGTCATCGTAATTGAGCCTATGGTACTTGCCATTACAATGTGTTGCTAAGGCGCAAGAGTGGGGTTTTAGTCTGCAATCACTTCTGTGATTGGCCAGTCTGGAGGACAATCTTTGGCCGGTCGGACCAAAGTACACCAGCTCACACTCGGCACACGGTATGCGATAGATTACATTTGAATGCATTAACGTGGTGGTTAAATCTTTAAGGCGAGTGAAAGATCTACTGAAGGTATTGTAACATTTATCCGCTATAATGGCTGGGCTCTGGTTCTTGAAAATTGATTTGATTCTGGGGGACAGTGAATCTACAAAGTGTAAGCTCTTGAATATTTTAGTGTCGACTGCGACCACCTCAGCGACAGGTTGTCTTGTAGGATTGGAGACAGCTATCCTACAACTGTACTTAGGAAGTTGTTGTTCTGCAATCCTACAAGACGACCTGTGGCTGAGGTGGTCTCAGTGACGACACTAAAATATTCAGGAGCTGAGAGAGCAAGAGCAAGAGAACCGAAACTGGAGAATGTCGAGTTTCAACGGTGCATGTCAACACATACCAAATACATCGGTGAAAGATCGAAGTGTATGTCGACAATCACAGATACGCTCTGGTGCAGGTCCAAAATGGATATGCCGACAGAGGGGCGACTGGCTCTCTCCCGCCAAATCATTTGTTTTGCTGGGATTCAATCAGCTTTATCAGTCTTATGTTTTAATAAATATGATTTAAATCATATAATTCATAATTAATAAGAAGTAATTTTTTTTTACCATTATTTTCTTGTCTCATGTAGAACGTCTCATTTAAATTATTGGTCACTCCTCTCAGAAGGAGCGGCAAAAAGGTACCCTTGTCGCACTTTTGACGATTTATACCGACTGAATTACGAAGAAGAAAATATAAATCTCCGACATGTTTAACATTCATCATTTGTGCATGGTGAATGTCGACATTCACCGGTGTAAGTAAGAAATAAGGGTATTTAGCAAATATTTCGGACCAAGCGACTATGTGAATGTATATATATATATATATATATATATATATATATATATATATATATATATATATATATATATATATATATATATATATATATATGTTGTATTTTAGTTTCTCGTGGATGGAAACATGTTTTGATTTGTTTTCTCGGCGATTCCGCGTTAATGTTAAGCGTTGGTTCTCAACGTGAACCGTATTCTCGACGTTTCGCCATTTTCATGAGGTACATCCCTACGTGCGGGTTTAAGCGCAAGAAGCATACTGTATGCGTATACCTTATGCGGTGCCTCACCTACAACATTATATACATTATTACAACAACAAATAAAATATGAAAATTTGTACATTTTATATACAAATTCAGTTACTTTGGGGAAAATTTTGCCGCCATATATTTTCCACCTCGTTCCAATCTAATCATGAAGATATTCGATGCTGAATTGTGTCGCTACACTCCTACGTTATTTAATATTCTCCCTTTCCTTGACAAGTACCATATTACGTTACGGCAATTTAAGAAACAGAAGCATTGGGAGCAGACACGAATGGGTTCAGTTATCCAGCAAAAAACAGAAAATTTCATCGTATAGAGCTCACATTTTATTGTGATTTACCAGACGTATGTAACATATAAAGTTATTTTTTATTGGAAAAATTAATTGAACGAATTGCGCATGTAATTTAATTGCGAAACAAATAGTTGTTTCGTTTTATCAATCTGTTCGAGCTCCACGACTTTTATGATCGATTCCGTTTTACACGCATTTAATTTATTTACAACCAAAAGAATGAAACAATACAATTCATTTACATTTGAAAACAGGACCTTGACAAACCAGACAATAACTTATACGACCAGCTAGATGTGGATTGTAGATATGGTGGTGACGACTTGTACTGTGACCTTTATAGATCTATTGTACCCCACCCTCCTCCTCCAGGCGTTGGTGTACTTACCCATTTAGAGCGCCTCCTCTAATCCTGTTTCCTTTAGGAATTTCAGGATCTGGGTGGGATTCAAGGCCTGCAGCTCCTCTGTGTTCAAGCAGTGAGCCCCGAGGTACATCTCTCTCGTGCGGAGTAGTGCACCGCAATCTTTGAGCAGATGCCTGTAGGTTTCCTCTGCTGAACCACAGAATCTGCATCCGTCATCCTCCTCTAGGCCTAGGGCCTTGAGAATTGTCCTTAGTCTGGAGTGTCCCGTCAGGACTCCTGTCAGAATTCTAAGCTGGTTCCTGCTTAATTTTAGGCAAGCTTTTGTTCTTTTCTGGTTAAAAGATCCCAGCATCACATTGGACTGCCTTAGTCCTGGAAGTTCTTTCCAGGTTTTCATCCATTGTTCTCTTTCTCTTGTTTCTTCATCTAAAATATTGTGGATGGTGTTCACACTCATGCCGCAAAAGGGTTCCGGACCTATAATGGGACTTCTGGATCCCTTGTTTGCTAGGTGATCGGCTTTTTCGTTTCCGTCTATACCAGACGGAAATGAAGGACCAGCTAAGATCATAGATGACTAGACAAGACCAGATAAGACAAGACCAGACAATACCTGCCAAGATCAAACAAAACCCACCAGAAAAGACCACCAGATAAGACCAGTTAACACCAGACAAGTCTAAACAAGATCACACAAGGCCAGACAAGACGGGACAAAAGCAGACCAGACCATACAAGACTAGACAAGACCAAACAAGACTAGACAAGACAAGGTCAAGACCAGACAAGACCAGACAATACCTAAGAACACCTGAAAAGATCTGAAATTAACAGAAAAGACCAGACAAGGCCAGACAAGGCCAGACAAGAGCAGACAAAACCTTACAAGCCCAGACAACACCAACCACAACTAGACAAGACCACAGAAGACCAGACTTGATAAGACAAGACCAGACAGGACCAGACAAGACCAGACAAGACCAGGCAAGACCAGACAAGACCAGACAAGATCAGAAAAGATCAGACAAGACCAGACAAGACCAGACAAGACCAAACAAGACCAGACAAGACCAGATAAGACCAAACAAGACCAGACAAGACCAGACAAGACCAGACAAATCAGACAAGACCAGGCAAGATCAGACAAGACCAGAAAAATCCTGAAAAGACCAGACAAGACCAAACAAGGCCAGACAAGACTTGACAAGACCACACAAAACCAAACAAGTTCAGAGAAGACCAGACAAGGCTATACAAGACCGGACAAGACCAGACAAGACTAGACAATTCCAGACAATACCAGACAAGACCAGTCAAGACCAGACAAGACTAGAGATGACGTCACAGGACCAAACAAGACCAAACAAGACCAGACAAGACCTAACAAGAGTAGACAAGGCCAGACAAAACCAGACATGGTCAGAGAAAAGTAGCCAAGGACAGAGAGTAGCAAACAAAACTAGACAAGACCAGACCAGACAAGACCCTACTATATCAGATAAGAATAAACAGGACTGAACAATACTAGACAGTATCATGTACCAGCATGTTGGGTTGTACATAAACAACTGGTATTGAAATGTACATGGGTAGTATTGATATGCTCAACAGGGTAGGTTCACTATTAACCTACTGGTTAACCAACGCGTCGCAACGTCGGCCTTTAGTTCAACGGAGCCGCAAGCTTCTCTTAATTGGAGCAAAGGAGCCTCCGAGGTCCGATATCTCACCTACAACGTTATGCTCATCACAACAACAAATAAAAGATGAAAATTTTATATACAAATTGCGATACTATAGCGCAAATAATCGTTCCAATTTAATCATGAGCATATCTAATGCTGAACTGTGCCGCTATCAATCTTAAGTTATTTAATATTTTGCCGTTCCTTGACAACTACCATATTACGTTACGGCAAATTAAGCAACAGAAACATTTGGATCAGACACGAACGTGTTCCCGTTTTATGCAGCAAAAAAAAAACAGTTTCAGCGTTTACAGCTCATATTTTATTGCGATTTTCCGGACATATCTAATACATAAGGTCAATTTTTATTTAAAAAATTTATTGAACCAAGTGCATATTTAATTATATTGCCAAATAAATACATGTTACGGTTTCTGAATTTGTTCGAGCTGTTCCGTTTTTATTATCGATTCCGTTTTTTACTTATTTATTTTATAGACAACCTGAAGAATGTCTTTTTACATTTACAATTAAAAACAAGACGGAAAAGCCGGACAAGAACTTACACCACCAGCTAAGAACAGAAAAGATTAGACAAGACCATCTAATACTACATAGGCCTAGACTAGATCAACAAGGACCAAGGACCAGACAAGACCACACAAGGCCATGCAAAACCAGCCAAGTTCAGATAAGACCAGGTAAGACCAAACAAGATCAAACAACAACAGGCAAGACCAAACGAGAAGAGACTAGACAAGAGCACGAAAGAACAGACTAGACAAGACAAGACAAGACCAGACAAGACCAGACAAGACCAGACAAGACCAGACAAGACCAGACAAGACCAGACAAGACCAGACAAGACCAGACAAGACCAGACAAGACCAGACAAGACCGGACAAGACTAGACATGACCATACAAGACCAGACAAGACCAGACAAGACCAGACAAGACCATACAATACCAGACAAGAGCAGACAAGACCTAGACAAGACCAGCAAGACCAGACAAGACCAGACAAGACCAGACAAGACCAGACAAGACCAGACAAGACCAGACAAGACCAGACAAGACCAGACAAGACCAGACAAGACCAGACAAGACCAGACAAGACCAGACAAGACCAGACAGGGCCAGACAAGAACAGACAAGATACAGGACCAGGCAACACTTGGACGAGATCAGACAGCACCAGACAACACCAGAAAACACCATACAAAACCAGACAAAACCAGACAATACTAGACAAGATCAGATAATACTATACAAATACAGACAAGACCGACAAGATAAGACCGAATCACACAGGACCCACAAGATTAGGCAAGACCAGACAAAACCAGGAAAGACCAGACAAGACCGAACAAGACCAGGCAATACTATACCATACCAGACAAGACCAGACAAGAACTCACAATACCGGACAAGACACACAACACCAATATACCATTCTTTTTATTAATGTAGACCATTTTTACTTTACAATTTGATAGAAGAACAATATTTTTTGCTGCTGATAATAAATTGTAGCAGTATTACATATTCAACGTCCACTGATTTGCATAGGCGTGCAAAACCTTTATGTTTCAAACTGCAAGCCCAATTTATTAATAATTTATTAATCCAAATCTGCAATTAAAATCGAAAACTTAGGACTGGAAAGTTTTAATAAGAAATGAGTTAATAAAAAAAAAAGATATAAATTATGATATAACATATTTCAAAAGAAAATAGCTAGTTTGTTAGCCTAGTCTGTATTAATCTTTGTTATTTGACTTGATTTCGATAAGAATTTTCACACAAAAGCAATATAGGTGCAGACAAAGTGATTCACAAATAATAGTTTGCAATACGAGGCGTGATCAGGCAATATCGGGCAAAATCAGACAATACCAGCCAAAGGTAGACA
Organism: Phosphuga atrata; assembly: GCA_944588485.1. Taxonomy (NCBI): domain Eukaryota; kingdom Metazoa; phylum Arthropoda; class Insecta; order Coleoptera; family Silphidae; genus Phosphuga; species Phosphuga atrata. Next base: position 15,278,215 of record OX155901.1, read on the forward strand.
AAACTGAACCATAATAGGTTTGGCAATAGAATTCTTGTCGAGATCTGACTAGATCGGGTATTATTATACAAGATTACATGAAACCATCAACAGATAAGACTAGACACGATTAGATAAAATTAAATAAGATCTGACACTAAAAGACTAGGCTTATAAAACAGGATAATAATAAGTAAAGCTAGACCACACTAGACAAGGCTAGACAAAGTCAGTCAACTTCAGACAAGACAAGTTCACAGAAGACCAAACTATATCATAAAAAATTATGACTAGGCAAAATCAGACAAACTTATTTATACCCATAAGATACCTAGTTATTGAAACATATTATTGATTTGTAAAATACGTGTAACAATAAAATCTTTTTTTTCCATTGTATTTATCGACTTCTCACTTTGTATTTGGAGTAACTACCCGGTTCGCATTTCTATTTACAATGAATTCGTATTATGCCCGAACGAAACGGCGCTGTATCTGAAACATTTTATTTTATAGTCTACAGAGCTAAACGGAAAGAGCAAATTAAGCCTTTCAAGATACGATATGAAACGTGTCCTGCGATAAGGTTAAAGAACTCGTTCGAGAGTTTCAGGAGTTTCCGTCTTAAGAAAAAATGGTTGAAAGGAAACTCGTTTGTAATCTGAACAGTAGCATTTAAAAACTTGCAGTACTAATCACTCAAGCTGCTATAATAGTAACGGGACAAGAAGAGGTAAAGTGGAGTAATCAACAAGTTTTCCTTATATATCTTAATGATGACATTTTGAAAGATTTATTTTCTAAGACGATATTTCAAGGATAACGAATTTTTTAAACAGGGATTTTATGATTCATCGCCAGGTCTATTTAGTACTTGATATACATATTTGTTCAGTTTTTTTTTTCAAGTACAGGCTATTATTATAAGAATTTAATCAATATTCAATAATTGCAGCATATTTACTCATGCTGTAATCGTTTAAAGATTGAAAATGCAATAGAATTATTAAAATGTGTTAAATTATTTTGAATGTTAGATTTTAATATTCTCTTATAGATAGTTTTAAATTGCAAGAAATCTATTAAAATGATATAATAAACAAATAATCCAGTATTCTAAAAAAGAAAAACAATTGAAATATTGGAATTTGTTTATCAAATTTTATCAAAATACTGGAATTTGTTTGTTTTTGTCCGACTCAGATTTTATGAGTTTTAGAAAAAACAAAATTCTAAATGTTGATAATTTAGAATCGCGTTTACTTAGTTTAACAGTTTTACTTCTCTGCGAGTTTCAGGAATAATTTCCAGTCCCCGCTGGATTCATAGCTTGAGCGGTTTTTAAGAAATCGAGCAACACCTAAAGCTGGGCAACCAAACTGAGGAAAACTTGAAGGGTGATTTTGATAAATGAAACATTGCAGGATTGCTGCATAGGAATATTATTATATATATATATATATATATATATATATATATATATATATATATATATATATATATATATATATATATATATATATTATTATTATTATTATAATATTGCACCGTAGGAATAATTCCGTGTTAAATATATTTGTCTTATCAAGATTTCCTGTAATATTGAGGAAAAACCAAATCAAGGCAGAATTTAAATACAATCGTTTGGTTTGCTTTTGAGAGTTTCAAACTTGCACAAGATCTAGGGCTAGTAATTCAATTTCTACAGAAATTAATACATAGAAATAATATTGAATTAAACTCTATTACTGTATTTGTTAATGGACGACAGCCAGACTTCTTAAAAATGCGTACTTTCTTGACAATATCTCAAGGCAGAATACGTGCGCTACCACCGGAGCTCCCGTACCCAATTTCAAAACAATTTTGCGAATAAAATAACTACTAATCGATAAATCTCAAAATAAAATAATTCTAGAAAATATACAAATATCAAATAAAATTAAAAAAAAAAATGACTGTAAGCATACATGTATTGCATAAAAGCGTCCAAACAACGTTGATAATTCGAAAATGTGACTTTCTACTTTTCCATATTCTGATATTAACAGGTTTGGTATCCAACGAGTTTCAGGGTTAATTTCTTGACTCAATTGTTTTAGTAGCTTTAGCACTTTTTGATAAATTATGTAAAAACCAAAATAGAGCAAAAAGTTATTTGGTAAATACAAAACGCAACAAAACACGCGATAACTAGAAAACTTATAGCACGTTTTGAAGAAATTTATCATGGCAGAATTTCTGCGAGTCTTAGGAATTAAGTTATGTGTAAACTGATTTTGTAGGGTCAACGTTTCCTGCAATATTAAGGAAAAACAAAGTCACGACAAATCAAAATTCAAACGTTGATTCAGAAACTTGATGGTTGAGTTTCATAGTTTTGGATTCTTGCCAGTTTTAGGATTCATTTTTTGCCTAATTTGTTTTCATAACTTAAAAATCAAGCGAAAATCAATGGGCAAACTATTCTCAGTTAAAAAAAATGCAACACTAAGAAGGGGTAGGAAATTTTGGACCAAACTTGGCAGAAATGTTTAACTGGTCAATGGTACTAATTGATGACAACTTCATCCAAAATAATGCCGTAAAAGATAAGGCAAATTTGACGTTTTATTTGTTGTTGCAATCGAAATTATCGGTTGTATTTCTTGCGAGATTAAGTCGATTTTGATATTGTTTTTGTTTACACTTCTTCTCTGAGATCTTCTTGGCGTCTTCTTTGCGATTATGCTTAGAGTACGGCAACGTGAAAATTATGGACAACTGACTGAATTCGACAGAGGTCGCATTATTGACTTACGTGACGGTGGTTTTTCATTCAAAGAAATTATTAATCTTCGTAACTGTAACCAATCCTCAATAGTACGGTATTATCAAGCATGGTCTAAAGAAGGCCAAGAAGAGGTGGAGAGAGTGGACTGCGAAGACAGACAAATGTGATCTAGGACCGCTATCTCCGATTAATGGCATTGAAAGACCGATTTTCGAGTACTAGATCAATAGCCCATCAGTGATTTGGAAACGAAGGACGTGCTTTTGGCTTTCTTATCGACCACATTTTGTGCTTCCGCTGACGGCTCGTCATCGACAGCAACGTTTGGTGTGGTGTAGCTTGCTGCCAGATTGGGATGTTGAATAGCATAGAGTAGTCTTAAGTCACTAAATGCCCTATGGTGTGCAGTTTCCTGTTGAGCGGCATGTGCACCACATAGTAGGGGTTTATGGCAGGAGATGCTATTGTTTCTGGAAGCGAGACTCAGTTGGTATTCATCTGAGGGAACACGAGTGCCCACCGATATGTTGATGAAGTGGTACAACACCATATCCTTCCATTCCTCAGGATAATACCCGTCTCCACATAGCAAGGCATACTATGGAGCGCTTCAAAGGAGCTAACGTGAATATCTTGCCGTGACCACCCAGTTCTCCCGACCTTTCGCCCATCGAGCATGTGTGGGATATTATGGGTAGAAGACTCAAGCAATTAGCCTATCCTCCACAGATACTAGAATCTTTCCGGCATTAACTACAGATTGCCTGGGATGCAATACCTTACGGAGAAATCGATAACCTGGTGGAATCCATGTCCAGAAGGGTGCGGGAGTGTGAAACTAATAGGGGTGGTTTACTAATTTTTAATAAAAAGTGCCTTTATCTTTTATATAATTTCTTTGAAACTTTAGTTAATTACCATCTTTGACTAGTAAAACATTTCTGCCAAGTGTGATCCAAAAATTCCAAACCCTTCTTGGTGTTGCATTTTTATGTATTAGAGCAGGGCTTAAATTTTTTATTTTAATTTTTAAACTATGGGTCGCGACCCCAAATGGGGTTGCGTAGCAAAATCTTGAGGTCGCGAGATTTTAATGTAAAATATTTAAATTCATTTGTGAGAGTTTGAAAATGGCGGGCTTCTGATACAACGATTCATCAACACTAACTGTAGTTAAAGTTGGCAACCCTAGAGACGATTCGGCAACATTGACTGTAACTGTGTAACTGTATTGTCGCTTGTTGTACAGTGTTGCATGTGCGTAGCCAGGGGCGTGGGGAGGTTTGGGGGTTCAAATTCATTTCTGGACAATGGACAATTTCCAGAAAATGGCTGAACTTAAGTAAGAAAGGCAATGTTGCAGAAGACAATGCTACAAAGTCTTCACAAGCGGGATTTATTATTGACAAACAGGCATCTAATGTGCGAAAAAGAAAATAATACGAGAATTTTCTTCAATTTGGCTTTACATATAAAAATTGTAATAGTAAAACAACCTATTTGTTTGATGTTAAACGACACTGTCGCGAATAGAATTTCTAAAATTAACAAGGATCAATTAGTGCAACTTATCACAATTAGTGCAAATTAAAGAAAGCCCAAAATTTTCAATTCAGTTGGACGAAACAACTGATATTCCTAAATTAGCTCACTTGTTAGTATATGTCAGGTATGTTTATAAAGAAAACATCGAGGAAGAATTGTTATTTGGTCGTCCTTTAAAAGACCATGCTAGAGGGCAAGACATATATTTTAAAGTTGGCGAATTTTTAAAAGCTGAAGGGTTAGAATGGAAAAATTGCTGCGGAGTATGCACGGATGGTGCAAAAGCGATGACGGGCCAGAATATTGGTTTTAAATCATTTTTTCAAGCTGCTCATTATGATCATATAACTTTTACTCACTGCCTTCTTCATCTGCCCTCGCAGCAAAAAAAATAGCACTGGAATTGAATAATGTGCTTCAGGATGCTACTAAGATTATAAATTTAATTAAGAGCAATGCTCTTAACAGCCGCTTATTTTCAAATCTCTGTAAAGATACGGATTCTCAATATACAAATCTATTATTACATGCAGAAATAAGATGGATATGAAGAGGTCAACGTTTAAGAAGATTATTGTTATTAAAGGACGAAATCGAAATATTTTTAACGGAAAAAAATATGATCTTGCTACTTTTTTTCAAAATGACCTGTGGCTATCCAATCTGTGTTATCTATCAGATATTTTCGAGAAATCTAAACTAAACGTCTCTTTAAGGATAAAATAGTAATATATTTACTTAGAATGATAAAATTGAAAGTTTTATTAAAAACATCAACATTTGGAAAAGTAGGGTAGAAAAGAATTCGTTCGATATGTTTTCCATTATCGACAATTTCATATCCGAGAAAAATCATTTTTATCGCAAAAATTATTATAGGTCACTTAAAAACGCTAGAAACACAGTTTCGTAAATATTTTACATCCAATATTGATTTTAAAAAGTTATCTTGGATTTAAAAACCATTTTTGATTGTCATTGATGAGATTGATATATAAAGCGCAAGAAGAATTTGCTGAACTTTCGAGTGACTCAAACCAAAAATTAGCCTTTTCAAAGAAGCCTTCAACTGAATTCTGGATCGGAGCTAGAACTGAATTTCCCCCAATCTCTGATATGGCATTAAATCTTCTTCTGCCTTTCAACACCACCTATTTATGTGAAATTACTTTTTCAGCTTTAACATATATCAAATCCCAATATCGTTCATCGCTAAGAAATGTTATAAAGATTTTACATCCAGCAGGGTCAAATATTACACCAAGGTTTAGTTTGTTATGCAGTAAAAAAACAAGCACATCCGTCTCATTAAAAACTAATTCTCCTTTATTTTTTATATATTTAAACACTTAACGGCTGCGCTCGAATATATTCGAAAGGACTAAGACTCGGAATATATATCATTTTTGCAAAAAATGCCGTTTTCATGAAAAATTTCAACTTTATGTGCAATTTTTAATTTTTGTATGTTTCTAAACAAATTCTGAAATTATATTGTTACCTAATCAACAAGTCACGATAAAAAAAATAGGGTCGCGAAAAAAATCACAATCGTAAATGGGGTCGCGAATGAAAAAAGTTTAATCTATACTCTGTATTAGAGTATAGATGCAAAAATTATAGGCACATTTTCTTCCACGTGATTTGGTTACAAGACTTCCACGTGATTTGGTTACAAGACAAAACCGCAACATAACCTGATTTTGATAGGTTTAACATATACAGATTGCTGCGATCAAGATTTCCTGCAATATTGAAGAAAATCCAAGTAAAGGCATAAACAAAATCCAAGCGTTCATAATTCAAAAACTTTATGGTCCATTTCAATAAGTTTCATAGGCTTGGATTCCTGCAAGTCTTGGGTTTAATTTTCAGCTTTATTTGTTTTCATAGCCTAATCGATTTTTGAGAAATCAAGCAAAAACCAAAGTTGATTTAGGTTAGTAGTTCTGTCATGGTTTTGGATTGTTTTCATAGCCCGGATATTTTTGAGAAACCCCACGTAAGTTGATTGGCCACATAAACAAACCGAAACAACAATTTTAAAATTCTGCGTTCACAGCGTCGACGTCTCACTCTTCTGCGACCATCATGAGCCCATAAACAGAACCGAGACTCATTGCTGAAGATAATTTTATTCCATTCATGGGTCTCATGTTGTATTTCCCTGCACAAAACTATTGCTCTGCGATACTGCGCAGTAAATGGTAGACACAATTGTGGACGGTAGAATCTAATACCAAAATTGCCGATTCTTCTGTAAACAGTAGCCATACTCTTTGGCCATTTATCGCCAACCAGTCATTTCCCAATGCCCGCGACGTTGTAAATCTGTTAAATCTGTAGATAGTAGATAATTTTGTTAACGTTTATTTTGTTTAAAAACATTTTTTAATTTACATTTCAAATCTTTATTTTTTTATTTGAATTTAATAAAATGTGTTGTTCCAGAAAACATTGTTTTTTTTTATTTGGGGCTAGATTGAGACAAATGGCCCAATATAGTGCTCAATATATGGGCTTAATATTTCTATAAATAAAATATTTAGCATATTAAAACTTCCCCTCATCTACTTTCGAAAAGTATTTTCCAATCTATTTTCTTTTTTAATCTTTTTTTTTGCATTCTTGCTATACGGTCTGTAACACCCGTGCGACTTCTTATGTCTTGAACTCCCGCGCGAAAACTGGAGGGTTAAAGTTTAACCAGTAGTAATGGTCGCAGGTAGCAACCATCCATTTGATGAAATTTAAATATATATTTTTGTTGCTTTAAAAATATAAAATTAAGTTAAATATTTAAACAATTGTAATATTTAAAAATATCCTGACTTGTTTTGAAAATAATTTACTCAATATTTTATTTGTCAATTCTCAACGTAGGATTGACATATTTTGTTGTGATATACTTTGTCCAGTTTCCTTTAATATCAGTAAAACCATATAGTGACAACAATTGTATGTGAATGCCATGTGTTTTAAAACAAATTTAATTTAATTTTTGTGTGGAAACATCTGCTTGAAATTGTAACTAAGTTTATTGATCGAAATACACAAACAAATCGCTATAAATAAACTGTAAATTTATTGCATTCATTTTTGCGTGGCAGCAATAACAAAAAGTGTGAAGTTGTTTGAAACTGATATACAAATTATATACACCAAAACATAAAATTTTATATGCGAGTTAGTGGACCATTAAGCAAACCAAAATAGATATAATAGAATGCGAGATATAAAAGATCGGTTATAACATGTGGATCAGAAATAAATATATATACATATATATTTATATATATATATATATATATATATATATATATATATATATTTATATTTATATATATTTTTATATATATATATATATATATATATATATATATATATATATATATATATATATATATATATATATATATTTACTCGAATTTAATATAAAAATAATTAAATAAATTGTATTCAAAACAATATGAAACTTGTAGAAAATTAAATTTTCTATAAGAAATTATATAGTGATATATAACTCTATATATAGTGATTTGTTGTTTTAAAGTTGTTTGTAATCAACTTGTTAACAAAGTTAACCTTCTTATTTGACTTCCCTTTAATGTTCTTTAATTTAATGTTCCTTGTTTCAAACATTGCTACAACAGAATATTTTTAAATGATATTTTTTTCTGATGAATGTCGATAAAGCTTTAGTAATTGCATACCCTACTGTTGGCTCGAAAAAAGATGTTGCAGTTCATCTGGAAACATTGATTTTGTCAGCGTCGCATCTGGGCCATTTAAAAATAATCGAACGCGCATCACAAAGACAAATTACAAACAACTAAAAGACAACTGTAGGAGCCACGTGCGCTGAAAATGACGACTTGATAGATATCAATAGAAAAACTAAACAAAAGATGTAAGTAAGAATAAATAAGTAGATGTAAATAAATTGAATATGAATATAAACAGAAAATTTGATTTTGAATTTGAACAGAAACTTGTGCATTTCCTATGAGATACTTAAAATTTATAAATAGGAATTTTTTCCTTATATTAGGTACTTGTTAATTTAAGGTACTTGTTAATGTCAGGAGGTAAAAATAAATCGTTTTATTAAAAAACTGTTCATGCTTCTTTAATTAAAATTTTAGAAGCAGAATATTTTTTTTAATTTAAAATGTAACTTATTATATCATTTGAAAAACTTGTGATTGACTAATTGTGAAACTCGTAGGTTTAAACGCTCCACACATGCGTAATATATGAGGTATATTACACACCGGGAAACAAGGTTACCAACATTTTGTTAGGACATTAGAAAATATATCTGAATTCATGTTTAATTAATGTTGCGCGACAAACCAGTCATTGGAGGGCTTAAATCCGTTGAAGTGCTTTTCAGCATATTTTTTCTGATTTCTCAAAAAAATTCAACCGCTTTTAATAAATTTACCACAAGAAGATATATAGAGTCTTCCAATAAGAGGTTTCATTTTGATATGTAAAAAAAACGGGTATTTTTAAGCGAAATATCCTATGATTTCATATATATATATATATATATATATATATATATATATATATATATACATATATATATATATATATATATATATATATATATATATATATATATATATATATGTATATTTCACTGTAAAGGGTATGCGAATAATTATGTAGAACAATATTTGCCAAATGGTCGCCACAACTAAGCTTGCAAGACCATATTATTTTCATTAAATTTTCCGTCACTAGTTTGCAAATATGCGACTGTAAGTCTTCGATAACTAAACGAATTCCATCATTCAGGTCTTGTCGATTGTGGGACATAGGAATAGACCTTATATTTCACGTAGCCACAAAGAAAAAAAGTCTAGAGGTGTTATTTCACCAGATCTCGGTAGCCAATTGTCTCTTCGAGAAATCACACTGTCAGGAAACTTTTCACGCAAGAGATCGAAGGTATGGTTACTTATAGTAACCATAGAAGGTAGCACGTAGCACCGTCTTGTTGAAAATAAAAGTCATCCACATCAATATCTTCTAATTCCGGCCATATAAATTCATTAATTATCGTTCGATAGTGCAATCCATTCACCGCACACTGGGACGGATTACGAATTTACGGCGACAAAAATAAAATCCACTTCATTTCAATTTTTTGTCTCACATGTTACCTTATGATGACATTCTGATGATTCTAGTATAAAATTAGTCTATATTCGATGTAGGCGATTAATTAAAAATGCAAATTTAAGTGGAAAAAATATTTTTTTTTTATATAACAAAAGTGCAACATTTTTTTTACAAATTCACAACCGATCTTCGTCAAAATCAATGAGCATCACTAAAAACTGCACCTTCTAACATCATCACTGACGATATCGTCCGTAAATTCTCCTGAATATTCTTCATTGGGATAGTTGCCCATTCGAAGCATTCCTAAAAGTACCTCATTCCATTTTTATTTTTTCTTTATGGTGGCTAAAGCTATAGTGTGGTAGCTAACTCCGCGGTCTTAAAACAATACGTTTTAAATTCTTTCTCTTTGACGTAATGTCCACACGATATCACTGTTAGAATATTCGACATTCTATCAATCAAATCTCTATCTAAAGCTGTGATTCGGGAACTCACTTCAGCATTTTTGAATAATTTTCGTGCCGTGTTCCCGTCATTACTATTACCACCACCTTGTTTTGGTAAATCGATAACAAGACCCATTTCCTTATAAAAATCGTGAGCAATTTTACACTTTCTCTCTTTCACTTTTTCTTGTGCTTTCCGTCGTCTTGCTTGCCATTGTTTTAATTCTAATTTATATTCTATGTAGAAGGTATTCGAAGCTTACCTACGAAGCTACATGCATGCAAAACAGAAAGGCAAAATTTATATGACATTTCATCACAGTCTCTTTCTTTCAGCTTTCCTATATTGTTCATGATTATAGGCGTTGCTTTGCACACAATACGTGCCTGTGTGCTTTTTGTTTCAGTTAAGAAGTTAACTGTTTTTCCGTCTAACATACGGGCACGTACAAATGGGCACATGTTTAAACTGACTTGCTCTGTCTCCCATTTGTGATGACATTTGTTGGCTGCAAATTTTTTATTTGCTGTTTAACTTCGTCGTATTCGTCTTTAATATTCTTGTCATTTTCTTTTTTTAATCTAATAGAAATTGGACGGCAGTATCTGGTGGAAGAAGGAGCATAATTTTTCCAAAATATTTTTGTACTATTTTCAAGTTTTTCGGATAATTCCAGAGGCACAATTTTACATAAAATTATATTTGAGTTCACATAAAAAATATTATTAACAAAGTTTTGCTTATATATACTGTGCCCTCCACTACCATCTAGACCCCACTTGTAACTAATTTAGAGTCGTGGACGTTGATGGCTTTCAGTCGTTGACAGAAAACTTATCCAACACGTATTGTACTAATCGTTCATTACACTTTAACGAAGAAAACTTATAAAAGCTCTCATCTCTTAATGCAAAAAGTAGTTCATTTATAAGGTGGAACGATGTGGACGGGATTTTTCCTTTTCTAGAATTTCCAAGGTTTATTTTGTTTTATGAAGTATTTAATTTAACGGAACTATGTGGAACTTTTTTTAAAATCAATTTATTGCAGTTTATTACAAAAAAAAATTAATTTACGATAGTCGTTAACAAAACTTTTTTTTAACCGTATTATTTAAAACTTTCTACAAATTTGATATGATTACATGTAAATACATACTTGGAGCTATATTCACCATATTTAAGAAGTTCACAATTTTTTAACACAAACACAAAACAGACGTAGTTAGTTAGTTAAAAATCCAGCGCAACTAATTCCTTTTTGGTACCTAAGGGACAAGAGCGATATTTAACACGTTCCCACAACCAATGGAATTGGTTTTTCGCATTTATTTGTTTATAGTATAATGGATGGGTTATCTAACAATACATTTTAAGTGGTTTTGCTTAATTCTGAGACATTGTAAAATTCTATTTTTGTCGCCGTAAATTCGTAATCCGTCCCAGTATGCACCGTAAGGCCACTTTTCCACGACACGGTTTCTTAACCGTACGGCGTTTTAGTACGGCTGTTACGGTTAAGAAACCTTGTTACCATTTACATGATACGGCAAAATCACCGGACGAGAGATAACGGCTATATGCGAATTTGTCTCAGATGCTTTATATCTGATCAAGTTGCAAGGCATGCCTCATGAATCCTTATAAGAAAATAGTATATTTTACAGCAAGAGATGAAAGATTTTTTTGGTGAAGTGAGAGTTTGCTCTCGAGCGTCAGCGAGACACACCTAACCAAAAAAAACATTTTCATCTCGAGTAGTAAATGCAATTTTTTCTACTGATTTCGGTTGTAGAATCCATAATTCGACTTTAATAAATCCAATTCGAAGCGAACTGTCAGAACTGTCGATACAAATTTAATTGTTGGTTTGGTCGGTTCTATGGTTACATATTGCATTCTCATAGTGATACTTTTCAAGTCAAATGTCCTATTTATACTTCGGTTTTTTAAATAGTTTCAGGCTCGTTTTACGTTTGTACATAAAATATTTCATTGGAATTGATGTAATTAATAAGAAAGTCCATGCAAATTTTGTTATTTTAGTATATTAATCGAAAAAATCATAAATTTAAAATGCTCATTTTCGTCTTTAGATGTGAAAATATTTTCATCTCTAGAATGAATGTCACTTTCATGTAGGGTAAGCCGTGGAAAAATGCTATTTCCACATATATCAGTAGAAAAAGATTATTCTTGCTTATTACATGTGCAGGAAACTCCAAAAAGAAGGTAAAAGCATAAATCAACTGAGGGAGGATGAAGACAAGTTTTACAATTATTTTAGAATGCAGAACGACAGTTGACAAAATGCTTAGAAAATTATTCCAGAAATTAAAACATCATGTTCGTTTTAAATAAAACCGTGAAAATGTCCGTCGCTGTCGACAAACTCCCATAGACTGCGATGCAACACTGATGAACATGGCTCCGCCATGTATGTGAACAAGCTTCCACTGTGATGCATAAGACGCTGACGACCGTGCCTACACACGGCGAATTAACGGTAGATTTTTACGGCGAAAACCGTATGTTCCATCCCTTTCCATCGTAGTTGCCCCATCCCCATTTCGAAAAACTAAGGTTCAATGACCCCGCCAGACAAAAAACCGCACCAAACAGTCACACGTTGAGGATGGAGAGGTTTTTAAAAAATGATTCTTGGATTTTCCGAGGCCCAAATGCAACAATTCTGCTTGTTCAACTGAAAAAAAACCGGCCAAGTGCGAGTTGTGACCCGCGCACCTAGGGTTTCGCACAAACTTGTAAGTAAGGTATCTTTATTTTGTGGAGGACGTAGCAAGCACATTCAGTTAACTTGACAAGTGGCCCTCCTGAAATTACGACCATCTTAGTACCGCTGCAAGCATAACCTCAAGATGTCGTTGTCGTACGATGGAATTCTACCCTATATTTTATTACCATACATCCCCAATTCACTATGAGTGTTTAGGGGTTCTGTAACTTCACTATTTGTTTTTACTGCTCAATTTTGCCTGTATACCTATATACCCTGTATAAGGGTATACAGGGTATTTTTTTTAAATAACGCGAATATTTTTAAACTTATAAAAAGAAAACTTTATTTTAGTATTACACTTATTCACTAACTTATATTAAGATCTAACTATTTCTAGATCTAATATAAACTAATATATTAACTATTTCTAGATCTATTTCGATACTCTTAACATTCAGTTGTTCAATTGACTGCTTTTGGGCAATTGACTACCAAAAAATATAGGGCGTACGTGATTTAAGTATATGTAGATTAAAAACAAAAATTAGACGAAATATAATATATACAGGATGTTACGGGACTTGAGTATGTCGCATGTCGGTTATAAACAAGCAAAATTAAACAGAATATATACCCTGTATATATTATTTATATAGAGCGTACGTGATCAAATGCATAACGAATGTAAGCAAAGAAAATTCAGAATAAACAGCTTGGTGCCGAGACATACTTTTTAACCTTCGGACCTAACCGAGGAGCACATAACCTAGGAGGACCTAACTGTATGCAACCCATATGCTTCTGGTGCCTGACAATACCACGCAACACATTAGTGTATTTTATATTTTATATATGGTCACATATTGCATTCTCATAGTGATACTTTTCAAGTCAAATGTCTTATTTATACTTCGGTTTTTTAAATAGTTTCAGGCTCGTTTTACGTTTGTACATAAAATATTTCATTGGAATTGATGTAATTAATAAGAAAGTCCATGCAAATTTGGTTAGTTTAGTATTTTAATCGAAAAAATCATAAATTTAAAATGCTCATTTTCGTCTTTAGATGTGAAAATATTTTCATCTCTAGAATAAAAAAATGTCACTTTCATGTAGGGTAAGCCGTGGGAAAATGCTATTTTCACATATATCAGTAGAAAAAGATTATTCTTGCTTATTACATGTACAGGAAACTCCAAAAAAGAAAGTAAAAGCAAAAGAAGGATTTGGATTCATACGATTTAAAAAAAAGGGAGGAATTTGGCGTACTGCACGAGCAAAATCCTCTCCATCACACTTGTCATACTTGTCACACTTGTCACATACACTTGACACAAATCAACTGAGGGAGGATGAAGACAAGTTTTACAATTATTTTAGAATGCAGAAAACGACAGTTGACAAAATGCAATGAAATTAAAACATCATGTTTGTTTTAAACAAAACCGTGAAAATGTCCGTCGCTGTCGACAAACTCCCATAGACTGCGATGCGACACTGATGAACATAGCTCCGCCATGTATATGAACAAGCTTCCTCTGTGATGCATAAGACGCTGACGACCGTGCCTACACACGGCGAATTAACGGTAGATTTTTACGGCGAAAACCGTATGTTCCATCCCTTTCCATCCTAGTTGCCCCATCCCCATTTTCGAAAACCTAAGGTTCAATGGCCCCGCCAGACAAAAAACCGCACCAAACAGTCACACATTGAGGATGGAGAGGTTTTTAAAAAATGATTCTTGGATTTTCGGAGGCCCAAATGCAACAATTCTGCTTGTTCAACTGATGAACAAGCAGATGTTGAAACCCCTCCAGGTCTTAATGGACGGTATAAATTGCTTGTTTCACAAGCCTGTTGTAGCCAGATCCCATCTGTCCTGCCAGAGCTTCTCGAAATGCCCTTTGGAGCACGATCTTAAGGCTGTTTGAGCAATTTACTAAAGGAAATTGGCAGATCTTCCTTGTTAGCTGCTTGTTTGGCAAGCATGTCTGCTAGTTCATTGCCTTCAAAACCAGCGTGTGCCTTAACCCAATGCCAACGGATCTTGTTCTTCCTTGAAACTCTGGCAGCTGTCTTCCACGTCTCCAACAATAATTCAGTGGGTGAATTTAAATTCTTCAGAGCATCCAGAATAGATCGGCTGTTACAAATGATTGAACAGAGTCTGCCTGCTGTTATTTTCCACATAAAGCAAAGCATGGCCAAAAGTTCAGCTTGAAAAATTGAGCAATACTTTTGCAATACTTCCTCGTCTTGAAAGTAGACCACGAATGCAGCCCCAGTACAGCTGATCGAACTCGAACCGCCCGTGTAAACCCGGAATTGAAATATATTACTCAGTGTCAAATAGTATGTAACCAGCGACAATTCTGAAGGATGAACTAGTTCTTGGGTATTTACGGTCAGTTCGAGCTCGATCAGTGCAACCGGTAAGCCCGTTATGTCTCTAATAATCGTATCGTCTACGATCTGGTGTGACTTGTGGATGGCCAGCTGCTTGAGACGGATGTCGGCTGGAAGGAGACCCGTAATCACACAGGCTGCTTCAGAGGAGACTGTGCGATACGCTTTTGCAGCACGGATGGTGCCGAGGCGCTGTACGCTCAAAAGCTTTAGGCCTCCCTTCAGGCCACACGACCTCTGCCATATTGGAGCAGCGTATAATAGTGCGGGTTCTATAGCGCCACGGTATATATCAATCAGCTGTGAACTCCCCAGACCCCACCCATTTCTCGCAGCGATACCCAACTTTATGCTTAACCGTTTTACCCTACCACAAGCCTGCTTCATGTGTTCTCTGAAGTTCAGGAATCTGTCAATTATGACACCTTAGTACCGTAGGTGTTGTAGGCATCTAATTTTTGTATTCCCAGGGCAACAATCTCGCAAACTTCAGGCAGATCTCTTTCGAAAATGGTGTCATATAATATATTCCAGAAACCTGGACCTGACTTTGAACCTTGTGGACAACCTTTGCCGATGCTCCTTTCTAAGTATAAACGAGGTTCGCTGATTATTGCTCTGCGATCTACAAAGTAAGACTTGGCTAACTTGATTATATTGTCAGAACAATCTTTTTCAATCAGCCTGTAGATAATAAGCGGCCACCAGGCGTTGCCAAATGCCCCCTTTATATCCAAGGCTATTGCTGAACAATAAAGCTTCGGTCTTAATGCCTCCCTTATAAACCCGACCGCCTCTGAGATGGCCTGAACAGTTCCTGTGCCTCTTCTAAAGCCAAACTGATTTTGGTTCACCAACTTGTTCCGATAAAAGTGATGGTCAATTCTCGAGATGAGAAGACAATCCAACACCTTTCCGGCCACTGGAAGCTAACTTATTGGTCTGAAGTCTTTTATGGATAGCGCTGGTTTGTTGGGTTTAGGGATAATCTTGATTAGTTGTTCTTTCCAGCAGGACGGGAATATGGACTTGCTCAAACACTTGTTATAAAGATTAAGAAATGTGTTTGGTGACGAGTTGAAGGCAGCCAATACTATGTCAGAGGTAATGCCATCCAGCCCAGGGGCTTTCTTCGAGCTCATACTTCGTATAACTCGTTCAATCTCAGACATAGTAAACGGTATATCGTATTGCCCTCCTTTACCAGTTTCAGCAAGTAATCTGACAAACGTGTGTTGCTGAGTGTCCTCCTTCTTATCGTCCTGCGGAAAGAATGTCTCAAGAAGTTTGTGAGAGGTTTCAAAGATATCTAATGAATTATCCGCAACCTTAAGGCTACTCAGATAGCTTGTAGAGGTTTTTATACCTCTAAGAACCTTGAAAACAGGGCCCCATGGGTTTTTGAGTGGAGATCGAGTGCAGAATTCTCGCCACTTGAGTTTCTTCGACTTTAGAATTGCGTTTTTATATTCATTTGATTTAGCGTTATAAGCTATTTTACTACAATGTCTTTGTTCGCCTCTGCTCTTTTGATACAGTCGCCGTAGCCTGCTGTTTTCCTTGCGCAAGGCTGTTAGTTCAGCAGTCCACCAAGGCACGGAATGTCTAAAGTATTTCCTTGGAGGAAAGGTATCTCGTGCTGCCTTTTCCATGGCTGCATTTAATTTGTGGGCGAATATTGAAATATTCTCAGGGGCAGAACACTGGTGAAGCTGAGGGGCAATGTTCTGCAGACAGGACAAGAATTTATCACTAAACTCTGCCCAGTCCTCTTTTCTTGTACAGAAACCACGTTGAGCTTCTGGCAGCTTGGTTTCATTTCCTATTGACCAACTGATGTACCGGTGATCAGACAGACTACTCTCAACGGGAAGATGATAATCAACAATCTTCTTGCTCAATGTGTGGGTGGAAAGTGTTAAATCGATAACGATTTGACCGTTGTGACCGATGAAGGTAGGTTCCGACCCGATATTCAATATGGCCAAGCTATTCTCTAAAATTAACTTTTCAAGGCATTTACCCCTGTTGTCCTCCAATGCGCGAACCTTGTGCGTTGTCCTCCACCCCACGAAAAGGATTTCGCATTGAAGTCGCTAGCAACTAAGACTTCGGACTTGGAACTAACCGACAGACAGACGGACAACAAAGTGATCATATAAGGGTTCCTTTTTCGGTACGGAACCCTAAAAATGATTCTTGGATTTTCCGAGGCCCAAATGCAACAATTCTGCTCGTTTACGTAGCCTCTGAGGTGAGACTGGGCCTCATCACTTGAATGACATGACCATCAATTTTCGAATAAATTCCGTATCAGTTTGATGTATTTGAGGGACCCAATCAGCAAAGACACGACGTTGTTGATGATCGGTAGGTGTCAGTTATTGTATTAACTGAACTTCAAAAGCCTTTAGACCTAAGTCTTTATGCAAAATATGGTAAAATGTTGTTTCTGGAATGCCAAATTCCAAAGATCGACGAAAAATGGACAAACCTAGGTTTACCTCAACACTATGGGCTACAACAGCAATATTCTCAGTTGTTCTTGAGCGCTCGAACGTGCTAGAATTCTGTACTGCACATCACTAACTTTACCCAACAGCTCAAACTTTTTCACCAGTTTCAGAATTGCTGGCCTAGAAGGTGCTTCACGACGACCTGAAATAATAATATTATATTTCTATTTTATAATTTAATTTATAAGGCTGGCTATTTATGTGCTAATTATGTGCCGCAATCGTAATTTTTGTTATCGAAGCATTATATGAAAAAATTAAATTTGACTAGTGGGGATGCTAATTTATAATCAAGCTAGCACCCACCCAACTGTAAAATTGGGATACCGATACTAAAAAAGTACTATAACTATGTGCTCTTTATGTCCTTTTCATGTAAGCTGGATCTATTTCGCTAACTCAATCCATTGTGCAAAAAACTCACCCCGAACTGAATGAGCCACAAGGGGTGAATTTGAAACGGCAGTACAAAGATTTCAACCGCAGGAATAACGTTGCAATATTTATGTGCTCTTAAGATATCCTATTCGCGATTTTTGTACTCGCACGCTTCAACGAAAAATTTCTCCCGAACTGTAGACGACGTATGTTCCCGACGCGGTATCGTTGAAATAATTATGTGCTCTCGAGATATCCTATTCGCAATTTTTCTGCTCGCAACGTTTTATGAGAAATTCACCCCAACCGTATGAGTCATAAGAAGTGAATTCTATAATAATCGAACAAAAAAGTTTTAACTGACGCGATATTGTTGCAATAACTGTGTGCTCTCCTACTGCTCTGCTATTAGCGATTTTCATTAGCGAAATTTAAATTAGCGAAATTTTAACCGATTCGACATTCTACAAAAAAGCTAAGACAAAATTTTTTAAAGCATATAATTATTGCATTTTTGCCTCGGTTAAAATTCTTGTACTCGATTATTATAGATTTCACCTCTTATGGTTCTTAGGGTTGAGGGTAAATTTCTTGTACAAAGGCGCGAGCACGAAAATCGAGATTGGCATATCTGGAAAGCATATAATTATTGCAACAATTTTTTTATTGCGTCGTACAAAATTTCTTTGCTCGATTATTAAAGATTTCACCTCTTATTATTATTAATTTTTGGTACAAGGGCTCGAACACAAAAATTGCGTAAGTCATATCTCAAGGGTGCGAGCTCAAAATTCGCGTATAGTATATCTTAAGAGCACATAATTATTGCAACGTTAAAATTTTTTTACTTTGTCTTTTAGGCTCATTCGGTTCGAATTGAGTAGCTCACAACAAGCAGTTGTGCGAGAAACAGCTGCTTGAGTGAGCTAATTCGCTTCGTGGTGCAGATAATTGTATTGCTTATTTGGTATCGGTATCCCACTTTCTCAGATAGATGGGTGCTAGTTTGACTGCAAATTTGCGCAAAAATTCCAATTGCGGCACATAATTAACGCATAAAGAGCACATTATTCATCATCACTAGTTGAAAGTTACAAGTGCATAGGCATAGCAGTGTGCATCCTATTGAGATTAGGGCATGATGACTGATTTTGAAAATATGTTCTATGATATACTAAAGTATGTTTTATTTTCAAATATATATATATATATATATATATATATATATATATATATATATATATATATATATATATATATATATATTTATATACATATATATATATATATATATATATATATATATATATATATATATATATTATTTCTGCAGGAAACCAAGTTTAATTAGAAAAAAAGTTATTGAAGTACAAATTTAAAATCTGCTCGAAAACGATCGGTTGTGTCATGGCGTCTGCTTCAGACGTAAGATGTTTGTAAATCGACCGAGAAATTAGTGAGCTGAGGAAATAAATCAGCTATTTTGCGTGTTATCAATTCTAAAGTGTATAAGTGGAGTGCGGTTTTGACATTTCTAAACTCTGCGAAACAAAAGTCTTTGTTTGATACCTAAAACTCTAAAAATCAACAAATCTTTTGTATAAGCAAAATAGAGCTATTTGCCTTGGTAAACCCTTGTTCCATGTTTTGAGAACACAAAACTAAGCAACTGATCAATTGAAATCACTAAATACTTTATAAACGCAGGTAACAACAAGTGGGAAGTAGGAATTATTCAAATTTGCACAAATAAGACACGTTTTTTCAAATTCTAAACTAGAATATAAATATAAATATTTTGTAGATGTATCATTCCACATTGTCTAACGAAGAAACAGCAGGAAAAACTGCATACACGAATGTAATAAGCGTTGAATGAGGATGATGATGATGAAGTTGAAGCTTTGAATTATTATCATAAAGTTGACGATAAAGTAGATGCAGTAGAAACACAATAGTTGAATTCAGACACGGAACAGGAAATGTCTGACAATGAAGAATAGGAACCGCTTCCACAGTGACCATTTTTTGTTGGAAAAGATGGATCCAAGTGGTCAAAACATGATCCTGCTTCAACTTAAGAAACCCGATTTCAAGTTTGCCGGGTCCTAAAGCAACAGTAAAAAACATAAAAGGTGTTTCTCAAATTTGAAAATATTTTTTTGACAATGACAGGTTCAGAAATTGTAGAATGTACTAACAAAAAATTTGAAAAGAAATAAAGCAGATTACGCCCGTGTAACGAATGCGAAAGAAACCGACATAGCTGAAATTCAGGCATTGATTACTTTACTCTATTTGGCGGGAATACTCAAGTCAAGTCGTCTAAACGTGGACACCATGTCCAAATTTCGTAACAGTTTCTTACTGCAACATTTGCGATTTGATGATATAGATACACATGTAGGGAGAGAAAAGTCAGACAAATTGGCCTTAATCAGAATCAAATGCTTTTCTTGAAAAGTGGAAATCTGCGTATACACCATTTCAAACCGTAACAGTTGATAAAAAATTAGAAGGCTATCGCCGTAGATGTAGCTTCCACCAATACATTCCGTGCAAGCCCAATAGTTATGGGCCAAAAATTTATGCGATGGTGGATTTTAAAACTTTTTACACGTGCAATTTGGAGGTATTTGCCGGCACCCAACAAGTCGGACCTTATTCCTTGGATAATTCTCCTTTAGCGCTTGTTCAAAGACTAGTTGAACCAATTAGACATTCAAAACGAAACGTGACATGTAATAACTGGTTTACCAGTCTCCCATTAATGCGCACTTTATATACGGACTTCACACTTACATTTTTTAGAACAATTTGGAAGAACAAGTTAGAATTACCCTTACAATTCAACCTTAAATCCAACCCAAAGACCCGTGCGTATAAATATGTTTGCATTTAATAAAAATATAATATTGGTGCCGTCTGTCCCGAAAAGAAAAAAATAAGAACGTATTAGTAATATCAAGTCTTCACCACGACAGTAGTATCCATGAACCAACAGTAAATCCTGAAATGATTATTGACTATAACGATTGTAAGTGCCAGAAACACAAAAAGATGGCCATTGGTAATATTGTATTCAATATTCAATGTATCTTGAGTGAATTCTATGGTAATCTTTTATCTACAAAACCCTGACCAAAAAATGCATCGACGAAAATGTTCTGGTTTACGAATTGTCTGATACTCATTTTCGTGCTCGAACAATCCATACCATATTCCCAAAACTATAACGGCCAGATTGAAAAAAATACATGGAAGAGAAAATACCCAACCTGTCGCGAATCTTGCGAATGCTCGAGGACGTTACCATTATTTCGACCCGAGAAAATACCGACCAGCACGATTTGCTTGCCTGGCACGAGACAAGTTTATGTGGCTGGAACATAACAACATAACTGTTATTTTATATAACTATTAAGGTAGAGGCGTCCTATAAGGCCCACTTAGTTTTAAATCACTATAAATTAAAGAAATAAATGAGTTAAGGTAAACAAAAAGTTTAAATATTTAAAGTGTTTATAAGTGAAACATTTTGAATAAACACTGAAGTGTTTTTGCATGAATGCAACACAGAAAAATATTTTTTTTTAAACAAAGTTAAAACGGCCCTCTTAGGAACCTAGTAGCGTTGAAGTCCGTTGAAGCATTTTAGTCAGTTGTGAATTAATAAATATATATGTGATATGAAGAGTAGCAAACTATTTCTATTACAAAATAAATTTAATATGTATATCTAAAATGTATAGTGTACTCTATAGTTAATAACTTAAACAACAAAAATCTACGACTTTTTAGGTACAGTTTAGGAATAAGAAATTATCGACGTCTTCTTTTGTCAAACCTACGCAATCCTCGTGGTACCATGCCCTGTTCATCTCACAACCTTGACAAAACCACACTTCATCATCATCCGTTTTAGTGTCTACTTCTTTCTGTTTTTTAGCTTTTTTTTTCTTCTGTAGATTTGCCGTTACCTTTTTTTGTTTTAGCTGTCGTTTTACAGAAATTGGATTATTCTTTTGTTTTTCTGACTCATTTTGCTTTTTATTAGTGTTACATACTTAATAAAGTCGGAACACAGCTTGAATATATAAATATACTCAACCGTTTCGGAGCTCTATAATACTAATGAGTCTTTTTAGGACTACCCTTAACGCGTCTACAGATGGCTATTACGGTATCGGAAAGACATGTTTTAAAATGTCAAGACAATACTTAAAAAACAATGTTATTTTCAGGTTTTTGTTGAGTGCCACGAAGGTGGACTGAAAGCCATAAAACACCCGAAAATTTCACACGAGATTTATTTTTTTGAAGTCCTTAAAAGACTAATTAGTAGATATTACAGAGCTCCGGAAAGGTTCAGTATATTAAATATTCAAGCTGTGTTCCGCCTTTATTAAGTTTATATAATTGTCTATAATGTTGTAAGGTTTTATCACTTCAAAATTTATTAGTGTTAGTTTTGATTTTGCCTTTGACAGCATCAAATAAGTCTTTGGTCAATCTTTGTCCGATGTAATTTAAAGCTTTGCGCCTTGGTATATTGCTCTCAATTATTGCGAAATTTCGTGTAGGAATTTAAAAAAAAATGGTGTCATAACGCCCAATGTGCCAATAGTTTATTTAATTTTAAAAAGTGGTAAGATTTCATCAGAATCCTCAGATCTTTCAAGTTTAGTAAATGAAGTATTAAAGATAATATTTCGTCCAGGATATAGTGAATAGGTGAAATCCTACATATTTTGATCAAAAATTTCTTGATCGGACCCCTTTGACGTAGAACAATCCAACAGCCGTTGAAGATGCATATTTATACCGGAGGTGGTAGAAAAAGGTGAATAAAACTGAGAATTTTTATCGCACGGAATGCTCAAAACGGGCTGTCTGCGACACTATTCTTGATGTTGAGAATCATCCTCAATGGTAGATTCGGAAGAAGAACTGTACTTCTTTCTAAGACTACCAGTTGAACACTTTCGAATATCTAATATATTTCTGTTCTGCAAAGTTATTGTCTCGTCTTGGGGAGACCACTAAATCTCTAAAACAAGGTAATTGGGTAAGCACTGAGGGCGCGTGAGCTTCTTGCGAAATTGCATTGGGATCATAAGAGTAGAGACTGGTGGCTCTAAACCCGTTGATTATATTTTCTTGGGTCATGCACCTGGATCATACTTTGATAAAAATCTTGCTGAAGCGCTCTTTTGTAAGTTTGCGATCTGGATATTGATATGCGTATAATAATAGCTCCTCATCCCAATGATGCCCGTACGATTTATTAACCAACTTATCGAGGGGTTGTAACTCGTGCATTGTGTTTGAGAGCAAGTAGTACAATACAATGTCGTGTTCATCTGCTGCAACTACGATCTTGGGATCCAAATGAGAAGAAGCGCCATCAAAAATTAATAAGCACTTTCCTGGAGACTTATACTGACCCAGATGGTTCATGGAGTCCTCGAAAAGATCGGTCGCCATACTTCCTTTGGATGCCATGTCTACAAAGCTTCCAGGAGGCAAATTGTCACAAAATTCTGGTTTCAATTTTTCACCCTTGAATAAAATCATTGGGGTAGTGAATTTCCCGTTGCATTTACACACATCGCGATTGTGACAATTTCTGCATGTTCAATAGCCATAGAATGACACAATGTTATATGTTATAACTGTTATATTAACAAGTTTATACTGGTTTATAAACTCTTTTTGTACCATTTTCAGCAAAAATTTTCTGCTGATGATTAAGGTTCAATCCACATCCCTTCTCATCCATACTATAAAGACGTTCTGGATGATTTGTTATATCTACTTCGCAATTTATTTTTCTGAGAGCTTCAAAGAGATTTTGAACGATGAGTTTATTAAGCTTCTGTGCTCTGCCGGAATTCATAGACTGACGAAGAGCTACTTCTGAGTTGCGTTTAAGGAAACCTCTCAGGTATTTCTTCCCTGCAATACTCGTTTTGTCCCTGAACATCTTTCTTATATCATTTGCCCTATAGAATTCATACGCTTGTTTCCGAACAAGTTTGGGGGTCAATGGCATACCCATTTGAACAAGTCTTATTATTCTTTCAGCCAAGTCCTGCTCTTGTGTTTTATTAAGAATAGGTTAAGAATCTACCAGTTATCTTTTCTCTTTTACCGGATTTTAAATGGTTTCTCAATGTACGCCTTGGAATACTATATGCTTTAGCAGCTGTTCGCTGTGACATTTCACCCCTTTTGACTGCGTCAATGACATTTCTAAACTGACTTTCTGACCACTGGCCATGTGGTTTTTTCTCAGTTGGCACCATTTTGTTGAATACCATGGAAGAAATTTTTTTAAAGAAATTTCCTTGTATTATGCAAATTAAATTAAATCAAATTTAAGGATTAGACATAGAAATGTATAAAACTAGCATTTTTTTACGTACCAAATGTAATATTCGATAGTCCATAAAAAGCTCGGGCCTTCTTCGGGGTTCATGTAGTGGGCCATCTTATGGAACTTTGACATATGACAGTAAAAATCATGTTAGAAATGTAATGACACTGATAAAATATTTAAACTAACGTTGAATTAGATGTTAACACAAATGTTAGTAATAAGATTTTTCAAGATGAAACGCGATATTACTGTATTTTGCTAAAAAAAGAATAATAATTACGTGAATGAGGTTATAACATGTGCACAACTTCTGCGCGTCACTAACAACTGACAACTCTGTTTAAAATAACCGCACGCGATAACCGTCCGCGTGCGATGAAGTTTGGTTTTTTTTCTTCCTTTCCTTTCTCTTCCTTTAAAAACGCATTCACATTAATTAAAATTGTTCTGGCCAGCGAAACTTAACTATTCGTAATGTAGGCCATGAGAGGAAGTGCGCCTTATACGGTGCTTTATTACCTTATGGTACCTTATTTTGTTTTCGTATTTGTTCGACTTACAGTATTTATAGTTTCTTATTACTCAAATATGCAATGTATTAGATACCCATATGAAACAGTAAACACTTTTCAGTTGTTTTTGTATTTTTCAACCATATGAATACCAAATATAACATTGTTCACGAATGCGCGCAAAGAAAAGCATACAGACTTACATTCTGCAGCCAGCGACCCAGAAAACGGCGTGGCAGTAGCGGAAGGTTAATTTGTTTGGAAAGATTCAATCTTTCATTACGAAAATTCTAATTGAAATTTTTGGGATTGTCGATTTCATTGCTCGATCTACTAAACGGTTGCATATAATTAAAATCAGATTGCGGAATCGTTTTCAGGAGATTGTTTCCCAAAAGATGCATTTTCTTATTAGAATTTCAGCGGAAAATTAATTATTTTCCCAGTTCTCAAATAACGAAACTCAACTATGATTCTGTGAATGACGTAATATGTTTTCTTTTTTAAAGCATTTATTGTATATATACTATTACATGTTTACATTTAATATAAGGATGTGACTATTTATACATACAGTATGTATACGCAATTGGCTATTTATACATACAGTATGTATACGCAATTGGCTATTTATACATACAGTATGTATACGCAATTGGCTACTTATACATACAGTATGCATTCGCAATTGACTATTTGCACATTCTGACTGTATATACAAATATTGGAGTTACTATTTTGGTAATAACTACACAATTATAATATTAATATAATATAAGTTTTATTTAATATTAGAACTTTTATAATATAAGAACTTTTATTTATTAAAGTTCATTTACAATCTTGATCAATAAACTCATAAATAAAATTCAAAGTATCACTAAATCAGTGACATATAGGTTTAAATTACATTTAAAGTAGGTAAAATATAGTATAAAGTAAAATAAATACAGGTATATCATTTTTTATTCTGTATTTTTTTTTTTGTAAAAAGTGGTGTGTTTAGTCTTTATCTTTGGACGTCCTTTGGATTTTATTTTAGATTTGAATTGAAAGTTTTTCTTTTATTGATTTGAGGGGCTGGCAGGGCTTGATTGACAGGGCTCGGTATTATACCGAATTTGTTCTTCAGGTTCTTCTCATACAATCGCACTAATTGTAAGCCCACTCCTACTCTCTCATGTTCATCACTACTCTACATGTTCATCACTACTCTACATGTTCATCTTCAATATAACCATCAATGTTTACATTTAAAACATCTGTATCCATATTTAGTGCATTTTCAGTTGAAATATATATTGCATGAAAACAAGTTTTTGAAAATATGTCCAAATTATTATATACGTTGTGCACTAAAAGAATTCCAAAATGAATACAAACTTGTTTCCGCCGATTTCTTCTTCTTCTTCTTTCGAATAGGCCTACTTTGGACCACGCTTGTCCAACTGTTGGGCTTTGATCTTTGCCCAGTATTGCCGCATCTTCTGCTGGTGTAACTCATTTCTCTCTTCTATCCAGGGGGTACCTTTCCTACGGGGTTTTTCCTGAAATCCACGGACTTTCTTCAGGGTGAGCCTTACAGACTGTCTGTTTTGGAGATCTGTTATTCCCAGTTCTTTAATATCCTTCTCGGTTTCTGTCAACAAAGTGAAACCTTCTTGTTTTGCCAGAAGGTGAACAGACGGTTGGTTAGTCGATTTGGAGGCAATCTTGCAACGTGGCCATAGAAAGCTACCCTTCTTTTCCTTGTTGATGCTCTTTCTGATAACTTGGGTTCAATCCATTCGCCGAGGTACTTAAATTTCTCAGTACTCTTGATGTTTCCCTGCTCTAGTAACATCTCTCTGTTTGCTTCTCTGATGTTGGTGAAGAATTCTGTTCTCTCCAGCGACACTTGAAGACCCACCTTGGCAGCCTGTTTTCTAAGTGAAATGCAGTTTACCTGCATTATTGCCATCTCAAGAGAATCAGCAAACAGTGCCATGTCATCTGCAAAGGCCAGGCAATCTACAACCAGTTCATCGTTCTTACGTCCCAGGTAGATACCACTCTGAGCACCCAAAGTGTTCAGTTCCTTGCCCCATTCTCTCATAACCTTTTCGAATTGAAGAGAAGTGGGGCAAGTCCATCTCCTTGTCTCACTCCAGTTTTCAAAGCTTTCTGAAATCTCGCTTCTAAATTTAACATTGGAATGGTTGTTGGACAAAGTTTCTAGGATTAGTCTGCGGGTTTTGTTGTGTAGCCCTAGTTGTCTAGCCCTAGTATCCAGCTGATTTTCTGCCCTTGTTTGTAACGCCTTCGAGAGAAGTTTCCACCGATATATTATAAAATTTTGATATTTTGCTATCAAAATTTTCCTCAATGCTATTATTTTTAATTCTCATTTTGGACTCTAAAGTTTGAAATAATTTTAACTGTCTATGAAAAATATTTATTTCTTTCTCTGTGATGGCTTCAGAACATCCTTCAAGTATATTTCTTATTTCGATATCACTATCCATAATTCTAAATACATTTTATTTATTTTTGGCTAATTTTATATTTATTCTTGAATCAATACAGTTTATGATATCCGTAATACATACGTAAATTATTAGCAAACTATGATATTTAGTTTGTATGTATTATTTAAGGGTCCAAAATGATCGTTCAATTCTGTTTGTTGTAGTGTCTTCCATTAATGGTAAATGTTTTCTAAAACAATGTACCCACATTTCTTTACAACTATCCCAAGTTTAAGAAAATGTTCTTTGAATGTTACATATTTATCTTTTGTTCCTATAAAAATTTACAAATTTACAATAAAAAAAAATTCTGCTCTTCATATTCTTTATATGCTTGGGAACACAAGCATTTCTTGAATTCATCCAATTATTTATGCTTCTCATCAATTTGCCAATTATACGCAGTAGAAACTAATCGAATATATATAATAACATGGAATTAGCAAAAAAAATGTTTGTTATTGCTTTTATTTCGGTTGTCTTTGTTCTTTCAATTAAAAAAACCCGGCCAAGTGCGAGTTGTGACTCGCGCACCAAGGGTTCCGTACAAACTTGTAAGTAAGGTATCTTTTTTGTGGAGGACGTAGCAAGCACATTCAGTTAACTAGACAAGTGGCCCTCCTGAAATCACGACCATCTTAGTACCGCTGCAAGCATAACCTCAGGATGTCGCTGTCGTTCGATGGAATTCTACCCTATATTTTATTACCATACATTCCCCATTCACTATGAGTGTTTAGGGTTTCTGGAAGATCACTATTTGTTTTTACTGCTCAATTTTGCCTGTATACCTATAGACCCTGTATAAAGGTATACAGGGTATTTTTTTTAAATAACGCGAATATTTTTAAATTTATAAAAAGAAAACTTTATTTTAGTATTACACTTATTCACTAACTTATATTAAGATCTAACTATTTCTAGATCTAATATAAACTAATAAATTAACTATTTCTAGATCTATTTCGATACTCTTAACATTCAGTTGTTCAATTGACGGCTTTTGGGCAATTGACTACCAAAAAATATAGGGCGTACGTAATTTAAGTATATGTAGATTATAAAGAAAAATTAGACGAAATATAATATATACAGGATGTTACGGGACTTGAGTATGTCGCATGTCGGTTATAAACAAGCAAAATTTAGACTTAATATATACCCTTTATATATTATGTATATAGAGCGTACGTGATGAAATGCATAACGAATATAAACAAAGAAAATTCAGAATAAACAGCTTGGTGCCGACACATACTTTTTAACCTTCGGACCTAACCGAGGAGGACCAAATTGTATACAACCCATATGCTTCTGCTGCCTGACAATACCACGCAACATATTAGTGTATTTTCATAAGTTTCTAATAGTAAATTCGCATTTTGCTTGTAATTAAACTACTTATTCATGGTTTTCAGATTTTTACATATGCTGTAATGTAAGACAACGCTTTTTGCCAAATTTCATGATTCTAGGTCAACGGGAAGTACCCTATAGATTTTGATTCCCTTGTGAAATCGCAAAATATGCGACATAAACGGTCATATCTTTTGATCGCGTTGACTTACAAGTTTGATTTTTTCACAGCTGAAAGAGAGCGCAGACCCGAGTATTTGATACAAATTTCAACTTGTTACCTCTACGCGTTCCGGATAAAAATGGTCTTGACAGACAGACAGACGGACGGACAGACAGACAGATAGACAGACAGACAGACGGACAACAAAGTGATCCTATAAGAGTTCCGTTTTCGGTACGGAACCCTTAAAACGGACGTATTAGTCTTATATATATATATATATATATATATATATATATATATATATATATATATATATATATATATTTATATGTATATATATTTGAATTCATTCATACAATATATGAATGACGAATATGTTTCTTTAGCAATAAATCCTGCAGCTGCAAATTCTGATTTGTCGGTTATACAAGAGTAATAATAAACCAGAAAACAACATATATTTCTATAACTGGTGCCCTGAGAACTATTATAATTTAGAGCCATATCTGAGTAGGCTATAAATAGTGATTCCAGTTCTTCTTCCGCATCGTTTTTATAGCGTAAACCATTTTCCTCTATTTCCACCATTTTCTTCATTTGTTTGCTAGATCAAGATTCAAGATTCCATCTTGATTTCCACTTTGATCTGTTTCTGTGCTTGTGGTAAAAAGTTTTTTTGAAAATTTTGAAAATCCTTTCGTATAAACTTTTTCCACTTTCCTTACTCAAAATACTTCCATTCCATCTTTAGCGCTCGATAATAACAAAGCCGTTGTTTTATCATAATCATTTACATTCATTTTTTTTTTTGCTTTGCTGTAATATCCATATTCTTCTTTACCGATTGTATGATTATGATTAAGTAGCATTTTTAAGTGTCCATTTTGTATTTTCACCTCTATAAAAATTCAACGCTATATCTGGTACAGATTGAATGGAGACTATGTATAAATAGCCAATTGCGTATTGATACTGTTTGTATAAATAGCCATTTGCGTATACGTACTGTATGTATAAATAGCCAATTGCGTATACATACTGTATGTATAAATAGCCCCTCGCGTATACATACTGTATGTATAAATAGCCAATTGCGTATACATACTGTATGTATAAATAGCCAATTGCGTATACATACTGTATGTATAAATAGCCACATCCTTAATATAATGCTATATACAAATATAATATACAATGGGACATGTTTTAGGAGTTCGCTGAATTCCTCATTCTACCACATGCCCAACGATGGCAGTCCATTGACTGACTATATTAATTAATAGTAACATATGTGTCGTTCATTGTAAAAGTGGTGTAACTCCATGTTTCTAAAATTCTTAATTTCTTGCTTAATGGTATCACATTTTGTTATATCTTTCATTATACAAATGAAGCAACTTCAATAGTTGCATTAAAATCCCATAAATGGCGTTACTTGTTTTTACAGGGAACTAAAACTCTAAATATTCATTATAAAACTGAAGTAAGTCCATAGTCATTTTAATAGTGTAATTAAAATATATTTGTGTGTGTGTCTGTATAAGTGTTTTACTAGTTTATTTTGATGGATTTAGGGGATTTTAATGATTCTGGGTGGAAGAGGTTCTCAAGACATAGCAGAATTTCTTCTTAAGCACTTAAAAACTCATGCGGCTTTAGAAAAGCATGCCATTATGTATTCCGATTCTTGCACTAGACAAAACCGAAATATTAAGACATTTTTTCCCTCTTGAAGATTGTACAAGACCCTGACACTAGTATTGACACCATAGATTACAAGTTCATGGTATCTGGACATTCTTATCTTCCAAATGATGGGCAATTTGGAATAATAGAGAGCGTTAGTCGCCGCGGTGGAAAATTTGTAGCCCGGACTAGTGGGTCGCTATTATAAAAACAGCTAGAAGGAAAAAAAATATTATCTCTTGAAATTATATCTTATTTTGTTGTTACTGAAATGAAAAACGCCTAATTTTTAAGTACCACTGTCTAAAAGAAAATTCTATTACAAATAGATAAAAACAACTTGCGGTTACGACTTTAATTGGCTAAATATTAGATGGCTAAGGTTTTAGAGAAATCATCCTTTACATTTTCAATTTAAAGAAAGACTAAATTCCGACACACCCTTGTATAAAGCAGATTTGTGGAAAAAAGCAAGAACGACCGGCCCATTTGTACAATATTCGACAAGACCCACTCTATCCATCTAACGACTAGTTACTAAAGCAAAGACGAAAGGTATTCTTGATCTTCTACCATACATTCCGCCAATCTACCCCCATTACTACTAAAATCTGCCCATAGATATTCCAAATCGATCAAGCACACTTGAAGCTGGTGAGCGTTCATTTGATGTCACTATAACAGTGATTTAACTCCAAAAAAAAAAGTTTAAGTTCATTTATTAAATTAGTTTTATTTTGATTTTCTACGTTACTTCAAATTAATATATCTTTGATTTGTATTAAACAATAAAAAACAGAAAACATTGAATGAATGCCTATATTTTTGTTCCTACACTTTAATTCGCAATAGGCTCGTTATTTTAAAATTCAGTTTCAAGGAGATAATTCACTTTTACAATGAGCGACACATATATAGATAATAGATTTTAACAATAACAATGATAATAATAGTGATGGCAACAGTACTTGTATTATAACTAAAAAATAATAATAGTAACATAATATGGAAATTCTAAACAATAATGATAATAAATATAATCGTAACGTTAATAGTGGTGTATTGTAAAATCAAATTAAATTATATAATCGTAGTCTATAGATTATATAATATTATATTATATAATCGTAGCGCTGGAAATTATAATTGGTTTATACTCGTAATTTTTACTATTTCTGCAGACAGAAATAAACAGACAGAAATAAACAAATTTTCGCATATTTTAATCTATGGTGTTTAATTTAGGACTTAATGTGTTGTAATAGATGCTTTTTGAAACTGTTCCTCATCTTTAACCCTCTTAAATGTTCAGGGAGTTGGTTAATTGTTTTTGCTATTTGGTAGGTATAGGAACATTTATATTTTGCACTTCGGTGTTTTGGCGGCGTCAGAAGGCCTCTGCTCCTTAAGTTTATATTATGTACATCCGTTCTGTACCTTATTTTGTTGGTATGTGGGCACTTTTTTTCTAAATTTTTTTTAAACAGGCATGTCTTATGATATTTATGCAAGATATCCATGCGCATCCAATTTTTAGCTGTTTCGGTATTGATGCGCTGCTTCCAACGGAGCCCATGCACAAATCGGATGCAGCAATTCTGTAATCTTTGTATACGGTTCCTGTCCGCATAACAAAGAAAATTTCCGTATATTACTTCCGAGTATGTGAGGCCAGACAAAACATGCGCGATAACCATTTTTCTCTTTCAAGGTTTTCAGTTAGAAAGTGCCTCGATCCATAAAGAATTTTTAACTTTATATATGTCTTCTTAATTAGCTCATTAAAATGAGAACGGAATGTTAATTTGTCATCTATTTTGACACCCAGAATCCTTGCTTCACTGGTTATTTCCAACTTTTCCGAATTCGTCGTAAGTTTAATTTTTTTTTGAGATCAGGTTGTTTGTTTCTTGAAGCAAGGACCTTTGTTTTCTTGGCATTTAGTTTTAAGGAATGTGCGCGTGAGAATTCTAAAATATGTGATAAATCCCGATTAATTTCATTTTCAGCCATTTTCATTTTCCAATTATCTGGTGCAAATTTGTAAATGAGTTGTGTATCATCGGCGTATTGTTGGTGTTTACAGTATTCCACCACAGATCCTAATTCGTGTGTATAAAGTGAGAAAAGTAAGGGTGCCTGGGCAGAACCTTGTAGGACCCCCACTTTAATGTCTCAATATCTAGACATTCCACTTAGTAGAAAAACTTTTTGTCTTCGCCCTTCCAAATAGTTTTCAAAAAACTTTATCGAGTGATTAAACATCCCTATGTAGTTGAGAATAGATAGCAACATTTTGTGCGAGATTGTGTCAAATGCCTTGCTGTAGTCTAATAGTATTAGTGCAGATGCCATATTGTTGTCCAGCGCCCCTAGGATATCATCTATAACATCCATGAGCACAGTTACACAACTGTGATCTTTTCGAAATCCAGATAGAGTAGGTGGAAAGATGTTTTTGTATTATAAATAAACCTGTAGTTGATTTGCCAAAACCCTTTCCAGGATTTTCGATAAGGTGGGCAGTAGGGAAATTGGTCTGAAATCTGTGATGTGCTTGGGGTTACGGATTTTTGGTATTGGCTGTACCAGTGCTGTCTTCCAAAGGGATGGGAATTTTGATTCGACTATGCAAGAGTTGGTGATACGTACTATAGATGGAAGTATCTCGGGCATGCAGTAAATAATCATATTTATGTTTATTCCATCTATGCCCTCAGCACAAGTCTTTGTGTTCCTCAGAATTCGGAGAACCTCATCTTCTCCTGCTGGTTTTATACTAAATTTTTCAGAAAATGACTTTTTAAAGGAGAACTTATATCTGAAATATGTGTTCTCATCTATTTCCTCTATTAAATCGCCGGTCGATTCTATAAAGTAATCATTTGGTGACACAATCAAGTCGGCATTGATGGTTTGGCCTTGATTCCACTTATATTCATATCATTTAATTTCTTCCAGATTAATTTTTAATTTTTAGAATTTGGTGCTACTTCAAGAGACGTTTTTTTTTTCATATTTTACATATTTTTGGGCCAGGCTTCTTAATTCTTTATAATTTTTATGGTTGTCAGGAGTTTTCGCTAGTAAGTATTTCTAAAAATCTTTCTTTTTCATTTTTAAAATACGTTTTAGATTAGGGGTGAGCCAAGGTATGTCATACCTTTGAAGTTTTTATGCTTTTAAGAGGGGCATGACCGTCAAACAGTAATTTGAGTCTGTGATTAAAAATATCTAATTTTTGGTTAGTATCCTTCACTACATGCATATCCTCCAATCGAGCGGCAGCCAGGTTCTTTCGGAATTGTATATTATTAATTTTGTTGAAGACCCTCCTTTTAATAGTAATGGGTTTATTTATCTGTTTCGGATAAACAATCGTACAACCTATTAATAGACGATCTGACATTAGGACATCTTTTACATACCACTTACTTATCTTGTCCAGGTTAAGGTTTGCAACAAGAATGAAGTCCAAGAAAAACGCGTTATGCAATCCAATTCTGGTTACTTCTTTTACAATCTGGTAAAAACCGCATGCGTCCACCATGGAACGAAAGTCCAATGCTGTCTTGCTGTCGAGTAACAAATTTATGTTAAAATCGCCCATACAGAGCACCTTATCAGTTGTTAACCCAAAGTTGACCAAAACATCTTCCAATTCCATCAATGACTCGTCCACCGCTTTATTTGGAGGACGATATATTGTGCCGATAATATGTTTTCCTGTACCACTCCCTAGCTCTACCACTCTTCCCACATTCCAGTAATCTTACATAACACCCTACTATCTCCTAGATTAAGCGAAACGAGAATTACTACTCCACCTCCCATGCGACCATCGGTGCGGTCACATCGGTAAGTGGTGTATCCTTCTACCTCTATCATGCTTTCGGGCACTTCGGAGGTCAACCATGTTTCGGTCAAACACAAAACTTCATAGCTTTCCTTCTCTATCAAACATTTCAAGTCATTGCAAAAAAATTTGCCACCAAGGATGTGATATTTAAATGTGCCACATGTAGTGTCACCAATTATACTATCATTATTTCAAAGATAGAAAGAAAATCCTCCTACTTAACTTAACCAATATTAACTACAACTCAACTAGTAATAAGAAAGTAAAAATAAAGTAAAATAAGAAAGATAAGAATAATCATTTCTGGTATAAACCACTGTTAAAATACCACTAAAATAAAGGAAAGTTTGTTAACTACATATGTTTAACTGTTAACCAAATTGTATAACTCTACTAAAGAAAAAAAATATTTTTAATGTTTAATATTGTGAGGTCTACTCAAACTTAGCATCCACTGACTTGTTAGTATTTATCCAACTTCTTCTACTTCTTCCTCCCCCATACTTTTCTTGCCCATTTGCTGGCATTTTTGGGACCTGCTCTCTAGATCCTTGTGACGACGAGGCCGCACGCCGCTGGCTATTGTTAGATATAAACTTTCATATCGGGAGACGTTCTCCGGATCCATGGCCATATCACTGGCTGTTCCTCGATACGACCTTTCATCTTGGGATATATTCTGTAAGTCCTTAGGATGAAGGGGCCGTGCACCATTGGCTATTGCTAGGTATAGCCTCCTTAATCACTATTTTGGAGCCTTATTTGGAGCCTTTTAGGTTTTTTCTATCCCTTATGACATCGTTTTTGTCACCTGTCGTAGTAAACTTCGCCAAAATGGGTCTGGGTGTTCTCTTGTCTTGGATTTTTCCTATTCTTCTGCACTCTTCTAAAGATATGTTGTTTATTTTTAGGTTAGTGTTACCAAGGCGCATCACTTTGCTTTGCAACTCAGGTGTGCGCTCTGAGTCACTATCCTCTATGCCGTAGATTCTTACATTTTTTGCTCTTGTCGCTTGTTCCAACTCATCCAG
This sequence comes from Phosphuga atrata, assembly GCA_944588485.1. Classification (NCBI taxonomy): domain Eukaryota; kingdom Metazoa; phylum Arthropoda; class Insecta; order Coleoptera; family Silphidae; genus Phosphuga; species Phosphuga atrata. The sequence goes on from OX155901.1 coordinate 15,313,639, forward strand.
CCTGTTTTCCGTCAGGACAAGTTTCTTATCCAAACTTTCAATACGCTCTTCCTGTTGTTGGAATCGCTCTTTAAATTTTTGTCTAATCATATCAAGAACGTTGTTAATGAATCTATCATCGGAGAGGATGGAGCTCACGTCTTCTGCAGTGCATTTTTTACGTCCTCTTTAGATTGGCGACCAGATTTTCCTGTCATGACTTGAAAAAGCGTGTTCGTATGGGTAAACAGGAGAGTATGGGATAGTACGATAAGAACTCTTTAACGTTTTTAGATGCGAGAATGTCTAGGTTTTGGTGCTGCAGTCTACCTAAATGTAGACATTCTGTTATATCTGCAAATATTTATTCCATTAAAACCAAAAAACCACGCTCACGGATCGAACAAATAATTTAAAGATTTAGACTTATTGTTAAACTTATTTGCAGATTTTGATGATTAAAAATTCACTTTCATAAAACCCTTTAACAGAGTCGAACCCATTACCTATGTAACCAAAAGCGAGGACCTTAACAAACGAGCCGTTTCCAATAGACCTTTTACAGTTAGTTAAGCGCATGCGCATACGCCAAGTTTGAAAGGCGGAAATATGAAAGTTTCGGGTAACTAATATGGTTATACATCAAAAAGTTCGGGCAAAGCATGGCGGAAATTGACACATGTGCACAAAAAAATTTAAACTATGAAAAGGTCTATTACATTTACTTAAAGAATTTTCGGTGATATTAGCGTTCAGGAATTATAAAAAACGAAGTTATTATAACCTATAAACCATACGTCTCTTTAATTAAACTAACGAAACACTAATTATGTAGGCTTCCTCACCACCAGATGTGTCCCAGATTTAGTTGTAAAGTTTTTATACGCACTACACAATATCACTAGTTTTATTTTAATGTACCCTTATTTAATTTTAATTATTTAAGTCCAATAGTTTTATTTCTCGTCTGAAATGGAAAATAAGGATGCAAATCGCAACAAAATTATTTGATGGCATGCTACCCAATGTTGACGAGAATAGGGAATATGCAAGTAATTTAAATTTACATATTTTTTTACCCACGTTACTTTATGCTCTTGACATTACACCTATACCTTAACTTTTTCATTTACAATTAGTTTGTTTTTAATTCCATAAAACTTGAAATAAAAAGTCCAATATAAGCGAGCGAATTTCAAATTTTCAAAACGCATCACCATTGGTAGAATCGAAACATGCTCTGTGACGTACACATTATGACATTTATCGATATTCACTGATAATGTTAATCATGTTTGAAAGAAAATTTGTTTTTATTTATTTTTATGTAGTGTTTTCTATTGCCTAGTGCAATTTTGGTATATAGTGAGATTAGAAATTATTAAAAACTCAGTCATTGTTTTTTTCAAGTGGTTTTGCCAAAGCATATTTTTTGTTAATATTTACTTGCAGAGCTTTGTCACAGTGAAATTTGTCTGTATTACTACAGGCTTCAATCTGCACCGTTTCAGAGACATCCATGCGATACTGTACTGTTGCTTGAGAATCATCGTTTCCTTCAATATGAAAATTGCTTTGCCCCGCTTTATAGTAACTTTGAGTTTCAATTTCTAAATTTTTTTGGTTTTTAGCTTTCGGATTATCGAAATGGCGATTCAAACTGAAAATCCTTATCAGTCTATGCAAATAGTAAACAACACTGAATGGCAACGTGCTCTGCGACGTCGGTTACAAAATTAATAAACCGTTAAAAAATTAATTGAAATACTTTCAACAGAATTTATATTTTTTAAAACCGAACTAAAAAGTGATTTAAACAAATTTTAAAAAATTAATGCATATTCCCTATTCATCAATTTGACAAAAGACAGACAATTCCTTTTTTTTCCTTAAAAAAAAAAATAAGGAATTGGAGGAACAAGTCCTTATTTTTATTTCGTTTTTCCTTAGATCGAATCTTTGGGGTGGTGAGTTGTTTCTCTAATTAGTACATATTCTCAAATAGTACAAATTAGTAAATATTTATGGTACTCAAGCTGTAAGTTGTTAATTCTATATCAGTGAATGAAAGCTCCACAAAATCTCCGCTGCTTGGTGCTGCTTGGTAACTTTTATTATCATACATTTTTAATCTTGCTGTTGGATTGAGCGTGTGTGGCGGAAAATATTTAATCATTTTGTTGTTGATTGCATACTACATAGTTAATCTAAGTCTAGTCTCTAGGCCCCTTTAGCAGATGATTAAAATATGATAACAATAAATATTATAAAAGCTTGTATTTGCTATGTTTTGATTTCGTTGTTACACAAAACCAACCGGACAAAAAGACCAAAAAGAGGTTCTTTTTGTGCTATGTAGGCTACAATTAAAACCAAATTAGTTTTCTACCAAGATACAATGTAAATACCGAGGTGGCATATCAAATTTAATCTCGTACATACAGCGAATCGCAATAAAAATAAAACTTGTTTGTTTTGACATGTTTTTGGCAATGGAAACGTAAACGAACCATCAGAAGTTAAGTCTCGCTCCACTCGTATAAAATATTTAACTGTGACCTGAGGAAAACCGTCTGGGCCTTGAAACGTCCCAGGGATAAGCCAGGACGGATATTTTTCTTGTACACTGACTACTGCTGAACTACTGAAGAACGTGTGGAAATTCCATAACACAGATTGTGAATTGTGAATTTCGTACGGCATTTCAAATTCTAAAAATATAATTCTGTTTATTGACATGTTTCTTACATGTTTACGGCATAGGTGAATAAAATATGCCAACTAATTTTACTCTATGTTAAGCACCGGATATGTCTTTCATAGACGTAAATTTATTAAATAATATCAATTTATATAATAAATTCATAACTTACCAGTGATTTAAATCGACAATCTTATGAAAAATGTGTTTTTAAATCCCGCTTATTTCATAAAACTATATTAAAACGAAGGTAGAAAATTTAAACATGGATCATTAAATTAAATCTGAACACTGTTTAATTAATGAAGCTTAATACAGGTAAGTATAAATTAGAAAGGAATCACACGATGTATTTGTGGTAACAAGCCAGCTAATTCTTGAAAATCAACATTTGAAGAGATCTTAAAGTAAACTTTCAGGAAAATTAAAAAACAATTTGTTATAGAAATTTGCTCCAAACAATCCATTAAAATAATTTATTAGATGGAAAGTAAGTACAACTTTTAGCAAAAAAATTTCTCAAAAAATAATTTCTTTTTATGTTGCATTCGCTATTCATTTAAACCATATTTTAAGATTCACTTTAATAAATTGCAAAACTGTTTATTTTTAATGAACGCGCAGAATGAAATTAAATCCGAGTATATTATCATGTAATATTGTGCAGTAACTTCAAATGTGAACTTAGCTCCATTGAAAAACAAAGGTCCAGAGCAGTGCATAAACTTGCATATTTACAACTAATCCTAGTTTCTATTTTTCCTTTTCGCTACGGCGCACAGTGGTCTGAAATCACAAAAAGCTGGCCAAAATATGAACGAATCGTTCAAATATTGTTATTTTTAGTCTTCTCGCGTTTTTGAGGTCGCTGATCAAGAAACTAAATTCAAAATGGCGGACGCCATGTGGCGGATAAATTCTCGAAAAAAACGTTGAATTTTGTTAATACTGGGGATTTAGTGGTTTTAGAAGTCGCTGATCACGAAACTGAATTTAAAAATGATCAACTGATTAACTGATCGTTGATTTTGTCTAGAAAAACTTACTGTTTCATTGAATTTGGTTCTTTGAATTGAGGTTTCAATAAAAAAGAGAATAAATAGAAAACGAAATGATTTATTAAAATTGAATGTAAAAAAACTTAATAAAGTCGGAATATATAAATAGCCTGAATATATAAATATATTCAACTTTTTCGCGGCTCTATAAAACTAATGTGTCTTTTTAGGACTACCAAAAACAAATCTTTTGTGAAATTTGTCAGTTATTTTATGGTTTTCGGGCACCTTCGTGGCTTAAAGAGCTTTATAGAGCCTTAATCACCCACATGTTTTTGTGTGTAAGTGGTTTACAAATTGTTGTTCATGGAAGCACAGCTTTGCTATGTGAGATGATAAATCTCGAAACGCGTCCACAGATTCACTTAAGGTCCACACAGATCCACTTAAGGTATCGGAAAGATATGATCTTAAAAACAATGTCATTTTCTGGTTTTTGTTAAGTGCCACGAAGGTGGACTAAAATCCGTGAAATTACTGACAAATTTCGGTTTTCCGAGATTTGTTTTCGATAGTCCTAAAAAGACTGATTAGTTCTATAGAGCTCCGGAAAGGTGGAATATTTTTATATATTCAGGCTGTGTTCGACTTTATTAAGTTTATATGATTATCTATAAAGTAGTATGGTTTTCCAATTCTGAATGTAAGAAAGTTAAAATTATTAATCCCCATCAGATGTATTTGATTCATATGATTCCAAAATTGGAGCAGTAATATCTGCAAATAATTCGATAACTTGCGGAAAAAACGACTTTTATTTTTTCGATTAGCCTTTCTACAAGTCGTGTCCGCTGTACTGCATGCCAAGGGTAGTGCGGATTCGCACGGCTCCCGCAGTTAGGTACTATTTGCGTTAAAATGCGGTTCCCGCAGTTTGTGGTAGTTATAAATTCATAAATTTGATTTTATTTGTTTCAATTAATTTTTTTAATGGATAACCAAAATAATACACATATGTAAAAAAATTTTTTTTTTTTTCAATGTCATTATCGCGGTTTTCTAAAATATGTTAAAATCAGCAACAGAAAACAACTAAATAGATTTCAGTGTTGAGGAAAACTGACTAATTCTAACCTTAATTTTCTTTATTTCCACCTCATCACCTCGGCTCTAAAGTGGGGCCTATAAATCCCTACCAATTTAATAAAAAAAATGAAAAAATTGTAATTATAGGAAAAACTAATTGTTTTTTTTTAAAGAAATCGTTCATAAACTTATTTATCGTTGGGTCTGTAATAGAAGATTAACTTATTACAAGATTTGGAACGTCCCTTTGTTCATTTACAAAATAGGTTATAGAAATTAAGATAGGAGTAGGTAAAGATCCTATGTTCTAGAAGGAACAGTCCTGGTTTATGCGTCAACAATATCTACTACGAAGTTTTGATATATCCATAACAACATTTTTAGTAGACTATATCATAATTATAGTACAGTTGATTTCCCATAGTAAGTAAAAAATACGTTTGAGAATTAATCCGGTTCCAGTACACTAGATACAAATAGTTATTTACATTAGAGTGCGGAAAAGTTGATTTTACAATGCAATAGCTCGTTTGGGGAACAAGCCCGAAGGGCGGGTTCCCCATTAGATGGAGCGTTGTAATAATAATTGTAATAGTGTTTTAAAGAACGAGTTCAATAAGCGCGGTTTTGCAGCACGCGTCCATGTTTAGAAAACGAAGATTGTAGCGAGGAGTTTTCTAATAGACCCAAAGTGCGAAAAACGCCTTTTAAACGAGTTGTTTATACTTTTTTTGTTGCTATGTTTTTGTTTATATGTTGCGCCCTTTTATGCCATTTCTAAATAAAATAATCGCCGATACATATTGATAAATAGTTATTAACATTATAGTAATTATTTACATTAGAGCCGACAATTATTATTTAAGAAACAAATAGATTTAGATTAATTACAATATTGGAAATTATTAATTTTTTTATGTTGGTACTCACAAACTTTGACATTTTTACTAATTCAAATTTATTAGGTACATAATATGTAATTTTTCCAAATGTCAGACGCACAGTAATACTTAAAAAATCACTCTTATTTTCTACATTATCGTGACAAATATGGTGTAAAGTGGCGTTTTCATTTGATACATTAGATTTCATTGTCATATACTTAATTTATTTTGTAAGAGTCCCTGAAAGATTTCACTGGTCACTTTACCGCATTGTAGCCGTACTTTGCGACGTTGTGTGTAAAAATCTAGTTTCGCTGGACGCATACAAGATGTCAAAACTAGCTTTACAATTCAGGAGGCCACAAATTACATCGCACTCGGCGAGTGCGATGTAATGAATGAGTCCATTACAGACGGAAAATAGAAAAAATCCTGTACTCACGAAATTTGTATAAAATTTTTTTGGCGACAATAAGGAATATTTAATTTTTATACATCATTTGCTTTTTTATTGGCTTATTTCACTTTTTACTTCGTTTTAACATAGTAAAAAATATAAATACTATTGAAAGTGTTTATATTATTTTTTTAAATAATATATAAAATACCGATTAAATTTGACACATTTGAACGGTCCCATTTTTCGTGAGCATGGGATGACTTCGCATTGCCCTTTGAATCTATTAAAAACTATTATTTGCATAGGCGGTAAAGGATTTTCAGTTTGAATTTGCTACTTTATTAATGAAAAATGATAAAAAAAATTTTTTTTCTGATTTATTTTTTCTAACGCGTCTATAATGAAGTCAATAAAACACTCATATGGGTTCGTTAATGGCTCGCTGAGTGCTTACAGGGTTGGCACCGTTGAAATTCAGAGCTATCAACCTGTCAGAAGTGTCAAATTTTCGGCGAAATAGTTTTGAGGTTATGTGATTTGTGGAAATCGCAAATTCACAAATTTAATGGTAATAAACGATATAAGTTATATCATATAACTTATATATGTGTTGTCATATATCTCACCATATACCAAATTCGCACGTGGTAATAGAAAATACTGCAGACAAGACAGCACTTGCGAAGAAGACAGACAAGACTAGGCAGACAAGACTATACAGACAAGACTAGACAGACAAGGCAAGACAGACAAGACTATACAGACAAGACTAGACAGACAAGACTAGATATACAAGACTAGACAGACAAGACTAGACAGACAAGACTAGACAGAGAAGACTAGACAGAGAAGACTAGACAGACAAGACTAGACAGGCAAGACTAGACAGACAAGACTAGACAGATAAGACAAGACAGACAAACCTAGACAGACAAGACTAGACGGACAAACGGACAAGACTAGACAGACAAGACTAGACAGACGAGACTAGACAGACAAGACTAGACAGACAAGACTAGACAGACAAGACTAGACAGACAAGACTAGACAGACAAGACTAGACGGACAAGACTAGACAAACAAGATTAGACAGACAAGAATAGACAGACAATACTAGACATACAAGAAAAGACAGACAAGACTAGACAGACAAGACTGGACAGGCAAGACTAGACAGACAAGACTAGACAGATAAGACAAGACAGACAAACCTAGACAGACAAGACTAGACGGACATGACTAGACAGACAAGACTAGACAGACAAGACTAGACAGACAAGACTAGACAGACGAGACTAGACAGATAAGACAAGACAGACAAACATAGACAGACAAGACTAGACGGACAAGACTAGACAGACAAGACTAGACAGACAAGACTAGACAGACGAGACAAGACAGACAAGATTAGACAGACAAGACTCGAAAGACAAGACTAGACTGACAAGACTGGAGAGACAAGACTAGACAGACAAGACTAGACAGATAAGACTAGACAGACAAGACTAGACAGACAAGACTAGACAGACAAGACTAGACAGACAAGACTAGACAGACAAGACTAGACAGACAAGACTAGATAGACAAGACTAGACAGACAAGACTAGACAGACAAGACTAGACAGACAAGACTAGACAGACAAGACTAGACAGACCAGACTAGACAGACAAGACTAGACAGACAAGACTAGACCGACAAGACTAGACAGACAAGACTAGACAGACAAGACTAGACAGACAAGACTAGACAGACAAGACTAGACAGGCAAAACTAGACAGACAAGACTAGACAGACAAGACTAGACAGACAAGACTAGACAGACAAGACTAGACAGACAAGACTAGACAGACAAGACTAGACAGACAAGACTAGACAGACAAGACTAGACAGACAAGACTAGACAGACAAGACTAGACAGGCAAGACTAGACAGACAAGACTAGAAAGACAAGACTAGACAGACAAGACTAGACAGACAAGACTAGAAAGACAAGACTAGACAGACAAGACTAGACAGACAAGACTAGACAGACAAGACTAGACAGACAAGACTAGACAGACAAGACTAGACAGACAAGACTAGACAGACAAGACTAGACAAACAAGACTAGACAGACAAGACTAGACAGACAAGACTAGACAGACAAGACTAGACAGACAAGACTAGACAGACAAGACTAGACAGACAAGACTAGACAGACAAGACTAGACAGACAAGACTAGACAGACAAGACTAGACAGACAAGACTAGACAGACAAGACTAGACAGACAAGACTAGACAGAAAAGACTAGACAGACTAGACAGACAAGACTAGACAGACAAGACTAGACAGACAAGACTAGACAGACAAGACTAGACAGACAAGACTAGATAGACAAGACTAGACAGACAAGACTAGACAGACAAGACTAGACAGACAAGACTAGACAGACAAGACTAGACAGACAAGACTAGACAGACAAGACTAGACAGACAAGACTAGACAGACAAGACTAGACAAACAAGACTAGACAGACAAGACTAGACAGACAAGACTAGACAGACAAGACTAGACAGACAAGACTAGACAGACAAGACTAGACAGACAAGACTAGACAGACAAGACTAGGCAGACAAGACTAGACAGACAAGACTAGACAGACAAGACTAGACAGACAAGACTAGACAGACAAGACTAGACAGACAAGACTAGACAGACAAGACTAGACAGACAAGACTAGACAGACAAGACTAGACATACAAGACTAGACAGACAAGACTAGACAGACAAGACTAGAGAGACAAGACTAGACAGACAAGACTAGACAGACAAGACTAGAGAGACAAGACTAGACAGACAAGACTAGACAGACAAGACTAGACAGACAAGACTAGACAGACAAGACTAGACAGACAAGACTAGACAGACAAGACTAGACAGACAAGACTAGACAGACAAGACTAGACAGACAAGACTAGACAGACAAGACTAGACAGACAAGACTAGACATACAAGACTAGACAGACAAGACTAGACAGACAAGACTAGAGAGACAAGACTAGACAGACAAGACTAGACAGACAAGACTAGAGAGACAAGACTAGACAGACAAGACTAGACAGACAAGACTAGACAGACAAGACTAGACAGACAAGACTAGACAGACAAGACTAGACAGACAAGACTAGACAGACAAGACTAGACCGACAAGACTAGACAGACAAGACTAGACAGATAAGACTAGACAGACAAGACTAGACAGACAAGACTAGACAGACAAGACTAGACAGACAAGACTAGACAGACAAGGCTAGACAGACAAGACTAGACAGACAAGACTAGACAGACAAGACTAGACAGACAAGACTAGACAGACAAGACTAGACAGACAAGACTAAACAGACAAAACTAGACAGACAAGACTAGACAGACAAGACTAGACACACAAGACTAGACAGACAAGACTAGACAGACAAGACTAGACAGACAAGACTAGACAGACAAGACTAAACAGACAAGACTAGACAGACAAGACTAGGCAGACAAGACTAGCCAGACAAGACTAGACAGACAAGACTAGACAGACAAGACTTATTTATTTTATTTTTTTTAGGGGGGGCGTAGCTGGTGTTAATAAAATAACTTCTCCAGACAAGTGGACCCCCTGGAATCACATCCGTACACTCTGGACCCGCTTATCGCATAACCTCGGAGTGACGGATGGCATAATTTAAATTAGTCTACATGTTGTTTATTTTCCCTCCTTTTTTCCCTTTTTGAACTGCATCTCATCGTATTCTTTATCGGTCATTATCGTTACAATTAATCCGTTTACATGGTCCCAGTTTGCTTTTCCCTTTAACATGTATGGGATTATTGTTCTGGCGCTAAAGGGTTCTTCCATGGCTTTTTCGACTGCTTCTCTTTCAGTTTCCCACCTCCAGCAATCAAATATAGTGTGATTTACACTATCTGTTTCTCCGCAGTAAACACATAGGTCGTCTGTTGCTCTGCCAATATTGAAGAGATAATCCCTGAAGCTACCGTGGCCAGTCAGTACTTGAGTAAGGTAGTAGCTAGTTTGGCCGAATTTTCTATTTACCCAGGTCGATATATTTGGGATTAGCACTTGGGTCCACTGTCCTTTGTCGCTGAGCTGCCATCTTTTTTGCCATTCCTCGATAAGCTCTTCTCTGGCCAGTTGTTTTTTCTGTGTGCAGTAGTTTGCATCGTGCAGCTTTTTTCGCTCTTTTACGAGCAGGTCTATGGGGGGTATTCCCGAGATGACTTGGGCGGCCTCTCCTGAGACCGTCCGGTAAGCGCTGCATGTACCTAGAGCCATTTTCCGCTGAACGGTTGCGAGTTGGTGAAGGTTTCGTTTCTTGTCTAGCTCTTTGGCCCATATTGGAGCTCCGTACAGCATGGTCGACTGGACTACAGAACTAAGTACTTTCCGAGAGCTGCTCTTAGGTCCTCCTACGTTTGGCATGAGCTGCTGAATGCCTGCTAGTGTTCTCATTGCCTTTCCTGCCGCTTCGGTAATGTGTGCCATGAAGGATAGCCTTTTATCGATCACTACTCCGAGGTATTTGAGTGTTTCTTTTCGTGTTATAATTGCCTCTTCCACTTTAAACTTTACTGGGCTAAGTTGTCTTAGGCCTGTGAGAAGGACAGCCTCGGTTTTTTCTGGAGCTAGACTTAGGTTCTTCGACTTCATCCACGCGCTGACCATTTCTGTTGCTTGATTTGCCGTTCGCATTAAGACTTGCTCTGTTTTTGCAGTGACAACCAGTGCGATATCGTCGGCGAAGCCGATTACGGTGGCCCCCAGTGGCAGCCTCATGGTAAGTACTTCGTCATATAGCACGTTCCACAGGGTGGGGCCTAGTATCGAACCCTGTGGGACGCCACTGTTGATTTGTCGCTCTTCTTTTTCCCGGTCTCCTAGCAGTATGATGCTTCGACAGCTGAGGTAGCTTCTTAACATGCGCAACAGATACGGACATATACCCCTTCTTGTCAGACTGTCCATGATATGCTTCCAGGATGCGCTATTAAAAGCATTTCTTACATCAAATGTAAGAAGGGCACACATGCGTCTGGTTCTCTGGGTTCCGCTTTTAGCCTTTTCTGCTATCTCCAGGACAGCGCTTAAGGCATTGATGGTGGATCTACCTTGTCTAAACCCATATTGGTTTTTGGACAAACCGCCTCCCGCCTCAAGCTCTCCCTTTAGCCTTAGTAGCAAGAGCTGCTCAAGTAGCTTACCAGACACATCCAACAGGCAGATGGGTCTGTAGGATGTGGGATCTCCTATCGGTTTATCTCCTTTTCTAATTAGTGATAGTTTTGCGCGCTTCCATATGACTGGGAAGTTCCCAGCAGTTAACAACCTATTCATTACGCCTAAGACGAATTTAGGTTGATGTCTAGCGGTTAACTTGACAATCTCTGGTGGTATGCCATCGGGACCCGGTGTTCTGCAGTTTCTAATACGTTTACTCGCCAGCAATAGTTCCTCTTCCGTAAAGGGGGGCGTTTTGTAAACTTCAGGTTGTACCCAAGTAAAAGGTGTATGTTTAGGAAATAGTACATCAGCTACTTGACGAACTCCTTCCATGGTCATTTGAAGATCTTGCGTCCGAATTTTCAGGTTTCTTCTTATAATTTGAAACGCGTCTCCCCATGTGTCTTTATTTAGGTCGGTGCACAGTTTTTTCCAATGGCTTTGCTTTGATTTATTAATGAGTTGACGTAGCTCCTTTTTTACTCGCTTGTATTTATGACGTAACAGTGTAATTTTTTCTTCCGGTGTTTGTTTTGCTCTTGCACGTTGGTATTTTTTCCTGGTAGCGACACATGTAGTTCTCATGTCAGCAATTTCGTCGGTCCACCAGTATTCTGACTTATAACTTTTTGGTCTCTTCTTTCGCAAAGTAGCATCGCACACTTTACTCATCGTTTGAACCAGAGTATCGGGATCTTCTGTGGTAATGGTTTCTAGCTCTTTTGTTAGACACTCCTTGATTTTTTCTTCCTGCAGGTTTTCCAATATCCAGCCACTTGTTCTTGGGTATGCCTTTGTCTTTGATCTTGCCTTTTCTCTTATGTTATAAAAGATGTAACGGTGGTCGCTCAAGGTTTCCTTGTCAAGAACCTTCCAGCCTTGAAACCTGTCGCCAATGGAATTGGTGGAGAAGGTGAGGTCTATTATTGAGCGCGAGTTTCCCCTCACAAACGTGTGTGTGCCACCTTTGTTTTGAATGCTCAAATCCAGTTCCACTGCCCAGTCTGTTACGATATTTCCTCTACTGTCCATGCTTGGGGATCTCCAGTAAGGGGATTTTGCATTGAAGTCTCCAGCTATAATAATTCCTCTTTTTTTCTGTTGTCTAAGACTCTGGCTTAGAGCTTCAAGAGATTCAGACAGTTGATCGATGTTTTTGTTGGGTGAGAAATAACAACTGTATATTATAACCTGGGACAGCTCCACCCATACGAAGCCTGATCCATGCCCAGTACTTGCCACGGACAACTTTTGGTTTTTGATCCAGATCGCTGTGTCCTTTTCATCGTCTGTGAACCATTTAGCATTGGCTGCCAGTTTTTTGTTTGGCTCACATATTATTGCGATATCCGCTTTTTGCTCTAGGGCCGTAGCGATCAGTAGGTCGTGTGCTGCGCGGCATCTCGCAATATTTACCTGAAGTATTTGGATCATTTTTGTGCTCTTTCCCGCCTTGCCTCCGCCAGAGCTCTTCTGTATGCAGGACACGATGCAGTGTTAGCTCGGTGACCCTTAATATTGCATATGAGACATTGTGGTTCTTCCTCACAGTCCTTTGCCTTGTGTCCTTCCTGACCACATCTCAGGCACAATCTTTGACGATCTGGGCCCTTGCAGTCAGTCGCGTGGTGGCCCGTTTCCCAACATCTATAGCATCTCTCCACTTCTATTCTTTCTTGGATTCTGCAGTATATCCATCCTATTTTGATTTTTCCTTCTCCTATTAGGACACTTGCCAAGTTTTTTGGAAGTACTAAGGTGGCTATCTGTCTTTGGCCGTAGGCTGGTCTGAGGTTTTTGACTCTTGCTTTGTAGTTCTGTGTGCCCAGGAGGTTATTTACGGATTGCTCGATTTCTTCAGAGGTGGTAATGGCATCGATGTCCTTGATGTGTAATACAGTGTCTGCGTTTTTTGTACGGACGTTTACTTCTGGCAGATTTTGGGCTATTAGTTCCCTCAGGATTGATGCATTTCCACCTTTGGTCTCGAGTAATAGATCTCCTGCTTTTGTTTGCCTCATTCCAACTATTTTCGAGCCTGAGGATTCGGGGTTTACTTCTTCTTTTACAACTTTAAGTAGTTCGGCGTAAGTTTTGTCTTGTGCTCTTATAAATACTGCTTCGGTTTTTTTTTTCTCTTTTCTTTTTTTCCTGGCCTCTGTTGGTCGCCTTTTCATTCCCTACCTCTGTCGTCTCTTTCACGTTTCGTCCCTTCGGTGAGTACACCCTAATCTCTATGTCTGTGTCCGAAAAAATATACTCTATTTGCTTTTTTAGCATTGGCCATTCATCTACGAAAGATTTAGCAAAAGCTAGTTTGTTTCGATCATTTTGAGTCATGAGTTTTTTAAGCTCTTTAAGACTGTCGAAGCTTTTTTCAAGACTAAGGGTTTCGTCCTGTTTGTATCGCGCGACTACGTGGTAGATGTAGCGGTCAGCATTTTTTATGCCTCCCTCCCTTGTTGGAACTCCAATAGAGTGTATTAAATAGATGACTTTTCCAGGTTCTATTTCTTGGGTTTCAAGCTCTTGGGGTCTTGTGTATGCCTGACTGAGCGACATAGGTACTCCTTTCTCGGGACTGAGGTCGTCGGCTACACACCAGGCCAGGTCCCAGTCTAGTGGCGATGTCATGGAGTTTCCATGTCCTTCTCGTACCCTTCTGTATGTAGCTTGTGGCCAGTCTTCGTTACAGATTTCTTGGAAGTCCTTGTAGTTTCTTCCTCTCTTCATAGCGTTCCAGAGTTTTTCGGTGGCTACTCTTTCCTCTTGTTGGATTTTTCCCTGTTCGGTATCGAATGGTTCTGTTTGGGATTCTTGGTCTACATTTATTTGGTCAGGATTGATATTCCCAGGGAGATTTCTTCCCATTGATGCTATAAGAGAACATAGCTCATCTGCTGCCTTTTTTATCTCTGCATTGGTATCTGTATTGGCTATAATAAGCCATTTCAATTCTTGGGCTCTTGCAGTCACCTTCCTTATTGTTCCTTCTATGTCTTTGTCACTCTCTGGTGTACGTTCGATGTTGTGCAACCTTTTCCGTTTCGGGTTTTTTTCGGTAGGAGATATGCCATCCTGTTGGATTTTTTCTACTTTGCCGGCGGTTTCGGTGGGACCGGTGAAGGAAGCTGATCTAATTCTGGTTGGTGTCTTTTGTAGGTCAGCTTTCGGTAGGACGTCATTTGTTAGATCACTCGCAGTTTTTGTTGGAGTTCTTTTCAGGGCTTCTCTTCTCTGGAAAGGATTTTCCTCCTGTTTCTTCTTTCCGGGTGGTTCTTTGTTGTTCATTTTAGTGATTTTACCACTCTAATACTTGTGCTAGATTAGCTACAAAAGGATTTAAGCCGGTTGTAAGAACAGCGGGTAAAAGAACCATCGAATCTGGACAATTTTATGAATATTTTTATATTAAAAAGCAAACTCGCCGGGTTTGGGATCGAACCCGAGCTGACGGAGTGGAATTCGGCGACGCTACCCACTACGCTATTTAACTCTTTTAACACTTTTAGCTACGCTGTTGAATTTTAGTAGTTAAATTTACGTGTTTATTTAAGTTGATCGTCCACGTGTTTTGTAAACTATTGAGGTTATGTTAAAAAATATTTATATAGAGTTAGATAAAAGGCACTTATCTTTGTTTCGGTTGCTTCCACTTTAGCCCACGGCGTTATGCGGTGAGGAAAAGAAGGATCACCACCACTAGGGTGACAAGAGGGGACGAAAAAAAGATGAAAAAACACTATGAGTCAAAAATCTCGTGGAGGGCTACTAACACAAAATTACGGCACACGGAGTCCTATCTCACACACAAAAAGTATATACAACAGTTCACCGGAGCTTATAGCACAATATAGTCAAAAAATCACTATTGTTTAAACGGTCTCTATCCACAATTTTTAACTAAAAAGCCGATAACTACGAAACAGCTCCTTCTCTGTCGGCGAGACAGACAAGACTAGACAGACAAGACTAGACAGACAAGACTAGACAGACAACACTAGACAGACAAGACTAGACAGACAAGACTAGACAGACAAGACTAGACAGACAAGACTAGACAGACAAGACTAGACAGACAAGACTAGACAGACTAGACAGACTAGACAGACTAGACAGACAAGACTAGACAGACAAGACTAGACAGACAAGACTAGACAGACAAGACTAGACAGACAAGACTAGACAGACAAGACTAGACAGACAAGACTAGACAGACAAGACTAGACAGACAAGACTAGACAGACAAGACTAGACAGACAAGACTAGACAGACAAGACTAGACAGGCAAGACTAGACAGACAAGACTAGACAGACAAGACTAGACAGACAAGACTAGACAGACAAGACTAGACAGACAATACTAGACAGACAAGACTAGACAGACAAGACTAGACAGACAAGACTAGACAGACAAGACTAGACAGACAAGACTAGACAGACAAGACTAGACAGGCAAGACTAGACAGACAAAACTAGACAGACAAGACTAGACAGACAAGACTAGACAGACAAGACTTTTTTTTTTTTTTTTTTTTTTTTTTTTTTTTTTTTTTTTTTTTTTTTTTTTTTCGGGGCGTAGCTGTACTTTATACAGACAAGTGGTCCCCAGGAAACCAACCAGGCTCTCCGGAAACGCTTATCGCATGGCTTCAGAGTGCTGGTTGTTGTCATTTAGTCGCTGTAGTTAGTTTTGACTATACTTGGTCACTCGTCTCTTTCTCTCGTCTGTTTCTTTTGTCGATATTATTGTTCGGATAAGTCTGTGGATCTTGTCCCAATTTTCTTTATTTTCTAACATATAGGCCATGACTGTTCGTGCGTCAAAAGGTGTACCCATATTCTTTACAGCTTCTTCCCTATCACTTTCCCATCTGTAGCATTCAAATATTGTGTGATTTACTGTGTCTATTTCACCACAGTATACACAGGAATTATCCGATGATCTACCAATGTGGTGTAGAAAGTCATTGAAACAACCGTGACCAGTTAGAAATTGCGTAAGATGGTAACTAACTTCTCCGTGTTTCCTGTTGGTCCATACAGTTAAGTCTGGTATGAGTAGCCTAGTCCACTGGCCTTTCTCTGTATGTGACCATCTTTGCTGCCATTCGTTGAGGAGATTCACTCTAGCTTTCTGCCTGCGATTGTTGTGGCCTGCCTTGCTTATGTCTTTTCTTTCTTTTGCGAGCAAATCGATGGGTGCAATAGCGGCGACTACTAATGCTGCCTCTCCAGATACTGTACGGTATGCACTGCATATACGAAGTGCAATTTTACGTTGTACTGATTCCAATTTTTCTGCGCAGCTTCTTGTATTCATTTTTTCTGCCCAGAGTGGAGCTCCATATAACATAGCAGATTGTGCTACCATTCCTAAGAGTTTACGCTTGGAGCTTCTGGGTCCCCCAACGTTTGGCATTATTTTTTCCATTGCTCCCAGTGTCTTTAATCCTTTTCCTGCAGCATCTGTGAGATGTGCAGAGAACGTAAGTCCTCTATCTATTAAAATGCCCAGGTATTTTATTTGTTGTTTTGGGATTATTTCCGTGGTTCCCACTTTAAATTTGATTGGCATAAGTTTCCTTTGTCCTGTCAAAAGGACTGCCTCGGTTTTTTCGGGTGCTAGCTTCAGTTTCCTCGTTGTAATCCACTGGGTTACCATACAGATTACGTGGTTTGCAGTACGCATTATTCCTTGTTCATTTTTTGCGGTTACGACCAAGGCTAAGTCGTCCGCGAAACCAATTAGCGTGGCGCCTTCAGGCAGCTTCATTCTTAAAATATCGTCGTATAAGACGTTCCATAGCGTGGGACCTAATATAGAGCCCTGTGGGACACCACAGCTTACCTCTACTTCTACCGTCTCATTTAGGGCCTGTAGTACTAGTTTTCTGTTGGTAAGGTAACTTCTTAACATTCGTAGTAGGTAAGGTGCTATACGTCTTCTTGTAAGTTCGCCCATTAGTTGTTCCCAGTTGGCAGTGTTGAATGCATTTTGCACATCAAAAGTTATTAGTGCACACATTTTTTTAGTCCTTTGTGTGCCGGCTTTAGCTTTCTCTGCTATTTTTTTTACTTCCTCTATTGCACCCATGGTAGATCTACCTTTACGGAACCCAAATTGCTTATCGGATAAACCCAGTCCGGCGTCAAGCTCCTTCTGTAATCTCCTCAGTAGTAGACTTTCTAACAGTTTACCCGACACATCTAGAAGGCATAGGGGCCTATAAGATGAAGGTTCTCCAACTGGCTTATCTCCCTTCCTAATGAAGACCAGTCTGGAACGCTTCCACTTGTCTGGAAAGTTTCCAGCAGTTAGGAGAGCATTCATTACTTCCAGAGTGAACATAGGTTCTTGCTGGGCGATGGTCTTAACTACTTCTGGTGGCACACCGTCTAGTCCCGGGGATTTTCCATCTCGGATGCGATTTGCCGCATTAGCTAGTTCCTCCTGGTTGAACAATGGAATTTCAACAACTTTAGGTTGTTGCCAAAGAAAGGGTTTTTGGCGTGGGAAAAGGACTTCGACTACCTGTAGCATTCCCTCCATCGTCATTTGCACGTTTGGATGTTGGATTTTGAGCCTTCTTTTGCACGTTTGAAACGCGTCTCCCCAAATATCGTCGTCGAGATCTTCACACAGTTTTCTCCAGTGATCCCGCTTAGCTTTGTTGATTAGGTATCGAAGATCCTTTTTAGCTTTTTTGTAAAGCGAATGAAGTGATTTCAAGACTTTGTCGGCCACTCCTTTTTTAGTACGGTGTCGCTGATATTTTCTTCTGGCTGTGATACATTCAGCCCGCATGCTGGCGATTTCGTTGTTCCACCAATATACTAGTTTTCTCCTTGATGGTCCTCTATTCTTTTTTAAGGTTTCGTCACACGCCTTTTTCATGACTTCTACGAGCGTATCCGCGTTTCTTTTGTGCGTCCGTGCTATTTGCATTGCCAGGCTGCTTTTCATGTTTTCTTTATTGAATGCCTTTAGACTCCAGCCGTTAGTTCTTACATGGCTTATCTGCTTTATGGCTTCTTCTATTTTGAATAGGATGTAGCGATGGTCGCTTAAACTCTCCCTCTCGAGCACACTCCAATCTATGATCATGTTAGATAAGTCGACTGTCGTAAAAGTAAGGTCTATTATGGATTGAGCGTTTCCCCTGACGAGCGTATGCGTAGCTCCTTTATTTTGAACGACGAGTTCTAATTCGGCTGCCCAGTCCATAACTAGATCACCTCTCTTGTCTACCTTTGGAGAACCCCAGTAGGGAGACTTGGCGTTGAAATCACCAGCAATTAGTGCCTTTTTACTTTGACCCCTTATTTCTTGATTTAGTGCTTCTAGCGATTCATTCAGCTTCTCTATATTTTCATTTGGTGAGAAGTAGCAGCAGTATATAATATATTTCTGCAGCTCTATCCATACGAAACCAGGACCACTTCCTGTTTTAATCACCGGTATCTTGCGATTTAAAACTCTGATGGCTGCGTCCTTTCTATTGTCCGTGAACCAGTCTACGTTCTCGACCAACTTCTTATTGGGTTCACTTACCAGTAATATGTCCGCTTTAAGTTCTAATGCCGTTGCGATTAAGAGGTCGTATGCTGCACGGCATCTCATAGCATTTATTTGTATGAACTGTATAGTCATTTCTGTGCCTTACTTTTACGCCTAGCCTCCGATAGCGCCTTCTGGAAAATCGGGCACATTCCCGAATCTGCTCTGTGGCCCTTTACGACAGACAAGACTAGACAGACAAGACTAGACAGACAAGACTAGACAGACAAGACTAGACAGACAAGACTAGACAGACAAGACTAGACAGACAAGACTAGACAGACAAGACTAGACAGACAAGACTAGACAGACAAGACTAGACAGACAAGACTAGACAGACAAGACTAGACAGACAAGACTAGACAGACAAGACTAGACAGACAAGACTAGACAGACAAGACTAGACAGACAAGACTAGACAGACAAGACTAGACAGACAAGACTAGACAGACAAGACTAGACAGACAAGACTAGACAGACAAGACTAGACAGACAAGACTAGACAGACAAGACTAGACAGACAAGACTAGACAGACAAGACTAGACAGACAAGACTAGACAGACAAGACTAGACAGACAAGACTAGACAGACAAGACTAGACAGACAAGACTAGACAGACAAGACTAGACAGACAAGACTAGACAGACAAGACTAGACAGACAAGACTAGACAGACAAGACTAGACAGACAAGACTAGACAGACAAGACTAGACAGACAAGACTAGACAGACAAGACTAGACAGACAAGACTAGACAGACAAGACTAGACAGACAAGACTAGACAGACAAGACTAGACAGACAAGACTAGACAGACAAGACTAGACAGACAAGACTAGACAGACAAGACTAGACAGACAAGACTAGACAGACAAGACTAGACAGACAAGACTAGACAGACAAGACTAGACAGACAAGACTAGACAGACAAGACTAGACAGACAAGACTAGACAGACAAGACTAGACAGACAAGACTAGACAGACAAGACTAGACAGACAAGACTAGACAGACAAGACTAGACAGACAAGACTAGACAGACAAGACTAGACAGACAAGACTAGACAGACAAGACTAGACAGACAAGACTAGACAGACAAGACTAGACAGACAAGACTAGACAGACAAGACTAGACAGACAAGACTAGACAGACAAGACTAGACAGACAAGACTAGACAGACAAGACTAGACAGACAAGACTAGACAGACAAGACTAGACAGACAAGACTAGACAGACAAGACTAGACAGACAAGACTAGACAGACAAGACTAGACAGACAAGACTAGACAGACAAGACTAGACAGACAAGACTAGACAGACAAGACTAGACAGACAAGACTAGACAGACAAGACTAGACAGACAAGACTAGACAGACAAGACTAGACAGACAAGACTAGACAGACAAGACTAGACAGACAAGACTAGACAGACAAGACTAGACAGACAAGACTAGACAGACAAGACTAGACAGACAAGACTAGACAGACAAGACTAGACAGACAAGACTAGACAGACAAGACTAGACAGACAAGACTAGACAGACAAGACTAGACAGACAAGACTAGACAGACAAGACTAGACAGACAAGACTAGACAGACAAGACTAGACAGACAAGACTAGACAGACAAGACTAGACAGACAAGACTAGACAGACAAGACTAGACAGACAAGACTAGACAGACAAGACTAGACAGACAAGACTAGACAGACAAGACTAGACAGACAAGACTAGACAGACAAGACTAGACAGACAAGACTAGACAGACAAGACTAGACAGACAAGACTAATTAATATTCTAGCATTAATATTCTAGAATTAATATTCTAGCAGAAGATTATGTATTTGAAATTGCAGCTATCGAGACAACAATAAATAATAAGCCAACTATAATTGTGGCGATTTACAGATCGCCTCTCACGAGCTTTGAACAATTTATAAGCAATTTACATAAACTGTTGATAAAAATATCGGCAAAGAACAATAACCACATTATCGCTGGGGATTTTAATATAGATATTCTAAAAACCAACAAAAGAACGAGACAAATAAAATCACTGTTTCAATCATTCGACACAATAATGGCAATGAATCAACCTAGTCATCCCTCCTCAAAGTCGTGTATTGACAATATAGCTGTAAGAAACGATATGATATTTACGGTGAAAACAGAAAATTATAATGTATCCGACCACAGTGCACAATTAATATTGTTTGAAAGCAATCACAAAACAGTTAATAAAAATAAAATAATTAGACAATTCTCTGTACAAAATACCGAAAATTTTAAACAGTTGCTACAACAAGAAACATGGACGGAAGTATTCAACATTAATGTTAATGAAGTGGACCAACAGTGGAATAGCTTTATGGAGAAATTTGTATTAATGTTTAATCATTGCTATCCCAAAATTTCATGCAACTCCAACACAAAAAAAAACAACTATATATTTACAGACCCAGAAATAGCTAGGGTCAGAAGAAATATGGAGACACTTCAGGTATTGGGAAATTTTAACGTTGATTGTAAAAAGAAATTTAACAAATTACGAAGACAATACGACAATATTCTAAAAAGAACTAAAAACGTACAATTAGAAAACAAAATTAAATATTCAAAAAATGTGTCTAAAGCAACGTGGAGTGTAGTTAGTGGAGTTGTTAATTTAAAAAATAATCAAAAGGGAAGCACAAGTTCTCTCACAGAACATGAGCCACCTCTAACTGTAGCTAAGAAATTAAACACATTTTATGCAGAAACAGCGGATAAATTATTAACAAATTTGCCGCATTTAGAGTACAATAACCAAATTAGTGAAATTTGTAATTCTATATTCATAGAGCCAGTGACAGAAAATGAAATTTTCAATATCACAATGGCATTTAAAAACAAAAATAGTGCTGGATACGACGAGATTTCCATGTCAATAATTAAAAACGTATTGTCGGAAATTATGGAACCACTACTGTATATAGTCAATAATTCATTAAAATTTGCCATTTTCCCAGCAAGACTAAAACATTCCATAATCATTCCAGTTTATAAAAAAGGAGACAAGAAGCTGTTCATAAATTATAGACCAATTAACATCTTGCCATCTTTTTCAAAAATATTTGAGAAGGTAATGGCAAAGAGAACTATAGACTTCTTAGATAGGCATAATTTATTTACTAAAACTCAACATGGATATCTAAGAGGGAGAAGTATTGAGACCGCTTGTTTTGATTTCATAAATCACGTTTTAAAACATTTAGAGGCCCACCAGGTACCATGCGGAGTTTTAGTGGATTTATCTAAAGCCTATGACACAGTAAACCATACCATCCTCTTAGATAAACTGGATAAATATGGAATTAGAGGAGTAGCTTTAAAATGGTACGAATCGTACCTAGACGAAAGAACCCAACAAGTTAAAGTTAGTACAGAATATGGCTCCGCAAAATCACAAACTGTTGCTACTGCAGTGGGGATACCTCAAGGCAGCATATTAGGCCCTCTGCTCTTTACTATATATTTAAATGATCTTCCCTTAATAATAGCTCAAAAGGAATATAAAATGATCAATTTTGCCGACGATACTACCTTGCTCCTAGGCCATAAGACGCTAGAGGAAGTCGCTCTAAGTACCAATACAGGAATTGAATTGATGAAAAAATGGTTTCATACAAATAAATTAGTTATAAACGAAGAGAAAACAAATATCATAATGTTTAGAACAAAAAGATCAGTATTACCTTATCCACAGCAAATACAGATTGGCAATAATATACTAGAAGTGAAAAAAGATGTCCGGCTTCTAGGAATTCACATTGACAGAGAGTTGAGCTGGGACACACATATCCACAAGTTAGAAGCTAAATTAAACAGAACCACCTACGCTCTGCGAATCTTGAAGAGACATGTAAAAGAGGAAATATTAAAAATGGTGTATTTTGCCAATTTTCATTCACATCTTCGTTTTGGAATCGTCTTTTGGGGTAGTGGATTAAGCCTTCAAAATGTATTCAGGATACAAAAACAGACACTAAGGATTATTTATAATCTAAAATATAGAGAATCATGCCGAGGAGTCTTCAAAAAGGCAAATCTATTAACAGTTGTGGGCACATATGTATATGAATCACTAATTTTTCTGTATAAAAACAAAAAAGAGTTCAAAGATAGCGAAAATCAGCATGCAATAGAAACACGAAGAAAAAAAACTCACTATATACCACCCATGCATATCCTGACGATGACAGAAAAAGGGCCATATTATAATTGTATCAAACTGTTTAACAGTTTGCCCGATAGTTTAAAGATAATTAAAACAACAAAATCCTTTAAGCAGAAGATTTTTGAATATGTACAGAATATTGAACCATATACCATGGAAGAGTATTACAGCTCAATTCACAAAATATAGTTTGTTTACGGAATATTCTTTTAGTTTATATCGTTTGGTATGTTATTATTATGTTAGTATTATTATGTTATGTTATTATGTATGTAATATTCTAATAGGAGAATAATAATTCTTCTTATTGTAATTACATTATATTCCGACATTTCTTTTAGCTATGTAGCTTGAATGAAGAAATAAATTGATTTTGATTTGATTTGATTTTGATTTTGACTAGACAGACAAGACTAGACAGACAAGACTAGACAGACAAGACTAGACAGACAAGACTAGACAGACAAGACTAGACAGACAAGACTAGACAGACAAGACTAGACAGACAAGACTAGACAGACAAGACTAGACAGACAAGACTAGACAGACAAGACTAGACAGACAAGACTAGACAGACAAGACTAGACAGACAAGACTAGACAGACAAGACTAGACAGACAAGACTAGACAGACAAGACTAGACAGACAAGACTAGACAGACAAGACTAGACAGACAAGACTAGACAGACAAGACTAGACAGACAAGACTAGACAGACAAGACTAGACAGACAAGACTAGACAGACAAGACTAGACAGACAAGACTAGACAGACAAGACTAGACAGACAAGACTAGACAGACAAGACTAGACAGACAAGACTAGACAGACAAGACTAGACAGACAAGACTAGACAGACAAGACTAGACAGACAAGACTAGACAGACAAGACTAGACAGACAAGACTAGACAGACAAGACTAGACAGACAAGACTAGACAGACAAGACTAGACAGACAAGACTAGACAGACAAGACTAGACAGACAAGACTAGACAGACAAGACTAGACAGACAAGACTAGACAGACAAGACTAGACAGACAAGACTAGACAGACAAGACTAGACAGACAAGACTAGACAGACAAGACTAGACAGACAAGACTAGACAGACAAGACTAGACAGACAAGACTAGACAGACAAGACTAGACAGACAAGACTAGACAGACAAGACTAGACAGACAAGACTAGACAGACAAGACTAGACAGACAAGACTAGACAGACAAGACTAGACAGACAAGACTAGACAGACAAGACTAGACAGACAAGACTAGACAGACAAGACTAGACAGACAAGACTAGACAGACAAGACTAGACAGACAAGACTAGACAGACAAGACTAGACAGACAAGACTAGACAGACAAGACTAGACAGACAAGACTAGACAGACAAGACTAGACAGACAAGACTAGACAGACAAGACTAGACAGACAAGACTAGACAGACAAGACTAGACAGACAAGACTAGACAGACAAGACTAGACAGACAAGACTAGACAGACAAGACTAGACAGACAAGACTAGACAGACAAGACTAGACAGACAAGACTAGACAGACAAGACTAGACAGACAAGACTAGACAGACAAGACTAGACAGACAAGACTAGACAGACAAGACTAGACAGACAAGACTAGACAGACAAGACTAGACAGACAAGACTAGACAGACAAGACTAGACAGACAAGACTAGACAGACAAGACTAGACAGACAAGACTAGACAGACAAGACTAGACAGACAAGACTAGACAGACAAGACTAGACAGACAAGACTAGACAGACAAGACTAGACAGACAAGACTAGACAGACAAGACTAGACAGACAAGACTAGAGAGACAAGACTAGACAGGCAAGGCTAGACAGACAAGACTAGACAGACAAGACTAGACAGACAAGACTAGACAGACAAGACTAGACAGACAAGACTAGACAGACAAGACTAGACAGACAAGACTAGACAGACAAGACTACACAGACAAGACTAGACAGACAAGACTAGACAGACAAGAATACACAGACAAGACTAGACAGACAAGACTAGACAGGCAAGACTAGACAGACAAGACTAGACAGACAAGACTAGACAGACAAGACTAGACAGACAAGACTAGACAGACAAGACTAGACAGACAAGACTAGACAGACAAGACTAGACAGACAAGACTAGACAGACAAGACTAAGACAGACAAGACAGACAGACAAGACTAGACAGACAAGACTAGACAGACAAGGACTAGACAGACAAGACTAGACAGACAAGACTAGACAGACAAGACTAGACAGACAAGACTAGACAGACAAGACTAGACAGACAAGACTAGACAGACAAGACTAGACAGACAAGACTAGACAGACAAGACTAGACAGACAAGACTAGACAGACAAGACTAGACAGACAAGACTAGACAGACAAGACTAGACAGACAAGACTAGACAGACAAGACTAGACAGACAAGACTAGACAGACAAGACTAGACAGACAAGACTAGACAGACAAGACTAGACAGACAAGACTAGACAGACAAGACTAGACAGACAAGACTAGACAGACAAGACTAGACAGACAAGACTAGACAGACAAGACTAGACAGACAAGACTAGACAGACAAGACTAGACAGACAAGACTAGACAGACAAGACTAGACAGACAAGACTAGACAGACAAGACTAGACAGACAAGACTAGACAGACAAGACTAGACAGACAAGACTAGACAGACAAGACTAGACAGACAAGACTAGACAGACAAGACTAGACAGACAAGACTAGACAGACAAGACTAGACAGACAAGACTAGACAGACAAGACTAGACAGACAAGACTAGACAGACAAGACTAGACAGACAAGACTAGACAGACAAGACTAGACAGACAAGACTAGACAGACAAGACTAGACAGACAAGGACTAGACAGACAAGACTAGACAGACAAGACTAGACAGACAAGACTAGACAGACAAGACTAGACAGACAAGACTAGACAGACAAGACTAGACAGACAAGACTAGACAGACAAGACTAGACAGACAAGACTAGACAGACAAGACTAGACAGACAAGACTAGACAGACAAGACTAGACAGACAAGACTAGACAGACAAGACTAGACAGACAAGACTAGACAGACAAGACTAGACAGACAAGACTAGACAGACAAGACTAGACAGACAAGACTAGACAGACAAGACTAGACAGACAAGACTAGACAGACAAGACTAGACAGACAAGACTAGACAGACAAGACTAGACAGACAAGACTAGACAGACAAGACTAGACAGACAAGACTAGACAGACAAGACTAGACAGACAAGACTAGACAGACAAGACTAGACAGACAAGACTAGACAGACAAGACTAGACAGACAAGACTAGACAGACAAGACTAGACAGACAAGACTAGACAGACAAGACTAGACAGACAAGACTAGACAGACAAGACTAGACAGACAAGACTAGACAGACAAGACTAGACAGACAAGACTAGACAGACAAGACTAGACAGACAAGACTAGACAGACAAGACTAGACAGACAAGACTAGACAGACAAGACTAGACAGACAAGACTAGACAGACAAGACTAGACAGACAAGACTAGACAGACAAGACTAGACAGACAAGACTAGACAGACAAGACTAGACAGACAAGACTAGACAGACAAGACTAGACAGACAAGACTAGACAGACAAGACTAGACAGACAAGACTAGACAGACAAGACTAGACAGACAAGACTAGACAGACAAGACTAGACAGACAAGACTAGACAGACAAGACTAGACAGACAAGACTAGACAGACAAGACTAGACAGACAAGACTAGACAGACAAGACTAGACAGACAAGACTAGACAGACAAGACAGACAAGACTAGACAGACAAGACTAGACAGACAAGACTAGACAGACAAGACTAGACAGACAAGACTAGACAGACAAGACTAGACAGACAAGACTAGACAGACAAGACTAGACAGACAAGACTAGACAGACAAGACTAGACAGACAAGACTAGACAGACAAGACTAGACAGACAAGACTAGACAGACAAGACTAGACAAGACTAGACAGACAAGACTAGACAGACAAGACTAGACAGACAAGACTAGACAGACAAGACTAGACAGACAAGACTAAGACAAGACTAGACAGACAAGACTAGACAGACAAGACTAGACAGACAAGACTAGACAGACAAGACTAGACAGACAAGACTAGACAGACAAGACTAGACAGACAAGACTAGACAGACAAGACTAGACAGACAAGACTAGACAGACAAGACTAGAAGACAAGACTAGACAGACAAGACTAGACAGACAAGACTAGACAGACAAGACTAGACAGACAAGACTAGACAGACAAGACTAGACAGACAAGACTAGACAGACAAGACTAGACAGACAAGACTAGACAGACAAGACTAGACAGACAAGACTAGACAGACAAGACTAGACAGACAAGACTAGACAGACAAGACTAGACAGACAAGACTAGACAGACAAGACTAGACAGACAAGACTAGACAGACTAGACAGACAAGACTAGACAGACAAGACTAGACAGACAAGACTAGACAGACAAGACTAGACAGACAAGACTAGACAGACAAGACTAGAAGACAAGACTAGACAGACTAGACAGACAGACTAGACAGACAAGACTAGACAGACAAGACTAGACAGACAAGACTAGACAGACAAGACTAGACAGACAAGACTAGACAGACAAGACTAGACAGACAAGACTAGACAAGACTAGACAGACAAGACTAGACAGACAAGACTAGACAGACAAGACTAGACAGACAAGACTAGACAGACAAGACTAGACAGACAAGACTAGACAGACAAGACTAGACAGACTAGACAGACAAGACTAGACAGACAAGACTAGACAGACAAGACTAGACAGACAAGACTAGACAGACAAGACTAGACAGACAAGACTAGACAGACAAGACTAGACAGACAAGACTAGACAGACAAGACTAGACAGACAAGACTAGACAGACAAGACTAGACAGACAAGACTAGACAGACAAGACTAGACAGACAAGACTAGACAGACAAGACTAGACAGACAAGACTAGACAGACAAGACTAGACAGACAAGACTAGACAGACAAGACTAGACAGACAAGACTAGACAGACAAGACTAGACAGACAAGACTAGACAGACAAGACTAGACAGACAAGACTAGACAGACAAGACTAGACAGACAAGACTAGACAGACAAGACTAGACAGACAAGACTAGACAGACAAGACTAGACAGACAAGACTAGACAGACAAGACTAGACAGACAAGACTAGACAGACAAGACTAGACAGACAAGACTAGACAGACAAGACTAGACAGACAAGACTAGACAGACAAGACTAGACAGACAAGACTAGACAGACAAGACTAGACAGACAAGACTAGACAGACAAGACTAGACAGACAGACTAGACAGACAAGACTAGACAGACAAGACTAGACAGACAAGACTAGACAGACAAGACTAGACAGACAAGACTAGACAGACAAGACTAGACAGACAAGACTAGACAGACAAGACTAGACAGACAAGACTAGACAGACAAGACTAGACAGACAAGACTAGACAGACAAGACTAGACAGACAAGACTAGACAGACAAGACTAGACAGACAAGACTAGACAGACAAGACTAGACAGACAAGACTAGACAGACAAGACTAGACAGACAAGACTAGACAGACAAGACTAGACAGACAAGACTAGACAGACAAGACTAGACAGACAAGACTAGACAGACAAGACTAGACAGACAAGACTAGACAGACAAGACTAGACAGACAAGACTAGACAGACAAGACTAGACAGACAAGACTAGACAGACAAGACTAGACAGACAAGACTAGACAGACAAGACTAGACAGACAAGACTAGACAGACAAGACTAGACAGACAAGACTAGACAGACAAGACTAGACAGACAAGACTAGACAGACAAGACTAGACAGACAAGACTAGACAGACAAGACTAGACAGACAAGACTAGACAGACAAGACTAGACAGACAAGACTAGACAGACAAGACTAGACAGACAAGACTAGACAGACAAGACTAGACAGACAAGACTAGACAGACAAGACTAGACAGACAAGACTAGACAGACAAGACTAGACAGACAAGACTAGACAGACAAGACTAGACAGACAAGACTAGACAGACAAGACTAGACAGACAAGACTAGACAGACAAGACTAGACAGACAAGACTAGACAGACTAAACAGAGAAGACTAGACAGACAAGACTAGACAGACAAGACTAGACAGACAAGACTAGAGAGACAAGACTAGACAGACAAGACTAGACAGACAAGACTAGACAGACAAGACTAGACAGACAAGACTAGACAGACAAGACTAGACAGACAAGACTAGACAGAGAAGACTAGACAGACAAGACTAGACAGACAAGACTAGACAGACAAGACTAGACAGACAAGACTAGACAGACAAGACTAGACAGACAAGACTAGACAGAGAAGACTAGACAGACAAGACTAGACAGACAAGACTAGACAGACAAGACTAGACAGACAAGACAAAACAGACTAGTCTTAACAGACAAGACTTGAGAGGCAAGACTAGACAGACACGTCTGCACAGATACGACTGGACAGACACGGCTGACCAGGCAAGATTGTACATACAGGACTAGAGTGTCAATACTAGACCAACAAGTCTAGGCAGACAGGTCGATTCATACAAGACTAGACAGACAAGACTATAGAGAAAAATCGGACAGGACTAGACAGACAAGACTAGCCCGACAAGACTATATAGACAAGACTAGATAGGCAAGACTAAACAGACAAGACTTTGTATACAAGGTTAAACAGACAAGACCAGACAGATAACCCTAGACAGAAAAAACTAGGCTGACAGATCTAGATTGACAACACCAGAAAAAAAAAACTAATGCAAAGAAAATTAGATAAAGAAAACTTTTCAAATAACACTAGACTAATCGCAATATACTTACGATGATCATATCGTACTTTTTTTTTATTACGTTCACTGTTTGCAGTAATGAGTAGTTGATTTTTGTCTTTATTAATTGATCTATTTATAAGAAAATTTCAAACGACAATTTGTAAATGTGAATTTTGATTTGTTAGAAATTGTTAATTGGACAAATATTACTATGCAGATAAATCTAGAGGGAGAAAGTACAATATGTAATATAGTATAATGTTAAATCATTAACAAGGTTTTGTAACTTATAACAAGATGTTGTAAATTGTAACAAGAAGAAAAATATGTTCGATGGGAACACTTAAAAATATTAAAGTACATGAACTAGAGAAACTCAAATTTATTATTTAGTTAGGATACATGTCTTGCATGTGTAGACATTTAGTCTAACTAAATAAGAAATTTGAGTTTCTTTGTGTCAGCAGCACACAAGGGTGCTTAGTTAGGAATGAAATGGCTAAGTAAATAGATAATTACGTTCATTCTATATTCTAGTTGCTTCTGACCATGAAATGAACAATACATTTTTCTATTTGTAGTAGTTTAAAAAGTGAATGTGCACAACAGGGAACAGAGTGCGCTTGCCTTTTGACCCAGATACCTGCAGGGTTAAGGTTGCCTCACGAGTAAAAATAGAATAGTTTCAAAGATTTATATGCGGCTACGAACAGGTGGACGTGATATTTACAGGATCGACTCCTTTGCAGGGAGCTGTTTTCAGCCAGGGGTGGATTTTTCATCAAACAATGGGAGAATGGCAGCACATTTCGGTTGGCTTTGATTGATAGTGAGTGGAATGTGTAAGGCTGAAATTATTTATTTCATCCGCATCGATATATTATGTTTTATATTGGGCGTTAGACGGTTTCGTGAAGGAAAGCTTTTACTATTCTGAAAATAAATTATGGCTTTTTTGTGTCGTCTTTAGTAAAAGCCTGTATTCAGTCGTAAAATGATCAGTCGGAGGGAAGTAAATGTAAAATATTCAGAAATATAATTTTTTAAATACGTTCTCCATGATATTTTTGAGGCAAATGACCAGACGCAAATATAAGAATAAGAACATACTCAGTAATAATGTAATATATCGAATTATGAATTCAAAAGCCAACAAAATAAATTTATTACACCACATGCAGTGCGATACAAGAAAATAAAACGAAAGACAACAATAACAAAACAACATGTTCAGAGTTTCGCTTTCAAAACACTACCGGTTTCCTTAAAATAATGTAGCCATTGTCGGATAGTTTTTGTTGTAGGAAGTTCAAAGTAGGGAAAGATTAAAAATCAAACGAACTTACCTTACGTGAAGTTCGATTGTAATTATATGAGAGTCTCGTTCGAGATGATTACATTGTAATACCGCTACTTCCCACTAGATCTAACCACAGTTCAGAGTTTAAAATTTTCGGGCTCCCGCCCGCGCATATCGCCCTTACCCTACCGGCCACACTTCATATAGTTTAAAGCTTATTTTAATATTAAGGAATTTAGCTCGTATACACAATACTCCTTAGTACGAGTGGGAAAACTTTTACGAGAGGAAAATAAGGGATGGATGTAATCATCTCGAACGAGACTCTCATATAATTACAATCGAACTTCACTTAAGGTATGTTCGTTTGATTTTTAAATATATTTCGAGTCTCGTTCTTCGAGATTACATTGTAGACGTTTAGAGCAAGATGTTTATATGTAGTGTATATTAGTTATGATCATTAACATTTAAATCCTTTAATTATTTTTTTAAATTAATTTATTTGATTGTCATATTTATATCCAATAGTGGTATAATTGTCATTATTCTTTACTTAGAAAATATATAATTAATGAACGTCTCTTTTTCTGGTTCTAATGACCGTTTGTAAAATTTTGCAAACATTTGCAAATTTTGCAACCAACCTTTGCTGTTCTAATTTTATCACATAAATTATCCCCATACAGTAATAATCCTGGTTTCGTTTTTTTTTTGTAGTAAGTCTTTAATGGACTTGGAAAGTACTGGAGAAATAAAGGCCCTTCTAGCTGAAGAGATCTGATTATGTATTTGTGACACAAATTTACCTGCATCAACCAGCTTTTCTAATAACTCTAAACGATCTAACGGCTGTTCTTCATCGTTCAAGATCATTGTAATACCTTGTCCCAAGGCAGACAAGGCTG
Organism: Phosphuga atrata; assembly: GCA_944588485.1. Taxonomy (NCBI): domain Eukaryota; kingdom Metazoa; phylum Arthropoda; class Insecta; order Coleoptera; family Silphidae; genus Phosphuga; species Phosphuga atrata. The sequence goes on from OX155901.1 coordinate 15,345,910, forward strand.
AAACGGCTAGGTTTTGTTCAGCAACAAACCGTTCGTCTCTCTTAATACCTGTTTCTTTAAGTGTTACATAATTTGTAACATAGTTTGTAACATAGTTTGTAATTATGTAAGTAACATAATTTCTCCATTCAAATCTGGTGCTTCCAGGTAAATATATCCACTCCGTGGATATTTGTCCGGTTATCTCCTTGGATAAACCTTCAGTCAACCAAATAGATCATCTTGACACCAAACTTTGGTGTAAATTCAAAGATTTTGCACTAATTGCTACGGGATCATCTCCGAAAACAAACTCTACCTTTGCTTGATCATCATCTAGAAATGAAAATGAAATGTTTTCCCTGATAATGTTAGATGAAGATTCACAGCACTAGTAGTTATTGCCTCCTACGTACAAAAGTCACTAGCCGGAACCGCCCATCAAGACTCACACAAATTGAGTACAAGATGTAGTGTAAATATAAATGATATAAAATATCATTTCCTTTAGATCTT